>CM023453.1:97121435-97721435 GCA_013339765.2 Haemaphysalis longicornis | reverse complement strand
GACCTGTTGAATATAACGCTTGTGTTTGTGTAGGCAGTAGTCCGGGTCATTGCTCTGCACACGGTCCGGCCCAACATTCATAACACGCATCAGCGCCAAAATAAAAGCTCGCTATTGGAGAAGTAATGGCGTCAGTAAGCCAAACCTACGCGGAACGCAACTGCATATTCCACAAGGGGCTCCTATATTCGTGAGCAAACGTATTGAGGCTTCTGAGGACACCACCACGTCGTAGCAGTGGGCTACTGACCTGCTCGTTACTATAAATTTCGCAAAAACTGTAGCAAGTATTATCTGCATCATTAACCGTGATATGTCCTGTTGGTCGTCCATATCACAAGTGTCTTTATGGTAGAGACGTGAAAAAAAGGTGAGTGTGCAGGTAGTAGAAATAAAAGTACAATACCTCTTCGCCCTGATGAGTAGTTTCGGGTACAGTCGCACGCTGTCGCTGCTAAGAAAAAAATGTAATAAATGTTGAAAGGTCACAGCCTTTTTTACCCGACCACCTGGTACATGTAGAGGCCAAGACTAAAAAAAAACATTGAAGGCAAAAGCTCTGCATTACGGCAATACCAACAGGTGCAATGTCTTAAAATTCATTTCCCGAGAGTTCTCCCAATATAATATATCCATAAAATAAATTTCTGAAAATAAAAGAAAAACAAAAGCAAACACTCTCTGCAGTTTCGCGCTGCTGTAATGGCGAAAGGAAAGAAAAATTTTATTTCAAATCACAACATTGAAAAACGGGGAGGTTCATTTATAGCCCACTGTTTTTATGTAACAAGCATCTCAAATTTCTCTCGGTTTTGCTTAAGGCTCGCACAGGAACTTTGTTTCCTTCAGCTTTGGTGCATACCCGCACATTTTCTTTTCCAGCTTACGCGCCAGCACGTAATTCGAAGTCGGGGTCGGCTTTCTTGGTGACTGAAGCGTCGAAATGTCTAGCCATTGGAAGATTCGCCCCCATTGGAAGATTCGTAGCCCCCAATCAACCGCGCCTATCATTCACGTTTTGCAGAAATTGGAGTTTGCCAGAAATTGCTATGGGTTTATTTCATTAAGGGTTAAAAACTAGCAACTCGCTTTTTCCCTCAATCATTAGCTTTTCATGTTTTACCCAGTTACCGGTTATTTATTGTGTATACAGAAAATACAGAAGTTAAAAAACAATGGCTCCAGAATTTCCACCAAAGGTGACGCAAATCCTACCAGAGGTCTTACCGTAGTTGTGCTTGTCCCCGTGTTGCTGAATTGAAAATTAAAGACAAGAAATCAACCGCAAGACTTTTTCTGTTTCCTTTGCCCAAGAACCAGATTTATGATATCGTTACTGGGTTGAATGGCTTAGACTGCCGTGGTTCAGGTGTGCGGGTGTCTAGAAAAGTGGTTGGCTACGACGTACCGCTAAACACGCCAAAAAAGGGCGACAGGGTGAAGTACAGTGGTCAGACTATAAACGGCGCTTACACGTGCAACCTGCCTTCTTTCTTCTAAATCCAACTGCACCGCGCTCTTGAACAATGCAACACAACTTCAATTAAAAATTGGTGATCCCAGGACTTCCCGCCCTGATAGACGAGGTTAACTAGCAGACGTGAATTTGTGTCCCTCGTGGTCAGCGTAATTATTCCATGGGCTCACAAAATACGTTCACAGGAGCGAGAATTATAGTGCTCACCAAGTAGCTGGAAATTCAGAGTGACCAGTATAACATATGGAAAGTACGCTCGTATTGGTAAAAAATTCAAAACACGTTGAGGTCATACGTTGCACTGAAAAGTTGCCAGTTTGGCATGCTTTCTTCGAAGCTTTGCTACAGTTTTTCTAATCTATCAAAGGTTATGCTTTTTCTTCAAAAAAAAAGAGGTAGTTGGCACCAAGAAAGCCTGACATGACACCAGACCGATAGCCTGTTACAACAACGCACTGGCTAAGTTAACAGGATACAACATACAATACTTCCGAGGCTCTTCATGCGCTACCCACATGGTCGTGAGGCAAACTAGCCCATTATCGCTAGCGCCTAAATGGGGAAAAATAACCACAGACTTGTACTTTAGTTGTCCGGCGTTATTTATTTACTTCGGGTATGTGGGGTGATTTCCTCTTGGCTGCAAACTGTATATGTAGCCTTTTGTACTTACCTCGCATTGGCTATGCCGGATAAAAAGTAACAAGAAAAAGTATCACCATATAGTCACAGCATAAAACACCAAGAGCGACAATGCAATGAAAGAATTCGATTACACGCGAACGTCCTCATAACGAAGTACCGTAAAAACCCGCGTATAATACGAGGTTTTTTTTCCAAATTTTACTATGTAAAATTTGTGCCTCGTATTATATGTGGATCCCAAAGTTTTCAGCCGAAAACTTGAACTTTTGGTTGTGGTTTCAGCGGAGTGCGCCATCTTGCGATGGCGTTAGCTGGCTGCTGCTTCTCTCAGCCGGCGCCATTTTGATTGTTTTGACCACGCGAAGGATCGGCACGTTCACCGCAAGTCTATCACGATGTCGGGTGCACGAAGGCAGTATTCGGCTGCGATTAAAATAAAAGTTATTTTATGTGCCGAGACCATGAGGAATTGCGCCGCAGGACGGCAGTTCGGCATCACCGAAGGCAGCATTCGCGGGTGGAGAAAGCAACTGGTGCTTGACTGGATAAAGTCTGTGTGGTGTCGGCGGCCTTTCGCTGCCACCTGGCCTGACGCCTTTCGCTGCCACCTGGCCGATTCCGTGAAGAAGTTGTTATGCGAACCCCGCACAGCTGCAACCGCTAGACGTTTGCATCAACAAGCCTTTCAAAGACTGCATCAGGTCCTGCTACCAAGAGTGGATGAGGAGACCCGTAAGTGACAGCTACCGGGTGGCTGACGCGGGATTCTCCAGCGGTGCTTTGCGGTTGGATCGCGGATGCGTGGGCCAGCATCCCAGAGGAGCTCACCAGTCACTCTTTTAAGAAATGCGGCATCTCGAACGCCCTTGATAGCGCTGAGGACCACAGAACATTTCCGACAAGGCGACTTCAGGAGACAGCGGCAGCGAACCTGACGATGACTGAACGGACGTCGGGAGACAGTGCCAGAGAAAACTGAAAATGACTGAACGGTAACTGCAGCGCAAATAAATGTTTTCTGTGCTCTTTACCTCGCATTATATGCGGATGAAAACTTTTTTTTTTATTTTTGTGTCCCCGATTTACACCTCGTATTAAACGCGGGTCCGTATTATACGCGGGTTTTTACGGTAGTCTAGGGGATATAATCTAGCTCGTTATATCCGGCATGCGCTGTAACTGTAGATTTAAAAATCGGTTCAAACCAATCGGCAACCTCATTCCCGCAACAATCCTTGAAACAGACACGCAATATTTTGCCCTTCGGACCCGCTGTAGACAAGGTAACGCCTGTTTTCAAGCTCAATCAACCAGAACATGAAATGCGAAATTACAACACAACAAAGCGTCAAGATCATTTGACAAAACAGGCCTGCGTTTTTGTTTAAGAAATCTTGGCGTGGTGGGTACTCGCAGCACTTAGAAGGATGAAGTTTTTCACAGTGCACATGAAGAAAAGCGTATTTTGTACTTCTGCCGTTGCGGACACCAGGAAAATTTCTAAGTAGTCTCAGGCGATGGGCCAATATTTCTTTTATATATCTCATATCATGCGCGGCCCTCGCGGTTTCAGTTTCGTTGTAAAAAAAAAGTTTCATGACAATAAAGCATGACCAACCGAAATTCGCATTTATTTCGCTGTAGCTGGTAATTTCTATGTGTTTATTGTAACGAGATTGAAATGTACAAAAAAACCAAACTCGCCAGACATAGCACCTGGGCCGATATGATCCAAAAATTCCCGTGGTTCAGAAAAAACAAAGAAAATTTGCTCAAACACGGATTGCAGGATACAACGCACACTCCCGTCTAACAATTGACGCGCGGTTGAGCAGGATTCAGCCATCGAGCAATCAACAGCTAAAACCTGCGGAATTTTATTAGCAAACTACGACGATTCCCCAAAGTTAATCACGTTTTAGCACACTGCGCCAAACTGGAGAGTTTCAATATTGAAGAGCCAAACACGTATAGAAATGTCTACTCATCCAAAAACTCTTTGGTGACCGTGTCATTACCTGCAAAGTTTCGTTCTGCATGGGTAATAGCGTAGGACCAGTTACTTGGGATAAGAGAAAGATAACAGGTCATTGTCCCGGTTCAAATACGAGATTTTTATTCTGGTGTCACATTTTACTAATGACCAATCACTGTTCTCGGGGTTTACTTTCCCTTCGCTTGCAGTTCAGATTACATTTACTGGTGCTTGCTTTGTATATGCTCTCTTCTTCCTTCGACATGGATTGAAAAAATTAGGTACCAAAGCATGCAGGTATGTAGGATAATGGCTATGTTTGCAACCAGCCACTCCTGCTGCTTCCATTGTACACTGGGCCGTGGACCCGATCAACGCCATTTGGAGGATTTTGGACCACGGTCCCAACCGCTGACATATTGTTTGAAAACACTCCGATTAAAAGCTAGCAAATAGAGGTAAGAGTTAGCAGAGCCCTTCAGTATTAGGTCCTTACATGGCACGACGGTGGTAGTGGTCTTACTTCCGAGGACCACTAAAAAACGACATCAGGTAAAGCTGGCTTCTTGCTTATTACCGTTACGCTACCACCAAGCACGGGAAACACTAGATGGGCGAACGCCACAAAACCCGACAATGGAATTCCCAAATATTAGTTCACCATGACTCGTCCGGTGCAAGTAGTCCCCCTCCCATGACGGTCTTTGTCTGTATCAAGTACGCACGATTCATTTGTTGTGCATTTGTAATGACAATAACGCGTCTGCACCCATGGTGTACCTGGTATGAAACATAGCGTTAAAAGAAGGCCACCGTTAGAAAAGAACTCCCATCACCGTCATCATCAGATTTTTATTCCCCATGCTGGACGAAGACCTAACCACTCTATTTTGTCGTCTTTAAATCTATTGTTCGCATAAAAAATTTAGTTTTATGCCCCGCACCTGCTGTATAAAATATATACAAAATACACGCTCGCAACGAGTTAGCAATCAAATCCGTAATTGTCGGCATGACGTCCCGATACTCTGAATTACCGGTTTCATTACAATTTTTTGGTGTTGTGTCATTTTCTTGTGCGTGGTATTCTTTGCTAAGCACAATGGTGGTAGGCAATGCCGTTATCGCAGGCGAAAAAGACCTTCCTCACCCGCAATAGCGGCTTCAACGTAACGGCAGAACCTGTCGACTGCCCATAAAACATTTGTTGCATTTTGGCCCCAAGCTACCGAATTTGAGGCCACCATTATGCACATTGGTGATTCTGAAAAAAAAACGCCGCTATGAAGGATTAACCAAACAAAGGCACCAGTAAGAAATGCCGCGAGAGGCTTAAGGAAGTATTTGTTTTGCGTTTTGATGAAAAAAAAAATGCAAGTTGTTGCAGAGAAAGTGCAAGTGATAAATAATCAAGATTGGTAAAGCAGGTTACGTTTGCTCCAAGTGTGAACCTAAAACAACCATTCAGTGTGCATGGGACGTAAAGACAAAACGGCCTCAAACCTCACACACTTTGTTAACCTGTTTATTCATTTTTACGCAATCTTTTTACACAATCTTAGCAAGTAATCCGGCACTGTACAGGAAGCGATCATGAAGTGATAGCACGTAAAAACGTGCTTCACCGCACTGCACTTCTGAAGAGACTTAAACTTGCTCAAGTAACAACACAATTCAATCCTGATAGAGTCTACGCAGGAGTTTCTAAGGTGATGGTATATTGTCGATTCCTGAAAAATGCTCTTTCCCAGCTACCATGGTAATTGCGATTTTGGGAGTATCAGTATAGGTTATAACCGGTTATTTCACTTTTTTCAGATTTTGTTACGCCCTAACACCATTACGTCGTGTTAGACTGTCATTTTATGTTTCTGGCAAAAATGCCTGTGCAGAGAAAAATTATGTGTTTGGCGTCATACTTACAGCTTATCTTTTATTCCCACTGCTATCATTAACATATGCCGCAGCAAGCGCAATGAAATCGCCGTCCAAAGAGGAAAAAGATTGATTTTCTCCTAATTATACCTCTGAGTGAAATATTCACACTTATATTTGCGCTAAAGAGCCGCAACTAATAAACAACTTTGGTTTATATTCCCTTTTGCACTGAAGTTTGGATGAGGGGAAAGTTGTTTCTATGCAAATTCCAGTGCCAAAGCAAGGACATGATTCAGACAGTCTCACTTGCTGGTACACTAATGGACATGAGCTTGAGGAACCAATTTACAAATCTGTAAAGGTTACTGGAGTCCAGAAACATTACTGGGTACGTCGTTCATCCCAGCAAACAAATTGCGCTAAAATTGTGGTTTTGACATACAGGTTTACTGAACCCAAGAATGCAGAGTGTGACTGGTGATCATCATTCCGCGTGTCATCTGTGTTTACCACTAGGGCCCTACCGCAGAGGTATGAAGAGCTTCGTGGTTCCCGTACGCAGTTTCGTTCAATGTTTCCTCAATTCTATCACGATTACGCACTCCTAAGAACATCGAGATGTCGAATTTCTATATGAGGTATACATTACAGCCCGGATGTTGAAACAGCTGCTTACACTACTTTCCAGCTCCTTATTCAAATACCTGACGCAGTAATGACAAACTTAAGATTTAGGACTTTTTCATCACATCAAAAGAAAGTTGCATTCATTGGCCCCCCTTGCTCATAATATGACAGTCACGTTTAATCGTGTCTAGCATTGAGTTTGAGATTTTTATGCATGCATTTGTTATAAGCAGTGTACTCTGCATGCAGATAACTTCCCACAACTGTATTTTTGATAACCTTGCACACGACACCAAGCCAGCCATGTGTTGGAAAATTGCAAGTGCATCTTCAATTAAAATTTTAATTACATCATACACACATCGACTTACACTGCAAGGTTTGCCCTGGAATAAAATGCAGGCACATCTGTAGTGATAGAAAAATATACTCATTCTCACTAAAAGAACAAAACACCCCATACGTGGCATAACCATGAGGAGTTCATTCAAGCACACAAGTAGCATATGGGGTCACTTGAAACACCGCAGTGATTTTTCTAATCCCTTACTTTCGTATGCAACCTTGGGCAAAAGGGGTTAGTGAGATATTTATTGCTGTCATTTTTTGCCTAAGCAACTCGGCAACTCTTGATTGTCGTCAGTTTTAAATAAAACAAAATCATTAAACAACCAGAAATAGGTTTTCAGGTCACCAATTGCTGCAAGACAATTTCAAGGTTATGCGTAGGTGTTTCGAACTCATCTTTCAAACCGCACAAACTAGAAGGAAATTTAACGATACGATATACAGTTGAGCCCGTTTATAAGGAACCTGAACGTCACGCGGCCTCCGTTCGTTGTGTCGCCAAGTTCGCAGTAAATGGACCACAGTAAAAAAAATCAGAATTCGAAGAACATTTATGTTTTCGCAAACACGTCCGTGATGGTTGTTTATTTCTGCAGAGCAAACCTAATTAAGGCGGTATAAAGATTTTTAGAGCAGCTGCGTGCTCTTCGCCGAGGCCCTTTGCGTAAACAAGTTGTTTAAGGTCATCTATGTAGCCCATTGTACCAGGCGTCCTTATGGGCTTAGACTCAGAAGCTCGTCGTCGTCCGCGTCCGATTCCTCCGCATCGCTCTTGCTCCGCACACTTCATTAACGATGTCCTCGTCCGTGCACGGTTGCGCAGTGTCAGCATCTTTATCGGCACAAACTAAATCGTCCCAGCCAAGGTCATGGCTCCCCATGACGCAGTCGATTCCTCGCTTCCGCAAATCGCCGCCGGACTGACCATCAGAAGCATCAGGCTCAGCTTCAGGTTGTTTGTCCACGAAGCCGGCCTTGCGGAAACAATTCCGCACGCATGTGGCTGTCACCTCCGACCAGGCAGCCTTCACCACCTCTACAGCTGAATACAGCGAAACTCGAAGCGGCAAGTTGGCTGCCGGGCGGACAACAGCCACGACCAAGCCCTGCACAACGCGGCGGCTATACCATGAACTAAAGGCTTGTATATTCCCACATCAAGTTGCTCCACTTTCGAAGTGGTATTGGGTGGCCGGAAAAGCAGGGTCACTGCCATCAGGGCAGTTTGCACGTGGTGAGAAGAGCAGTTATCGATCACGAGCTGCACGCGCCGGCCTTGCCTCTTCGTGTCACGGTCGAACTCGCTCAGCCACTCCGCAAATAAATCGCGCGTCATCCTAAACAGCGTCCTGCGTGCAGCATACGGGCACATAGCTCCTAACGCAACGCGGCTTCTTCGATTTTCTGTAGAAGAAGTGCACGCGCCTGTCGCTGCCATCCATGTTCGTGCCCAGAATAGCTGTGACCCGCTCTTGGCTATGTTTCCCTCCAGGCCATGTGTCGCCTTTAATAGCGTGCGATTTATCTGGCAGGATCTGTTAAAATACCGCACTTTCATCAGCGTTGTAGACGTCGCGCTCCGCATGGCTTTAAATAACTTCTTCGTTTTCTAAAGCAACGCTGCAACATCTTGATCACTTGCGGTGCGGACCTCGCCGACAAGTGACTTAAAACAACGGCGTGCCACACCTTGAACCCATGTAGCCAGCCCATTGCCTAAGCAGATGTCGGGAAAATCCGCGTTGCCGGTTGGGCTGCGAGGAGTTCCGGAAAGCGACCTTCGCCGGGCAAGAGCTGGAAGAGGCCGTCAATTCAACCCATATCCTGGCGCCGGGCGTTCGCTGTAACCGGTCGGCAGTGCTCAAAGACGTTCGTTTTACGTGGAAATGTATGCCATTGTAATAACGTATATTTGGACGGTCAAGCAGGTTTCGTTCCTTATAAGCGAAAGTTCGTTTTTAGTTGGGCCGTTATATGGGGGCTCGACTGTAGCACATTTTGTACGGCAGATAGTTATAGTAGCAGCCATTAAAAAATTATCCTTTGCCGCCACGAGGCACATTCCCCTCGTAGGAGCTGGTTCCTTTACTTTTCAGGCAGTCTGATAACATAATCAGACAGCCTCGCCCTGGTGGCATTCTGCGATTATTGTGCACCGTTCCAAGGGTAGAAAAGTCTGTTACCGAAAGGCATGGCACACATGTTAGCAACGTTGCCTGGACGTTACAATTGCGTCCAATCTTGTGTTGGTGTGGTGGGGTGTCCGTATTTAACATTTTGCTTGCATTTTGAGTTCCATGTTCTTGACATCTTCAGCAATTCTGGTGTGAGGGCAAAAGTGCAACACCAATTGTGAACATGTCTAGATTGGTAGCGATTTGCACGGTCACGTGTTTTATGTGTTGGTTGTTAATTTGCCATCTCTGGCGCCATTTCATGGTCTTGGTCACCCGCTCTGCTACCATCTAGCGGATGTAAACCTTCGCTGTACGCAAGCTTCACGACCATCTTGAAGGTATAAGTCCACGATTGAAGCCGGTTTTAATCCTCTTCGCTGCCGCAAGGAGCATTACTCCATAATTGTGGCGATAATTGTAAGCTTCTTTGTTTGTTTGGTAGTGATAATCATTGGACATCACCTTGTACGGGCATGCGCTAATACGTGTCTTTATCGTTCTGGGAAAGTGTTGCCAGGATTACGTAGAAAGGCTTGAGTCATTCTCGTTGCGAGCAAGTGTACCTACGATTAAGTTGGACGCCGGAGTTTTTTCGCCGATCGTAGTCAATCGCTTTAAGTGGGTGTGCTTGTCTTGACTTAAACGTGCGCCTGAAACGCTTGGCGGGCACTGGGACGCTCACACACACACACGAGCGCTCGGCATTTATTTGTTATTTTATTCTGCCTGGCGGTGGCCGTAATCGTAGCCAATCTCCCTAAGGGGGTATGCTGGACTTGACAAACGTTCGCAGCGGACTCTGGGCGGTCGCCGCGAGACACGCAACCGCAAGTACTCAATATTTTCTTATTTTTTTAACTGCCGGGTGGTCGCCGCAATCTTGACCAATATCCCTAAGTGGGATTACTTGGCTGAACAAACGTACTCAAAAGACGCCTAAGCAGGCGACTTTTCTTCATTTTTAGTTGGCGTTTGTATATATGGAGTGACTTTTTGTTGCTAAATTGGGCTACATTTCTTTTTTTAGCAATTATCTGTATTTGCCTAAAATACCACTTGGTCCGATTAGCTTCATCAAATCTCTGTTTTCACACCGACGGAAGATGTTACACCGATAGGGTTTTGTTTTATTTTTGTTTTTCATTTCTGTGAGACCTGTGGAATAAATATAAACTTTCGGGATATTGTTAGGTCAAGTTTTCGTTTTTCTTATTCCTCAGCAACTAAACTACATATACTGATGAAACCAAATCGCTAAACTACGCTAATTCCTGAATTTCCACAGATGCAATCCATTACAACTCATGTGGCTAGGATAATTGCCAAAGTATGATCACCCAGTAAAACATCACGCATGCTGTGTGTATACTTCCGATTAGTTCGAATGCTGGGGCATCTAAAAAGTGGTAGCGAGATCGCACAGCACAAGGAACACGTTTGTTGCAAGCTCACACTAGCAACCGTAGTGCTGCCGCAGCCATCATCAGGGCAGTGGGGTTTGCTCAACCAGCCTCAGTAAATGCGGAGTCGCGGCATCCCGAAACCTTCCAAGAACATTATCATTACATCAGAATGACTGCCACACTCTACGCGTGGAGAAGAAACACTGTGCCGCATAGCACCCCACACCACCTTCAGGGGTTCCCTTAGGCGGCAAATGTCACGCTCTGACTTATTGAAGACACCTTCGCAGCTGGTAACGAAGTCGCATGTCCGTTTAGTTCCGTAAGCAAGGTTTACCCCTCCTGGCACATACTACTTTAGTACTACAAAGACACGGCCGTCAGTTATTTTTCCGCAATCAGTGTTTCTTTGCGCGCACTGCATGCTTTAACGGGTAAGAGCAGTGGCTTCACAAGAAACCTGCCAACTACGCTACAATAACACACTCTACTTTGGAGAATGGCTCAATTCTATTCAATGTCACTGCGAGATGCTTCCTGTTCTTTTTGTACTTTGTTAATCTCTGGTAAAACAATCTGCGGGTAAACTGCTGCGGTAATTGTCGTAACCAGGGTTGTTTGGAACTGTTAGAAACCGGCTATTTTTATAGCATTTTAACTATTTTTATAGCATTTTATTGGTTGTAAGCACATGGATGCGGGGACAACACTCTTATTATAGAGAAACAAGTTCTCCAGTAAGTCGTGTGCCAACGTGCTCCTGAAGGCGATCTAGACCCACACTCTGTGAGCAGAACAATTTGCAACTTTCACACAACCCTGATGTACATTGCCATGCCACCCAGCCATGGTTTTCAAACTTTACTGCCAGTGCTTAGACTTTCAACAACCAGTACGGCAAGGTTGACGACATCAATTTATTCGTTATACTCACTTCTGATCAAAAAGCGAAGCGCGATCACTGGGTAACGAGTTTGCATCACGTGTGTCACATAGAAATAAAACCAAAAACCAAGCGGTCGTCTTACCCTTAGCTGAAAGAAAACCATTCCTATTGTAATATTTCATTGCTGCCGGGGCCTCGGGAAATACCTGAACTGCCATACTAGCTTTACAAATCTTCTTACTGAATTTCTCAATTACAATAGGAATGGCCTGTTTTCAAATAAGGCTGAGACGACCGCGTGGTGTTTTGGTTTAATTTCTATGTGGCACACGCTGATGCCAACTTGTCACTTAGTTGTCGCACTTTATTTTTTGAACAGAAGAAAGCATAACGAAGCAATTGACGTCGGTGAAACTTTCAGCTACTCACTGTCTAGCTGCTAAACAGAGTTTCATATTTATCATGTTTATAACTGGTTTTCATCATTGATGTATAAACAAAACACTCCTGCTTGGGCCGCCCAAGGCCTGCAGTATTGTATAAGTAAATAAATAAATAAAAATGATGCATTCAAATTTACCCCGAAGGCAAGTTGAATTTCAATCGAACCTCTTACTAATCTACTGTGCATCTTTTGACACGAGGTTTCGTCTCTTTCTTCAGCATGTACGCGGGAGCCGGCATGAAGACAACGGTCCTGGGGTTCATAACAGGTGGGAAGGGGGACACTGCACAGTTACAGTGCAGCACGAGGTTGGGAAGTTAAGCGATCGCCACATAGCACGGTTAGAAGTTCCCACGTCACACATCACGCAATACACCTGAAGCAAAATGCCTGAACAGACATTGATGTTATGAAACCCGGAATGACAGAGCATGTCGCCATCTATACATGCGCTGGCAGAGTGATAAGCAAAGACTAAATTTCGTTTGTTGTTATTGCCTCCAACCATTAAAACAAGTGCACTGTTGCCGGGATGGTGCCTCCTGAATAGCGTCGTCATCCAATAAACGTGTCATTGCTTTCGTCCAGCTCTACGCCCCGGTGAATTTCCATTTTGCCGAGAAACAGAAAGCACTCCTTGTCAATGTCTTATAACGAAGCAAATTCACCTTAACCGCAAAACTTTGTGGAACACACCAAGCTTAAACGCCATATGTTGCAGTCTTGGGCAGAGCATTCGACTAGATAGTAAAGGGTATCCTTGCTCAAGGATTAGATCACAACCCTGTGGACACGCAGGCAAATTTAAAGGGCACCGACAACTGATTTTTGTCGAGTTTATATTTTCTATCCCAAATGAAAGGGCATCACCTAAACCACCTTGACGAGAAACGAAACGGTTTTGATGATAACGCCCTAGAACTTTTTAAATCTAAATTTTTATATCTACAAGCCGTATGTGTCCCTCCCAAAAATATTGTTGGCAATCATGACAGAGTAGCTCGGCAACAAACTTTTGTCTGTATGCGAAACGAAAAACGCCGAGATAAAAAAGTTGGAATCGCAGGCTTTCTTGTTCCTTTATGTGTGTTTTATTGCAACGGTCTATTTTGCACGAATGCGCCATCTGTTGGGATAGACGATAGGTAGAACCTGGCTTCACGTTGGGAGGTGGGAAGTTCGATTCTCCCCCGGCGCGACTTTTTTTTATTTTAAAGCCGCCGTTGGCGGATTTGGAAAGTGCAATCAAATATTTTGGCAGAACAAACGCCCCTGACTCATGCAGAGTCGTCAAAGCTCCTTCACTGGGTCTGTTTACTGAACGCTGCCGTTGATTCTGAGCATGGAGGCTCAGTTCGCCACACTGAGAGCACCCCAGAGAGTGTGGGCGGCGTGTTTCTAAAATTTTCAAAATATTGTTCAAATACATATACAAATTAACCTTGCACAAACAGTTGTATAAAAGGTTTTCAATACTTGCATAAACGTTTCTGCAGTTACAGTAGCTGCTAGGTTTGCAGGTTACGTGACAGGGACACATTGGCGGAAAACAAAAGCGCTCAAAAAACAGAGACGAAGGAAGCACGGCGCCGCGCTGCACGGCAGCACGGCGCCGCGCTGCCTACGTCCTCCTTCTTCCATGTTTTTTGAGCGCTTTTGTTTTCCGCCAAGATGAACACATACCAACTAGCCCAACTTTCCGTTCATCTGCACACGGAATTGTCGTGTGAGGTTTCGACACTACGAACCACAACCCTTCCGATTTCACGAAGTTTCTTGCCAAATTGAAATTATTTCCCACAATTTGTTTGGAAATTGCTTCTGGTTACCGGGCTATATAAAACGCTGGCTTTCATATGAGCTAGAGAAGACATACGCGACAAAAATTGGTTGTCTGTCCCTTTAAGCTGTAGCGCCTTTTGGTGATCGCATCTTTCCCGGCGTAGCCTCCTCTTTTTCGCTTTTTCGCAGCCCTTTTCAGAAAATTCAATTTTTAGTGAGTGCAGAAAGGTCAGCTCCGGTTTCCTAGAACTTGCTTTTGGCTGTGTGTGCGTTTTTCTTTGCCATAAACATACTTTCTTCCAGTTTGAATTTTTTTACGTCGTCTAGGGCCTTTGCACTTTATTCGTCGGCATCGCGACACCGTCACGTGATACGCTGGTACCTCTCAGTTCGCTTGTTCTGGGTTTTTCAACATTTCGGCATCTTCGACATCAGACGTTTGTCGGGTCCCATATATTAGGCACTGTAGGCCCTACAACTTCTCCAGGAATTCTCACACCACTTGGAATGGTACCGCAACATGCTGGGGCTTGCTGCTTATAGAGCCTTGCGAGTCTTTCGTGCCACATTGAGGCAGTGTTGCACAACTTGCTGGTCCTTCCGTGCTCGGTTCGTTCTATGCTGCTGACCATTTCGGTATCTTCGACAACAAATACTTCTCGTTCTCATTTTTCTCGGACTGTAGACAATGCTACTTCTGAAGAGGTTTTCACACCACTAGGACTGAAGCTCCCTAAACCTAGGGGCTTCCTCCACACTGGCTGCGCTGCGCTACAGAAACATCAAGTTATTAGTGATTCTCCACGCAATATTAACCCGGGCACTATACACTGCCACATTAATTCAAAAGAACACTTACGCCCAAAACAAAACAAAGTATGAACGGCTTTAGCCTTGAGGAGGCGTCACCCACCTTAAAGACGCTTTCGAATTGCTCTGTGCAAAGTGGTGCTGAAAGTAAGCAATGGGTGATTAACCACAGCAACATCAATTACTGTAGCTAACTCCCTCTTCCGCATTCCTCGAAGCGCAAAGGTGCCCCCTCCATCCTAAATGTACACTCTGATTTCCGGAATCTAAAAGCTAGTAATATACCTAGTTTGGGAATACTTAGGAATGATTACACCTGCATTTGTTAGTCAGTTTTAGAATAAATATTAATATTCCTTCATTTCAAATTCTGACATCATGAGAGCTCGCATGCTGCACTCAGTACAATCAGAGCTCAAATTGAGCGCGTTCGACTAAGGCCTGCCTAGTAAGTAACAAAACACGTGATACGCTCCCAACCTGGATGACAAAAACATTGGACGCTACGCTTTTGTGGGAATAAATCACGTGAAATCACCCTGCTTTTTGGTTATGGGCCAGATGTAAGTATATAAAGAGTGTTGGCGTAAGAGGAAAAAGAAAACATATTTCTAAAAAAGGTAACGGTGAGCAATAAAAGGAATGACAAAATTGTCCGACTTGCTAAACATTTATACCATCCGGTACACAACACTGCATGCAACAAACGCAACCATAACCAAATAGCTAATTGTGATCATTGGTGGTGGTGGTGGGGATGTTTATTGACGGGTGGACCTAGCCTTGCGTGGTATGCCGGCAATTGCTCACCCGATCAGCACCTTTTACCGCTATGCGCGGGAATTCACCATGACTCGCTGAGGCTTGTGACACGTAAAAATTGCAGGATCAAACGAAAGATGTCCCTTCTGGTGATCCAATGGCCTTCCGGGAAAATTAAATCGTTCAAAGAGGCATGCGGAGCGGCCATCCTTCGCAGTTCTTTAAACAAAGCTAACCGCTCCCCCGCATGCTCTCGGCAGTCCATAATAAAATGACCGATGTCGCCTGTAGCACCACACGTTCCACACAGAGGTGAAGCGATAATGTTCAGCTTGTGGAGCCACGCCGCTGTTCGCGCTGAGTTGGTCCGGATGCGGAACAGTAAGGTTGCCTCTGTCCTCTTCATTCCTTTTGTGACACAAGGACGATGTTGTGGTCGCCAAAGAGAGCGGAAATGATCCTGTATAATTGTTTTTAAAATGCGCCGTTCATCTGGAGCCACCTTCAGAAGACGAGTGCACGATGACCCTTCACGATAATTGACGCAACATGGTATTACAAATTCACCGATATGGTCTCTAATTCACCATTGGTTATACTGTATACGTAAGCGTATCACATAGAGCGCTTTAGCAACGTTGCACGGTTCAAGGGTCGACGTTGCGTACTCTCTCGCGGTGCTAATTCTAGAAGTACCCATTTTACCAGTGATGGATAAATACTCCAGGCACTGGAGAAGAGACCAAATAAAGTTCCGAATCGCGATTGGGAGTTCGAAAAGATGCCCCGACCACTTTATTGTATATGAATAAGAACTCCTTTTTTACATAACAACCGAACACTGTCCAACTGTTAAGTTTTTAATACCGGCCCGGTAGAGCCCGTTGAGAGATGTTTTCACCCACTTCCTGGATGTTTGAAGTTATGCCGCCTGCTCAGCGAACGTCAGTGCCAAATTAAACAACCTACTCACAGATCTTCCAGTGGCCGGTAGGGTCCACCTACCTTGTTTCACTTGCGCTTCCCTCGTCGTTTAGCAGTACTGGGTCTCGTCAGAAACGAAAACAGTGCAGCCTTTCTTTGTGGAGCCGCAGAATAGTGGCACGCTGCAGCCAGTCATACTACATAGTTGGCACCGCTCCTAAATGGGCTATGCTTGGCGTCATAACCGTGCGACGAGAACGCTCGGCAGTCGCGGCGAGGCACGCACACAGGACCGTCAGGCATTTTCTTGGTTTTTTAACTGCCCGGTGATCCGCTCAATCTTGGCCAATCTGCCTAAGTGGGTATGCGCGGGTTGACAAACGTTCGCTGGGATCCTGGAGGGCCGTGGCGAGGCATGCACCCACGAGTGCTGCGCATTTTTTGGTATCAGCTGCGGACGCGAAAGTCTAACGATTGCTACACAGCTTCGCTATTAAAAATATTTGTCTACCTAAAAAATTCAAAGCTGGCTGGATTTTTGACAAAGCCGGCCTAACGTACCGGCTGGCCGGATTCGTTTGGCGAGCCGCTCAAAATTCGTATCTTACACAGCTATAAAACACGAACTATTGCAATAAGCTTCTGCTGCAAGTTTGTTTTGCTCGAAACATTGCATACTGTCAAATCAGTGCACATAGGTATTTTTGATGTTAAAGTAAAATTGGTTTTAATAAAAAATTATATCATCTTCCCACGACGGAACCCTGAGGGAATGCAACACTGTGGACTAGTAGCGTGTTAATTGGTTGTTAGACTAAAGACATGTGTAGTAGCGTATTACATGTCTTTTTTATTTATCGAGTAGTGGGGAACGTTTTGCGGCTTGTCGTTCTTGAAGCGAGGAATCCGCTGTTCGACGCTGGCATTTCGAAGCGTTGTCACGTTGCCCAACGCCATCTGTATCAGCTTCTCGCCGCTGGCGTTTCAAACCATCTTCTCGTTCTCGAAGCGAGGAATTCGCTGCTGGACGCTACCGTTTACGTTCAGCGTCGCGAGCTCTCCTCTGTGCAGCCTTGTCTTCGGAGGCACGAGAAGAACCGAGCTGTGAATAGGAGCGCAGAGATGGAGGGCGGCGTTATCACAACTGGTTAGGGCTCCTGGAGCGACAGTGTTGCCGGTGTCTTCCTGAGCCGGCACGAGACGAGCCGAGTGGCGAGGAGGGGCGCGGCGTTATCAGAGCTGGCGTGGAGTGGGGGACGTGAGGGAGAGGTGCGGACGCCGGACGACGGAGGGCTGACTAAGAGATGCTTTGCATCTAAAAGATTACAAATCTGAAAATTCTCAAAATGACGTACCCCTGCTCTCTGAATCTACAGAAGCTCAGGAGCTTAACATTATTAATATTATTCGTCCATTCTTTTCCATTCTTCGTGACAACATTACTGCACGTAAAAAATGGTTCAACGTAACAAAAGGCGCTGCATTGAACGCCAGTCGTGTAGTTTGGTGTAATTCGAAAGTCACCACAAAGAAAGGCCATATTTACCTTTTTATACTTTCACAAATTCAAGCCGAAGTTGTTCTTTCTAATAGGCCTGAAACACCTTGTTGCACTGTTTTTTAGGTTTGTAGCTACAAAGCAATAAATGTGACCGCATAGCTGTATTGCGGGGATATAGTTTGGTGGTTTTTGGTGCACATCGGCGGGCACGGTAGGCACGAATGGCCGGTATAAAAAAAATAAATCGGAATCAAGTTGGCCTTGCTTCCTTGAAATTAATAGTGAATAAAGTACAGCGCCGAATAGCACCCTGTAGAAATACTTTCCTGGTGTATTCTTGTAGCTAGCATACTCGCGCTTACTGGGTGCATCTCCTAATGCACTTCAAGCTGTTTTTGTATGCTCCGATTAGGCACACTCACAGTAAAACATAGAGATGACCTCCATACCTCTAGGAAGAGGCTGCTGTGTTTAGGATATGCGCCAAGAAAGTCCTATCTTTAGAAGATCGTCAGTGGGACTAGTTGATAGTGGCTCCTTTACACGGACGCAACAAAAAGAAATAGACAGAGGACAGTGGCGTCATCCGTGTGGAATCTTTTTCTAGAGCCCTTGTTTATTCTGCGCTACTTGAAAATGTTGAAGTTCAGCTTGAAGAGTTGGGGCGAAGTGCTCATTTGTTCCGGGAGGGGGTAAGCGACAAGTGCTGAACAACGGCTGCTGTTCTAACCACTGCGTTTCAGATTAAGATGATTTCTGTTTAGTTATTTTTGTTTAGCAAAAAGACTAAACCCAGCAATTAAAACAGAAATAATTATGATCATAAGTTCAAACGGAGATGACAGGAAAGACCTTCAAAAAGCTTTTCCAGTTGGCCACAGTTTCTGCCTGATCATTCCTTGGGGGTTTTCGGGCTAGTCCATAAGGTGTCAGTAGTTTTTCGGACCGAAGGAAAATATTGGGCGAAGTCTGTTTCGGACCAATGCATTTAAAGTGAAAATAAAAAAAAACACCTCAAAGTAACTCCCGCAACTGGACATATCTGCACACTGTCGTGTTCAGTCGGTGTCTCCCTCCACACCCGAGATACGAATTTTCTGTAAAAACAGGTTTCCAAATTCAAGGAACGGACTGGATTTTTCAGGGTTGTCGGCTTTAAAGGAATTGTTTACTCCTGCACACGTAGCTGTTTAGAAGCTGAAAAGGGCTACAGATTCCAGAAAAGTCAGCTCCGAGTCACCGTCCAAATTGAAACAACATGGTTGTTGTCCCTACGTCAGGCGAGAGCTAGAAGACATTTTCCTACCAAATGTCATCGTTTCTATAATTACTTTAGGCTGACCGGTCTTCAAAAGACTGGTTTGAAATTCTGTGGTTTGGCCTCTCCAGTATATCAGCCGCCAACGATCAATTTGTGAGCCAGAGCGTTTCCGTCAGATTCAGATTCTGTGTACTTTTTCTTAGGTATTTTCAAGCATGCTTGGTCACCTAGATTTCACTCAAATGAGTTTTTAGTTGTACCGGTCATTTCTCGCGTTATGTTATGGCACAAGTGTGCTAGAGACCGCCGTAGTACATTCCTGCAATGCAGCTACAAGCTGATATTTAGTGTTTTGCAGCTGCACAACTTCAAATACATGCTTTTCAGGCATGGGTTAGGGAACAACTTTGGCTTCAATTTGTGAAACTTTTAAAAACAAATGACATGTCCTTTTATATGCTTGCTTGCAACTTAGACCAAAAGGCGCGACTGACCTCCAATGCAGTACATTTTATATTGAATACTCTTTTTTACAAACACTAATTTGGCACAAACAATTAGAAATGATTCAGAAATAATACCTAAAATTTCAACTCCCAACTTCCGTATGTGCAGCGACGCAGGGCTTGACATTTTGGAAACTATAGGGCATGTGTCAAGCTTGATATGTTTGACTAAAAGTTACCTTACTTGGCCATCAAAAATATTTGTCAGCTCATTTGACTGCATGCAAAGTTGCAGCAGCAACAAACCTCCGCCGATAGCTACAAAACCTTAGGGCGTTATCGCTGCAGAAGGTTCGAATTTTGCGCGGCTCGTTCAACGCGCGTGCACGCGAGTTCGCCTTTGGCCTTTTTTTCAGTAGGCGTATTTGTTTTGTGAAAACAAACTCTCGGTAGGATTTCCTCTGTGCACAAGGGCCTATATATTAAATTTTTGTCAAAATAAAGGATGTCTACCGTACACCGGACCGTACAAAAGTATTTAAAAAAGAAATCGTGTCATCCAATAAAATTTCACCCCCGGTCTATACGTTGGCCGTCCAGAGCTCTACCGACTGTGCTACCGCCGCACGTTGCAAGCGCGGAATAAAGCTTGTTCATATTTGTTGCATCTAACCTGTTCAGTGATGGCCACGGATCGGTAGCTTTGAGGGGCCAAATTGCCCGCGTCAAAAAATTCACAAAACTGTAAATAGGACAGGTTTTATTTGTATAATACTGTCTAGAGCATAACACCTCAACGTGGTGGCACGTTATAAGAGCAGTTGCACACCAGCTGCGTGAAATGGTTCTCTAGGAAAACCTAAACGTCTGCCAGTCTGCTTACTGCAGTAACCGACGTCAGACGAAGAAACAAAAGCGAAGAAAGAGACGTGCAACGGTGTAGCAGAAAAGAATTCCGTCGATATAATTCGTGACAAATAGACGGAAACGAAGATGAAACACGAAAACTAAAGACAAAAAGACGGAAACAAAGAAACCGATAAAAATACAATGTAGCGCTGAACAAGTCGTGATTACCGTATTTTTGTGATTATCAGCACGCCCCATCACCCCCCCCCCCCTTCGATTCTAAGCACCCTTCCCTACGTTTCTGGAAAAAATTTAAAAAGAAATGTTTTCAAGCGAATCGAAGCATACCCTTTTCTTTGCAGCCATCGCAAGAAGGATTTGAAACGCGGGGAGGTGGGCCCAAGTTGACGTTTTGGCCAAGACGCTTATGAAGTTTTAAAAGAACAGAAGACGACCTTCTTGGGGATATTGAGATCGGCGGACCAAACGGTATAACGAACTCGAATGGCAGTGAGAGTGACCGAATATCAGAAGAAAGCAGTGGGTTCACTGTGAGAATATATTCCTACATTAAAAGGTGCGAAATAGCAAACTATTCTTTGCACCAGCCACGTCGAGATACGGCCGCGAAAAAAGCGGTGGGAGGTGGAAGGAGGGTAAATTAGGTTTTTCAAATCTAAGCCCTCCCACCCTCATTTGGGATATCATATTCGCGGAAAAAACGGGTGCTTACAATCGAGTAAATAAAGTAAGAGTTTCGATGCTTTTGCCTTCCACGTAAGTAAGGAGACCTAAGTGCCCTAGGAATTTTTATTCTTCACTCCTCGGTGTATGCAATTTTAGGTGGTTCAAACTTTCAAATAACCCGTTGATTTCAGGTGATAACTTCCACACTTAACTAAAGGCTAACCGTACTTTGTACTCGATTGGTTCTCACTTCTCTCTAGCCGGGTGTGGAACGCGGTCATACCCACTTCGTGGCAACGCTTCTTCAAACCTCGTGTCGGTTGAATAGTTTGTTCTTCTGAAATATGCAAGGGAGGTAGAGCAGGTGTATTCGACGTCGATGATAAAGGCAGGACTAAGTATAAAATTGCTTTACATTTTGCCGGTACTGCAAAGAACACTGTGCATGTCCCTTTATTATCGTTACGATTACAGGAAAGTAGTATATACTTCGTCAAGCAGGAGGTGAATGGACTTTTCTGATAAAGTCTACACTTAACGGTTTTTTATAACATCCGTTGCCTTAAACATGTAGCCACTGCAGTGGTGATGCCATTGGAAATGCTTCCAAAGAGAACAAAGACAACAGAAAACCTGCGAAAAACCAAGAGAATTGTATACTAATGCATAGCATTCTAATACCGCTTGTCTACAGTCTGACTTCTTGGAAACCAAATATGGCTATGAGTAAAGAAAGGAGTTGGACTGTTTTTTTTTCTTTTGAGGTTGCCTATGCTTTTTCTCGCCAATGATATAAATTTATACCATTATTGTTTCAATTTTTAACGACGTTCACCACAGTTTTGCGGAAAGAGGGGGCCGAAGTGTTGCTACAGACGCAGACACAAAAACCTAACGAAAGCATTGGTGTGTTCCTCGAGGAGATGCGGCATTTCAGGCGTGCTGACACTTGCATGGTAGAAGAAAATAAGTTAAGCTTACTGATGCGCGGTGTGAAGGAGGACCTGTTTGCTGGACTTGTCCGCATTCCGCCCTTAACAGTCACCAAATTACTGACCGAAGTCAGCACAATTGAGAAGGCCATCGAAATGCGTGCTAACCATTATGACCGCAACTTTGTTGGGGCGTCCAATGCGAACTATTTCAACAGCATGCGGACTCCGGCAGACAGCCTACGTGAGACTGCCCACACAGTAGTAAGGGAGGAGATGCAGAAACTTCTTCCAACAACTTCGCAACCTCAAGTCGCTTTCCTTACGGACATTATGAGGGAAGAAGTTCAGAAAGCGCTGGAACTTCAATGACGCCAGAAGCACCCCGCGCGCCGCAATGCCTGGCCTACGCGGCTTCGGTCCGTCGACCTCGCCCGCCTGCCCGCTATCATCCCGACGCTCCATACCGTCGTCTCCTGTCGCCAGGCCAACCACCTGCGGTGGAACCGCAAGCCACAAGCACCGACGGTGCAACGCCCAGCCCCGACGTGCAGCAAATGCATGATAATCATCGGCTGTGCTACCATTGCAGGCAGGCCGACCACATCTACCGTCGCTGCCCTTACAACAGGCTCGGTCTCCGAAGGTTTTCCGTAGACGCACCACTTCCCCTGCCCGACATGCGCCCTACTGACATCGAAGATTACCTTTCTACTGCCAACCGAGGTCCAGCGCGCTTCAACCGTACGCTGTCACCCTACCCATACTGATAGCCAAGCCCTCGAAGCAACGCAGACTTGCACGCGTGGTAGTTCCCCAAGCTCACGTAGGGGAAACTAAAAGCAGCAACTTCTGGAGGTAAAGTTGCACGATGGGGGAAAAATTAAAACCCTCCAACAATGCAACCGACTCGCCGAAGACCATGATTCAATACACGCCCTCAGCCCGACGACCCAGATCCAATCTGGACGTGACTCCCGAACACGACGACAACGCCATGACGCAACGCGTGCCCCAAATTACAGAACGGGCCGCTGAGAAGACGATGATAATAACGACGCATAGTGCCCGACCGTCAACACGCACAAGCCCAGATACCACGCCCCGAGGCACCCGAAACTCGAGGAAGCCGGCGTCGGACGTCCAGTTGATCATCGACGGCTTTGACCTAGTTGCCCTAATTGACACAAGAGCCGACTACTTCGTATTGAGCGGGTCATTCGTGTCTAAGCTGAAGAAAGCTACGACAAGATGGGATTGTCCGCACATATGCACAGCAGGAGGCCATCTCGTAACGCCAAGTGGAACGTGCAGATCCCGCGTCACAATAGACGGCACCACGTACCCAGCTAAGTTCGTCATTTTCCCCACTGCTCTCGCAATTTAATCCTTGGAAAGGACTTTTTGATGCGCAAGGGTGATATAAATAATCTGCAGACAAGGTCGATAACTTTTCATCTGATCACACCACGACGCTGGTACCAAATCCCGAACACCGTGCTGCTGTAAGGATCGCCGACAATCACGTCACCTTGCCACCCCGCGCAAGCTTGATGAGCACTGTCTACTGTGAGGATGCTGCTCCTGACATCGACGCTATCGTAGAGATTGGCCAAATTTGCTTCTCGGCCGCGGTGTCTCCGTCGCAAGAGGCATTGCGCGTTTTGAGCAATGCCAATCCTACATTTCGGTCACTGATTTCACGGTGGACTACCAGCATCTAAACAAAGGCGCTGCAATTGCGTTCCTCGAAGAAATGCAAGAAACAAGTTAAATTATCGGGTTTGCCAACTCTGAACGCGCACGCGCAGATGCTTTCAAGCTGCCATATCCTTCCGACGTGAGCCCGACGCTGCCGCAGGAAAACTGGAACCAATTATTAAAACTGCTGCGTCGCTACAGCAAGTGTTATTCGTCTAACTCAAAATTACGTCACAAACCCCTAGCGAAACACCGAAATATAACAGATAATGCAACCCGACCTACCCGACAGTCACAGTATCGCATGTCTCCACACGAGCGGGAAGCCATCCAGACACAAGTCGAAAACATGATCAGCGACGACATTACGCAGCCATCAAAAACCCCTGGGCTGCTCCGGTCATACCCGTAAAGAAAGAGGACGGCACATTAATGTTCTGCGTTGAATACCACCGACTGAACAATATCATGAAACAGGACGTTTACCCCTTGCCACGAATCGGCGAAGCCATCAACCACCTCAGCCACTCGACGTACTTCTCATCAGTGGATCTGAAGTCAGGTCACTGGCGAATTCAAGTGGACGAGATAGATCAAGAGAAGACTGCATTCGTAGCTCCGGACGGCCTATACGAGTTGAAGGCGATGCCGTTTGGGCTATGCACGGCACCAGCAACGTTTCAAAGAGTCATGTACACTTGCTAGCAGGCCTGAAGTGGCACACCTGCCTCGTATACCTAAGCGACGTTGTGGTATTCGCCCGGACTTTCGAAGAACACCTTGCAAGATTGGAGTCTGTACTCGAGGCCATCCTTACGTCGGGTTTGAAGCTGAAGTCTCTGAAAAGTACCGCTTCGCGTACGGAGAACTGAAGTTTTTGGGCCACGTCGTCGACGCCGCGTGTGTCCTGCCTTGACCCGGCAAAAACTTCAGCCATAGCGAACTTCTCAAGAATGAAAACAAGCAGGGCGTGCGAAAATTTCTCGGACTTTGCGCATACTACCGGCGGTTCGTCGAAACTTTTGCACGCACGGCAGAGACACTCACTTGCTTGACAAAAGATAGCACCCTTCTCAGCTGGGCAAATGCCAAAGAGGAACAGTTTTGCGAGCTGCAACAACGCCTGCAAAGCCTGCCCGTGCTCGCTCAATTCGACAAATACGCCGAAACGGAAATGCACACGGATGCCAGTGATACAGGCTTGGGTTCCGTGCTCGTCCAAGAGCTAAGTGGTTGTGAAAATGTAATCTCCCATGCCAGCAGTGGTCTGTCGCAGAAGAGGAAAAACTACTCTGCCTCCGAGAAAGAGTGGCTCGCTATTATATGGGCGATTTCAGAATTTCGCCTATACAGTGTATGGTAGACCGTGACAGGTTGTGACAGACCACAATGCGCTCTGTTGGCAGGCCAATTTCAATGATCCCTCTGGCGGTCTTGGGCGATGGAGCTTCCGCCTACAAGAATTCGGCATTACAATCGTCTATAAATCCCGTAGAAAACACTCCGATGCCGACTGTACCGCACCCCCGTCGACCAGACTACCTCAAAACTCCGATGCATACAGCGCGTTCTTTGGAGTCGTGGTGGAGAGTGACCTAGCCTCACAGCACCGTGCCGACCCCGGGTTGCGTATCATGATGGAGTACTTTGAAGGACGCAACACCGCCGTTCCTAGGGCCTTCAAACACAACTTTCCAGCATTTAGCCTCAAAACCTCCATCCTCGTGAAAAAAAAATTCAACCCTGGAACATGAGCAAGTTATCTTATTCTCATCCCCGCAGACCTTCGTGACAAAATTTTGGAATCGTGCCACGACGACCCGTCTTCTGGACATCTCGGCACAGTACGCACTATTGAAAAAATTAAGACAAAGTACTACTGGCCCCGCCTCGAAATCCATATGTCCCACTACGTACGAATCTGCCATGGCTGCCAGCGAGGAAAAAAATTCCGACATCTCCACGAAGTGAGTAATGATGATGAGAGGGGCGAAGCTCCAATGCTTATCGGTAAAAGCGTGAAACATTCGCCCGCACATCATTTGAAGAATCTACACGTTGTTGTAGGGGTGTTATGTACACTTATTTACATGGGTTTTGTTATTTACATATCGATACAATTATATACCCTTATATATACATACATGATGTAATTATTCACATATCCATAAAATTATATAGCAAGGATTACATTACTGATTACAAAGCTGTGGGAAGCGCTTTCCTTTCAAGATTTTACATTTGTGATCGGTGAAGTACCTGGCGAGAGGATCTTGGATGAGAGGTTGTATTTGGAAGTTGGAGAAGGCGTCGGTGTTTGCGGTTGTTATGTAGGGAGTTGTTTTGGACGATGAGAATCTCCATGGGTAAGTTGGCGAATTCGGTGTTTGACATTTTAGCCACCTTGCCAGTCGCCTTCTGCAGAGCGTCTTGTGTCGTGTGCCCTCTGTAAGTGTCTTGAGCTCGCACTCGACGAACGACAACCTCTTCTTTTTCCTCTTCTCCTTTTTGGGTAGCAACGAACGCGTTGAATGTTTTGTCCTCTCGGCCAATCTTTGGCTGGCCAATCCCTAGGGGGATCCTGCCACAATTATCATCCTGCCACAATCCGCAGCGACGAGGGACGGGACAGGGCCCGAGCAAGAGGAGCTCGCCCCTAAAACGCAGCCGACGAGAACCGCGGGACTTCTGCAGCCAATCGCCGTCCCATTGAAGCCCTTCCAACGGATTATTGGGATGGACCTCTTGTGTCCGTTCCCTACATACCGATCTGAGAACAAGTGGATTGTTGTAGCGACAGACTGCATGAGGCGCTGTGCAGACACCGCTGATCGTCCGGCGGGAGGGAGGGCGGGGTGCTCCACAAGATGTCGCAAATCACTGCACGAGCCAAGTTACGCTGCGACATGGAGCCCCGGAAGTCCAAATCACAGAACGCGGAACGGCCTTCAATGCGGAGCTCATGCAATGAATCTTAAACTACAGCAAGACGGATCATTGAAGAACGACGCCGTACCACCCCGAAACTAACGAACTTATGGAACGTCTGAACAAGACGATCGCGGATATGCTGTGTATGTACGTCGACGTTGAACATAACACTTGTGACGAAGTCCTTCCGTATGTCACGTTTGCGTGCAAGACGGCTATCTAGGAAACTACGCAGATGACACCGTTCGAGCTTGCCTACGGAATACGGCCGACTATGATGCTTGACGCCATGGTTCCGCACATATAAGATGACGACATCAACGCAGACGTCCAAGAATACCTTCAGCGTCAGAGAGGAAGCCCACCAGCCCTCTCGAGTTCTCACAACAGACCAGCAGCTGGTGCATGCCGGACGCTACAATCTCCGACGCCGAGATTCCGCATATCGCCCAGGGGACCATATGGGGGTTTGGACTTCCATCCAATGATGTGGACTCAGTGAGAAGCTTCTGCGATGGTATGTCGGACCCTATCGAGTTCTACAACGTGTTGGCGAACTTAACTACGAGGGGACCCCCAGTTGGTGATTCCAGAACATCACGACGATCCACGGAGCCCTAAGTCGTCCACGTGGTTCGCCTGAAGCATTACTACGCACGATGACGAACTTTTTGTTGCTGTTGTTTGTAACGGACTGCATTTAATTTTAGAATCCGGTCGATGCCTTCTTTGGAGGGGGGTGGGATCGCCACAAACCTTGTATTCGGGTTTGTTTGTTTATGTTTGGTGTTTGACGACCCACCTGCTGCGGGCAATGTGATCGGTGTTATCCGTCGGCCAAGTGAAGCGCATGTTCTATTGTTTATGCCGCATTGAAAGGCGAGGTCAAAAAACAAGCGAGAAAGTAAAAACACAATCCATTACTGGAAAGCAGAAGCGGGCGTGACTCTCCGTAATCTGTGCGAACACGCAAACGACCAACCCACAGAGAAACAATCGCGCACGTGCTCGCCCCGAAACAAATGATTGTGTGGTCGCCTCCACCGCCGGAATTTGTTGCACACATAACTAGCATGTCCATAAGCGTGCACACAGACGTGTCATGCTCGCCAGCAGTTATTACATATTGCTTCAGAAGCCTCACACCTCTTTGTTGCATGGCCCAGAGAAGAACATTTAAAGCACATCGGCATGTACAGGTTCTTACTCAGTAAACAAGAGGTTCAACCGATATGCAACTTTCCCATTTCCTTCAAAGCAGAGAACACTCGGGGAGAAACCTTAACACTATGAGCTTTTGTTTCATATCTCTCTGTGCATACCGTGCAATGCCTAAATTCTTCTACCGGAAGGCTGAGATTTGTTTGATCGTTTATCTGATCAAGCAGCATGACGGGAACTATTGTCGAATGCACCACTGAAATTTTTAAATGACGGACGGCGCCGAATAGGCTTGCGTACCTCTAGAGCCGAACGAGTTACTGGTGTAGACACAATGGCTTGTTCCAAATTATCCAGATAAGCACCGACATTCGAAGTTGCAGTGATGTCCCACGCGCGACTGGCTGGAACGTCACGGTGCCAACCCCGATGCCTGCTGCAGTTGAAAGTTGACTTCAAAAGTGTTGAAATATCGGTCGCCAGGAGAAGCCGAGGGCACCCTCAGCCTCAGATGCAAAACGTGCTCGTTCCGGCCGCCCTCGACCGTAGAAGCAGCAAGTGAAAATCGAGGGGCAGGAGGCACGTATCCTATCAGCCGGCCAAGTCCGCGAAGGTTGGAGAGCGCACCACCAAGTCCTCACCCTCCGACCAAGAAGGGTGATCGCGTACCACCAAAAGCGGCCGCCACAACTCGAGCACTTGACCCTCCGCACGAGCCTTGCATGCACTCAACGACATAACGATTTTTTTTTCATTTTGAAATAACAATCCATCACTTTATCCCTCACCAGGCAAGACACCTTATTGCGGGGATCATTGAGCAATACAGAGAGGCTGTCACGGAGAACTGAAACATCATCCGCGGGCAAATACCCATCTGTGGAGGGATTGGACTATCATACCCATTACAAGGATTGACCAGGTCAGCAGCGCCCAGCAAAGCAGGCACAGTGTGATTGTCCACAGCTGCCCGCTCCACAGCCTCCACCACAGAAATCAAGATTCCCGCCTCCTTGGTGCCGACCGAACTACACGTAAGCAATACCGATCTCGCTTCTGCCGAACCAAAATCCATCCTTCATCACCACAAACCCACAACCGCCCATCTCTAGACTCCGCTAAAAGAGAGAGAGAATGCATTTAATGATAAAAGCGAGGTTAGCGGAGCCATAGGCGCTTAGCATGCTACGCCATATGAAAGATCGAAAACATGAGGGTCTGTGAACTAAAATGAATAAATAATAAATAAATATAATAAAAAAACAAGGTGTTGCGCATGAGTGTTCAACCGCATCTACAGAGTTTGGAAAGCTTATATACAGAGTTTCGAAGTTAAGTTGGTCACAGCACTTGTTTCAAAACAGTACTACGGAAGAACCCCAACAACGCTTTGGTAGCCCGTACGGCCTGCCATGGGTCCAACCAAGGACCCAAAACTGCCTTGAGTTGAAGTCCTTTGTGGTGTGACATACACAAAGATGTTAGCAGAGTCTGCCTTGGCACTCTGACATTTGAACAGGTACTGATGACATGTTTGATGTCTTCTGTTACATGGCAAGTTGGACCGATTGGTGAAGAGTCCTGCTGAATTTTGCAGAGGAAATGCCGAGTGTACGCTAAAATCCACCTAGCCACCTCACACCGCAGCCAATCTGTCTCGAGGTCTCGTATCCACAACAACCCCCACTCTAGGGAAGAACATTAAGTGTAATACACAAATTCCTCATCCATACAGAGTACAGAAAAGGAATTATTTCACCAAAATGATGAAAAACCAAGAGCCGATTGAGCAGGAGATTCTTGTATAGACAAGTGCTGATGATGATGCTCTGAATGGGTATGCGTTAAATTTTCTAAGATGAAGAAATTGGCCGGGTTTCCTATTTTACACTAAGGACAAAACGGACCAGTTTACGTCACACTGCTTACCCCAAGCTTTTCCGGAGCTAGGTTCCTACATTGGTGGGGGGTTATTCCTAGGCGGTACGTTGACCTATTGGCTCGTTTTGTTTTTTGTAGGATGACCGCTACATTTGGGTAGTCCCCACTGTGGGTATATCGAAGGCTTCCTCAGGTAGGGGAGATTGGTCGGTTTTAAGAACATATACATTTGACGGCTACGTCTGCAGCTGTTCGTCCCATGTAAAGGCCAGTGGAGTTGCGCAGTAACTTTACGACGTATCGTAGCTGTCATTTCGTTATCTATTACTTTTATATAGTGGGGATCCGTCTCATGTTAACTCTCTCAGAGAGGTGGAATAAAGCTTTTTGGAAGATGAAGATTGTCTGGTGTGGGAATGCTCTGTCTATTCAATATTTATGCGTATGGAGGAGTAGGGTCTGTGAAGGGGGCTTTGCTTGTTTTCTTTTCTTTGTACTTTGCAGGTTGACCCTTGGAGGTGGGTTGTTGTGATGGCCTCGCGTCAGGAGGCGCAGGACCCCACGGATGTTGACTTGTGGCTGTGCTCTGCCATTTTCTGTCCCTAGTTATCGCGCATCTTCTCTTAGGGGTCCTTCGTCGACTTTCGGGAGTTCTTTGTGGCGGCTTTGTTTGCGGAGAGGATGCTTCTGCTCTGGGTCAGGCCGGCCTTGTGCCTGATTGAAGGTTCTAGTGTTGGACGGACTTCTTCCGGGAAGTGATGTCTTCAAGGCATCAACAACTTGTCAGTCTGAGATAAGAAAAAATACAAGCTGTCAGACGTATACAATGCGGTGGTGAACTGTTAACATTTTTATTGGGAATGTCCAAGTTGAAGAGTTAAAGTTGAAGTCCCGCATCCCGACACACTACTCTGGTAGTGTGTCGGGATGCGGGACTACGGTGGAAGTGTTGGGTGGTGTCTAAGGACTGGGGGTGAGATTGGATAGGGACTCGTGTTTTCGTATTTTCTGTGTGTGGGGTAGGGGGAGGGTCGTAGTGGTGGGGACGGTGTGGGAGTACTGCGCCAACTGGGCTGTGTGCCGGGGGCGTCGAGCGGGAGGAGGTTCGTGCGGCTGTGCTTAGTGGCTTGTTCGTTTTGGGCATGGGACTAGCTAAAGGGGACGGTGTTTGGGGGCTCAGAGGGGTCTGCTTTTTGTGGGGTTGGGTTTGAGGGGCGGGTGGGCTGTGTGGTGGTCGTGCTATTGAGTCTTGGGTCGAATATGTTAGTTCTACTGAAGAAGAATTTTTTTCTTACTTCTTTCCTTTTTTCTTGGTTCCCTTTCCTACGAAAGGATGTTTGGTGCCTGGATCCCTTTTCATTTATTTTTCTAATAGGCTCTAACCTGTGAGAGCTCTGCTGGTGCAGGATTGTTCCAGTTTTTTATTAAGCTTATTTTTATTTCTCAGAAAACATAAATTTTTTTTCCCGTTATTCATTGATAGAGAGAGTGTCGCGAACTAACGTCACCAGCCTAGAATAATCTTCAATGATCTACAGTGTGCTCGTTGCAATTCGACTGTTCGAGGAGCCTTCGCGCCGAGAGATTACCGCAGAGCAGAGGCCACGGTATTCGATTCGCCGACAGTAGCCTGCGCACATCACTTTGTTGACTGCTGTTTCTCCGCCTGTGTATTCTTTGAGCTGCTAGGGTAGCACAGGTTTGCTGCAATAAACTTGTTTTTCCTTCAAGACACCTTCGTTGTCTTTGGCTACGCGATAGTATCGTAAATGGAGAATATTGGTCGGGAAGAGTTATGGCATCATCACCGTGGTAAAAAGGATGTTACATAAAACCGTTATCTGTAGACTTTGTCTGAAGAGAGAGTTCATTCACCTGCAACTTGACCAACCATATAGTGCTTTCCTGCAATGGTAAAGATAATAAAGCGACGTGCACAGTGTTCTTTGCGGTACTACCAAAATGTAAACCAATTTTACACTTAGTCCTGCCTTTATCGTTGACGTCAAATGCACCTGCTACACCACCCTTTCATATTTCAGGACAAACTATTCAACCGACACGAGGTTCGAAGAAGCGTTGCCACAAATTAGGTATGGCCGCGTTCCGCACCCGCCTAGAGAGAAGTGAAAACCAATCGAGTACGAAATTAGTTCAGCCATTATCTCAATGCAGCAGTTACCACCTGAAATCCACGGGTTTTTTTAATGTTTGAACCACCTAATATTGCATACAACATGGAGTGGTGTACGGCCAGTAAAGAGTAGAAAATTTTCAGGGCATTTAAGTCTCCTTACTTTCTCGGAATGCAAAAGCTTGGAAACTCTTACTGTAATTACCCTTTTTTCCGCGATTATGATATCCTTAATAAGGTGGGTGCTAGATTCAAAAAACTAAATTGACCCCCCCCCCCCCCCCCCCCCGCAACCGCCGCCGCATTTTTCGCGGCAGTATCTCGAGGAGACAGGCGCAAGGAACAATGTTCTATTTCGCACCTTTCAATGTAGAAATATGTGAACACAGTGACCCACTGGTTACTTCTGATGCTCGGCCACTCTCACTGCCATTCGAGTACGTTGTACCGTTTGGGCCGCCGATCTCAATATCCCCAAGAAGGTCGTCTTCTGTTCCGTTAAAACTTCATAAGTGAGTTGGCAAAACGTCAACTTGCGCCCGCTTCCGCGCGTTTGAAATCCCCCTTGCGATGGCTGCATAGAAAAGGGGATGCTTCGATTCACATGCAAACATTTTGTCCAAAGTTTGTGCCGAAAATAAGGAGGGTGCCTAGAATAGGGAGGCGGAGGCGTTCTCATAATCAAAACATACGGTATTCACGACTTCTTCAGTGCTACATCTTAGTCTCATCGCTTTCTTTGTTCCCCTCTCTGTCTTTTAGCGCGAATTTCTTCGACGAAATTCTTTTTTGCTACACCGTTGTGCGTCCCTTTCTGCGCGTTCGTTTCGTCGCCCTACGTCAGGAAAAACTGCAGTAAGCAGACTGGCACACGTCTATGTTTTCCTAGAGCACCATTTCCCGCAGCTGGTGTGCAACAGCTCTTATGGCGTGTCATCACGTTGAGGTGTAATGCTGCACGCAGTATTCCACAAAAAAACCTCTCCTATTACAGTTTTATGAATTTTTTGAAGCGGGCACATTGGCCCGTGAAAGCTCCCGCTCCATAGCCATCCCTGAACAGGCTATGTGCAGCAAAAAAGGAAGAAGCTTTGTTCCCCGCTGGGGACGTGCGGCGGTAGCGCAGTCGGTAGAGCTCTGGACGGCCAATGTACAGACCGGGGTTGAAATTTTATTAGATGACACAATTTCTTCTTTAAATATTTTCGTACGTTCCGGTGTCCGGTTTACATCCTTCATTTTGACAAAAATTTCATATATAACCCCTTTTGCACAGAGGAAAACCTACCGAAAGTGCGTTCTTACAAAACAAATATGCCTAACGAAAAAAAATTACGCCCATCTTCGCGCGAGGGAACCGTGGTCGGATGCGGCGCATCGGCGGGTTCAATTGGTGTTTCCGTTGGGTTGATTCTCTAAATCGGGTGAAACGTGTTGTGACGCGAAGTTGAACGAGAGCGAGCGCTGACTGAACCACCGCAGCGCGCTACCCACTTTAAATTCACAGCGCCTGAAGGAGAGGAGACAGCCAAGGAGAGCCGCGCATGCGCGCACTTGCGCGACGGGAGTGGAGCGAAGCGAGCGAAGCGTGCGCACGCAGCTGTTGTTTATGATAATGAGACGAACTGAGAGAGTTACGCACAGCTATCGGAGAGAAGAGCGGAGGAGAGTCGCGCATGCGCAGATGGCGTGGGACGCCACCGACGCCGACGCCGACGCCCACGCCGACGCCCACGCCGACGCAGGAGGGACATGCCTCAGAGCAAGAGATGCGTCGCATCTAAAAAGCCGAAGACGACTCGCGCGCAGGCGCGTTAAACGAGCCGCGCAAAATTTGAAACTAATGCATCTCTATCAAGCCCAAGCTATTGCAGCTATCGGCGCAGGTTTCATGCTGCTGAAACTTTGCATTCTGTCAAAGGAGCTGACAAATATTTTTGATTGCCAAGTAAAGTATTTTTTTGTAAAACATTACGAGCTGTACCCATTCCCTATAGTTTCCAAAGTATTGGGCCCCGTGTCGCTGCATATTCCGAAGCTAGCGAGTTCAAGTGTTAAGAATGATTTCTCAATCATTTTCCATTCTTCGTGCCAATTTATGTTTGTAAAAAACCATTCTTCAATATAAAAAGTACACTGCGTTGCAGATCAGTCGCGACATTTGGTCGAAGTTGCAAGCCAACATAAAAAAGGACATCTCAAAATTTTTTTAAAGTTTCACATACTGAAGCCAAAGTTGTTCCCTAACGCATGCCTCAAAAATATGTTGCACCATATTGTTGTGGTGCAGCTGCAGAACACAAAATATCAACTTGTAGCTGCATTGAAGGAAATAATAGGGTGGTTTCTACAACACTTCTGCCGCAACATAACGCGACAAAAGACCGGTACAACTAAAAAATTATTTGACTGAAATCTAGGTGACCATGCTTGCTTTAAATTAATATGAAAAAGTAGCAGCATCTGAATCTGATGTAAAGTCTCTTTCTCACAAATGGATGGTTGGCGGCTAATATACTGGAGATACCAAACTACAAAATTTTAAAACCGGTCTTTTGAAGACCGTTCAGCTTAAAGTAATTATAGAAAGAATGACGTTTGGTAGGTCAATGTTCTCTAGCTTTCGCCTGACGTAGGAACTTGTAGTTTCAATTCTCAATGTTCTTTCAATCTGGACGGTGACTCGGAGCTGACTTTTCTGCACTCTCTAGAATTTTTCAGCTTCTCAACACCGCCGTGCGCAGGAGTAAACAATTCCTTCGAAGGCGACAACTCTGAAGAATCTAGTGAATTCCTTAAAGTATTGAAACGTGTTTTTACACAAAATTCGTACCTCGTGTGTGGCCACTTCATTTAGGGAGACACCGACTGAACACGAGAGTGTGCAGATCTCTCCGGTTGCGGGAGTTACTTTGAGAGGTGTTTTTTTTTTCATTTTCACTTTAAATTCATCGTTCCAAGCAGGCTTCGCCCTGTATGATCATTCGGTCATAAAAAGGACTGACAACTCATGGACTCGTCCGAAAACCCTCAAAGAATGATCAGGCAGAAACTGTTGCCAACTGGAAAAGCTTTCTGAATGTCTTTCCTGTCATCTCCAATCAAACACATGATCATGATTATTTCTGATTTATAGGCTGGTTTTAGTGTTTTTGCTAAACAGAAATGAACTGAACAGTAATCACATTAATCTGAAACGCAGTGGCTAGAACAGCAGCCATTGTTCAGCACTTGTCGCTTAACCCCCGTAACAAATGAGCACTTCGCCCTGCCTTTTTAAGCTGAACTTCAACATTTTCAAGTAGCGCCGAATAAACAAGGACTTAGAAAAAGAATCCACACAGATGAAGGCGCTTACCTCTGTCTATTTATTTTCTTGCGTTTGTGCGATGTCACATAATGTTCAGAAGCCACTATAAATTAGTCCCACTGACGATCTTCTAAATTTTTCTATCGGATATCCTAAACACAGCAGCCTCTTCCTAGAGGTGCGAAGGTCATCTCTGTATTTTAATGTGAGTGTGCCTACACAGAGCATACAAAAACAGCTTGAAGTGCGTTAGGATACACACCCCGTAAACGCGAGCATGCTTGGTAGAAGAATACACTTGGAAAGTATTTCTACGGCGTGCTGTTCGGCGCTGTACTTTAATCACGATTAATTTCAAGCACGCAAGGGCACCTCGATTTCGCTTTATTAATTTTTATTTATACTCGCTGTTTCTCCACTATTGTGCCCGCAGAAGTGCACCGAAGACCACCCAACTATGTCCCCGCAGTACAGCTATCAGGTAGTATTTATTGCTCCATAGCTACAAACATACCAAAACAGTGCGACACGTTTTTCAGGCGTATTATAAGGAACAACTTTGGCTTAAATATGCGAAAGTATAAATAATTGGATATGGCCTTTCTTTATGTTGGCTGCTCAATTAGACCAAACTACACGACTGACATTCAATGCAGCGCATTTTTTGCATTGACCCATTTTTTTACTTACACTAAATTCTCACGAAGAATGAAAAAGAATGGAGAAATAATACTAATAAAGTTGAGCTCCTGAGCTTCTGTAGATACACAGAACTGGTGAACGTCGCTCTGAGAATTTTCGGATTGGTAATTGTTTATTAGAAACACCTTTACTCGATAATAATAAATACGTCTGTGCACTGATTTGAGAGTATGCAAGGTTTCCACCGAAACAAACTTGCGGCAAAAGCTAATTGCAATAGTTTGTGTTGTGTTTTATGGCTGTGAAAGTTTCAAATTTCGCCCTCCTCGCCTAACGCACCGGCGAGCCGGCGCGTTCGGCCGGCTTTGTAAAAAATCCAGCCAGCTTTGAATATTTGTCGTAAACAAACATTTTTAACAGCGTAGCTGTGTAGCAAATTATTACACTTTCACGTACGCTGCTAATGATACCAAAAATGCGGAGCGCTCGTGTGTGCATGTCTCCCGGCGGCCGCCCAACATTTCAGAGCACGTTTGTCCACCCAAGCATGCCCACTTAGGGAGATTGGCCAAGATTGCGGGGATCGCCGGGCAGTTACAAAACCAAGAAAATACCTGGCGTTCCTCTGTGCGTACCTCGCCGCGACTACCAAGTGTTCCCGTCGCACGTTTATGACGCCAGCATACCCCGTTTAGGAGCTGTGCCAACTATTTAGTAGGACCGGCTGCTGCGTTCCACTGTGCTGCGACCGCACAAAAAAAGGGCTGCGCTGTTTTTGTTTCTGACAAGACTCAGTACTTCGAAACAACGAGGGAAGCGCAGGTTAAATAAGGTAGGTGGATCCTACCTGCAGCTCGAAGAACTTTGAGTAGGATATTACATTTGGCAGCGATGTTGGCTGAGTGGCAGCATACCTTTAAACATACAGGAAGTGGGTGAAAATATCTTTCAACGGCTTTACAATGCCGGTATTAGAAACTTAAGACTTCGATAGTGTTTGGTTGTTATCTGAAAGTGTAGTTCCTTTTTATATACAATAAAGTGGCTGGGCGTGTTTTCGAACTCCCCGCCGCTGTTCGGAACTTTATGTGGTCTGTTCTGCAGTGCCTGGAGTATTTATCCGTGACTGGTAAAATGGGTACTTCTAGAATTTGCCGTATGAGAGAGTCCGCAAAGTCAACCCTTGTACCGTGCAAGGTTGTTAGAGTGCACTAAGTGATACGCTTACGCATACAGTATAATCAGCGGGGAATTTGAGACCATATCCGTGGATTTGTTTTACCGGGTTGCTTCAATGAACACCTTTACCTGTTTGGTTATGGCTGCGTTTGTTACGTGCACTTTAGTGTACCCGATCAAATATTGATTAGCAAGTGGGACGATTTTGTCATCCAGTTTTTTGCTAGCCGTTACCGTTTTTAATTATTATGTTTTCTTTTTCTCCTATCGTCAACACTCTTTATGTACTTACATCTGGCTGATAACCGAAAAAGCACGGTGATTTCAAGTCATGTATTCTCACAGAAGTGTAGCCGCCAATGTTTTCGTCATACATGTGAGAATATCACGTGTTTTTTTACTTACCAGGCAGCCCTTACTCTTATGCGCTCCATTTTAGCGCGGATTGTACTGAGTGCGGCATGGGAACTCCAGTGATGTCGTCAGAATTTGAAATGAATGAATCGTAATATTCAATCGAAAACTGACTAAGAAATGCAGGTGTAATGATTCCTAAGTATTCCCAAACTGGGTATGTTATTAGTTTTTATATTCCGAAAATCACAGTGATCGTTTGGATGAAGGGACACCTTTACGCTTGCGAGAACGGGGAAGAGGGAGTTAGCTAGAGCACTTGAGGTTGTTACGGTTTCTGCACCTCTTTGCAGAAGAGCAATTCGAAAGTGACCTTTAAGGGGGGTGACGCTCCTCGAGCCTAAAGCTGTTCCTGCTTTGTTTTTTGGGGGGCGTAAGTGTTTTTTTGAATAATTAGGCATTGTATAGTGCCCGGGTAAATATTGCGTGGAGAATCACTAATAACTTGATGTTTCTGTAACGCAGCGCAGCCAGTATGGAGGAAGCCCCCAGATTTAAGAAGGTTCAGTCCTCGTGGTGTGAAAACCTCTGCAAAAGTAGCTGTGTCTACAGTTCGAGAAAAAAGAGAACGACAAATATTTGTTGTCGAAGATACCGAAATTGTCAGCAGCATATAACGAACCGAGCCCGGAAGGACCAGCAAGTTGTGCAACACTGCCTCAATGTGGACGAAAGACTCAGCAAGTCTCTATAAGTAGTAAGCCCCAGCATGGTGCGGTTCCATTCCAAGTGGTGTGAGAATTCTGGAGAAGTTGTAGGGCCTACTGTGCCTAATGCATGGGACCGACAAACATCTGATGTCGAAGATGCCGAAATGTTCGACAACCCAGAACAAACGAAGGGGGATGTCCCAGCGTATCACGTAACGGTGCCTGAACTGCTGACGAATTAGGTGCGAAGGCTCTAGATGACGTAAAAAATTTCTAACTAGAAGAAAGCATGTTTATGACCAAGAAAAATGCACACAAAGCCAAAAGAAGAGTTAAGAAACCAGGAGCTGACTTTTCAGCACTCACTAAAAAGTGGAATTTTCTCGAAACGGCTCTGACGAAGCAAAAAAGAACAGGCTACGCAGGAACGACGGCACCACCAAAGGCCCTCAGCTTAAATTTGCCTGCGTGTCCACAGGGTTGTGATCTCATGTTTGAGCGAGAATACCATTTACTAGCTCGGCGGATACTCTGCCCAAGACATCAACATATTGCCACGAACCATGCATTGGGTTTGTTTTTTTGTGTTTTGCTTTTGCCGCAAGGCTGCGCTCGTCTGTGTTATTGGTATTGTCTGTGTGCCAAGGGAGGCGCGTGTTCCGTTATTTTTTTCTGGGCACAATTTTTATCTCTTCTGATAAGGAGAGCGTTCCGAACTAACATGAACAGCCTAGAATAATCTTACTTGATCTACACTGTTCTGGATACAATTCGTCTATTCGAGAAACCCTCGCGCCGAGTGACAAATTCCCGCAGAGCAAATGCCGCGGCATTCGAATATCCGATGCTCTTTTGAGCGCGTGATATTGTTGACTGCTGCTTCGCCGCGTGTGTATTCTTTGAGTTGCTAGGAGAGCACAGGTTCGCTCCAATAAACTTGTTTCTCTTGAAGACAACTGCGTCGTCTTTGACTTCGTGACATCTGGTGAAGGTGTTGGGTACATGCACCGTAATCCCTCGTAATGCCGACAAGCAAGACCAACTCTTCTCAGCCGCTGAAAGGAAGCACTTCAGCCAGAGTTTCGACTGCTTCCAGAGAAAGTGAAAAAAAGAAGAAGTCGTGAAAACAACCATTATCAACGCAGGCACCATGACCAGGAACACTAATCCTGCCGTCGTCCTTCAGCAACCCATGGAACCACCTATATTCCATTGGTCAGCTTCTGAGGATCACGAAGACTGGATGGAGCAAGTCGAACACGTTAGGCTGTTTAACCGATGGGACGACGCGGAGACACTGAGGCAAGTATTCTGCTTCTTTAAATATTCAGCACGGATCTGGTTTAAAAACCATAAAAGCCCCCCGGAATCGTGGCGCGATTTCAGAACACAATTTCTAACGACGTTCACCACGGTTGTGCGAAAAGAGTGGGCCGAGGTATTGCTGCAAACGCGGACACAATGCCGTAACGAAAGCGTCGTTGTGTTCGCCGAATAGATGAAGAGGCTTTTCAGGTGAGCTGACACTTGCATGGCCGAATAAAAGAAGTTGCGCTTATTAATGCGCGGTGTGAACGAGGAACTGTTTGCTGGACTTGCAATCCACTCAAAACCGTCGCCGAATTCGTGACCGAAGCCAGCACCATTGAGAAAGCCCTAAAAATTTGTGCTAAGCAGTACGACCCCATGTTTGTTCCCGCGGCCAATGCGAACTACGTCGACAGCAAGCGGATCCCGGCAGGCAGCCTACGCGCCACTATCCGCGCAGTAGTGAAGGAGGAGCTGCGGAAACTTCTCCCAAGGCCGCCGCAACCCCACGTCACTTCCCTTACCGACGTCATTAGGGAAGAGGTGCAGCAAGCGCCGGGAAATTCAGCGACGCCAGAAGCACCCCGAGAGCCACAAGCCATGGCCTACCCGGCTGCTGTCCGTCGACCTCGCCCACCTACACCGTATCGTCCCGAGGCTCCATAGCGTAGTCCCCTGTCGCCGGCCCCCGACCACCTTGAAGTTCCTTGAAGTATTAAAACCTTTTTTTACATGCAATTCGTACCTGGTGTGTTGCCACTTCATTTGGAGAGACACCAACTGAACGCAACAGTGTGCAGATCTGGCCGGTTGCGAGATTTACTTTGAGATGTTTTTGTTTTAATTTTTACTTTAAATTCATCGTTCGGCAGCAGGCTTCGACCTATATTTTTCTTCGGCCAGAAAAAGTACTGACAACTCATGGACCAGCCCGAAAACCCTCATGGAATGAATCAGGCAGAAACTGTTGCCCACTGGAAAAGCTTTTTGAAGGTCTTTCCTATCATCTCTGATTGAACGTATGATCATGATTATTTCTGATTTAATGGCTGGTTTTAGAGATTTCCTTTTCGCTAAACAAAAATGAATTAAGCAGAAATCATATATTCTGTAATCTGAAACGCATGGGTAGAACAGCAGCCGTTGTTTAGTACTTGTCGCTTACCTCCCGGATTGAACATATTGTCATGATTATTTCTACTTTAACGGCTGGTTTTAGTCTTTTCCTTTTCGCTAAACAGAAATTAACTAAAGAGAAATCATATTACTCTGAAAGGCAGTGGGTAGAACAGCAGCTGCTGTTCAGCCTTGGTCGCTTACCGCCCCCCCCCCCCCTACCCCTCCAGAACAAATGAGCACTTCGCCCCGACTCTTCAAGCTGAACTTCAACATTTTTAACTAGCGCAAAATAAACAAGGGGGCTAGAAAAATAATCTACACAGATGATGGCGCTGTCCTCTGTCTATTTGTTTTTCTCGCGTCGGTAAAATGTCATGTGATCTTGAGGAGCCACTATCAACTAGTTCCACTGACGATCTTTTAAACTTTCCTGGCGGATATCCTAAGCACAGCAGCCTCTTCTTAGAGTTACGGAGGTCATCTCTATGCTTTGATGGTTTTCTACCTCTACTGCCTTGAAAACCGTGGCAGTTCAAAACCGTGACAGTGTATATTAGGGATGCGTGAAAGTTGTAAATTGTTCTGCTCACAGAGTGTGGGATTTGGATCGCCTTCACGAGCAGTTTGGCACACGACTGACTCGAGAATTTTTTTCTCTTATAATAAGGGTGTCGTGCCCGGATCCATGTGCTTACAACCAATAAAATGCATTTTAAAAAGTTTAAGGAAGCTGGTTTCCAACAGTTTTAAAGGACTATGGTTACGACACTTACCACAGCAGTTTACCGGCAGACTGTTTTTAGCAGGAATAATGAACTACAAAAAGAACAGGAAGCATCTGGAAGTGACATTGAAGACAATTGAGCCACTCTCCAAAGTCGGATGTGATATTGCAGCATAGTTGGCAGCTTTCCTGTGAAGCCACTGCTTTTATCCGTGAATACCTGCAGTGTCTTCAAAGAAACACTGATTGTGGAAAAACACTGACGGCAGTGTCCTTGTAGTACTAAAGTAGTATGTGCCAGGAGGGGGAAACTTTGCTTACGCAAGTAAACGGGCACATGACATTGTTACCAGCTGCGAAGGTGTATTCAATAACTCAGAGCGTGGCATTTGCCGCCTAAGGGAACAACTGAAGGTGGAGACGGGTGCTATGCGGCACAGTGTTTCTTCTCCACGTTAACAGTGTGGCAGTCATTCTGACGTAATGGTAAGGCTCTTGGAAGGTTTGATGATGCCGCGACTCCGCATTTATTTGGGCTGGTTGAGTGAACCATAACGCCCTGACGATGGCTACAGCAGGGCTAAGGTTGCAAGTGTCAGCTTGCAATAAACGTGTTCCTGGTGCTGTGCAATCTCACTACCACTTCTTGGACGCCCCAGCATTCGAAGTGATCGAAAGTATAAACACAGCATGCGTGATGTTTTACTGTGTGATAATTTTTTGGCAATTACCCTAGCTACATGAAGTGTAATGTCTTCATATATTGAAATTGAGGAATTGGCATGATTAAGAGATTTATTTTCATCAGTATATGTAGATTAGTTGCTGAGGAATAAGAAAAACGAAAACATGACCTAACAATATCCCAATAGTCTATATTTATTCCACGCCGAGAGATAAATAATCGCAGAGCAGACGCCACGGTATTCGATTCGCCGACAGCAGTCTGCGCACGTCACTTTATTTGACTGCTGTTTCTCCGCCTGTGTATTCTTTCAGTTCCTAGGGTAGCACAAGTTCGCTACAATAAACTAGTTGTTCCTTGAGGACAGCGGCGTTGTCTTTGGCTACGTGATAGCATCGTGAATGAAGCTAATTGGACAGGCAGAATTGTTAAAAACCAAAGAGTAACAAAAATGAAAGAAAACAAAATTTTCTTTACATATTCTGTCAAAATCATTATACATCTTGTACCTCTCGCGAAAAAAACTAAGAATAAAGCATAAATATGTGCAAGAAAGTTTGAAATAGAACGTTTAAAACAGGAAAAAATTATAACGTACATGGACCGTACATGAACGAAAACAATTATTGAGTAACGGCACGTCATCGTGATACTGGTATAAATTTACATCAATGGCGGACAAAGCATAGGCAACCTTAAAAGAATAAAGCAGTCCAACTGCTTTTATTACTCATACCCATATTTGGGTGCCAAGAAGTCAGACTCTAGACAAGCGGTATTAGAATGCTTTGCAATATTGAACGATTGTCTGGATTTTCGCAGATTTTTTGTTTTCTTTTTTCTCTTTAGAAGCATTGCCAATGGCAGCATCAGCATGGTGACAACATGTTTAAAGCAAAGGATGTTACATAAAACCGTTATCTGTAGACTTTATCTGATGAGAGAGTTCATTCACCTGCAACTTGACCAAGCATATACTACTTTCCTGCAATGGTAAAGATAATAAAGGGACGTGCACAGTGTTCTTTGCGGTACTGCCAAAATGTAAACCAATTTTACACTTAGTCCTGCCTTTATCGTCGATGTCGAAAGCACCTGTTCTACCGCCCTTTCATATTTCAGAACAAACTATTCAACCGACACGAGGTTTGAAGAAGCGTTGCCACGAATTAGGTATGACCGCGTTCCGCACCCGCCTAGAGAGAAGTGAGAACCAATCGAGTACGAAATTAGTTTAGCCTTTAGTTCAATGCGGCAGGTATCACCTGAAATCGACGGGTTGTTTAATAGTTTGAACCACCTAATATTGCATACGCCACGGAGTGGTGTGTGGTTCGCAAAGGTTAGAAAATTCCTAGGGCACTTAGGCCTCCTTACTTGCTGGGAAGGCAAAAGCCTAGAAACTCTTACTGTATTTACTCGATTCTAAGCCCCACCTTTTACGGCGATTATGATATCCAGAGTGAGGGGGGTGCTTAGATTTGAAAAACCGAATTTACCCCCACCCCACCTCCCGCCACCCCGCCGTTTTTTTCGCGGCCGCATCTCGACTAGACAGGCGCAAGGAATAGCGGTCTAGTTTGCACGTTTCAATGTAGAAATATATGCCTACAGTGAACCCACTGCTTTCTTCTGATACTCGGTCACTCTCACTGCCATTCGAGTCCGTTGTAGCGTTTGGCCCGCCGATCTCAATATCACCAAGAAGGTCGTCTTCTGTTCCGTAAAACTTCATAAGTAACTTGGCTAAAACGTCAACTTGGGCCCGCTTTAGAGTATTTGAAATCAACTTTGCGATGGCTGCATAGAAAAGGGGATTGCTTCGATTCGCATGCAAACATTTTTTCCAAATTTTGTCCCTAAATTAGGGCAGGGTGCTTAGAAACGTGGGAGGGGGCGTGCTGATAATAAAAAAATACGGTATTCACGACTTGTTCAGAGCTACAGTGTATTTTCATCGGTTTCTTCGTTTCCCTCTCTTTTTCGATTGGCGCGAAATACTTTGACGGAATTCTTTGCTGCTACAACGTTGCGCATCTCTTTCTTCGCTTTCATTTCTTCGTCTTACGTCCGGGGTTACTGCAGTAAGCCACACTGGCAATCGTTTAGGTTTTCTCAGAGCGCCATTTCGTGCAGGTGGTGTGCAACTGCTCTTATGACATGCCATCACGTTGAGGTGTAATGCTGCACGCAGTATTCTACAAAAATAACCTCTCCTATTCACAGATTTGTGAATTTTTGAAGCGGGCACATTGGCCCCTCAAAGCTCCCGATCCATAGCCATCCCTGAACAGCCAATGTACAACAAAAAAGGAACAAGCTTTGTTTCCCGCTGAGGACGTGCGGCGGTAGCACAGTCGGTAGAGCTCTGGACGGCCAATGTACAGACCGGGGTTGAAATTTTATTAGATGACACGATGTTTTATTTAAGTACTTTTGTACGATCCGGTGTCCGGTATACATCCTTTATTTTGACAAAAATTTTATATAGAGCCCCTTGTCCGAGAGGAAAACCTACCGGAAGTTTGTTTTCACAAAACAAATATTCCTGCTGAAAAAAAAGGGGAAAGCCGACTCGCGTCCAGTTGCGTTGAACGAGCCGCGCAAAATTCGAAACTTCTTCAACTATAAAGCCCACGCTATTACAGCTATCGCCGCAGGTTTCTTGCTACTGAAACTTTGCATTCTGTCGAATGAGCTGGCAAATATTTATAATTGCAAATAAAATTATTTTAGTAAAACATTACAAGCTTGACACATAACCTATACTTTCCGAAATGTCGGGCCCTGTGTCCTTATATATACGGAAGCTAGGGAGTTCAAGTTTTAAGTAATGTTTCTCAATCATTTCCTATTCTTTGTGCCAATTTAGTGTTTGTAGATAAAATTCTTCAATATGAAAAATGTACTCCATTTCAGGTCAGTCGCGTGTTTTTGGTCTTAGTTGCAAGCCAACATAAAAAAGGACATCTGAGATTTTTTAAAACTTTCACACATTTAAGCCAAAGTTGTTCCCTCGCCCATGCCTGAAAAACATGTTGCACCATATTTGTAGTTGTGCAGCTCCAACAAACTAAATATCAACTTGTAGGTGCTTCGAAGGAATGTACAAGGGTAGTCTCTAGCACACTTCTGCCACAACGTAACGCGAGAAATGACCGCCACCTCTAAAAATCATTTCAGTGAAATCTAGGTGACCATTTTTGCATAAAATTAACTATGAAAAAGTAAATAAGCTCTGAATCTGACCTCAAAGCTCTGGCTCTGAAGTGGATGGTTGGCTACTGATATACTGGAGATGCCAAACCGCAGAATTTCAAACCGGTCTTTTGAAGACCACTCAGCATGAAGTAATTATAGAAATGATGACATTTGGTAGGAAAATATCCTCTAGCTCTTGCCTGACGTAGGTACTTCAACAATGTTGTTTCAATTTTGACGGTGACTCGGAGTTGATATTTGTTGACTTCTGGCCCATCTCAGCTTCTAAACAACTACGTGCGTAGGTGTCAACAGTTCTTTTAAAGCCAAAAACTAAAGAATCTGGTCAGTTCCGCGAAGTATGGAAACCTGTTTTTACACAAAATTTGTACCTCCTGTGTGGCAACTGCATTTAGGAAGACACCGACTAAACACGACAGTGTGCAGATCTGTCCGGTTGCTGGAGTTACTTTGAGGTGTTTTTTTTTTCATTTTCACTTTAAATTTATCGTTCCGAAACTGGCTTCGCCCTATAATTTCCTTCGGCCCTAACACGTACTGACAACCCATGGACTAGCCCGAAAACCCTCACAGGAATGATGAGGCGGAAACCGTTGCCACCTGGAAAAGCTTGTTGAAGGTCTTTCCTGTCATCTCCGATTGAACATACGATCATGATTATTTAATTTAATGCTGTTTTCAGTCTTTTCGCAAAACAGAAATTAAATAAACCGAAATCACATTACTCTGAAACACAGTCGGCAGAAAATCAGCCGTTGTTCAGCACTTGTCGCTTACCCCGCCTCCCCTCCCGCCCCCTCCGGAGCAAATGAGCACTTCACCCCGACTCTTGAAGCCGAATTTCAACATTTTCATGTACCGACGAAAAAACAAGGGCCCTACTAAAAGAATCCACGCAGAGGACGGCGCTGTCCTCTGTCTATTTTTTTTTCTTGCGTCGGTGTGAAATAACACGATGTTCAGGAGCCACTACCAACTAGTCCCCCTGACCATCTTCTAAACTTTCCTGGCGGATATCTTAAACGCATCTGCCTCTTCCTAGAGGTATGGAGGTCATCTCTATGTTTTAATGTGAGTGTGCCTAAACCGAGTATAAAAAAAACAGGGATGCACACAGTAAAAGCGAGCATGCTCGCTATAAGAATACACTCGGAAAGTATTTCTAGAACGTGGTATTGGGCGCTGTACTTTATTCACGATTAATTTCAAGCACGTAGGGTCACCTCGATTCCGCTTTAATAATTTTTTATTTATACCGGCCATTTCTCGCCTATTGGGCCGCAGAAGTGCACCAAACACCACCCAACTATATTCCCGCAGTACAGCTATCAGGTCACATTAGTGCTCCGTGGATACAAACCTACAAAAACAGTGGAACACGTTTTTCAGGCACATTATAAGGAACAACCTTGGCTTCGATTTGTGAAAGTATAAAAAATTGAATATGGTCTTTCTTTTTGTTGGCTTTCCAACTACACCACACTACACAACTGACGTTCAATACAGCGCATTTTTTTACATTGAACCCTTTTTTATGTGCAGTACAATTGTCACGAAAAATAGAAAACCATTGAGCAATATAGTAATAAAGTTGAGCTCCTGAGCCTCTGTGGATGCAGAGAACTGGGGCAGGTCATTTTGAGAATTTTCGGATTTGTAATTTCTTATTTGAAACAATTTTATTTGAAAATCAAAAATACGTATGTGCACTGATTTGACAGTATGCAATGTTTCGACCAAAACAAACTTGCGGCAAAAGCTTATTGCAATAGTTTGCGCTGATAGCTGTGAAAGTCACGAATTTCGCCCGACTCGCCTAACGCACCGGTTAGGCCGGCTTTGTAAAAAATCCCGCCAGCTTTGAATTTTTTTTCGTAGGCAAACATTTTTAACAGCGAAGCTGTGTAGCAAATCAACACACTTTCGCGTCCGCAGCTAATGACAACAAAAAAAATGCAGAGCGCTCGTGTGTGCATGCCTCGCTGCTGCCGCCCAGCATCCCAGCTCACGTTTATCAACCCACGCATACCCACTTAGGTAGATTGGCCAAGATTGCTAATATCACCGGGCAGTTAAAACACCAAGAAAATGCCTGGCGCTCCTGTGTGCGTGCCTCGCGGCGACTGCCAAGCGTTCCTGTAGCACGTTTATCACGCCAAGGATACCCCGTTTAGGAGCTGTGCCAACTATCTAGTACGACCGGCTGCTGCGTTCCACTGTGCTGCGGCCCCACAACAAAGAGCTGCACTGTTTTTGTTTCTGACAAGACCCAGTTCTTCGAAACAACGATAGAAGCGCAATTAAAACAAGCTAGGTGGATAATACCGGCAACTCGAAGATCTGTGAGTAGGTTATTTTATTTGGCAACGATGCTTGCTGAGCGGCGGCATAACTTCAAACATACAGGAAGTGGGTGAAATTGTGTTTCAACGGCTCTACGATGTCGGTATTAGAAACTTAAGAGTTCGATAATGTTCGGTTGTTATGTAAAAGAGGAGTTCCTATTTATATACAATAAAGTGCCGGGGCGTGTTTTCGAACTCCCCGCCGCGATTGGGAACTTTATTTGGTCTCTTTACAGTGCCTGGGTATTTATCCATGACTGGTAAAATGGGTACTTCTAGAATTAGCACCATGAGAGAGTACGCAACGTCGACCCTTGTACCGTGCAACGTTTTAAAGTGCACTAAGTCATAAGCTTACGCGTACAGTATAATCTGTTGTGAATTAGAGACCATATTGGTGGATTTGTTTTACCGTGTTGCGTCAATGATCACATTTACCTATTTGGCTATGGTTGCGTTTGTTGGATGCAGGGTAGTGTACCTGATGGAATAATTGTTTAGCAAGGCGGACGATTTTGTCATCCCTTTTATTGCTCGCCGCTACCGTTTTAGTGGCGAAGCTCCTCTTGCTCGGGCGCTGTCCCGTCCCTTGTTGCTGCTGTATACGCCATGGCACATTAATGATGATTATGCCAGGATCCTCTAGGCACTGGCCAACCAAAGATTGGCCCAAGACGTCAAAACGTTCAACGCGTTCGTTGCTACCCAACAAGGAGAAGCGGAAGAAGAAGAGGTTGTAGTTCGTCGCCTACGAGCTCAAGACACGTACCGGGTGTACACGACACAAGACGCTTTGCAGAAGGCGACGGCAAAGGTGGCTAAAATGTCACGCAGCGAATTCGCCAACTTACCCATGGAGGTTCTCATCGTTCAAAACAACCCCTACATAACCACCACAAACATCGACGTCATCGACGCGCTTGTCAACGGAGCGGTGGAAAGCTTGACGTGTCGAGTCTTTATATGATGTATGGGCGAATGTTTCACGCTTTTACCGATAAGCATTGGAGCTTCGTCGCTCTCATCATCATTCACTTCGTGGAGATAGCGGGATTTTTTAAAGGAATATGTTTTATATTTCCCCTTACGTCAACACTCTTTATATACTTACAGCTGGCCCGTAACCGAAAAAGCAGGGTGATTCTGTATCATGTATTCCAACAGAGGTGTAGCGTCCAATGTTTTTGTTATCCAAGTCGTGAGACAGCGAGAGCTCCAAGGAGGTGATGGAGGCTAAGGCTGGGGCAGGAGTTGGCAGGGTGCAGTGGCAATAAGAATTAGGAATGGATGGGTATGAAGAACAGGTGGGACAGGAAGGATGGTCAGGGCGCCGATAGATGCCTGGCGAATGTGGCAGGCAGCCTCACAAGTTAGACGGGAACTGGGGGTGGGAACAGGGCGCGTGATAGGCGTTGCTCGTGTAATTGGTAACGGCGGGAAGCGCGGTGTTGAGAACGAACCGTCGGCGGGTGGTATAGGAATGGCCATGACAGGGGCGGACCCAGGAAATTCGTTTCTGCAAAAGCCAGCGTGGCCAGGGACCCAAACCAGTGTGAATCGTGGCCGTGGATTCGATGGCAGTATGGGAGTGACGAAGTCAGTGGTGTGGGGGTGGGTCTCATGGTCAGAGAAATTACGAAGGGCTGACTGACAGTCGGAGAAAATATATACTTGCGTGGTGGTAGGAACAGTAACAGTAGCGTGCTCTATTGCAAGGGCAAGGGTTTATTCTTCGAGGGAGGTCGAATCCGGTGGAGAAGTAAAGGAAAGCGTGGCTGTGTCTAAATAAGGGAGATGGAAAAATGAACCCGTGCCCGTGGAGTTTGAGGGGATGTCGCTGGCATCAGTAAAGTAAATGATGGAGCCATGGGAGAGTAGAAAATTAATTCGTTTGGACAGGACCTGAACGCGCAGTACACGACGAGCACGGTATCGATCAGGGTTCATGTTCCGGGACAAAGACTCAACCCGTAAATTAGTGAAAGTGGCCCCAAGAAGGCCTTCCGGTGGCATGGGGGTAGTTGCGAAGTGGGGTAGTTAAGTGTATTGAGAATCGCACGACCTTGGACACTAGACTGCAGACCTTCGATTTGGGCCAGGCGATGGCACGCGATGTGTTCTTCAAGAGTATTGTATATGCCGAGTTCCAGAAGGGTGGTGCTGGGAGCGTAGGAGGGTTCTCCCACAGTGATGGGGTAAATTGTACGGAGGCAGGCCTCGAGGGACGAGAGTTGAGATGGCGAGGGTTGCAAATACGGAATTGTGTATTGTGTACGGGACATAACAAAAGCATCGATGATGCAGAGCAGGTGATGTTTCTACAGTCCCGCTGTTCGGTTGGCCACCCGGCAGGGAAGATGGGAAAGCTGAGTTATCTGATTGTGAAGTGTCTGTACATAGCTGCCCGCATAATGAAAGTTGAGACCGAGGATCCGAATGGTGTCACCATGCGGCATACGGCTGCCAAAAATGTGTAGCTGAGGAAGAAAGTGGTCGGGTGCCACCCCACGTTTGTTACTGACTACGAGTATAGCGGATTTTGGAGGCGAAATAGAGATGCCGACAGACGTGACATAGCCTTGGATGACGTCACACGCTTGCTGAATACTGTACTTTAGTTGGCCCGGACTGCCCTTGGTTGACCGAAGCATGATGTCATCCGCGTATATAGAGTAGAAGAGAAGGGCGATGACATATAACAGTGGAGGAAGCGAAGCTAAAGCGATGTTAAAAAGGGTAGGGGACAAGATGGGGCGTTCAGGGGTACCAGCTGATAGATAGAATGGGGGGAGGTATACAGCCAGGGATAGAGAAGGAAGCGGTAGGGTTGTAGAGGAAGCAGCGGGTGTAGGTATACAGCGAGATCCGCAGTTAGGTTTGGCTAAGTTAGCGAAAATGGCAGGGTGCTGAACATTTTCGAAGGCCTTATGAATATCGAGAGCAAGGATGCCACGGAGCTGAGAAGAGATGCAAAAGCCGTAGACGTCGTGGGAAATGCGGCAGAGGGAATCCTGAGTGAATATGTAGTGGCGGAATCCAGTTTTGGTAAAAGCGAGGGCAGACGTGTGAGAAAGGTGCCATTCAAGGCGCGTCACTGCCATACGCTAAAGCACTTTACAAACACAAGACGTAAGCGAGATATGGGAAGATTGGGAAGAATGTGTGGTTTGCCTGGTTTCGGGATTAAAATAATTTTGGAATATTTTCAAGACGCCGGCAATTCGCCACTGAGCCAGATGTGGTTACAAAGACCCAGAAGTTCTGAACGTGCGCTGTCGGGAAGGTTGCCGAGTAGTTTATAAGTTATTCGATCTTCCCCTGGCGTCGTATTGCGACGAAGGGTGTTGAGCGCCCGGTCCAGTTCGGTTACTGTAAAAGGCTGGTCAAGGAGGGGGGGGGGGGAAGCCGGAAGTCTCGGCATGGAAGCGCCGAAACAGGAATGTGTGTGCTAGTGGGGTACTTGAGTAAGCGCAGGTCCTCTGCTAGTGTGTTAGGATGTTGCTTTGTCGAGAGGAGGATGCGGTGAACAGGGTGGACCGGTGAGGAAGGTTGAATGACCGAGCGGAGGAGGGACGAAGCCCGTTTTGTGCTCATTGCTGGATTGAGAGAGTCACAGAAATCCCACCAATTCGAGTGAACTAACTGATCCGCGCAGGTCCGGGCATCTTGTGTGAGGAATTTTGTCCGACGTGACAGGCGATGGTTGGCTTTGTTCCGGAGCCAGCGGCGAATCAGTGAGCGGCGCGCGTCCCAAAGGTGCACGAGAGGGGGGTCTATGAAAAGGGCATCGATTGTCGGGTTGCCGCCAGTCCAGGTGCTTAGGCAAAAAACGACTGTAATAAAAATCTCACTAAGCCCTTTTGCCCACGGTTGCATTCGAAAGTCAAGTATAAGAAAAATCACTGCAGTGTTCTACGTGGCCCCACTTGGGTGCTTGAATGTACTCCTCATGGATATGCCACGTATGGGGTGTTTGGTTCTTTCAGTGAGAATGAGTCCAATTTTCTATCACTACAGGTGCGCCTGCATTTTATTTCAGGGCAAAACTTGCAGTGTAATTCAATGTGTGTAATATGTCATTAAAAATTTCAATTGAAGGTGGACTTGCAAATTTGCAATACATCACTGGCTTGGTGTCGCGTGCAAGGGTATCAAAAATGCAGTCGTGAGAAGTTATCTGCATGCAGAGTACACACTGCTTATAACGAATGCATGCATGATAATCTCAAGCTCAATGCCAGACATGATTAAACGTGACTTCCATATTATGAGCAGGAGAGGCCAATGAATGCAACTTTCTTTTGCTATGATGAAGACCTAATGGCAAATATGTTGTGACTGCGTCAGGTATATGAATAAGAAGCTGAAGAGTAGTGCAAGTTGCTGTTTCAACTTCTGGGCTGTAATGCATACCTCATAGAAAAAATTCGAGTTCTAGATGTTCTTTGGAGTGCGTACTTGTAATAACCTTGAAGAAACATTGAACGAAACTGCGCACGAGAACCACGAATATCTTCATACACCTGCGGTAGTGCCCTCGTGCTAAACGCAGATGGCACGCCTACTGAGGATCACCTGCCACACACCTGCATTCTGGCGTTCCGTAAAGCTCCATGTCAAAACCACAATTTTAGCGCAAAGTATTCTGGCTGGGGTTAGCAAGGTGCCCAGTAATGTGTCTGGATTCTAGTAACCTTTACAGTTTTGTAAATTGGCACCTCCAGCTCATATTCATAAGCGTGCCTGCCAGTGAGACTGTCTGAATCATGTTCTTGCTTTGGCACATAAATTTGCATAGAAGCAACAACTTTCCCCTCATCCAAATTTTAGTGCAAAAGTGAATATAAGCAAATGTTGTTTATAAGTGGCAGCTGTTATAAAAAATATAAGTGTGAATATTGACGACACATGTATAATTAGGAGAAGAGCAATCATTTTTCTGTTTGGACTGCTATTTCATAGAGCTTGTTGCAGCAGATGTAAATGATTGCAGTGGGCATAAAAATGTGAGCTGTAAGTATGATGCCAAACACATAATTTTTCCCTGCCCATTCATTTTCCCCAGAATCATAACATGACACTCAAACATGACGTAATTGTTTTAAGGAGTATAACAATCTAAATAAAGTGCAAAAACCTGTCATAACCTTTATTAGTATTCTGAAATCTCAATTACCAACGCAGCTGGGAAAGAGCATTTTTCAGGCATTGAGACAATACCATTCACTTAGAAACTCCCGCGTAGACTCTATCAGAATTGCAATGTGTTGTGACTTGAGCAAGTCTAAGTCTCGTAAAAGTTCAGCGCGGTGAAGCACGTTTTTACGTGCACTACCTTCATGATGGCTTCCTGTACAGTGCAGGCTTACTTGCTAAGATTGCGTAAAAAAAATGCCTAACAGAGTGGTACTAAGGATAGTCGTAGAAATGACGGTAGTGCTTAGACAATGCGCATGTAAGCACCAATAACAAAGAAAAAAGTACTACAAACTGATGCATAATGACGAAGCAGATGCCGAGTTATCATTCATGGACTCTGAAAGGAGCAATTCTGTTAATGTTTTTCATCTTACACACATCACGGTACATATGTGCACCGCCGATGGGAACGGCTTTTGTGCGCACATCAGTATACCAGAGTGTTTGATGCCATTACTGTTACCCATCAGCATAATCTCCAATCTTACATTGTTATCGTCATCGTCAAACACGCATAATGTTGGGTTCCTTGTGAACAGAATGTTCTGGCACGAGTATTTCACGTACGTATAACTGATTCGACTTCATAGCATGGTGATTCTTATTAAAATTTATGACACACATCGCTATTTTACGAGGTATATGAAAACTGACTTGTTCACTCGTAGGCCATAATTAGGAATTTTCGCGCTATCCACAAACTGGTCGGTGAGGTGTGGACAATCGATAAGTTCAAAAATGACCGACGCAAGGTCAATAACCAATAACGATCACCGGTACTGCACGCACACAATAACCTCACCACACCCAAGTCGTTTCTATGACTTTTGGGACTTTGTCGTCGAGAGCATAAGTTGTCACGGAGTAACCGCGATCCTTTTTCAAAACCCGCGCACACTAACGTCACGCGTCCGGCGCTTCTGCGGAGCGATGCACTACATGGACACTTGCCATTATTAACTTGAAACCCAGTATAGCGGCGGCCACCCGGCAATTAAAAAAACCAAGCGAATTCCTAGCGCTCGTGTATGCGTGCCTCGCAACAACCGCCCAGCTACCCTGCTTACGTTTCTCAAGACAGGCATAATACTTCGGGAGATTGGCCAAAATTGCGGACACCACCCGGCAGTTTAAAAACCGAGAAAATGCCGAGCTCTCGTGTGTGGTGCCTCGCGGCGACTATCCAGCGTTCTAGGCGTACTTTGTCAAGTCAAGTATGCCCCCTTAGAGGGATATACCAAGATTGGAGAACAATGAAGTTGGAATGAAAAGTGGCTTTATTGATCACCGGCAACAGGCTTAGTGTCTACTACGCCCGGACGTAGCCACTCGTCAATCCTGTTGGCATTCTACTATGCGACACTTTCGCTGCTAACTGCGGGGGTGGACATCTTTGTTCCCGAAGGGAGGGCGTCGGCCCGCAGCCTTCTTTGCGGTGCTGCCGTTCGAAAGCCGTTAAGACCTGCTGAACGGTCGAGAGCTGAATGTCCTTGTCGTAACTCCGTAAGGCGTCTTGGAACCACTTGAGAAGGTCGGTCTTGGTCGAAGCTTTGTCATTTCGCACATAACAATCCCATAATAAATGGGTGGTTGTTGCCCTGGAGTTATTCCACAACACACACGTGTCGCCCATGTGGAGTTCTAATTGGATGTGATTCATAAAGACCTGGGTCATTAATCAATTCTTCTGTAGCTGTCTGAACGTGCATGCTTGTTCTCTAGTCCAGTCGGGGTGAGGCGGTGCCAGCACCTTCCTGTAATATTTAGTGACACCTTGACAGGTATCGTACCTATCCTTTGTCTCGTCCACCACTCTACAGGCGAATCCATTACAGCAGCGTGGTCTGCTCATTCTCGCGCCACAGAATATGCCATCTCGTTGTGGTTGGCAACCAATCCTGACACATTGTTCTCTGCATGACCAGGGAACCACTTGGCTGCTGCACGTCCGTCAAGGTTCAACGATTCGAGCAACCGAACTGCTCCACAGCACATGTGGCCTTTGGCGAGGTTACGCACTGCACGTTTGGAGTCACCTAGCATTGTCGCTGTTTCTGCATCCGCGATTGCCAGGGCGATGGCCAACTCATCTGCACACTGCGTCTCTCGTGTAACGATGCTCGCAACGTTCCCCATGTCTCCCGTCCTTGCATCGACGACTACTGCTGCAAAGCGTCGGCGTTCACTATACTCTGCAGCGTCTACGAATCTGGTTGCGGGAATGCCCAGCTGCTGCTCTAACATGGCCTTAGCCCTGGCCATTCATCTATCCTTGTTGTGAGTGGGGCCCATGCTCTTGGGTAGAGGATAGACTGGTAGCATTCCGGATGACGGCCTGGATGTCTCCTTCGTCTTGCTTGCCGGGCTGCGAATGGTGTACGTCGTTTTCTTTCGCAGTCAGACAAAGATGGGATCTTCCCATCTTCGATCCCTTGAGCCGCTCGCCATCTTCGATCCCTTTAGCCACTCGCCATCTTCGATCCCTTGAGCCGCTCGATTTCATCTGCTGGGTTTCCACCGAGCCCAAGAAGCTTTTCGGTGTTTGCGATATCGAGAACACCGATGACTGCCTGGTATGCCTTTCTGATGGCAGCGTTCATACGGTTACGGTTTTGAATGAGCCAGTTGTGGAAGGCCATTATTAAAAACAGCGCAAAGGACGTGATACGAGTGAAAACAGACAGCGACGGCGCTTTCTCGGTTTCTTTCATTAAGCTTCAGTCGTCAGTCAGCCCCCATCTCTGTCTGTCTCTCTCTGTTTTTACTCGTGTCCCGTCCTTTGCGCTGTTTTTAATAATGGGCTACGGCCGACTCGCCCAGCTTCGCACTCTCGTACTGTGGAAGGCCGTGGCGTAAGCAACGTGACTTACTGGAAATAATTGGATCGACCTAAGTAGACTGTCCTCTCTCATGCCAGATTTTCTGTTTGCCACTCGTTTCATGAGCTTCGTGCTAGCCGTGACCTTGCTTTGCAAACGAGGTGGGCAACCATGTCGTTGTTTCTGTGCTTCCGTTGAATCAGGAAGCGCGGTGATCTGCTGTCAGCGACCTCAGGGATCGTTTGCCATTGCGGGTTCGTAATTTTGTGTTACTCTCTAGCCGGAGTCTTGACGTTGGCGGGATGATTACTAGCTCCGATTGCTCGAGGAGCAAAGCAGACCCATGCCCTGTAGCTGTTCTGCTATGGCGTCCACCGCTAACTGCGAGGATGATTCAATGCGGCCCTGGCATCCACCCAGCCCCCGTAGCCTGATGTCGTCCGCATAGGTGGTGTGGCGGACCTCTGGTATTGACTCCAGTCGTCTTGCCACTCCAGTCATGATTAGATGCAAGATCAATGGGGATACCACCGATCCTTGGGGGGTACCCACACTTCCTAGTTTCCATTCGTCCATTGTATGGCCTCCTGCTTGAATATGTGCTGGGCGCACCGAGAGCAAGTCGCGCTCGTAGTTGTACGCACGTTCCCCCATACGCAGTGCGCTCATCTGGCAAGGGATGGCAGATTGTGCCACCTTGTCAAAAGCGCTCTGTAAGTATACTCTAACTATGGCTTGGTTGTCCCTTGTTCTGTTGTTGATTACTTTCGAATTCAACTGTAACATGGCGTCCTGCGTGTTTAATTTGCTTCTGAATCCGATTATCGAATGGACGTACAGGTCATTCTTTTCCAAGTACGCTTGCACCAATTCATCAGGATGTGCTCAAGCACCTTCCCCACGCACAAAGTCTGGCGAATTGGTCGTAGGCTCTCTATACCTAGGGGCTTGCCTGGTTTGGGTATCAGTATTGTCTGGGCTGTTTTCCAGTTCTTGGGTAGTTTGGCCTCCTTCCAGCACCTGTTGAAGAGGGTCGTAAAGCTGGCTAACGTTGGTTCGTTGATGTGTTTGAGCACCTTACTTGTCACGTGGTCCGGTCCTGCTGCCGAGTGGCAATTAAGTTCCTGCACCGCTGCACGAACCTCCAAGAGTTTGATGTCTATCGAACTCGTCGTTGGAGGGTCCGTGGTAGTCGGTGGCCGGTAGATGTCACCGATCAGCTTGAACTTCTCCTCCTGACAAAGATCTCTTATTGACTTGTTGAAGACACTGCTAAGGTTGTCACGCTGGTGGATTTAGTTTTGGTCGTGTTCAATAGGTGGCGTAGTAACGATCACGTCTTCCCCATGTGAAGTTGACCGTCCGCCACACCACATAGCTCTGCGCACTGTTGGCGACAGAGTGCGGTGCAGTGTTTCTGCATGGCCCCGAAGAGTTCGGTGACCTTTACCTTAGTTTTCTGTTGTGTCGTTGTTGATTGCACCTCTTGTGAATGGATTGCTTCGTATCCAACATGCTTGCCAAGCGGTTGTCAATCTTCTCTATTTCGAGTTCGGTCTGTATCTCCTTGGTAACTGCCTTGGCGCTATCCATGATCGTGTTCGTTCAAGTATCAATATCGTGTATGTCCTTTTCATCTATCGGTAGCAGAGTGCGGTACACCCAATTCATTAGCTTCTGGATAAGTGTCTTGATTGGTTTCTCGTTCACGGGGAATCCGTGTTTTTATAATGTAATGGTCACTGCCCAGGTTGAGACCCGTGTTGGTCCACGTTGGGAACTTGCTGGTGCTGTTCACCCTGACGAACGTAGGATCTGGTGTATTATATCGATTCGGTCTCTTTTGGAGCCGGTACCTGTTGGGTGTGCGGCGTTCATGATCAGGGTGAGGCTTTCTTCGTGTGCGGTTTCTAGCAGATCTCTACCCTTGATCATATTCGCATCGTATCCATATTTCTTGCGATGAGCGTTAACATCTTCGCATACTATGAGGTTTGCATTGATACCTGCCGTCTTGATGATCTTACCCATGACCGTATTGAAATGTTGGTTGAGGTAGCTTGGTTTACCGTAGACGTTTGCGAGGTATATCCTCTGTTTACTTTTCTTTCCAACTACTACTTCCGTGATGGTGTGCTCAGCCATCGACTTCTTTAGTCCTTCCCTTTCGTCATGACACATCCCCTTTCTGATTAATGTGTAAATTCCCCTACCCATGCCGTTGGGTGCTAGGCTCAGAGGGACGGTGTGTACCGTAAAACCTGGTAATTGCACGTCTTCACTCACTGTACCTCCATTACAATGACGTCTGGCTTTCTGGCTGCCTTCGTGGAAAGGACTTGAAGTATAGCTTTCTTACGGCTAAAACTGCGGCAGTTTCACTGCCAGATGCCAAGGAACCTGTCATCTACTATGCCTGTGGAGATCCCCTTCATTGTGGAATGTAAAGAGTAATGTCTTCTCTGATTTGTTTTATGGCAACGGACATGTGCTGTCGCACGCATTGTTGGACAGCACCGTTTGCGCTCTTTTAAGGCAGGCATGGCAGTTTGTTTTATAGCCACTGTAATGCTTTATTGTACGATGGCCGCCATTTCTCTGGGAATTTCACTCTTGCGACAGTAGAATTCCTGCTTTAGGTTGGTGACAATGTCTTCCATCTTGTCGACTCTACCAATAAGTTTCCGTTCCTTGAGGTGCTCAATGGCCCTTCTCTTGGGTAACGGCTCAGAGGCCTGCCGTTTGCTGGGGTTGACCTTCGCTGGCCCTGCTGTCCTATCCCATCAGTTTAGCTTGTTCTCCTCTCGCGCTTGCTGCTGTTGCTGCGGTGCTTTTTGTTCTTGCGTTGGCTGCCGTGCTTTCTTGGTCTTGTAACGCTTGTAACGTTACTTGTAACGCTTGTAACGTAGGAAGCTGCTGGCTGATCATCTTCATCTGTTCAGCCAAGTTCTCTTTCGTCCTTCGTAACTGTACGTTCCCGTTGCAGAGTGCATCCGCTTCAGTTCTGGATTGCCTGATCTTGATTTGTCTTGATGTTACTTGGCGTGAAGGAACTCGTCATGGACTCCTTCCTTCCAGCGCCGTCTTGTAGAATCCGGATCCAGCTCAGCCCTAACCTTGGACTTTGACCTGCCTCTGCCCTGGTCTCTCTTCCTACTCGCACTACGATGTGATCTTGTGCTGAACAAGCGTGGTTGTTTTCTTTGGCCCCTGTTGGATGATGCACTTTCTAGTTCTGGGAAACTGCCGGACGCGAGGCTCTCCTCCTCCTTGCTGCGCAGTTGTTCCTCTGCTCCTTTTCTGTCCCGTCTTAGCTTGGTAACAACGTCCGAATTCGTGTATCTAGTTTTGCAACAGTGGGATGAGGTCCGCTGAACAGCTTACTCTTTTTCTTACATGCCTTGGCGTGTCCTTCCTTCGCATTCTTCAACCCGCAGTTCGCACACACTCGTACGTTTGGCGTCGGCAAGACATCTCTCCTGTGAATAATTTCTTCGTGCAAAAATCAAAGTGATTCCTGTACAAGCTGCACCCGAAGATGCTAGAGACGTGATACACTTGGCGGAAAACTCTGTCTCTTCGAATGCGACGATGATGGTAGTAGTGTTACGGATCCTCCTGGCCCTTATCATCCTTAGATCCTTGTCGGTTATCAACTTGCTATGATCGCTTTCTTCGAGTGGTCCAGCGGCGCGTGTCGGATCACGCCTTCGTTGTTCCCTCGGTTACCGTCGCGTATGCTCCCACCTCGTGTTTTTGTACCATTGATCTCGATCTCCTTGATCTTTGAGTACTTGCGTTTCCGGTCTGCATCGGGTGTGCTGACGATGATGATATTTTGCTCTCTGTCAATGCTCTGCATTTACTCGTGTTCCCCTCGCGGGAAGGCGCGGGAATTTTTTTCCTCTCTGTTGGCCACAAAAGCTTCGTGCTCCGCTTCTGTCATTGGTATGCTCGCTGCTCTGGTGATGGCCGCCTCCATAGCCGGGAGTGGGGTACTCGCCACGCAAAGTCCACCACGTGGTCACACTGTCGTTTTGCCGTCTTCCTTTGGCAAGTTAGTGTTCAGTCTTGCCGCCATTGTAGCTACTGCAGCCGCTCTCCGCCTAAACGTTTTAGCTGGCGTCAATGCTGGGGGCAAGGTTCCCTGCACTTGCTCTTCCCTCAGCTTTTTAATGCGGCGGACTCTCGTCCAGCCTTCCTTCTATTCTTGATATCCCAAGTTCACTTCATCCTCAACACATGTGACCTCTACGTCCATCCAGCCGGTGTCAACAGTTGTGAGAACCCCTGACTCAGCGGGTTCGGTCGGCATGGCCCCTGCTTCAGCCAGTGTTAGGCTTAGCGTTAGGCCTGACGGCCTATCTCCGCCACGTATTTCGTTTCCAGTCGGTTAGGCTTACTTCCGAATAGGATTTCGGCCCAGGAAAATTCCCAAAAAGCTCCGAAAAGATCCTACCGTTTTGGAAAATACTTTATCGGCGTGTGCGCGATGCCCTTCCGGAACCACTGGTAACAAGAGATTTGCGATACCAAGTAATTATCGTCTCTCTATTTGTCAATAAAGCCGCAGCCGACGGAGACAGGTCTGCACCCTCTGGAAAAAAGAAAACTCCGGCATTCCCCCTAATCGTGGGTACACTTGTTTGTAACGCGAAATATTCCAGAATTGCCATGTAATGCTGGCGACACTTGCTCGGAACGCGAGAGACACTTCACAGCGCACGCTCATCATAGGTAACGTCTTCTGATTATCGCTGCCAAAAAATGAACAAAGCTCACAATTATCGTCAGAATAAGAGCCACTACACTTAACATAACCGCTATTTCGTTGATAAAACCACGACGACGGTTTTCCGCAGAATGGGGCAGTTAAGGCTTTTGCCTAAAAACAATCAAATCACGACAATGTATGACAGAGCGAAATAAAAAACATATGCTCATTTTGTCAACCTCTAACTTTAATATATGATAGTGACCCTTTGAAGAGCCTACAGCTTTCAGAGAAAAGCGAAAGTGCAAAAACGAGCGTCATGGTCGCCACGTTAATGACCACCCAGGAAGCTGACGCATTTTCACTCATTGCTGTCGCAAAAAAGTTCATAAATTTTTACTTTGTACAATACAAATACGTCAAACTTATCACCCCCCCCCCCACTAATGCTTGTTGACCTTTCACTGGTATGGGTTTTTTGGCATCCTATGTTAATTCATTCCCCTGACAATGCCTTTTACACCTTCCTAGGTTCACTAAAGAAACAACAGTTATTTTTAGTGACTGTAATGTCAGGTGGTGTTGAAAGAAGAGTTCACACTCCCTGGCTCAAAATATTTAATTCATGCTCTAACCCTTATTTTCTTGAGAATTACAGTATATAAGCCGAGTCGACTTCTCTGGGCATAGTAGTCCTTCAAAATCCCCCACAACGAGAAATGTTACAACTGGCACTCTTTCTAGCGCTTGCCACTTTAACTCTAGGTAGGATATTCTTCTGTCTTAAGTGAACTGTATATTCTAAACTTTTTTTGAGCATGAACCCTGATAGTAAGAATAAAAAATGTTGAGTTGTTTTGGCTCGTTGTGCATTGACAACTCATTTTTTCGTAGTTTTATAGGTAAGTAGGATGACTAAATATCACCGCCACTTTTTATCTATTTGTAAATACTGTTCTCTTATCATGTGCAAAGCCGCTGTTACCAACCATTTTATACTATGCCCTGACAAGCTTATCGGCTAACAGAAGCCGGGATTAGTTTTTTGCGGTGTTTGGCACTCAATAGCGCAAGGCAACATTTACCTCGGATAATCATGCACAAGTATATCATGTTAGCTAAATGTGGCTGACATAATAATCCATTCGGTGTTATTGACATGGTGTTTGGAAGTGTGTTTAATCTCGCCTTAGTGTGCCTGCTTCAGCTCGGTTACAAAAGCAAACAATTTAACTTCGCATTTGAAAATCCGGATTAGAAAATCCAGCCACTGATCGGACTCTCATACCTTTGAGCTGGGACATAAACACTGAAGGGACATACGCAGAAGTCGCAACCCATGAGCCTAAAGATGCTTTTTTATGTTCTTACTCCCACTCTCAGAGAACAAATCACGCCGACAGGACAATAGTAACATGCTCCGACATACAATTGTGTGGTGGATCCCAGAAATTTGCTTTTTTAATACCATGCCCAGAGAAGAGGTCATTGTTATGTGACCTATATTCAAATAAATAACAGCTTACTTCTATTGCAGAATTTTCAATTAATGCTGAACAAGGCGAGTTCGATTACAGCGACTACGATTTTTCAAGTAAGTAAACCTGAATTTCGCCCGTCTGTAAAACCAGTTTATTATGTAATTGACACAGTGTTCTTAATTTTTGCTAAATAGGTCGCGTAGACACTGCCATTGTTATGACGTTTTGATAAGGTTCAGACAACCATATTTTATATATCAGTTAAACATCCACGAGTTGAATAATAAATGTGCCAATATTTAGGCTCTGTCATTTGGCTAGGGTTCGAGCAGCTAATAGAAAATCAATACATAATTTAAATAAAATATACTGAGAGAAAGTTTAATACACACTAGACACCTGTGTTACGCCTAGATGCTTTGTGATTTTCAACCTTACATTGGAGGCCCAATTTCAATCAGCCATGGGTAAACTTTCACTAGCAAATCCGTGCAACACTCTGTGACCACCGCCGCCCTATGAATACGATTCCGTGGGGTTGATTTCCTGTTAGGCTTTTCCTACGGAGGATTTTCTCTTTGGGGAGAAAGTCAGCAGCAGGACTAAGCCAATTTAATTAGCTTCGTGGAGACCATCCGCACGTATATCCTATTTTCACGCGTATCACCAGTTCCCAGCCGCTTCCATATATAGCGTTAGTGCTTGCATGTAAAGAAGCCAAATTTACGTTCCAATTACACAACCAAATATCAAAAATAGCGTATGCCCGTGAGCCATGAACTAAGGGTTCCATGCTTGAAAGCCACCAATTTTCACTTTATTATAGTGAATAATAAAGGGTGAATACTCGTCGTCATCGGGTGGTATGTCACAGAAAACGGTTCACGGATGCTACACAATACTGCCGACGACTCAATGCATAAAGAACGGGCTGAAGTATGTTTTAATTGGCAAAAGGAATTCCCGGAAAGCTCCTCTAAATAAAGTGACTTACTGAAAGTAATTATGCTGATTAATATGATGATCATGAATCAACTAAGCTAGCATTATAGCATTCGGCCGGTTGGAGGCGCCCTTTGTGAAGGATGCCTTGTATCGTGCAGCTCATGCAAACCCTTTTCCTCAGTGTCGCTTGTTTCAGAGGTCGAACCATCGTTGTCATTTTGAATGTCATTGACTTTAAAAAATTACTTACGGTATTGATCTTAGTGGCACTCGAACACGGGGATTTTAACGTGCGAGGATTGTCCTCCACACCAACCCCACCACGCCGTTTTATTACACGTAAAGCTGTATTACACGTATATATATTTTGCGTTGCACTCATCATATCGACAACTATTTACGAATCACAACATCAAATTTAAAAATAACTTTGGTAATTATGATCTGAACGAACAAAAATTATTGACATTTTTAAGGCGCTAATGACCAATGTCGAACCAGCACAGGATCCAAGGTGAAAAATTATGTTGGTCATGAGAAGAAGTCAAATTAAACTAACCTGGCACTTGGAGAATACGAATCATTTCACTTGACTGTTCAATGTGTGCCTTTTTCATTAACTATGCAGGGCCACTAAAACAGTTCGTAACGCACATGAAAACAGAGAGCCAAAGCGAACTGTAAGGTGTCAAATCATGGTACGTTTGGAGTGTCCACGAAGATCTGTACTATCTCGGGATAGCAGAGCACCTTCGCTGCTTATACAATAGGGCTCCATTGATCCCCGTACATGGGAAAAGAAACAATGCATAGAAAAGATATTAATATTTCTACTAAGCCACCATTTTAACTTGTACATTTTCAGTATAAAACTAGGCAAGGAAACATTCTGTACATAGCGCAGAGTGCACTTTATACACTCCCGTGAGAGTACCATAATCGGGTAGACTACTGTAAATAAATACCCGTATACTAGTCTTCACAGTTTTTAATTCAGAGACGTTGACTATTATAAGTGAACGCTGCCATATTTGCCTAAAATTGAAACAATATTCAACGTTGCTCTTGCGCCGGCAACGTAGAACGTTCGGCTGCTACAACACAAGTTCTGAAATCGCTCGGGAGAGAGAGAGTGATCCAGGCTTGCGCGTAGACATTGGTTAGCACACCAAAGCAGACAAAAAGATGTCAGCTCCAGCAAGTGTTTTAATTCCATGTTTTTGTGATAGTGCTAATGGTAGCTTCCATGATCTGCGCGCAATATTAACACCGGTTTCAAGGTGTCAGTGCAAACACCAGTATGGATAATTTGATTCTCGGTTTTGCCGTTCTTCGAAGAGCTCCCAAAACTAAATTTCTTTGCATGTACTATATATTTATGTAAAGGCTACTCCGAGGGTAAACAATTACGCAGACAAACGGAGTTCCCAGCAATGGAAACATTGTCAGCCTTGGTTCATGAACTGTCTCCAGGCATAACAATTAACCGTGCACTCACGTCACAGTTCTTCGCACGCTCTGAGTGGGTGATTTCACACTGTTGGCAATACTGCCACGCATACTCAAAATACTGCCGACTGTTTTTGTGCACTGTGTACCGATTAAGGTTGCCTTGGGTAGATAATGCCGTTATGAAACAGAATATCACTACAGCGTAGGACCTATAAGTAATAGCTGTGTATTGCAAATATGTTAAAATATACGATGGAAGAGTTTCCAGAATGTAACGCCAAAATTGCGGCGCAAGGTCTTCTCTGCTGCTATCACGAACTGGTAACGGTCTGCCATTGTCGCGAAACTACCGTATTTGCAATTCGCGGTGCAAATGTGCAAATCGGGGTGTTTTGGGTAAATTGTTTCCATTGCAGCCGCTAAAGGAATGCTAACATACCGCTTGCATAAATTACACAGATTATTCTGATCAACTGCCACCCGATCTGGATGACGCCACACCATGTGCACCAGTATTAAAGTACTGGTACAATAATTCAATGGTGAGTAAACAGAACATCTAAAAAAATCTGCCCAAGGCAACAAATGGGAACGTTTTTTGTGGCTCAAAAAAACGACTTCAATAAATTCTTGGATCGACTAAGGGATTGAAAATATCTGGATGAAACCTATTTTAAAAAGCCCAGTAATAACAAGTATTTTGTTGGTTAAATATATTTTATGAAACATCACTGAATGGATGCTATTTCACCCTAACAACGGGACCATTTGAGCGCACACTGCTAGCAACTTACCACAGAAACCAAAACAAGATTGCAACGGTGCGAAGGGCCTTCACAACATATCCGCAGCCCGTGTTTGTTCTTGTTACAACCTTGTTCATGCAAAAATGTTTATTTCTTAGGCGTGCTTTTATCAAGATTATTTAAGGAACACCTTGCCTCCGCGAATGATTTTAGGCGAATTGCACAGAAACTAATCCATAAGGTATTTTTAGATATTTCTATACGATGGTCGTTCGTATGATGTGATTCGGACTATCGCGTTCGAGTGGTCATCACCTAAGCTTGTGGTATTGTACTTTTCGCCCTTCTTTTTGCACCTCTGAATACAATAGGAAATGTTAGTGTACAATTAAGCTGCACGCATGACAGCACCCATAGCACGCAGTATAAGACTCCAAGATGGTATTTCATAAATGTACGCAGTTTAGCAGCCGCCTTATGCGCTGCCGCAACAGCTGCACAGCTACTGGAGCACACTGTATTCTCTCTAAAAGCGAAGAAGTATCTGAGTTCTTGTATATCGAATCTATCATAAATATGTGTTAGAATAATATTGTGAAATAAAGAATATCAAACAAACTTTATATTTATCGGCGCGAAGCATGACTATAGAGGTTCGCTCACAGCGGGTATATAACAAAACCCGTATGAATTGTTCACATTTTGGGTTCTTGTTTGTGTGTATATTCCAAACAACTTACTATAGCAGGAAATCAAACTTTCACACACATGCTTAGGATACGAGGTGAGTAGCTGGGTGACATAGCCGGGTAGCAGCATATTGTCCCGAAGCCAAAGACGACGCTGTTATCTTCAAGGAAAACAAGTTTATTGGAGCTAACTTGTGCTCCCCTAACAACTCAAAGAATACACAGGTGGCGAAGCAGCAGTCAACAAAGTGAAGTCGGCAGGTAAACGTCGGCAAGTCGAATACCGCGGCGTCTGCTCTGCAGGCTTTTATCTTTCCGCGCGAGTGTTTCTCGAACCGTCGATTTACATTCAGAACATTGCAGATCAAAGAAGAATATTCTAGGGAAGTGCCGTTAGGGCGAAACGGTCTCCTTATCAGAATAAGCTTACTCGCGCGGCATCAATCTAAAGAATGGAACATATGCTTCGCTTGGGACACAGATAACAGAGCATGGCGCGGCCGGGCAGTTAACGCAAAACGCAAAAAACAAACCCAATACATGGTTCGGGGCAATATTCATACTACGCCTTAGTAATTGGTTGTAAAGCATTGTTTTTTGGCTACTGTTTACGGTAAATGTACTGCTTATAAATCAGTGCTGTTTTCTCCAGGTACCGTGGGGTTGCCGAGACTACTGCGGAACGTTCCTTGAGAATGCCACTTGCATTGTAAGTAAATGGTGGAAAACAGTGCATTTCACGAAAGTGCCACTTTAACGGCCCAAGAACACAAATTAAAAATTCGGTTCCTTGAATAACATATTTCAACCTCTAACACACAAATATTAGCGCACATTTCAAACAAATATTTGAAATTCCAACAAAACCGACTAACCCGTAGCGTCTGAGCAGCTGGTATCTCGATCAGCCCTAGACGTCGCGGGGACTTGTTTGTGTGGTTGGCGGCGTCACTCTAATTACACGTAGGCAGCCAAAGTCATCGTAGAGATCTAGCTCATGATCATAAAAATGGGCAGAAAAGGGTTGCACAATAATCACTAACAGAGGCCTGCGTTTATCTAATGACGGAACGTAGTTGCAATTTTTTGTCGTATGTCTCATAGTGTTAGGTAAAAGTGCCACTTTCAAACTCGAGCGTGGGCCTCGGTGCACTTGTGCGTCAGGAGGAGACTACAAGACCGCACTGGCCATTTCCTCGACGCTGTGAACAAGGAGGACCGTACGCAAAGTTTTATTTTTGGCCAAAGGAATGTCTACATCCTAGCCTTAGCTGTGCTGAGAAAATAGTGCCTAGGCCATGGGTTAATCGCGCTCATGAGCGATAGTTGGGTGAGCGAAAGCAGGGAAACGTGGAAGCTTGCTGCAACTCACGGGGCAGATATACCTTCCCTTCCTGTAGAGACCTGGTCAGAGGACACATATACCACCCGCATAGTGCACTGTCCGGGTTGCAGTAACCTAATGATGGCGGTATGGCCTTGGACTGGTGCAGGTAGCCCCAGCGAAAGCGTGTTACAAACCGGCAAAGCGCATTCCGCGAGTCAATATGTGAAAGGTAAAAATGCAACCCACGGGCACATGCGGAAAAATATGTTACGAGTAATATTGGACTATATATTGTTATCCGCCCCGTTTATTAACGCGGAAATGAAACGTCCACCGCCCCGGAATCGCACTGCAACATCCCGTACACGGGCATGAGCTTTCAGCTTATAATGAGATGAAAAATCAGAAGCTATTCACGTAGAGTGAAATGTAACAATCCTAGCAAGCGGTCATTCCTGTTAATATTTTGATGTGTGCATTTATGAACTTAAAAGCAGTAGGAACCGGTAAGACTGCTGTGTATGACCAAGAAAAGAGTTTCGCCTGTAATTTAAATGCTTGGTGTTTTCTTTACAGTGTCGGGTTTGTTGCGGATTGCTGTTTATTGATGCATGAGTAACGTTACCAAACAGCATTAAACATTCCCTTATCTAGACGCCCTACACCTGATACTTGGCTGATTATTGACGGCAAAATGCGTCGAGTTACACAATACTTTCTATCATCCAGAATTTCTTGGATTTCACAAACCGCGTCATTAAAACTTGATCATGAGTTCATGCGATATAAATTGTAAGACGCTTCTCGCACTGGCCAATTTATTGTGAGGCTAAAATGATTCAGTTTCAATTAAATTGACAACATATTTGTTGAGTTTGAATCCACAGTCAGTCTTCCGGTGTAAGTCAAACTTTTGTGCAGCCTGCTTCCCATTAGACTCTTAGTTTAAAAGGATATTCTAAACTGTTTGAGGTCGTGGCCCAAACATTTTGTTTGAGTATATTATTCGAAACTTTGGTTTTCAATTGACGCTGCAGGAAAGTGGGAATACAGGCTAGCAGTGAGTTTATGTTCACGGCATGATGGCGCTACAAACTAAACCTAATGATGTCAGCAACCAAAAGTACAAGCCTCCGATTTCACCTTTTTTTCTTTTTTTATTTTCACTGCTTTATTCACTCGCCAGGATCCACTGCTGCAAATTTTTGGGGCCTAGCTCAACACAATTGTTAATGGGAAATGCCGATTACTCATTAGGGCTGGATGGAACACAACGGGTTCCGAAAAACGTGCGCTTCACTGTAATTCTCTTCTTTAAGAAAAACTCTATTGCAGTAACATTGTGATGCGAGCCTCATTTTGTATTGGAAGTCCTACGTCCTACTTTGCATAAATCTTCTTCACTATTTCTTACGATAGCCAACGCTTATCTGAACATGTTCTACCTGTTCGTGCAGCCTGACGTGGTGGACTATGCGGCACCTGAACTGCTCACGAGTAGTAATGCAAAGGGCACTACTTGGCTTTACTTGGCACAAGCTCATTACACATATAGAAGACGTCCATTGATTGTGTCCTAATTTTGTGCCCACTTTGTTTCTCCCAGGTGCCTTCACATAATGCCAGCACCCTGACTACCACAACTGTATCACCCCCAACAGTTGGCAAACCATTTCTGTGTGACATAGGAAAATGCAGAAATGGCACATGTATTCCCCAAACGAGAAGTGAGACGTGCGAAAATACCACCGTAACGACATCAGCGGTACATTAACGACGACGGCTTGATCAAAAGTTCGCGCCCTAGATTTGGCAAGAAGTTCCTATCTACAAGAAAAGGCTCAAATAAATGAGACAGTGGCGGAACTGAATCGGCGTATGTTTTTAATCGAAAGAACAACGAATCTGACGGGACAGGAAACAGAGAGATACACATTTTTCCTGTGCTTGTGTCTTTAATCTGCTGTCTCCTCTATCGCGCCGTTTTTTTAATTTCAACTAGCATGTTCTACCCAGGTGTGGAAGTGGGCTTGCGCCTTTAGGAGCAGCCGAGGGAGCAGGAGTAATGCCATTTTCGAGCACATTTGAGCCATAAAAAGAGTTTTGGAGCCCCTCAGCAATGCCAAAAGGCGAATTTTGGGAAAGGGAAAGTCTGTTTGGGAGCACATTTCTAGATAAAACATCATTTACTGCCTATTTAGGGGCTTGTCCCGCATTGGGCGTCCGTTCTCACGACACAGCACAGGGTAAATTGAAATATCTGTGAACGAAAGGTCCACAAAAGGTTAACAAGAACAAAATAAGAGGTTCACAAAAGGTAAACGGAAGGGAGAAAGAGAGACACACAGCACCGTGTAAATCGAAACTTCTGTGAACAAAAGGTTCACAAAAGGTTAACAAGAACAAAATAAAAGGATTAGAAAAAGTTAGAAAGAGATGGAGAGAGGGAGAGAGGGAGTGCTCAGGGAGAGACGTGCTGCGCATGCGCGAGGAGCATTGGATTGTATTAAATTGAAATGCATTGGATTGGATTTTATTGGAATAAATTGAATTGTATTAGATTGGATTGGACAGGAAATCGTTGTAGCACAGGTAAGTACTCCCACGGGTGAATTACCGTAAGAACTATCCCTTGTACTTCCCCCACTCGTCATGGGTGACTTCGTGGAGATAGGCGAATTTTTTCATTTGGGGTAAGGACGAAAAAATTTAGATGGATTTTACTCAACATTCGATGAATACTGGGTAGACGACTTTTTCGACGCGCTAAAAATTACGTATTCCAATAAATAGAGTATCACAACTCTCAGAGCAAGCACAGAGAAAAGCTTGAGCTGAGCGATACTTGCTTCCAAAAGGTGAAAAATAACACCATTACAGCCATGGGAGACAACCAAGGGAGCACGAGAGCTAGGCGAAATGGTTTGTCGTGCACTTAAAGCCTTCACCGAACGAAACTACCGTTAAAACAAAGAGATGTGGAAATTAAGACAATAAGAAACTAAGAGGACACAAGGGGTAATCTGAAATGAACCTGGCTGGACACCTGAGAATCAAAAAACAATCAAATGCTCTCGTTTACACTACGACAAAAAACAAAATCCTAATATATTATTCGGACTATTTCCCGAGTATATACATGCTTCGACCAGAGGAAGAAAATATTGTGAACTCCACCAAGTTTATCCAAAATTCTGCTTATCCAAATAACGAAAGTACCAGTGTTTGTCAACCTGCTTTTTTTCGAGCGTTAACAGCGGGCTTACCGGTCGAAGAACAGGTTTGGGCGTGCTTCCGCAGCCCCTTCCGCAGGAAACAGGCGGCACCGCACAAGACAATCTACGCAGCTGATGACTTGCAGATAGCTGCTCACTTAGCAAAATCTCCCCTATAGCTTCAGGCAGGGCATCGCCTGTTATCTCATGCTGTTCGACACGGGACGGTGGGATTTAACCATTGTCATGGCAAACGCACTCGCGATAAGATAGAATGGCGAGGGTCCCACTGATCAGTACAACTGTTTTACTTTTCGCTTTTTGATTGATCGTAGGGTTTAACGCGCCGACGCAACGCTGGCGATGAGGCGCGCCGTAGTGGAGGGCTCCGGAATAATTTTGACCACCTGGGGATCTTTAACGTGCGCCGAAATCTCGAACACACGGGCGTTTTTGCTTTTCGCCTCCATCAGAAAAGCGACCGCCGCGGCCGGGAATCGAACCCGCGACCTCGTGCTCAGCAGCGCAACGCCTTAGCCACTGAGCCACCGCGGCGGGTTACTTTTCGCTTTTTACGCTAGGCAGAAATAATGCAATGACGGCTATACATGACGCGTGCATTACGGCACTACGCGCTATGCGGTAAGCCTGCGTTTCGTGGCGAAGTGCGCGTATCACCCGCACACGAAGGTCACTTCGAAGGCTCGTGAAACCACGCCGCCACTTAGAGTCCTTCAAGGAATTTGCCGGAGCACTGAACGTCGGGAATGACCGCTGAACAGGTAAATACCTACTGTTTCCTGCTCGACGCTATTGGCATTGAACATCACCTCCCAGTTGCCTCACATCTTGCGACTTTGGTGCAGTTTCAACACAATAGTAGCTTTTGGGGAAGAATGGAGCAGGAAAGCTTGATTGGCGCGGCGTGAAACACATGGTGCAGCACTTCCACCCCTTGCTACCCATCCAAATTTGAAAAACGTCTCTCGAACAACTCGATGTTGAGATAAAAACACGCTTCTGTTACAGGAATACCAAAAATCTCATAGAGTGTGCATCTTGCGAATAAATTTATTCATTGACTAGAATGTTGAAAGCTATATTCTAAGCACTGAAGCAGCACTATGCCCAGTGCTATCGAAGAAAAAGAAAATGTAAATTTACAAGTTAAGAAGCTAATACCAATAAGTCTGCATGTCTTTGCAAAGCATCTGTAAATTTTCAGCCATTTGTTTCGATGAAAACGTGTGATGGTAGATAATTGACCTCTATCGCTGTTCGAAGTAATATATGAATAATTAATCAAATGCGATGGAACGACACGTGATGCGTTTGACTTTGTGCGGATGATCATGAAGCGGAAAGATGGTTGAAGGTTGAACCAATAAAATTATCATGGCGAGGCGCATATAAGTAAAGTTTTTGGAATAGCGTTAACCGAGATTCACTACGATGATAAGATGAGACTTCAAGCTCAGGGTGATTTCTTAATACTCTTACAAAGGTGTGAGGTGAATAATCCGAATAAATATACAGTGCAGCGTGGTTTTGAAGGGTTTCGAAATTGTTATTAGGTATGCTTGATGAGGATACCATATGACTGAAGCGTACCCTCTTTTTGGACATATGAGCCTTGTGTATGCCACTTTCCGTAAGTGTGCAGGAGCATGTTTGAGGTTGCGTTTCAGAAAGCGAAGAAAACGGTTCGCAGATAAGATAATACGGTTAATGGGATCATTTGGCTTCAAGATATCGGTTAGGTGAGTGCCAAGTATTTGTGGGCAGAGACCTGTTCCACCCGATTGTTGTTTAGGATGCACGATGTTGATGGGCGGGGTACCTGAATATTCAAAGAGATCAATTTTGTTTTAGCAAGGTTTAAATGCATTACCCAGGCATTATTCAATCTGACCTGAACGCACTCACATCGTTTAGGTCAGGTTTAAGAATACCAGTGGTCGCGGTTTGTGTTAATATTACTATATATTACGCATTCGTCCGCAAATAGTCAAACAGTAGATTTAACGCTGTCAGGTAACTCACTATTAAAATTACAAATCATAGAGGCCAAACCACGCTGCCCTCTGTCGTATCTTCAGGCAATGGCGTTCAGAAATACTTTGCCAGATATTCCATAGCATAAAATCATTGTCTTTTCTTCCAAATCACACTATGAAATTGTTGTATAATTTATTCAAAAGTAAGGAAAGATAAGATAAGACGTGCAGAAATAAAATTTCGAAATATATCAACGCAAAACGATATTTTCCCGTTGCAACTAAGTTTTGTCCAGTGACTTTTGATGCAAATGTGTTGACGGTGATAAAAGCGCTACCATAAAAGCAGCAAACAAAACCACAAACAATAAAAGTGCTAACAGAAGTCTCACGCCGGAGCAGTTACCATAAAGAGAAGGAAACTATCGACTGTAAATACCGTTTAATATAATATTATACGCCTCTCAGAACTTCTGTTTATCTTCCACCCCTGCTCTTCCCTTCCCCACTTTGCTATACCCTTCTCGTTTAGAGTTTTTTAGGGGTGTTTTTATACAGCTGGCTTGTAAGTGCTGGAAGGGTTGCATATTTCTTGCCGGAAGGAGCAATATAGACCGAAAGCTATCAATTATCCCCTCTCCCGGTTCCTCGGCCCGCCTCTCATCCTCCCCTTGCCTTTGGGACAGGCCACACAGCCGGCGCCACAACAAGCCACCACAACCAGCCGCATCCCTTTACACGCCCAGCCCGCTTCTAGGCCGTTGAGACTTACCATGCGCAGCCCCTCCCTCGGGTATGGGCATCTCGCTTAGTGGGCAGATCTGAGGCCACGGCCATGACACTGGGACTATTCTGAGTCGGAGTCCGGTTTCCCTGTCCGGGCCTCCTCTCCACATCCCCCACATCTCCCTTTGCGAAGGCAAATAAATTGCGTTTCTCAATAATTGCGTTCTATTCGCAAATCTAAAAAGGGGGATATTATGTGTCTTTAATTGGCCCTGCAGAAAAGAGCGACGATACATGAAACGCACAAAACAGCTTGAGCATGGCGCACTCTTGTAATATTTCGCTCCTATTATAATAAAACCATTCAATTCCAAATCCGCATTGAATTTTCAGCCCACGAGACATCTTATTCAATCGTACGTTCCAATTATTAACGTCAACGTTATCGCTATACGCAAACCAATATGCATTTGGGAACACGACATATGTAAGGAACACGACATTCGGGTGAAAGCCACATATGTAACACCTACGTAGCCCAGTTAGTAGCCCCGTATTCGCAAATGTACGGACATGAATGGAGTGCCCTGCGCGGAAACATCACGCAACATGTGATATAATTGCAAGGTAACATCTGCTTTTCTGGACAATTGAAACATGCAGGTCTTGTATAGCTGTTCTCCAGATGGGCTATAGAAGCGTTTCTCTTCTGGGCGCATGCTGATACGGCCTTTGTCTGCCTTACCATACGCAACTTCAACCGAATAAATCCGTCTTTATTGCCTGCACTGTGTGATAGAATTACTGTGTGATCTTGAAATTGTTATTAAACCAAAAAAAAATTAAAGCCGTTCTACTCAATGTGAGAGCTGTCGGAAGTGCAGAGAAGTGATTCGCCATAATGGGCTCTACCGCCGTTATCCGCTTACTGCTACCACCCTATGCAATTCAAATTTCACGCCTTCACAGTGCTCGTCCGCCCCCTGCCTGAAACTGCAGCGATAGTTCTGTTCTCTTTGTGCTCTTCTCCCCGCACGTGCCGGCGTTGCACTGCCACATTTCGCGTTTACCATCGTAGAAACCAATCAAACGGGCGTCCTTAACTAACGGAACGCGGGCGCTGCCGGGTAATTATGTATATTTTCCCTCAGATGTACCTATAGTTTTCATTGCGCTAAACAACGGGAAGATGTATTACACGTGCCAGCGTTTCACGAGTTTCAAACGCGTATGACTATATATAACGCTTCGCTTTCAAAGCCTCTGGGGCTGCGCCACGAACAACAGCGTTACTTGGATTAAATTTGATTGAATTGGCTACACTGGCGGAGGTTGACCAGTTTCGCACAGCTCCTGGAGAGCCGTGCTGGGCAAGCGCGAGGATTGGATTATTGGATTGAATTGGATTGGTTTTGGATTGGATTGGGATTGGATGATAAGTGACAGTAGGCATGATAATCAGCTAATCACAGACAACGAGGAAAGCTAAGAATGACCAGCTGAACCGTAGCCCACGCTACGTATATCCTGGCATAGCCGCTTGCCTTTCGAAGCCTCTGGGTTACGCCGCGTTGAAGGGACCGTGACATGCTACACTGTACCGCCATGGCGATATGCTTGGTTCCAGCGAGCAAGCTAGGACGACAAGGCGAGCGCCTTAAGTGGTCTGCTCTTAAATGAGGCCACTAGTATCCTCCATCCGTGCTGCAAAAAGAATCCGCTTCCCCGAGAACGAACTGTGAAGTGCGATGCACGAGTTGGGATTTGCCGGGTTTGGCACTAGTGTCGCGGGCACCGCATCGCCCTCAAGGGCATTTGTCCGGTGCCTTTTGTATTGTGTGATTATTCCGAATCACACTTTGAATTCGTGTCAGTACCCTTTAAGCGGGTGCATTAGCCCTTCTTACGCGCGATTCCTGCCAATCCCCCACGTGGGTATGTGCCATGTCAGCGCCAGGCAGGCGCGCCCATCTCCCCCCGTTGCCAAGAAGACGAGGAGATTCCTGGCAATCCCCCACGTGGGTATGTGCTATGTCAGCGGTCAGGCTGCGCGCGCCCATCTCCACGTGCGCCGACATCACCGGTGGACGCAGGTTCAGGGTCGCTTAAGAAGTGCATTGCACTTAAAAGAGGATCGCGCCCCGGACACCAACGTGCTCGCGTGCGGTGACCGACCCAGTCACCCAGTGTAGCGCGTATTTGCTGAAGGTGGCACTGAGTGTCGCGGGCTCCGCATCGCCCTCTGGGCGTTGTCCGGTGCCTTTTAAGTATTGTGTGATATATCCGAATCACACTGCTTAAAGAATCTGCATGACACGCGTACCAGCAGCCGGCCTGTATCATAAAGATTTTGTTGGGGACTGGTGTTCATTCTGCTTGCTTCTTCTGTTTCTATGACGCATGTTGGGGCTCCTCCATTTCATTTCCTGGCTTGCCTTTGTCACTCCTACAATTCACAAGTACTTGAAAGGACCTTTGCCGCAAACGCAATTAGCGTTCGAACTCTAAAGTGCCCTTTGAACTGGAAGAACTTCCGCGGATCCACACGGCAATTCACCAAAGCAGTGCACTTTCCGCAGTCCAGTTTTGTTTTCGTAACTTTGCAACGAAACTTATTTTTAAAGTCAAACTTGACCAAAAACCCCTACCACTAAACATACAATCATTACACCCTACAAAAAGTCTCCAATTGTGAATAAATACACTAGGAAATTGGGCTTCCGCAATCCATTTCTTCGTGTTCGCACCACAGGTGTGAGTAAGATGTACCCTTGTAACCGTAGGTTTAGGGATAAAAACAAGAAACAAGTGACACTTACTAAGGGCATGATCTTTGAAACCTCGGTTTTACTACTAATGGATTATTTTTGTATATGAGGAATGCACAAACCATGCCAGAGAGTGCAACCTTTTGCGTTTCAATGACCTTTTAACACCACAAAGGTTGTTTGGCTTGCTGCTTTGAATCAAGTCGACATTTTTCGCTGAGGGACGTCGTATAGAAGCTCAAAGGTGGCATTTGTGTCAAATGACATTCGGCTGAAAGGCCTTCGAAACTCCTTCGAAATGTTCGAATGCATGCAAACTTGAAGGGACTATGAGAATTGATTTGTCAACAAAGTTTGAATGATCAGGAGCTTTCATACATGTGACTCCGGGCAGGATGACAGCAATCTTTATGATTGGACCGCGAATCACATTTTGAAATATTCTGATGCCTTAAATATACGAAACAATCAGGGGTCAGAGAATAAAGATCACAACCATTTTATTGCTCATGGACTGCTGACCAGGCCTTTCAAAAAAGAAATCAGGGTCTGTGTTACGAGGTACGTCGTTTTCAACCAATCGGTTCACGTCGAAAATAGGTCCAACCCCGTTCCTTAAAATGCAATGAAGGCAGACACTGTGCGACATTTATTTTGTCGTCGGACCCTTTCGGAGTTCTAACCGAACGGAGCATCGCAAAGAGTTCACCCTTTCGGGTGCTCTCGGCCAGAACCGCCACCGAAGAGGGTGTCAAGGGTGCCAAATGTGGCACAGGCGGTGCAGGAATGATGGCAGCCGCCGTGGTTACCTCAATTTCAATCAAGTTCATGCCCTTGGCTGTAGTGCAGGCTTGATAAGTGGGAATAGTTGGAGCGACATCGCTTCCGACAGACACACTTTCCATCGCAACCAGTGCCAGTGCGACAAGCAGCGGGGTAACGAAAGCAAGCGCGACGGTGATACGGTGTTTGTTTATTTTAACTAATCGAGTCGCGTTCAAAATGCGCGTTTTAAAATTGACCAAACTGTGATAATAAGGACCTACTCTGAATACGGTGCAGCGCTAAGAAAATTCAGAAGGAGCACGCTCTACACTAAGCGTTTGCTTGATTTTAAACATTTGTTCACTAGGGAAGGGTTTTTTTGAAAGCCTGATCCGCCAATTTTTAAGTTTCCGACTGTTGTAGTGATAAAGGACACGCATTTGTAGCTATTGGGCGTTATACCATAAAATATGTTTCAGTGCGAACACGCAAAAAAGTATAAATTATGTGAAATACTTAGATTAAATTAAACCCACTTAATTACTCAAAAAATAGCAGGCCGAACAAAATATAAATTTCGTTTGACTTACCGCGAGTTTATTTTGCCTTGCAAAGTTTGAAGTTATAATTACCCAAACATCTACACAAGTGTCCGCAAGGAAAAACCAGTAAACAACTTCGGCCCACCCTCTAAAGAGCAGAAAAGGTATTAGAACACATGGTTGCAGTACTGTGCAGCAAAGGAGATGGTTGCCTGCACTGGTTGATATACCTGAGCTGTAGGCGATCATTAAAAAGCAAGAAGTACGGTTGCTAATTATCTTTAATGTTTTTATGAAACAAAAAAAAACTTTTACTTGTCTCTGCATTTCATATATCTTAAAACTATTGATAATTAACAATTCAATGGCGCTTATACAGTGTTGTTTGCTCTGAAAATTTATTCACATGATTTCATAAATTTAGAAGAGCAATTAGCTTGTGCATACCGGTATCTACTGCGGCTGTCAAGTTCATAACTACTAATCTATGCTCTCTGCGCTACTTCTTGCGTTATTCCTTTTTATATTGTGTAATGTACGATACCGGGCAGAATATATTTCTTACACTATGCATTGTATCGTGTGTATATTATGCTACACCTGTCGGCAGCTACAACGGCATGTTGGATGTATTTGGTGATGATTTACCATACACACAAAAAACCTCTTAAACTACGTTGCTATTTTAAACAAACAAAAATGTGGTTTCTACGACTTACAGTCGTCCTTTAATGACATGCAGCCAGATGGCGCGGAAATGAAATGCCTTATATGATATTTACAATGTGGGAAATCTTAGGCGTGCAGTTGAAATATTTACAATGTCAATGACAGGCCCAAGAATCTTTTTGTTATGTCGCTGTTTTTGTCAATTTCATAGATGTCGTAAGAAAATCGTTATGGTCGTCTTACCGTATTTCCAGCAAATGCTATTCAAGTTGTCTAAAAGGAACCGACACTTTTGTGATAAAACTTAAACTGAAAAGCGTCTCTTGAATAGTCCAAGTAGATTTTGGGGGGAATATGTTTCGTAAAGCTTTCAAGTGAAAGACTAGAAAGGGGGTAGAGTACTATACCAAAACCTGCGGTAATTCGAAAGGATTTAAAATTTTTATTTCCTGGCTAAACCTTAGTAATCGTTCAGTACTGGTTGGTACCAGATAGAGGATAAAATATTGGTAAGTTGTATAGCCAAACGTTGTTTCAGCCGTTTGAGATACCACGTATACAATGGGAGCCGATGAATTTAAATAAAATTATATTTCTAGTAAGTGTAAAAAATGTTTTTGAATTACTCTTCATCGTAGTGTCCCCCTAACAAAATACCCGATGCAACATATAAGCCATCTACAACTCGAGGAAACTGAACACTAAATTCGCTACTCTGATAGCGTATACCTCTTTATCCTAAAATGCTTTCTACAGCGATGTGACAAAGTAGGAATGACTCCTCTGCCAGATATAGCTTGCCATTTTTCAAGTCACAACTAAACAAATATCAATCTAACCACTTCACCAGCAATCAAATCTTCTGGCGTGTTAAGAAAAAACTATATAAACACATGCGTACTAAATTAAGACATACTAGGTATACGTAAGAATGTAAAATCTATTAACAATTATTTTCTTTTCAAGATAAACCACCCATAATAGAAGGTCAGATGTCTACCAAACCTGCCGTTGTATATAAAACAGATGCTCCAGGCAGGGGTGATAGCTTGATAAGTGGAAGAAGGAGGACGAGCTCCACCCACTGTCTAGCGCGGTTGTTCGAAGTACTAGCTGAAAATTCAAACATTGTGGTTTCCCCGGTCTTTCTTGATCTTCCTTCTCGTCAGAAGGAGTGATAAAAGCATATTCATATCATACAAGACGCATAATTCAAACACGCCCGCGATAATTGCTGTCACTAAAACATAAGCAAAGCTCTCCGACGCCTTGCCCTCAAAGTACGGTTAACATAGATATAACGAACCTGTTGTTGAGAAATTCCTCATTTTGCAATTTATTTTCGTTCCATAGTGCCACCTCCGTAAAAGCACCTTTTTTTCACACCCCCACATTATCACGGTTGCGCGGCTGCTTGATATTGACAAAGCAAATTTCCAACCTGCGATTCTTTACTATCTTCAGCTGCAGATTTTAGTAAAAAAAATGTGAGCGTGCGGCGTACGTTTTGTGAGAAAGGGGTAAATGAAGCTCGCGGTCGCGAGATGACCGAATGTGATCGTAGCATTGAGAAAATAGAAAGGTTAGGGAGGCTCCGATGTTACGTATTGTGAACCCGCGCCCGATACGGCGAGACGTTCACTGGCCAGCACCATGGAGGGAAAAACGTCTTACTGAGGAAGCGGTATTTCTCTAACCAACAATAAAATTTTTCGTGTCCGTGTAAGCAGAAAACTCCGACGCTACTACTGGCCGCGCAAAGAAACATTCTCAGGCTACTACTGGCTACACCCTAGCTATAGCAATAAATTGGTGGCACCAACAAGGATCAAACCATGGACCCGCGTAGATAAGAGGGTGAGAGCCCGTCGTCTTGACGACTAAGCTACGCCCAATCGTGTTGAACGAGGTGACAGACAGTTGTTTGGATTCAGCTTCTGGGAGGAGCAGTGACGCTCTCCTGGCGGTGATAATGAAAAAACAGTGAGGGTGAAGCAATGAGAGAGATGAAGCCAAAGACGCGGTGTCGCCCTCTCACCCTTCGAAAGACATTAAAAGTGGCCTCCAGAAACAGCGCATTCCAAACTGCGCAGTTAGGTGCCTGCACGTGCGACATGAAAGCAAGCATAAACAGAGCGCGAGTTGTGCTCTGTTTTTGCTTGCTTTCATGTCACACTAAAATTAAAGATCCGCTAGTTGTTCAAGGCCCCGTATACCCGAAGAAAGTCTAAACCGAGTATAAGTTGTTTCGAACATTCCCGCAGCAAAACAAACAGCGGGGAAAGTCGAACATCGAATTTTAATCAGGCGTGTAACACACCAGTCGTACAACAAGGAGGTCATCAGCTTTGCGCATTCCGGCCAAAACCATGGCGTCATTACTCTACGCAGCTTGGACGCGAGTCACCAGCTGATAACAGAATAATCCGTGCCCACATCGATGACAGCAGTACCGGGTGAGTGTCGACGAGGACCGGGATGTCGCCAGAGAGGAGTTCATTCTCTCGGAATGATGGCGGGACATCTCCACTAACGTGATACCTGGGAACGGGCGAAGCATGTAGTGTGCGCCGGTGTTTCCCACAGCCAAATCGCTGCTATTGGGCAAGCGTCTATTGCAGAAAAAGCATTTCTGGAGCCAACGCGCACCACTGCCTCTCTCTTGCCAAACGGCGCGCGCTGATTGGGCGCCGGAGAACCGCCGGTTGGAGGGACCACTAATGCTCTCTGAGGCCGCGCCAACTCTCTCTTACGTTGAACCGTATTTAAGGAATTAATAAGTAAAAGACTGTCTTACGCTGTCTTTGGATCACGCGCCACAACATGCTAAGAAGTATGCTTTACAGGGGAAAGCCTGGCGTTTCAAATCAATTTCGAGACGGAACTTAACAAAGTTCTGTTACAATGCAATCAAATCCTGATTATTCCTGTATTTTAGATTAGGTTAAGGTATCTTAGTTTATTACGAACAGGTTTTATCCTATGTACACTTGCTTTTGACCATCGTTTGACAACTTGATTACCGTGACAGGAGACGACGAGCGCCCGAGCACCCGAAGTGGCTTTGCCCCTAACACATTCGCGTTCAGCGGTCATCATGCGGATGTGGGTTACGTAGGTGGAGGTTCTTGAACTTGTTGCGCAGAGGCCGATGCCGCATTACGCAGGTTGCCTGGGGTAACCCAGGGTCGCTGGGTTAGTTTTCCCGGCCGGGGACTCGGGAAACGGTTCCCGGTCGACGAAGAGAGCCGGGGCGGCTCAGCGACGACTACCTGCGAGGTGAACGTGATCGGGGTTGATAAGTTGCGGACGAAGTTGATGTGAGCTCGTGGGCGGAAAGGTAGTCTTCGATTTCTTGGGGTCGTTCCCCGTAGCGCAATCAATGCACGTTCGGCGAAAAATCTCGAAGTCCCGCACGGCGGTGAGGTCTGTGACGGAACACGTGACCTGCTATTGTAGCAGAGGCGCCGATTGTCAGATCTGTGCCACACAGTCGCTTTCCGTTCGAGACGTCTTGTTACATATCGCGTGGCCGGGTTCAACAAGCACCCGAAAAGCTAAGTGGGTAGAACCTGAGGCAGTGTCGAGGTGGGCGCGCGCAGACCCATTTCTGTAAGTGCCACGTTTTGCTGCTGTAACCAGCTTACGATGCACGTTCGTGTACGCTGGAACTAGGCTTTCAACACTGAATGCTGCTGCAGGTGTCATTGCTCGTCGACCTTCGTCGCGGACAACGTCAGTAACAGAAGATAACGTTGGTCGGCAGTCACCCTGATGAAGAAGTCCAGTTCTTCGCGCACAACGTTTCGCATGAGCTCGTGGAGGGCCTGCTTGTCGGCGATTGCTGAAGCGCAGAGCGGATAAACTGTCTTGACCCCCGTACAGCATGGTGCCTTGCTGCAGTGCCCCCTCCATTGATGTCGCTTCCTGAACGAAGACAGCAATTGTGTTTAGCGGGCTCCGTACAAGGCTAGCGAAGAGCTTTACCTTCACACCACGTAACAGGTGGCGCACAGTCTTTGCTTCGCTCACAGCCGGGTCAGCTCAGCCTGGACTAGTAGAGTAAGTTCGGTCTTTTCCTTCCTCCCGCTACTGTTGCAAATGTCGAGCAATGGCCGGCTTTTTCGATGAACGCTCGTGATTTTCGAATTGCATTCTTGCTGAATCTTCATATGAGAAGTAATATTTTTCAGCTTACATTTCTCCTCCCACTCGTTGAACACAGCAACTTAGTCGAAATGACGAAGCCAGTCCTTGACATCGTCGAAGGTATCACCGTGCAACGACAGCGGTTGTGCGACGTTGATGCATATCAAGTAGTGAGAAGGCTCCACTTCACTAGTTGGTTCGAAAACGCCATCGCCATTGCGGGAACACGAGGTGGTGTAAGCAGAAGGCCGAATTCTGGCTGTAGACCCCGAAGACGGCGAGTTGGCTTGTGCACTGGTGTTGTCGTCAAGGGACAATTGCATTGGTCCATAATTTACCCTGGTTTGAAGTGCATTGGTTTACCCAGTGCCTCTATTAGAGATGTAGAGGGTAAAAGGCAAAAACAACGTATTTACAACGCCAGGGAACAACTACGAACAGCATCGAAGCTGACGGTGAGAACGAACGAGACCTGCCGCACCAGCAGCTCAATCCTCCTCTTGTCGCGCCCAACGTTGCGAGAGGGGAACATACCCAAGCAGTGAGAATGACCCCGTTCAGGAGTTCAAATGAGGTAACACCTGTGGCAATATTACGCTGCTTCCCTACCTAGCGGACATGGCAAACCACGATTGTTCTCAGTTTGTTTATGTCCAAAGCAATCCTTCGCGTTCATGTAAAAAGCAGCAAAGGGATTCACGTGGGAAAGGGCCACAGTAATAATAGTTACTAATTTGCGCTAGTGCACATTAGGCCGGTATACAAGAGAATAATATCCCACCGAGCTTGGACATCAAGCTGGCCATAAGCTTTTTTATAGAGTAAAACTTTTTTGTAGGCGGCCATACTACGCAGGCCATGTTGGCTTCTTCGATGCTGGATCTGAGTAGGTAAGTGTTCTCCGCCGTTGACCAGCGGTTCGCATAAGTAGTTTTTAGACTGACTGACACGAAGACGAGGCACAGTATGTCGCAAACATACGGCACTAAATGTACAAAGAGCACGGCAGTGATAAACAAAGTAGCCCGATTTACTTGTACATACGGAATGCGCATATACTGGGAATAATGCGCCTCCACGAAAGCCGCGGCATGTTGTACCTGCAAGGGCGGCGGAGCTCCTGCAGGCCCAAGCTGTTGAGTGCGCGTTATCACTGCTCGGGGTTAGAAAGCGAGAGAAAGGAGGGTTGTTGAGAGCTAGGGTGATGACGTGGGCGGAGTCGGCAGGCTATTCACAGTTCGGCCAGCGGTATGTGAAAAGCGGGGGGATTGTTTAAGATAGGTTGATCGAGTTAGAGTATGTGCCTGCTTGTGTCGGCGCCAGATTCGGGATTTTTCAATGGATATGCTTTGGTAGGGCACGGTGTACCTTCGGGGAGTGGACGAAGTAGTGGGATAGTATTTATGGGAAGTAGAAGTGCACAGATTGGACAATGCCCATTGAAGAAGCGGAGCCACCCGCCATTGTAAGGAACACATCGAAATGTAGCTGATGGGTCACAGCGAGTGATGCATACTTGCTACAGAGTGAGGCATCTGTCATTGTCCATACGACGCTGATTGTGGAAAGGTTGGGAATAGCTTGAGGATCTTGATAACCTCTGAGAATACTCTTCCCAAGAGGTAGTGTTAACCGGAGGGCTGAAAATTGGCTGGAATACTCACGTGAGTGGTGGGTGGATGTGCCATGCCGCGAGAACAATGGTGGTGGTTTCGGCCGTGGTTGAAGACGGGTAAAGGTATACAGTTGAGCTAGGAATTACGCCCGCCATGTTTTTTCAGCATTTTTCTTCTTAGAGGTGTGTTTTCGCTTTTCGGAAGCCTGGCTTGTACTCGATAGCATGTAGCGCGTGAAAGTTGGCCTCTCAGTATTGTCCCGGATACGAAAGGAGGAGCACTCAAGTGAGGTATTGTGGTCGTGCGCGGAGCGCGTAATGCCGTTAGGACCATGGGGTGGTTTGGCGGTGTGACAACCGAGCAGGTCGATTATTGCGCTGCGCATTCATGAGTTCTGAAAGAACGTTCTGCGCTGTTTCATGCCGAGATCTTCGAGGTGGAACTTCTAAATTGTTCTCCGGATCATTAACATTGGTACGGGTATCTTGCGCTACAAATGCTTTTTAAACAGAGCAAAGTTGAAACTCTGTGGAGGAGCCCAAGTTCCCGACAATTCCACCTGAAACCCGCACCGCCTTCTTAGATTTTTGAACCACTGCAAATTTTTGAGGCCCTTCAAACTTACTACACCAAAGACCAGTGTCCCTCTACGGCGTTCCCGCAATATTTTCCTCAGACAGCCGAAACGTAAATGACAACAAATAAAAAAAGAAGTTTTCCAACACGAGGTTTGAACCAGGCACCTTCAGAATTGCACGCTAACATGCACCCTCTCCACACAGCCTATCCACAAGCACAGGTGACGAAATGTGCGCAGCTAAGCCGTTGCTGACTTCAATATAGAAACATAGATGTTGAATACACGTAATGCCTAGAAGTGTTATTTCCGCATCGAAATCACACACGTTATAGCACATTTCAGCCAATACCATATATGTAGGCGAAACAAGGGTGATTGGCTACGACTTTAAAATTTTCACAAAGAGAAGAAGAAAACGATTCAAAATAAAAATATAACGGCGATAACAATACCGAACCACAAAATGAACATTTAACCCCAACATTAAATTTTGATACTCTTCAAATGATAGGAGCAATGTGAAGTGTCCATCAGCAAGCTAAATTGCAGGATTCTAAGGCTAAATTTTTATCCTTGCAGATAGGGACTTTCAATTACGGAACTATCTGCGCGGTGCCAGGTCTATGAAACAATTGAACATTGTTTTTCTGGCCTGTCGCCGTTTTTCTGCAGCTAGACAACGGCTTTTGAAGGACCCAATTGAGCATTTGGGATTGACATTACTGATTTCACTTATATTATCTATTTGCGCAACAAATGTGGGGTATGCAAGAAGGGATATATATAAAGTATTGAAGATTTTCTTTCTGCTTCCGGTCGTTTGAGTTGCTCAAGGGTACAATCTATTCGGCAATCCGGGTTTTATTCATAACGAAGGAAGTTTCATTTTACGGCCTGTCTTACAGCAAATCTCACGCATTTCAACAACCGAGTTATCCCTGGCACATCCCCCTAGTGCTTGCATCCTGAAATGATTGCACCATCATCAGCAGCAGCATCACAACAGCAAACACAATGCATTCGTTGGTTCTGTATCCGCAATGCTTTTTTATTGTACAAAGTGACATGGCTCTCATCACCGCATTGAAAAGAAACTATATTGCTTTCGCACTGCGGGAGTACATTAGCGCGAAATATTCATACTACAAGCAATTTTGTTCATTCCAGTATGCAAAATAAAGCCGCGGTCATTTAACAGCCATTAAAGGGGCCCTGAAAGGCGTTTTGAGCACACTAAATGAAGTAGCGCAATCGTTAAATTGGGTCGTCAAGGTCATCTGGGCCAAGTATTACTGTTTTACGCGAAGCGGAAAGCTCACACTTTTGTTGCAAAGTTTGACGCTTTTTTCTCACCCTTTCCTTCGTGTTTTTGGACGCCGCCATCTTCACATGTCTACATCATCGATTCCGAGATGTTCGCCATGAGCTAGACATCCTGCTATTGGGCGGCTTTTTCACGCACTTCCGGCAAAGAAATGAGTCGTCTGTTCAGCGTCGGCCCGCCGGCTGATCTGCCAGCGGAGTGTCGGAGTGCTTGGACATTTGACGACAAACGAAACAAGTGTAAACAACGCTTAACCGTTCGTATTGAATGCAACACGGCCATAACACCACATGGATATTCTCTACCTGAGTACGTTCCGTAACGAAAGCGTTGAAGCCCCCTGGCACTTCTTTCGTGCAATCGCGGAGAACGCCCTTGAGCCGAATGCCGGGTTGACGGATACATTTTATTCCACTTCAAACAATCTAGAGATGCGTTTCGAACGAACACAACGTCACAACATGCGTTGCAAGTCTGAACCGCGATTGACAGACGATAGGTTGCCTCCTTCTGCCCGTCTTAAATTCGGCACTCACCTCGCGCGCGGTTTGCGGGGATGAACACCAAGTCACTTAACTCTGGTGCGCAAGCCGAGATGGCTTTTAGCCACGCACACTGCACATACCCCATTCGAGGCTGAGTCGTACCTCCCTCGAGAAAGATAATCCATACCATGGGAAGCACTGTCCACCCGCAGAAGCACAACGTCGCATTTCATCACGAAACAAAGGCGTCCACAACACACACACAATCGCCTCCTGTAATGCCAAACGCATCTCACACTTCCCAATGGGAGTGAGTGGTACGCGTGCAGTGCCCACATGTCGCGAGGTGGGGCCCCGAGCTGAACCGGGATCACGCAACCGTAACTGACTTCTGGGGAGGTTTGTGCCTTGTTGCCAAGGCAACAGATGTTTGAGATTGCCAAAGAAATGGCGCTCGCTCCAGCACTAGAAAGCTCAGACCCGCGCCGGAGCATGTTTTGCCAACGTTGCCGCTCTCCACCACGCGTCGCCCCAAGCTTAACGGGTCGCATGATTGAAGCGTTTTGTGCACGGGTTCTGTATCGGTTTAAAATGTCTTTTTCACATGCCGCCGGCAGGAATTACCACCACCGCAAAATAAGACCCGGCCATCAGCGGGGCCACATCTGATACGGCGCTTTTTGGATAAACAGTCCCGGTGCATGAAAGGGACCGAGCGCACGATCCACCCCGAGCGGCTGCGAGTTCGCCGCGATTAAAAATAAAGTGCTGCCCTGCAGCAACGCACACCGCGAAAGGGCAAAGCCAGGCCGCCGCACAAATACAACAAAACTTGCCCGTAGCAGACGGCAGTATGGGGCTTTTCGGAAGCCTGGCTTGTACACGATGGCATGTAGCGCGTGAAACTTGGCCTCTCAATATTGTCCCGGATACGAAAGGAGGAGCACTCAAGTGAGTTTTGTGGTCGTGCGTGGAGCGCGTAATGCCGTTAGGTCCATGGGGTGGTTTGGTGGAGTGACAACCGAGCAGGTTGATTAGTGCGCTGCGCATTCATGAGTTCTGAAAGAACGTTCTGCGCTGTTTCATGCCGAGATCTTCGAGATGGGACTTGAAAATTGATCTCCGGATTAATAACACTGGTACGGGTATCTTGCGCTACAAATGCTTTTTAAACAGAGCAAAATTGAGCACATGTTTCGGACAATTCCACCTGAAACCCCCACCGCCTTCTTAGATTTTTGAAACAGCGCAAATTTTTGAGGCCCTTCAAACTTACAACACCAAAAACCAGAGTCCCGCGTCGGCGTTCCCGCAATATGTCCCTCAAATAGCCCAAAGGTAAATGACAATAAATAAAAAAAGAAGTTTTCTAACACGAGGTTTGAACCAGGCACCTTCAGAATTCCACGCTAACATGTATCCTCTCCACACAGCCTATCCACAAGCACAGCTGACCAAACATGTGCGCAACTAAGCCGTTGCTAACTTCAGTAAAGAAACATAAATGTTGAATACACGTAATGATGCCTGGAGATGTTATTTCCGCACCGAAATCACACACGTTAGAAAGCACATTTCAGCTAATACCATATATGTAGGCGAAAGAAGGGCGATTGGCCACGACTTTAAAATTTTCCCAAAGGGAAGAAGAAAACGATTCAAAATAAAAATATAACGGCGATACCAATACCGAACAACAAAAATGAACATTTCACCCCAACATTAAATGTTGATACTCTTCAAATGATAGGAGCAACGTGAAGCGTCCTTCACCAAGCTGCACTGCAGGATTCCAAGGCTAAATTTTTATCATTGCAGAAAAGGACTTTCTATTACGGAACTATGTGCGCGGTGCAAGGTCTCTGAAACAATTGAACAGTTTTTTTCTCGCCTGTCGACGTTTTCCTGCAGCTAGACAACGGCTTTTGAAGGACCCAATTGAGTGTTTGGGTTGACTTTACAGATTTCACTTATATTATCTATTTGCGCAACAAATGTGGGGTAGGCAAAAAGGGATATATATAAAGTTTTGAAGATTTTCTTTCTGCTTCCGGTCGTTTGAGTAGCTCAAGGGTACTATCTAATGGGCAATCCGGGTTTTATTCATAACTAAGGAAGTTTCATTTTACGGCCTGTCTTACCGGAAATCTCACGCATTTCAACAACCGAGTTATCCCTGGCATATCCCCCAAGTGCTTGCATCCTGAAATGATTGCACCATCATCAGCAGCAGCATCACAACAGCAAACACAATGCGTTCGTTGGTTCTAAATCCGCACCACTGTTTTATTGTATAAAGTGACATGGCTCTCATCACCGCATTGAATAAAAGAAACGTTAATGCTTTCATATTGCGGGAGTACATTAGCGTGAAATATTCATACTACAAGCATCTGTTTTCATACCACTATGCAAAATAAAGCCGCTCTCATTTAACAGCAATAATACGCGCTATATATTTACGCCCTATAACAGAACACAGTATGACTTCACTGTGGAATGACTAGTGGATGATAAGACCATCACACCTAGAACAAGCTTCTATTGTCATCCTTTTCCGTACGTACAGCTGCCATTGGCCTTCCAACCAAAAATCGTATAAATATCATTAGGACGCCATCTAGAAAGGCTGCATACAATATTATTTTACGTTATAATAAAATTCTGGCTCAGTAAAAAAACACGTAAAGAGGACCCGAGCACTACAATGTTTCCACTATCCATAGAACGTCAAGTGTCCGCTTGGGCGTCGTTTTTGTCGCTCGCGGGGCCGCTGCGAAGCGAGTGGTTGGCCGTCCGCGTGAACTGCTCTTCCTCGCTGGTCTCAGACGGCCCCGTCTCTTCCGTTTCCAGATAGTCTTCGAGCTCCGTGAGGAGCTCGTCCTGTGGGCATACAGCCGCTTAGAACTATCACGCGCAATGATAAACAACAATGCGTGAACCTTCCCAAATGAGCATCGTAACCATCAATTTTGCAAACTTCCCATTCATCTATTCGAAAGAATTTAAAAATGTCTCACACAGCGTAAAGATACTGATACCGCGACGTTAACAAACATACGAATACTGATTTCCTCACTGACTGTCAAAACATTTACTCTCAGATAATTTATACATAAGAGTTCACTGGAAATTGAATCTAAATAGCTAGAAAGCCCAATTCCGAGATTCAAATTTAACATTTTTACGTAGATGTGTACCTAACACGTAACCGCGTATCATGGCGGGATGTAGTAGGGGCTTGCAAGTGTATGGGCAACTAACAGTAAGGCGTACGCCGTACTAACACGAAATATTCACCACTCTACTGGCAATCTCATTTAACCTTAAACACAAAAACAACACTGACGTGTTATATCTTGGTGCCCCAGGAATGGCTATTTCCTTCACAGGTTATCTATTGCACGCTTGCTACAGGGCCTATGCAAAAAGCAAAGCCAGCATCTTTGAAAGATTAGAAAAAGATATTTAAAAACACCTTTTTGCATAGTAACGCCAAGTACTTTTTATGATCAGGACCACTGATTAACGTTCACAGGGGTATGACATCTTTTTTTACTAGCGACATAAAATACTGTTTTGTTTAGTAAACTGCTCCTACTTCACTAACAGTCCATCTACGCCGCTCATACCGGAACTGGAAGAAAAATTCAATTATGTTAACATCAGCGAAACTCTAGCAGGATGTTTCTATGATGGGATTTACAAGGTCAGCGTGTTGTCGTAACCAAACTAGAAAAGAATCGCTGATTGCCAGTGCCGATTTTGGTAATGCAGATAATTTTATTAAAACAATTCCGTAAGTACTCTACGCGCTTCTGAAGATTGTTCAGCCACTATTTTATGGAATGCCCACCTTAAGTTGTTGGTAAAAACTTGCTGAGCACGTTTGGGCGTTTTTACCGACACCTTGTTTACGCTATTCAACCAATACATCCCGCATTGCCGAAATCGACAGCTTCCCAATGCTTTCCGCTTCTATATTAAAGGAGTCTTACCTTATTAATAAAACATGTCAAAACCAAACCATAGGTATAAACTGCACGCGTCTTATGAACCACAGTGGCGGTTGAAAGTTGGTACACATGGTTAAAAAGGAGAGAAAAGGAAGGGCCGCTGAAAGTACGAGCGTGCAACCACATGCGGTCAATGGGGGCCACAAAATCCTACTTCCATACTGCTGGTGGAACCTTTCTCGTTTAAGAAGATCATAAGTTTTTTGCTGCAGTAAAATGTTTTGTGAAAATAACATAATTTCTTAACATTGTATAATAATGATGGTTCGATTTTATTGGCGCGAGACCAACTGGGACAAAGACCGGTGATTGGATAACAGAGCTGAAAAGGTAAAGATTATATAAAATCGAAAGTGAGAACATAGTGGAATCAATGAAAGCCAGTGAGGATGGCTAGTTTAAATGTCCAGTTTTCACTGTTTACAAACTCTGACGAGATATAAAAGTTTATTCTCTGATTGGTACTAAGAAACGTGCCTAAAAGCCATCGTGTGACAGTCAGACTAGAAGAGTGCTTGGTGGAGTGGGATATCTTGTCTGTAGAGTAGGCCGAAGTGTTCGTTTTGTGTTGTCATCGGCCTTGTGTTGAATTGGAATGGGGATTACGGATAGGTGTTTACCACAACTGCTGCGCGAAGGACGTGGAGAACCAGTGCGCAGGCGTGCGTGTGTTGTGTGTGTGTGTGGCCTATCAGTAGCCTTGCGAATGTAACTTTTTGCGTGTATGTTGTGTGAGTCAGTTGTGTATCGGCCAAAGAGTGGCTTTACTATGCGAAGTTCATTTTCGGTATGTTGACTCCAGTCTGTTTGCCATGTCTTACGAAGGTTTTGTCTGATGTGTGGCTAGAGGTTGCTGTACGGAACTGTTATGTCCACTGCATTCGTAAGTACAGCAGCCGCAGCTACTCGATCTGCGGTCTTATTCGCAGCGGCACCAGTGTGACCTGGCACCAAACACACTGTCCATGGAGATTCGAGGCATACCCGGAGCGAATGGTCTTAGGAACCATATTGCTGACGTGGCTTTTGTATTCCTTTGCTGATGACGATGCACGCACCACACTCAGAGTCTGTATAAATTACAGACGCACCGTTTGTTATGAGTGCCCTACCGTAAAACGCGATCTTCACGCACATGCACGACTGCATACAGGCACTTGGTCCGCATTCAGCGTAGTTTTGTCTAATTCACTTTTTCACAAAAATGCAAACATGTTGCAGTCGGAGTGCAAGTATAAAGTAACAACTGGAAGCAAATCGAATGCTTTAACGTGAGAGTAACGCTATCAAACATAGGTTCCACCTTGATAACATTGCGCTAAATAAGATCTTTCAATTCGCGTACTTTGCAACAATGTAATTTGAAAGCTAGCATCCTTCCGTAGCAAAAGCAAGTGCAATTCCCGGAGCAGAGGTATTATTTCATAGAAAAACAGAGCAAAAAAAATTAATGTGAAGTTCATACCAACCGGTGTCAAGAAGTGAATTGAAAAGGTGAAAAAAAGCTTGATATGCGCATTGCTCCTGTTTTCCTGCGTTCATCATTGAGTTCCCGCTATTCCCGATGTCCGTTGTAAACCTATACATTTATATCATGCCACAGTTCCAGAAGCAGCCATTTCAATGTTTTGCCGCGCCGCCTGGTACAGCAGGCACACCTACTGCAAATGACAACCTGAGCTGTGCGCTTCAGTTTCGGTAGATGCTGTTTATAAATATTCATCTGAAAGAATTTGAAATAACAAATAAAGGTCAACCATATTCATCTACGTCGCATCAGCGCCGAAATAAAGCTCGCCATTGGAGTAGTAATGGCGACAATAAGCCAAACCTCCGCGGAACACTATCGCATATTCAACAAAAGGCCCCCTATATTCGTCAGCAAACGTCTCGAAGCTTTTGAGCATACAACAACGTCGTAGCAGTGGCCCACCGACCTGCTAGTTAATATCAATTCCGTAAATCTGTAGCAAGTATTATCTGGATCATTAACCATGATATGTCGTGTTGGTCGTCTATACCACAAGTGTCTTGATGATAGAGGGGAAACAAAGGTGAGTAAGCAGGTAGTAGAAATAAAAGTACAACACCTGTTCGTCCCGAAGAGTAGTCTCGGGGACAGCCGCACGCGGTCGCTGCTAAAGAAAAAATACAATAAATGTTGAAAGGTCACACCCTTTTTTACCCGACCAGCTGGTACATGTATAGGCCAAGATTTAAAAAGCGTCCGCGGCGAAAGCTGAGCAAAACGGCAAACCCAACCGATGGATATCTTAAAATTAATTTTCCGGGCGTTCTCCCGATTTGATATATCAATCAAATTAATTTTAAAAACACAAGAAAAAGAAAAGCAAAGACTCTCTGCAGTTTCGAGCTGCTCTAATGGCGAAAGGAAGCCACCTTAAAAATTTCATTTGTATTAAGCACAGTGACAACCGGGGTGGTTCTTTTATAGCTCCATGTTTTTATGTAACAAGCGTCAGAAATTTCTCTGGGTTTTGCTTAAGGCTCGCATCATAAACTTTGTTTTCGTCAGCTTTGGTACACACCCGCATATTTCCCTATCCCGCTTACGTGCACGCACGAAATTTGAAGTCGGGGTTCGCTTTCTTAGTCACTTCAGCTTCAAAATGTCTAGTCATTGGAAGATTCGCCCCCATTGGAAGACTAGTCATGGGAAGATTCGCGGAATATTCGCAGCCATAAAACCCGCGCCTAGCATTCACGCTTGGCCGAAATTAGAGTTTGTCAGAAATAACTATTCGTCTAATTCATCAAGGGTTAAAAACTTGACAACTCGCCATTTCCCCGAATGATTAGCTTTTCGTGTTGAGCCAGTGACCGGTTATTTATTGACTATAGAGAAGATACAGAAATTAAAAAAGAACGGCTCGAAAATTTCCACCAGTGGTGGCAGAAACCCTACCAGCCGTCTTACCGTATTTGTGCTCGTCCTCGTGCTGCTGAAATGAAAATAAAGACAAGAAAACAAAAGCATCACCTTTTCTGTTTCCTTTGCCCAAGAACCAGCTTCATGAAATCGTTAACTGAGTTGAATGGCTAAAGACTTCCGTAGTTCAGAAGTGGGTGTGTCTAGGAAAGATAGCGAGTGAAAATTAGAAAGGCAACGTTTGTCCACGACGTACCGCTAGACATGCCAAAAAAAGGCGACAAGTGGACGTACAATAGTCCGACAATAAACTGCGCTTACTCGTGCATACTGTCTTCTTTCCTCTAACTCCAACTACATCGCGTTCTTGAACAATGCCACAAAACTTAATCTAAAAACTTGGCAATCCCAGGACTTCCAGCCCCGATTGACGAAAGATAACTAGCAGATATGGATTACTTCCGCTCGTGGTGAGCGTAATGATTCCATGGTCTAAGAGGTTACGTTCACAGAACCTAGAATTGTAGCTGCAAATTCTGAGTGACCAATATAACACGTTGAATGTACGGCCGTATTGGTACAAAAATTCCAAAATGCATTGAGTTCATTCGTCGCATGAACGTTGCGTGTTTGGCATGCTTTCTTCAAAACTTTTGCTACAGTTTTTGTAATCTCTCAGTGGTTATGATTTTTCTTCAAAAAAAGGTAGTGAGCACCAAGAAAGCTTGAAAGGACACCAGACCAAAGGCCTGTTGCAAAAAAGCACCGGCTAAGTTCACAGGATACAACATACAGTATTTCCGAGGCTCTGTATGGCTACCCACGTGGTCGTCAGTCAAACTAGCCTAGTTTCTGCAAGTGAATAAATGGGTAAAAATTACCACAGACATGTATTTTAGGTGTCCTACGTTATTTATTTATTTCGGGTATGTGGGGTGATTTCCTCTGCGCTGGAAAACTGTAAATGTAACCTTTTGTACTTACCTCACATTGGCTATGCCGGATAAAAATTAACAACAAAAAGTATCACCATATAGTCGCAGCAGAAAACACCAAGAGGAACCATGCAATGACAGATTCCATTTACAGGCGAACCGTCTTAGAACGAAGTAGTATAGGGCCATTAATCTAGTTCGTTATATCCGATATTCGTTTTAACAGAAGAATAAAAAATCGGTTCAAAGCAATCAGCAATCTGATCCCCGCAAAAATTCCTGATACATGCAAGCAATATTTTGCCCTTCGGACCCACTATAAACAAGGTAACGCCCTTTTTCAAACTTAATCAACCAGAACATGCAACAGATAAAAGTGCGAAGGTCATTTGACAAAACAGGCCTGCGTTATACTTTTAGGAAAGACGTGATCTTCATCTGGTGGCTATTCGCAGCGCTGACCAGGATGAGGCATATAACAGTGTCCACTAGGAAAAGCGTCTTTTGTACTTCTACCGTTTCGGACGCTGGGGGAATATCCAAGTAGCGTCTCCACCTACTGGCCAATATTTCTTCGCATATCTGATATCACGCACGGCCCTCACGGTTTCGCTTTCGTTACAAAACAATAAGTGTCATGGACATAAAGCGTGACCAACCAAAGTTCGCATCTCTTTCGCTATAGCCGGTAATTGCTATACGAGTGTACATTAAAATGAGGTTCAACTGTACAATAAAACCAAAATCGCCAGTCAGAGCAACTGGGCCAATATGACGCAAAAATGCTCGTGGTTGAGAAAAAACAAAGAAAATGAGGTTCAAACACGGAGGAGAGAAGACAACGCACTCGACGGACTAGCAATTGACGCATGGTTGAACAGGATACAGCCTGCCGGCAATCAACCGCTAACGCCTGCGCAACCTTATTAGCAAACTACGACTACTCTCTTAAATAAATTACTTTGTAGCAAGGCACGCCAAACTGGGCAGTTTCAAGGTTGTACACACGTACACGTGTAGAAGTGTGTACTCATCCAAAAAAACTCTTCTGTGACAGTGTCATTACCTGCAAGGTTCCGTCATAAATGGGTAATAGCGTAGGACCAGTTACTTGCTATAAGGGGGTTATAACCATTCATTGACCCTGTTCAGAGACGGGATTTCTATTCTGGTATCACTTTTTTACCAGTGAGCGATCACTGCTCTCGGGGTTTCACTTTCCCTTCGCTTGCAGTTCAGATTTCTGTTACTGGTGCTTGATTTGTATTTGCTTATCTTCTTGCTTTGGCATGGATTGAAAATTTCAGGTATCAAAAGATGCGGGTAAGTAGGATTATGGTTATTTTTGCAACCAGCCGCTGCTGCTTCTTCTCTTCTACACCGGGCCGTGGTTCCCGTCAAGGCTGTTTGGTGGATTTTTGACCACGGTTCCCACCGCTGATATATTTTAAAGAAACACTCATTCATTGAAACCCAGTAATTAGGAGATACGAGGTGGCAGAGCCCTTGACGATTAATGACTTACCTGGGGTGACGGTGGTGGTTGTCTTACTTCCGAAGCCCACTAAAAAAGACGTCAGGTAGGGCCGGATGCTTGTTTATAACCGTTACGCTACAGCCAGAACGTAAAGCACTAGAAGGGCGAGCGTCACATAATCCCACAATGCGATTCTCAAATATTAGTTCACCATGACTCGTCCGGTGCAAGTAGTCCCACTTCCATGACCGTCTTTTTCTGTATCCAGAACGCGCGTTTCATTTGTTGTGCATTTGTAATGACAATAACGCGCCTGAACCCATGGTGTACCTGGTATAAAACGTAGCGTTAAAAGAAGGCCACCGTTATAAAAAAAATCCCATCTCCGTCATCATCAGCTTTTTTATGCCCCATGCAGGACGAAGATCTATCCAATAGGTCTCAGACCGCTCCATTTTGTCGTTTTCTAATATATTGTTTGCATAAAACTTTTCTAGTTTTATCCCCCCACACTGCTGCATAAAGTATAAAAAAAACATACGCTCCCACCACTAGGTAGCAACCAAATTCACAGTCGTCAGCATAATGTCCCGGTACCCTGAGTTACCTGTTCCATTACAATTTTTGGCGTTATGGCATTTTTATATGCGTGAATTATTCGCTACGCACAATGGTGGTCGCCAGTGCCGCTATAGCGTGCAAAAAAACCTTCCTTAGGGAGATCGTGTTAGGGAGTTAGGGAGATGGTGTCTTGTGCAACGTTCACTCTCGCGAAAAACAATTGCCCTTTCATATGAACGATAATCCTGCGTTTGCATCGATTGCAACCTTGCCTATCCATTTCTGTTTCTACTTCTGCGGAAGAATGCATTTATTAACGCCGAGGTTTTTGTCTCTGCAATGCCAACCAGCGTATCACTTCCACTGTTCCTACTACCATTCACAAGTTTCTAACTATGTTCGCCTACCTGCTTGTCTTCTCTATATGCATTAGTCTCCTATCTCAATTGTGCACTGGGAGTTTAACCTAATTCTCGCCATTGGACGTGCTCTGAGAAACTGTCAACCCCATCATCCACGTACTTAGCCGCTTGTATACAGCTTGTACTACTTTCACCTTTTTCCTTCCATTTACCCTAAACGGGCCATACAAGGTTCAGTCTATAAAAAACTCCTTTGCCCCAATAATAATGGTATCAATTTTATCGCAAACTTCAGGAAATAATGGATAAGTTAAGGAAAGCAGATGGAACAGTGGCGAATCGCCAGCACATTCCGCCAATTTCCCCCTAAGTCACAGTATCTAGTTTCTGGGACTGGCAGCCACATGCAAAGCCACCGCTAAGAGACAAAACCTGTGAATGGTAGTGGGGCCTCTGTTTTCACTTTATCGTATTAGTTAAACAATGACGTGCAGTAACACACCACAGACTACACTCTAATCCTGGTAACCTATAATGTAACTTCTAATCGGCAAGTAACTTATCGCATAAATGTTACAATGCAGCTAATTTCATATTTTCTTTAACTCAGTCCATTTCAAGGGTTACAGGCGTGAAGTTGAAAGCGGTGTAAGGCTTACTTCCCCGACCTATAGGTTACTTCAACAAAATCTGACATGTAACCTGTACGTTGTAACGTAAAAAATGCTCTGTAACCTATGAGGGATGCTTGCCGCGCCATCTTGCCAAGCGACCTGTGATTTCTTCGTTGCATGATGGCATATAGAGAAATGGCGGCGCCCGCAGGCCCGGTGGCCGCGTTTTCGCGCCAGTCGAGCCTTTTTACCGCTGGGATACCCGTACGATGAAGTGAGGATTGCTGTTACATGGCTTGTTTTTCAGCGTGAGTCGCAGAGGCTGCGGCGAGCCCGTTTGTGACTGGCAGTACTACATCGCCAGTTTTTTTTACGACCAGCATCAAGTTCGCATGTTGGACCAATTCCCCGGCGCCAGTGACAGCGAACTCGGTGAGTATATTCCCGTAACGATTTCCGTGTTTTCATTGGATGTATCTTTTCGCTGGGGGCTTTTCCATTTAAAATTGCAGGATTCGAGACGGATGTTCAATAACTTGCTGGTTGCTTCGCTAAATGTTTTCTGTTGTCCGCGAAGGCAATTTAATGAAATCACGGGCTTGCGTTCATTGCATCCTATTAGAGCGGACGATCGGGCAAGCCCGCACATTGTAACAGATAACGGCGCCTATGACCTGCCTTCGGCGCTGTTTGTGCGCATTTGTCATGTGTTGAGCGTTTTTTTTTTACGCTGTTGGCTGTATCGGGCACACTTCACGAATTCTTGGCCTAAATAATTGTCAGGTAGCTCTGTTCGAATATTTGAATGTTTTCCCATTGAACACCTATATTATCGCGCTATTATTTAGGTATTATGATTTTGTTTCACCCGCCGGGGAATGTTCATTTTTCCAGCTGCATGTCTTTGGAATGGTGTCTAGTTTATTGCTATTGTAGAAATATTGCCTCGTGATGTCACGGGACACTATATCTGGTTAAACACAAGGTGTGTGCTGCAGAAAAGTATTCCACTAAATGCTGCCCTAAATTTCTAAACTCACTTTTGTCCAGCACAACCCTCTTTTTTGCGAAATATTGCCCTACGGCATAATAAAATTTTTTCATATGTACAACTCTTCATTTTTGTGACTTTTTTCCTTGAGTGTATAAATTTGCTGTTCGTCATCTTGAGACAGCGGGCCATTTTTACCATGTTAAGTGGGTTCATTATTCTTATTTGCACAAATCAGTCGTTTATTTATTCGCGTGGCATTGCAGGGCAAATTGTTGTTTTGCGTGATCCTAGTGCAATGCAGTAAAGCGACTTTACCGAATGGTGGTATGCATGAGCCAGCATGCAGGCTGTTTGTTGTTTCTTTGATGGTACAGAAATTGTTACGAATTCGGTTACAGGATATGCTGGCTGAGTCACACAGAGACAGGTACAGGTGTAAAAATGGGTGCTGCACCCTCATCGGTTCCTGGCTGTTCTAAAAGTGTGGTTGCATCTGGCTACCTATGCTATGACTTATCAGCACTACTTTTTTTTTTTTGCAGACAGTGTTCCTTGGGCTGACAACCAGGACTACCCTGCGTATGACACCAGTTGAAATTACGTCTGAATCCAGTGGTAATAACAGTATAAAATGCAATAACTAAAGCACATTCATTCAAATATTATTTGTAAAGATGGCAACCAGGCCTGCACAGACAAAAGTATAATTCCCTTTTAAAAATGGGAGCCCTTTCTTCAAGTGTTATGGTGTTATATTTCGTATCTTATTTTGCCTCATGTTTAGTGACTCTTTCTATTAGTTCGATACTGCATGTAGGGTATGAAACAAAAAAAGTGCACTTTCTAGAAAAGAGCTCTTATAACGAAAAAGAGCTCTCATCAAGAAAAAGGGCTCTTTAATAAAGCTCCAGCTAGTGAGTGCCTCTGCTGTGTTTTTTTTTTAGTCTTGTCAAGTTTGCGATGTTTTTTTCATTATGAATGTATACCGCCCGGCCATCTGCCAAGCCTATTGCATTTTAACCCAAATAACCCTTCGAGTTATTAGAGGTACAGACCGCCTGGAAATTCCACTTGAAGGTCGGGACAAGTTCTAGATGGATCCACTCCACAACACATCTTAGCGAAAAAAAAAATGCAAGTTGGCGATGCCTTTTTACTAATAGCCGAGGAAGAAACCACCGAACAGAACACTTTACTGAAAGAAAACTTTTCGGCTTCCACATGGAACACTTGTTCAAAATGAAACTGCCAGTATAAAGGGGGGGGGAAACTAATGTTTAAGTACATCCAAAAATGTGACGCAGACGGCGTCAGCATCGTGAAAGCACGTTTCCTGGGAGCAGTGCGACGTTCGTTCTATTGCGTGTACTAGCGATTCCTCATAAAGGCGCGGAAATATTTTTGTTTTATCTTTTTCAAATTTATGTGCGGCACCCCAGTTTATCTCGTAGCCCAAAGTTTCTGCATTTTCTGCGTGAGAATACAGAAACATTGCGCGAGATAAACTGAAACACGGCACGATTAAATCTCTCGAGGGTTGGACCGGTATGACTACAGCTGGCTTCGCTTGTTCTGAACAATGCGGCCAAATTACTCTTTGTAACGATTACCGAAGTGATGTGAAATTACTTGAAAGGCCATAAATCACTCTATCTCTGGTGTGGCCTTTCATTTCATTATCTGGTCTGCGTCTTCATTTCCGTGCGATATATTTTTTGTACTTCGCATGCGTGTGGTTTGGTGTGAGGGGCTTATGGTTGCACTGTATTTGGTTCTTTTTCAGAAATTTTCTGTAGATGGCTCTTCAAGGTGGGAAAATCCAAGTGTCGGCCCCTCCCATGTACACCTCCATCAACGGCACCAGGGAACAAGTTATTCAGATGACCTCGGGAAATCAACAGTGTGCCCTGATTTTGTGCCTGCGTATGCAGTACGTAAATTCCGAATCTTATCTCTTTGAATTTTTTCGAAGTACCTTTTTTTATGCAGGAAATTTTAGGTTCCATTGAAAGTTTGTCCAAAAGACCTCTTTTATCAGCCTAAAAGCTTGTTAGTGATGCATAAAAAAGATAACTTGGCTTGGGAGTCACAACTAAGGTGGAATTGCAAAGAGAAACCTAAGGGGTAAGTGTAAAGATGGCTTCATAAATACCAATGAATTCCAAGTGTAATATTACAGACTCTGAGTGAAACGGAGAATGTAGCAAATATAGCCATAAACACTGCTTTGTATGAAACAGTGATTTTCTAATAAATATTCTTCCTACTTTCCCACATTCTGCGTTCTTTCTGTGCGGAACCATGACAATACGTTGTACTGGGAAAGTGCCATCGGAGAACCATGTCATAAATTTACCTGAAATTCGAATTCGTCTAAAATTTTTCAATTGTAGTATCAAAACAATTCGAAATTCTTTGTATACATCCGCACAAATATTGAGGTAGAGAATAGGTTTATTTCGCCATGTTTTTGAAGCTGTTAATACGTTTAATAAGGATATATGAATAAACCGAATTTTACCTGGGAATCTAAAGCAATATAGGAAAAGTGTAAGACTCCTTAAGGGACGATAATACCATTGGGTGGTTCACAGCTTTTTAATAAATAACCCACAGGTGGTTCATAATAATTAATGTGAGTGTTCAAAACTACAGATCCCAAACTTCTGGACATGTTCTCCTGTGTAATGTGCAAACATGTGTGCATGCACTGCAATTCTGCTTTGGTAATCAAGACCTAAGTTGTCACACAAGACTTTTTGGCTTAAGGCTATGTTATCCCAACTTTGGGGGCCTCTTGAGGTATGCTATCAAGTGCATATTTCCACTAAACTTTGGTTTCACTAAAGCCCAATGTTATTTACCTAAAGCTCAAATTTATGCCCACAATTTACTAAAAGAACTATCATGCATGTTTCGCTGCTTATTTCTTCAACGGCACAAAGCTGATGCAAACAACAAATTTAGTTGTGCCTGTTCATGAGACTTAAGCGTTGCAATAACTCGCGAAGATTTGTGAGTGAGCACCTGGGCAACGATTATCGAACAGGTAATACAATGCATCTATATTAGGAGAACATTTTCAAACTTTCTGGCACCGCAATTTTAAGTATTGTAAAATTAACTCCTTTTAGTCACAGCCGTGTGGCCGGCAGTTTATTCAAGGGACGAACAAAAGACACCCGAGGATTTCCCAGTTTACACGGCGCAATGAAGAGCATGGTCGCACGTATCGTCTTCCACTAACGCAATGTTTGTTTACCACGCGGAAAAGGCGCATTCGGGGTCTCGCCATAGCGGCGCCGGCGAAAGCGCACGCGTGGCACGCAACATGACACTTTCCAGGTGTGTGGCCTTTTACGACGGTAGATGTCACTTAAAGGTATACATGCTGAAAGCTGCGAAGTAACCTATAACTAAGTAACCCTTACGTGTATACGTATATAAATGTCACTAAGATAAAGGTTACCTTCGTACCTTATCAATTATAGGCTACAAAAATTTTAAAATGTGACCTCTATTAGCGGTTACCCAGCTTAGAGTATGTTTAATGCTGGCCCCCAATACGTCAGTCCTGCCCATATTACGTCACTCTAGAGCGAAGTTTAATGTTTTTCAATATTTCAGGCGTGTTATCCATTAAAAATGTTTTGTGCGGCTAAAATGGACCATAAAGAGTAGCCAAATGCTAGTTTCGTTGAATCAAAGTTATAGTTTGTCATCCTGGCCGCTTGATGCTCTGATGTCCAAAACTCGGTTATCTGCTTAAGATCGCGAAAACATGTTTACGATCTGAAAGGACTCCCCAAATCACACATATGCAGTAAACAATTACGTTGAGTTAGGACGGACACAGTAAGGTGTTACACCTCGGAAGCACTGGGCACATGCTGCAACATGTATCTGTTGGACAAGAATGCTAACTTAATCAGCATGATTTAAGGTCCAAGTAACGGCAAAAACGTAAGGTTCTCATTGCAATCAGTTGTACTAACCACAAAATTGCACTATTTCGCTTACCTGTCACGAACCTATCGAGCCGTCGGGCTGGACGGGCTTACGTCGACACGCATAAGTACAAGGCTGTTTTTTTAGTGGTCAAATTACGTACTGCCCCGTCCTTTTTTGCTTTTTGAAGGTCCAGGTACCTTCGTCTGTCAGCATATGGCATTCAGTTTCCAAAACCCGCTAATCTCGCGAGAAAAAAAATGCTGTTTGGGTTGTTGCTCTTCCGCAAAGCTGGGTATCAAAACGTTAACCCCAAAAACCGCGACCCTTTCGATAATCCTGCAGTATTCCTTCGCACACACCGCTACCTTTTGCGAATCAGTAACAACATAATCTCACCCATTACTATAAGCCCTCGAGAGCCCAAAATATGCCGGCTATTCAACACATTTAGTAAATTTATGACCGATTAAAAAATTGGCCGTGTATCTGCTCCTTTCGTTGCAAATGCCGACGAAAGACGATAGTCGACCGGCGCCCCTGGTAAGTAAATAATGCCTACCTTCTCTTTTCGGCTCCCCTCTGATGCTGTTCATCTCCCGTCTCGTTCCTCCCTAGATAATACGCTAGAGTTTTTTTTTTCAAATCAATTTAAATTCACCGGCGTTCCACTGCTTCAAGTCGGGTGTCTCGACGGAAGTGCTACCGTACGGCGAGGACGCGCGTGAATCCGGGCACTGTACTACAACGTTTATAGAACCACGTTGCCCTACTGCACGAGCGTTCTAAGCGGAAAGTGGAACCTATCTACTGGAGCATTCGTTGCTGTGGCCGTTTCATTTTTTTTAATGCCTGCAGGCAGCGCGGGCAACTGCAGGCGGTGGTTTTCTGCTGTTCAAGTAGTATTTTATTCGCTATCGTAAAAACGAAGCACTCATGCATTTTTTAAAAGAGGGGCATGCAAATATTACTCATGTATTGATTTTTTCCTTATATTTGCGTAATTTCTTATTCTTGTTCAACAATGTTGATAAGCATGTGCATTAAAACCGGACTTTGACGAGGATGTGGGCATACAAGACAAGGCTCAGATTCTGTTTAACTTTGGCCGTGTGGCTGAATCGAGCCACTGACAGAGCGACATACCGACAGACCAAAATTTCAGCGCTTAAGTAGCCCAAGAAAGACTATCGTATTTAATAACGCTCCAGCGTTCCCGAAGCAGCGCGCCGCACGACATTGTTCCTAATTGATCCATAGGTTACGGGCACTCACCGGCGATGTAGGTGATCATGATGATCGCCAGCCCGATGGTTATGACCACGGCTGCCACGGCTTGCTTGTTGATTCCTTCCTCTTGTGGCCCATCTTTCTCCAGCATACGTTTTCTGCATAAAACGACGAAGTAAATGGTACGCGTAAATGCTATTATTCAAGCGAAAGATAGCTAGCGTCCGTAAATTGTTATCAACGTGTCGGCATTTGTATATTTACTGCCTGATGCAACGCCCATTGTCATACCTTTTAAGTTATGTTCTACTATCACGGAACGTAGTTGCAGAGCTACAGCAAAGTTCCATGGTCGTAATTCCACGTCGTCAATTGCGAGAAACAGCAAAAGCGATGTGAATGGAGCTTGTTCACGAACATGACAGTCATCCAATAATAAAGATTCTGATTAAGCGTGCACTAATTACCCTCCATGCTAGCCTGTTACCAACCTATAGAGCGCCGCAGTCCCTACCAACGGAAGGCGCGCGCCTGTACGGCCCACAGGCAACGCCTAAGACGAATTCAGCCCGGAAGTGACATATAAACCATATAGCTTCTCCTAAGCCTATCCTGCACCTGACTACTGTCATTTCATCAATCTACTTCATGTACGTGCCACCGAGAGGAAACAGCACGCCTACAGTGCACGTACAATACCTTGCAATTGAATTTCGTGACAAAAACGTCGCGGGCGAGCGATCCCATGAGAACCGATTAAGCAGGTGAACCTCAGCATCCGCGCCGTTAAATCCTTACTTTCGCGTCCAGCGCGCAATATCGACAAAAACATTACCTCGTCAATGAAAGGGGGGAACGCGATATACAAACTGGAATACAGACAAGGTTTACAGCGCTCGTGCTGAAAAAGCGTTTTTTGCCATTTAATACAATATTGTTTGCCACTTGACCAGAGAAAGCCTAGCACGTGAGCCTCTTGCCGACTTTATTGCGGAATATGTGTTGTCTGTTGCATTAAGAACTTCGGGGATTTCTTGTTAAAGCATTATTTGCCCTATTCCGCAATATCTGGGCGCAGGGGGCGTGATGGGGCAATTTTACCAAAAACAGCGCACGGTGCGAAGACAGAAAACACCTAGAAAATTCGCGCATTCAAGTCGAATTCTCCAGCAAGGCCGCTGTAAACAATATAAAGTAATCACGTTAAGACAAACTTTCCTGCATTTCCAATCGCTGCCCCCGGAGTGCGAAGGGATCACCCCAACGTTACGAACCGATTCTCATGCCTGCCTGGATAAAGGAGCCCTACATTCACAGAAATTGCCTCATATGAGCTTCACCATAACGCCCCAGAACGACCTGTCAGCGTCACTAAATCTGCGAATTTGACCAACGGTAGCCCTACAGGCAAGCCATTAGTGTAAAAAAATACATAACAGCGCATAACCAGCCCATATTATTACTATTATATTATTGATAAGATAGGAGAAGGAAGCAACATAATCAGCTTCTCATCACGTTCAAGCCTTCAGCAGGCAATGTCTCCGCAGGGGGGCACCACGCATGGCCAGGAAGAAACCATGACGTATGTGGCCGAGCGCCGGCGCGCAGCCCTTGGGAGGAAGCGCGCCGCGTACGAAATAATCGCGTCGCTAATGGTGCATAGTAAGAAGTGTCAAAAGCACACTAATGTGCGGCGGGAAACCGCAAGGAAGCTTCGTAAGCAAATCAAAGGTGTCTAAATGAACTGAAAAAAAAATCCGTTCATACGCACTCATACCAAATCCGAAACCGATAGTCCTTAAGTTCATTTTCGTATTTATTAATGAATAAATTTTTATTGCTCAATATGGAGGCTTTGTAGATATTTGAGGTAGGTATTGTCGCCAATAGGTACGGTTGATTCATACACCAACTTTTGCCCATGGGCGGGGTCTTACCGCATCACTATCAGCGAGTCTTTCTTCCCCGGCGTTGTCACAGTCGGCGCCGGCTGGTCGGCCTGCAAGGGTGAAATCGAAGCAAACGCCTTAACTGAAAAACAGGAATGTACTGGGAGCACCCTACTTCTGTTTTTTTTTTCTTCATGATGAAGATGTCTAAATTTCCAGTTTTGCCACACCACCCAATAAATGAAATGTAGACACAAGTACATAAAAGACAACTTCCAAATTTTTAGTAATCATTCTATTCGTGGTATTGTGGTATGGACGTAAAATTGCAGTACCCGTATACAGTCACGCGCCTTACAAAAAGAGACTGGAGGCGATGAAAAGACAACCCTATATAAAAACAAACCCAACGATAATTGTCGCAACCTGTTGGTGCTAGATTATCGCGCATAAAGTACTCCAAACAGTGGCTCTCGCGTCGGGTCTTAGTGAAGCCGCGCACGTTTTTCGTGCTACGTTTCGCGCTTGTGCTAAGCGACCCTGGCGACGACCGCCTCGCTTCGTTTACGACGACCAGCCCGGGGATTGTCACAAACTCATGCGTACAGCACCCGAACTCATTGCGCGGCTTCTGTTCAAGAACTGAAGGCTGCTTACGACATTGTCGGACGGGCCCTGACTCGCCATTCCAAGGCCCCCGTAACTAGCTAAAATACAAAAAAAAACGTCATCAGCCCTTCCGCTGTTTGAACGATGAGCAGCAAAGCTGTTACGTGTTTTACATAAATCGGCGTGAGCATCGATGCACAAAACAAAGCACGTTGCCTTGTAATTACGATTGAGCATACTTTCTGCTTAGTTATAACTCGGATGAGCCTTAATTTTATTCTAACCGAATAAGATAGGGCTGGCTGTCCGTTCGGTGCCGAGCAGCCCATGCATGACAGCGGACGGGAATTCTACGACATTTACATTTTCGCTGTGCCCTACGTAATCATTTAAAAGTAGAGAAAATACGCCTTAATAAGTAACAGTTCCGTATAGGCTAATTCTCATATATATTTTATTGATAGAACGACCATTGCAGTCATCTTTCCTAACAATAATCATCCGCCGACGGCCTTGTATTGACCGCAGCGAGGGGATGTTGTAACGGTTACAACCTCACTGAAAATGAATCGTGACAAATAAATAAAACCTGGCGTAATGGTAGAGCCGCCTTAGGCCCATATTTCAGTGTGAATGTTTTGAAGACGCGTACATTATATTGCGAGCCACAGAGCGTTGCCGACTAAATAGACATTAAAGTTTTTGTAGTGTCGACGCGAAGCGTAACCAGACGGACAGCGGCCTACTGCCGAAGGGTGGCTACTGGCGCTGTTTCGAGTCATTTCCCGGACGTACGGTTGCTTTAATCGAGTTAAGAGAAGCACATGGTTCTAAAAAATGGAGAGAAATCATATAGTCATGCTGCCGTGGACGCTTCGTTTGTTATTTCGACTCTGCTGCTTTCCCAGAGACCGCATTGTGGGCTTCTACATCGTGTCGTTTTGTCATACATGATCGTGCGTCGTTATTAGCTCTCTGTAATGAAGGCATGTATGAGCAAAGTGAGCAGTTTTAGATGCGACTGCATCTCATTCACTCGCCTTGTCCCTCCATACGGCGTTGTTGTTGTCCGTCCACACCCCTCCCCCATTCTCCTCGCCGCGCGAGCTGCGCTGTCCGCCGCTCACCCACTCTCCTCTCCGATAGCGAACACTCTCTCGCGAGGGGCATTGGATTGGATTCGATTGAATTGGCTTGGCTTGGCTTGGATTGGATTAGATTGGATTGGATTTGGATTCAATTAAAGTGGATTGTGTTGCGTCATAGCCGCGCCACGTTGCGTCATAGCCGCGGCAGGGGGTTCACGGCACGTTTCACGCGATGGGAGAATCAACCTAACGGAAACAACAACGGAACCCCCTATGCGTCGCATCTACACAGGGGTTCCCGCGAGGGGAGGTGGGAGAAATTTTTTGTTGTTGAAAACGCTCTGAAACAAAACATACTTGTGAAGCCTACAGCAATGTCTGCATGCCTGTACACTGGAGTGAAAGCGCTATAGAGGGCTGGGACGGCTGTCGCTTTAAGGGGCAGACGCAACCCAATGCAACGTGCCTACCATCCCCGCTGGCACAGTGGCCGAGGCGTTGTGCTGCTGAGCCGGTGGACGTGGGTGCGAATCGTGGCCGCGACGGGCCACTTTTTCTGATGGAGGCGAAAAGCGAAAACCCCCGAATTGCAGAGACATCGGCACACGTTAAAGATCTGCTGCTAGTCAAAATTATTGAAGAGCGTTCCAACTCAGCTCGCTTCATAGCCCAAGTGTAAGACTCCAAAATGTGAATTGTTTTAAATGCCGCCTGAAGACGGCGCACTTAGGTGAGATATTTAACATGATAGATAGGTCACGCGCTATGCCGAGTCCGGATTCGGCACGGAATTAAACAAGTTATTTGGCACACGCGGACTGTGCAACACATTTCAACGCAGCACCGAAAAGGCTTCTACGCCGTCTGTAGCATCTAGCACATCAATCCACAACGCGCGTACGCCCCTGGTGGCTACATACGGTGGGAACGATAAATTCATGAGTCTCGTTGGACAACCGGTGTTACACACTGCTATGTGCCTTTTCCGCAGCCCAAGCGAGCAAAATAGATCGCCCGACAAGTGGGCGTCACGACGGCCGATGAAAGGGCAAAGCTTAGCAAGGCTGTACTAGCTCAAATAGGCTCAAACAATTTCGCCCTACGCGCCGTAGACATCGAACTACAAACGACACTTGCGTATGTTATCTTCCCGTCTGTCTCTGTTGGCTGCAGTGTATTATGACCAACCGGGAGATATTTGAGCCATGGCCGGCTTTTTGAGAAGAACTTCAAAGTTATCGAAGAAATCATTTTGTAGTGGGTTACTCCAAGCGGTGCATTTCGAAAGAACGTCGTATCTTTTTACTTTGGTTTCTAGCTGTCGGGAAATGATGTGACATTTTCACGCGCAGCTCACAAGATTTATCAGTTCAACAATAAGCGAAGACTGACTTTATACGCACGACGTCGTGTAGTCTGGCGGAAGCCATTATACGCACGACGCGACTAAGGCGCCAACGCGGCAGTTGCTGAAGACTGAAAGCGCCCCCATCATACGGGTTGGCGGGTTCCCCAAGCCCCTTGGCGGCTTCGACGGAGGCGGCATGGCATTCGAAGTTGGGGCACGATTTAGTTGCTTTAGTTATTTAGATCCCGCCTTTGAGAATTTCAGCTCCGAAACAACGCCTTTTTTGTAGTGAAAGCTACAAAAACAGTGGACGTCGTCCATTTGCGGCTAAGTGTATGACTTGAACAACTGCAAAAGAAACTGAAGTACACAAACGTGACAACAGACTCGGACATCACGATAACAGAATCGGACAATAGACTCGGAAATCGCTGTGAGTGTTAATTGAAGCGTCCTATTATTTTCGGAACAATCGGTGCAGTTTGCTGTTGAGTGTCGCGGTTGCTCGCATGACTGTTATGTTACACGCTGATACTTCTACGCATGCCGTTTTTTTTCTTTTATTGTCCGGAATAAACTGGTTCTTTCTGTTTCTTGCGTGTCGGCGTCATTTCGTCGAGGGGGGTCAGGCTCGCGAACCCTACGCACATGAAGGAAGTTCCTTCACGACGTATACATAAACCAAGCAGTTCTTGGAACGTTCAGTGCACATTTGGTTTCTAACTTTTAGTGTACGTAAATGGCCCAAAGCAAACATGAAAGCTGTTATCATTGTTCCACACATGTGGATGTGCTTGAAATGAATTGTCGTGGGTATTCATTTCGAAATGGTGAAAATTGGCTTGCATGTGGCCACTGAAATCCGTTTAAGAATAAAATGAAATGGGGGTGCATCTGACTTCGTTTTTTAGTAATTTGTTGCAACTGAACTTGAACCTGTAACTTTCTTAACGCGCATGAGTAGAACAATTTGACGCATCGTTTAGGCTATCGGTCAACGTAATCCTCCATATACGTGTTAATTCTAAATATAGGACAGGTGCTTCCACCCCGCAGTATTAATTCGGAGGCTGGATAAGAGCACCGCCATCCGTTAGGGTTCGATGCGATCGCAACCCGAACGCTTCTGAACTGCATTGACTACGCAGATTGTAAGCCGAGATAAAACATAGGTTACAATTATAACCTAGGGGTTTTTTAGGGAGCTGAACGTTATTTAAGAGCCCCAAATATTTCCCATTGGTAATTGGGAATATGGTCGGTCTGTCAAGGACATAATGCGGCCCAGAGCATGTTAAATAAGTCGCATAGCTGCAATCGTAGGTGAAATAAATGCATTATCCGGTTCTGTGTCTTGCTTTGCATCCATAACATCAGCTGTGTTTTTTTTTATTGCGATACAGAGCGCGAAAGCTAAACGAAAGCCCATTTCGAGGAGCGTTGTACGGCTGTCATTTGAACCGTCGTCTTCGCGACCCGTGGTATGGTACCCGTGGTGCGACGGAAAAGGGCGATAGAGCCGCTCGGAAACAGCGCGGCGCCGGTTTCTTTGGCTGCCGCGTTGGCGCGTCACTCACGTCGTGCGTATAGTAGCTTCCGCCAGACCACACGACGTCGTGCGCATAAAGTCAGTCATAAGCGAATAATGGAAACAGTCAACTTACCCCCATAACGTTGCGGTCGTATTCCGATATCATGGTGCCGCCTTTAGAAGCGACAGAGGCCATCGCAAGACGAGCAGACTTCTTCTCCTTACTTCGTCTTTCTCAGCGCCAGACATGCAATCAACATCAGCTACAGCTGCTCACAAAGACAACGAAACAGATAGCTTCCAATGAACAGAAATGTTTCGTAATACATCTGCGTAGTAAATGTTTCAAAAGTAGTCTAAGGAGATGTGATTTTAAAGTCGTTGAATTAATAAGCCCGTGTACGGTACTCAACCGTATATATTCCTAGCGAAAACATCTCTGGTGCGGACTGCAACACCTAATTGGTTTTAAGGCGCATTAAGACGAAGTGCAGACACGCCATGCCTGAGCACCTCAAGGAGTCAGCCGTGGAGTGGAGAATATAATTTAGGGATTTGCTTTTCAGTCTAACTTCGGCGTACTTGTTTAGACAAAATGAACGAAGCTCACACTAACGCGTAAGACTTGAAGATATCGAAGCTGTACGCAACCTTAGGAACCATCACGAAGGTCTAAGCCCACGATTTGCTGCTTCTTCGCTTTCGCGACGAGCTTTACACCATCATTGTTGCTATAAGTGTGCAGCGTCTTTTTGTGGAAGGGATATTCATTGGACCTCCCTTTGGAGCGGCGTACACTATTACATGTCTTTCTCGTTCCGAGAAAGCGTGGCCAGAATTAAGTGCGAACACTAAAATCTTTCTCGTTCCCATCAAGTGTTGCCGCGATTACGGCAAACGCTGCAGTTTTTTTTTTTTTTGCCGATGTTAGTCAATATCCCTACCTGAGTATAATTGGCTTGATAAACGGGCGTCTGGGACGCTTCTCCGTCGCCGCGAGGCACGCAGACACAAACGCTTAGCATTTTCTTCGTTTTTTTTTTAAGGCTGTGCGGTCGCCCCAATCTTGGCCAATTACCCTAAGGGGATGGAATAAACACCAGTGGTAAACACACGACACCTAAGAAAACGACGGACAAGCTCGCACTAGCAACTGATCGAGCAAGGCAATTGAACGCCTTCAAATACCTTCCCGCAACAGCATTGCGCATGTGTGAATAGTCATGCGTCGCATGAACGAAATGTTTTCAAGCAACCAGAGCGTTTAGAAAGTTCATGTCTTTGCTAGACAGGATTTCATCACTTTGCGAGACATTTCGTTCATGCGACGCATGACTATTCACACATGCGCAATGCAGTTGCTGGAGAGTATTTCAAGGCGTTAAAGTGCTTTTCATTCAGTTGCTAACGCCAGCTTGTCCCGTCGCTTTTTTCTGTGGCCTGTGTTGACCGCCGGTTTTTATTCCATTCGAACATGTACCAACTAGCCTAGTCCAACGCCTTGGTATCTGCCTAAGTGGGCGTGATTGGCTTGACAAACTTGCGCGGCGGACGCTCGGCGGTCGCCGGAATGCCCGCGCTCACGTGAGCGATCCGAAATTTCTTGGTGTGTTTAGCTGCGCGCAAAAAAATTAAGATTTGCTAAGAAGCTTTCCCTTTAAACTACTTTTTAAACCGAAGCTTGTTACGCCTCAATGATGGCGTCGTTAATACCACTAAAACGCACCTCACCAAAGCCCATTTTACACTAAGTTTTTCGCGAAACGACGATGGTAATAACAGTAAACACATCGATCGCTCGAGAAAGACGCTTCCCGCGGGGGGCACTCAAACCTGAGTCCGTCGCCTTATGAAGCCGAAGCCTATCCGATTTCGCCACTCTCACAGGGTCGAAGCAGTTTGCATTTCCGGGGCCTTGGTTTTGATTGAGATTGCATAGGAGAAAGCTCCGCGTTTTATTTATCTTTCTCGTAGGAAAGGGCCTGATTTTTATTGTTTTGTACGCCATTTTTCCGATGAAAGGCTTCCGTAAACAGTAGTAAAATATCCATCGTAACAGATTTCAAGTGTCGGCGCTTGTTCTAGCATCGATTTTACGTAGAGTTGTGAGCTATTGAAAACAAAAGGCACTAAATATAACAGGTACTTTTCGTTTCTTTTCAACCAGGATAACATTAAAAGTGAACTTTTCTGGAAAAATTCGGTCTGATTCGACTTCTCTGCAGCGACGGAAAACGCTTTCAGGAATTAATGCCTTAACAGTTAATTCGTGCGCACATTTTTCTGAGCAGAAGCTCTGCTGGGACTTTTGTGATGCAGCACGTGACAATTATAATATTTTCACTCCTAACGGGAACGCGTATGGGGCACTTAAGTCTCTTAAGCAATTTCAAGGCGCAAGACAGCAATTCTCGAAACCTTATTCACTGCTGCATCGTGTTTGCGGTTCCCTCACGTACACCTGTCATGCGACAAGCATCCGGAAAATTCTTGTTCCATTTCGGCACGGTGCATGGTTAGGTCTGTGGTTACCACACGTGGCTGCTGGTCTGGGCGACCCGATTAAAATGTAATTTCAACCCAAATAAGCCGCTATGTGTATTTAATTTCCTTATTTCTGTTTACAGCGGCCGTAATTTCGTTTCATTCGTGCAGTTGCCAGCAACTACGGCCACTTTTCGCGTTCGATGAGACATCTGGGGCTTTCGCCTTAAGAAGTCTCCCGATTCTTTAAAGCTCTGTGGGGGATCGTCTTTAAATTTTGTTTTATTTTTCTAAGGAAGCTTGAAAAGACAAACCTGTTTTCTTAATGCCCCTCAATCCTTCATGAAAACTTGCATGTATTCGCAACATCTATTCGCAGAAGAATGTTTGTGAATGACCGCACCCAGACACTGGGAAATGATAGGGTGTTATTAGTGGTCCGCGTTTATTTTGTATTAGTGCTTTATTTATACTGAATTTAGCAATCGTTAATTGCAGATTTGGCCATTATATTCTTGTAGGTATCTCTTACTTTATGGTAATGTTTTAGGAACGCCCACACAAATTGTGCGAGATTCTGCGGTGCATAAACCCATGATTGAGTATTACTAGCGGAAATGATTTTATGTTAATAGTGTTTTCGCTGAGTTCCCGTGATTGATATTGGGTGTTCATTATTTGTTTTGGGAACTATAGTCATTTGTTGAGTGTCTGCTAAGTTTGTATGTATGTATGTATGTATGTATGTATGTATGTATGTATGTATGTATGTATGTATGTATGTATGTATGTATGTATGTATGTATGTATGTATGTATGTATGGATGTATGTATGTATGTATGTGCGTACGAACGTACGTACGTATGTATGTATGTATGTATGTGTGTATGTATGTATGTATGTATGTATGTAAAACCAGCCAATAAACCAAAAATAATCATGATCATGAGTTCAATCAGAGATGGCAGGAAAGACCTTCAAAATTATTACTCAGTTGGCAACAGTTTCTGTCTGATCATTGCCTGAGATTATTCAGGCTACTACACGAGTCATCAGTACGTGTTAGGACCCAAGGAAAGTATACAGTTAAGCCCGTTTCGATCCGATTCTTTATAAGCGCAAATGAAAATAAATTATATCAAAGTAACTTTCGCAGCATGACAGATCTGCACAACGTCGCGTTTAGGCGGCGTCTCCCTAAGTGAAGTGGCCACATACCAGGTACGCATTTAGTGTATAAGAACAGGTTTCCACATTTCAAGGAACTGACTAGATTCTTCAGACATTTCGGCTTCCGAGGAAATGTTTACTTCAGCACAATTAGCTGTTGAGAAGGTGGAAAGAGCTGAAACGTTCAGAAAAGTCAGCTGTGAGCCACCGTCCAAATTGAAACATCATTCTTGAAGTCCCTACATCAGGCGAAAGCAAGAGGACATTGTCCTACCAAATGTAATCATTTCTGTAATCACTTTAGGCTGAGCGGTCTTCAAAAGAACGGTTTTTAAATCTGTGTGGTTAGGCACAACTCGTAAATAGGCCACAAACCATCGATATGAGAGCCAGAGCTCTTGCATCAGATTCAGAGGCTGTGTACTTTTGTAATGGTTAATTTCAAGCAAGCATTGTAACATCCATTTCACTTTAATGATTTTTTTAGTAGTACCCGCCCTTTTCTCGCCTTACGTTGCCGTCATAAGTTGCTAGAGACCGGCCTGCTATATCCCCGAAATGCAGCTATAAGGTCACATTTGGTGTTTTGTAGCTAAAAACAACAAGATGCTACCACATGTTTTTCAGGACTATGAGAGGGAACAGCTTGGCTTCAATTTGTGAAATTAAAAAATCGAAGATGCCTTTTATATTGGCTTTCAACTTAGACCAAAATGCGCGACTGACCAGAAAAGCAGTGCATTTTTATATTGAACATTTTTTTCTACATGCAATAAATCGGGACGAAGAATAAGAAAGGATGAAGAAATAATACTGAAAACCTAAATTCCTAAATGTCTTAGATGCAGAGAAACAGGGTCTGACGTTCTAAGAATTTTCAAAAATGTGCTAAATTTGTAATTTTTTATTTAAAATAATATTACCTTATACTTAAAAATGGTTTATGTCAGCTCAATTGACAGAATACAAAGTTTCATTAGGAGGAAACCTGCACATATAGCTACAAGAGCTCGTGTTTTATAGCTGCAAAAGTTTCAAACTTTTGCAAGTCTCGTTGAATGCACCTGCCACCCTTCATGCACCTTTCTTTTTCATTTTTTTTTCCGGTGGGACTTTATTTTACTAAAAATAAAGCTTCAGACAGGTTTTGCTCCGACAAGAAGATATATATGAAATTGTGGTCAAAATTAAGGATGTAGGCCGGACACTCCTGTCCCATCTCTCGTGAAAACACCCTATTGCTGCTATTGATGTACACTCCAGAAAATGGCCGCGCTGCAGAAAGGAACTAAATAAAAAAAGTGCCATCCGATGTAATTTAAACCCAGGACTGCACATTTGCAGCCCAGAGCTCTACCGACTGTGTTATCGCAGCACGTTGCCAGCTGGCAACAAAAGTTGTTCCTTTTTGTTTCGCATACCCAGTTGAGGGATGGCCATGGATCGGGAGGTTTGAGGGGCTAATGTTCTCGCTTCAGAAAATTCAAAAAACTATAAATCGGAAACGGAAAAGTTGTAAAATATTGCGGGCTGCATGACAACTGAACGTGATGGCTTTTTATAAGAGCAGTTGCACACGAGCCCCGCGGAATGATGATTCAAGAGAAGCTGTAACCTGTTGCAGTTTGCTTACTGTAATACGTACCGACGTAAGACGGGGAAACGAAAGCGAAGAAAGAGACGCACACACGGTGTAGTAGAAAATAATCCAGGCGGAAGTAATGCGCACCAAAAGACAAAGAAATAAAAGCAAAAAAATTGATGAAAATAAAATAGTAGCAGTAAACAAGTCGTGAATACCGTATTTTTGCGATTCTAAGCACCCTCCTCTACTTTCGAGAAAAAGTTTTGGAATAAAGTTTCCATGCGAATCTAAGCACCCCCTTTTCTAAGCAACCATCGCGAGGTGGGTTTCAAACGCATGGAAGCAGGCCCAAGTTAACTTTTTAGCCGAGTCATTTATGAAGTTTTCAATTACAAATCACTCCTAGGGAACAGAACACGACCTGCTGTGGGATACTGAGATTGGCGGCCCAAGCGGCACGACGAACTCCAATGGCAGTGAGGGTGACTGGGTATTAGACGAAAGCATTGGTTTCAGTGCACCTATTTCTGTATTGAAGGTTGCCAAATCAAACCTTATTCCTTGCGCCTGTCTCATCGTGATAGGGCCGGGAAAAAAGCGGCGAGGACGGGTGGGAGCGTAATTTCCCATTTTAGAATCTAAGCTACCGCCGCCCCCCCTCACCTAGGGCATCGTAATCGTAGAAAAAATGGTGTGCTTAGATTCAAGTACATACGGTAAGTGTCGCAATGCTTCTGCCTTCAAAGCACGTAAGCAGACTCAAGTTCCCTGGGAAATTTCCACTCATAACTGACCGAACACCACTACGTGGTGTATGCTTTATTAGGTGGTTCGAACTTTTGATCCACTGGTTCTTTCCCGTGATAACTGCCGTACTGAACTAAAGGCTAAACCAGTTTTCTACTCGATCAGTTCTCACCTCTCTCTAGGCGGGTGCGAAACTTGGCCATACCAAATTCGTGGCAACGCTTCTTCCAGCCTGGCCTCGAATGGAGTCACTTTCTCTTCTGAAATATGCGAGTGGGGGGAGAAGAGCTGCATTCGACATCGACGATCGAGGTGGGATTGAGAATGAAATTACTTTAAATCGCGGCAGTACCGTTCGGAACACGGTGCACGTCGCGTTATTGTCTTTACCATTCCAGGAAAGTAGTATACGATTGGTCAAGTTGGAGGTGAATAGAATGTATCTTTAGGTAAAGACTACAGGTAATGGTTTTACGTAGCATCCCCTGGTTTAAACATACGCTGCGGATATCTGTTGCCATCGCGGTGATCATGCTATAGGCAACGCTTCAAAAGAGAAAAATACATAAAAAACCTGCACAAATTCAGAAAATTGTATACTAATGCGTAGCAGTCTCATGCCACTTGTCTAGAGTGTGAGTTCTTGATATATGGCTATGACAAACAAAAGATGTTGGAGTATTTTGTTTTTTATTTGTCTTTTGATTGTTCTCGCCAATGATGTAAATTTGTACCATTTATTTGTTTTTATTTATTCAGTTACCCTCAAGGCCCGAGGGCATTACAGAGGGGAGTGGGTACATACATACATGTACAGCATACAAACCAAAATACAACAACAGAAAAATTTAAATCAAGTAACATCGCTTGCTACAGGGTTGAACTGAGGCTACGTACAACTAAAATTAGTGACAGCAACTTAAATAAAGCAGCATCTTTGATACCAACAATATCATGAGGAAGATGATACCAACATACAGAAGTGTTTGGAACAAATGACTCCTGAAAACACTTGGTGTGGCCTGACGGAAGTCCTACTTTATGGGGATGATCAATGCGAGTGGAAACGTAGTTGGTTGGGCCAATAATCTATTTCTGAGTAATGTATTGGTGAAGTAAATTTTATGAAATTGACACAGCCGAACATTATCGCGATGATGTGCCTTCACTCGCTAATTATGTTTTTTTTTTCTTTTTCGCGTACTGCAGATGGTCCGTTTACGCTATATTTCATTCCTTTATCAAACGTTCTTTTGCAGACTTTTTCCATTATTTTTCGTTTTTTGTTGGCGAGATGTATAAGATGTATGTTCTTGATTTGCAGATTATATTTGAAAATTTTCCTTTTATTCTATTTTTATTACTCTTCAGGTTTTTCAAAATTTAGTATGACCAGTTATCTCCATTTACGCTACCATGGCGATTAAAGGTGTTACTTTTGTCAAATCTGCGTTTTTGTGGAAATTGACAGCTTACAGGGGGAACTCGGCTGTGGGGGAACTCGGCAAAGAATGCTACGTGTTAAAAACTGATGAATACGTTAAGGGCGCCCATTAAATGCGGAGGATTTTATTGCTTCCACTTCATTATCAGTTTTGTTGTAATATTTTCATGTTTTGCTTATAAGGTGTGCTCTGCTTTACGACTAATCTTTTCATCCACCACCATTCCGACTATAATTTGCGTAAGCTAATGTGTTCTTCAACAAGGTGGAAAACCAAGTCTGCTCGAAGGCGGCTTGCAGGTGGTCATTCTATCTTGTAATTTCTGTGTATTTTCAACAAGACACAAAAGCAATTGTTAGTATTAAACCAAATATTTTAACGTCAATATTGAATGCCGCAAGATAATATGTTTAAAATCAATAAAATTACAGAAAACAAACAGTCAGCCCTTTTTATTATGGTTCTAGCAGAGCGGTTACACTTTGCCCAAATTTCAAATATGAGCTCTTAAACAATTTGAAGTTCTGCCAAGCGTTGCTTGAAGTACTTGATGCCGGAACTGTAGATCTCGCTGAAGTACTTAAGCTCAGATGTCACTCGGGCGTAATAGGCTGTTACCCTGGGATACTTGGTGCTGTCGACGAAGCCAGTCTGAAGTGAAAGAATAAAAGTTTTGCCATTAGCAATCGAGTTAGCTGAAGAAGAAAATATAAAACATTCATTTGCGAGAAACTCAGTGACATCAACAGGGCAAGTCAACGCGGGCTTAAACATGCCAACAGACGGCGAGCGTATGAGAAATGCTATTTGACATTGAGCAATGCAAGGCTTCGCTGTGAAATACAACCTGGTTCGTAACTAACCGGCAGCAGGTAACTCCAGGCTGAATTGAAGCCATAATATTGGACTTGGGAGCAATAACATGGCATGTGCCGCTGTACCATAAATCTTTTTTAAGACAAATCCCCAACCTTCATAAAGTGCTAAATGTTCGACGGGCATAGAACAACAGCCTACATACTGTGGAACCGCCGTAATCTCCGTATTAACATTTGCGTTACGGAACTTATTCTAACTAATAGAATGCTCATCGTGGAGCAAGTTTGTTTCCGTCTGTGATAAGAGAAGATTTATGTTTCGCTAGTCTTCTCACATGAACTGGCTCCACTGAGGAACCATCTCTTGCTAGTCAGAAACTTTGGATACCGACGAGGCCGGCAGTTTTGCGGTTCAATGGACATTTCCTTACCCTATGTGATTTCTTTATACTTGGGTTTGCTTGCTGATTGAAATCAACTAGAGGAATCTGCTATAAAATCTTGGACCCTAGATGCGCCATTGCCGCATATACCAGAACTACTTGCCGCCCAGGCAAGCTTCCTTCAGGAAGTTTATAGAATTTCTTCGACTGGCAGTTAAGTTCTTCGCAAGAAACATCAATATCGGTACCGAACAAAAACGCAGTACTCCGAATGCACAGAATGAAAACCCCGTTTATTTCTCTGTGATAACCATTCTTACCTATGACAACATTTTAAGAACTTCTGTAAGGCCACTGTACTTGGTTTCAACGACGACCTAAGCCAACTCGAAGCAAACAGCTGCATAATGTCCTTGTTTTTTCGGCTTTCGCGCCAGAAAAGCAAGAACCCTTCATTTTTTTTTCGGACATATTCCCGAAGATCTAAAATCTCGGAGCAAATTTTCGCTTATTATTTACAGCTAAAGAAAATCAGTAATAGAGCAGCATTCATTAAAAATTTTCAGTATTTTTTTTATGTGGTTCAAGACTGCTTATTCCAGGTTTCCAAAATGTTCGGTTGGTGAGCGAAATGTGGGATTTTGGTGTTACTCAAACTAAAGATCCTTTTTTTTATTTGTTGCAAGACAAGTATTACTTTTGATTGAGCTGTTTGTCAACTGTAATGCGGATGCCTTGTCGGCAAAAGTTTCTGCAGATTCTTTTCCTCCACCCGCCGCCCAAGAACCCTTAAAAATACCGCATCCATTTCGCGCCGTATCAAGACAAATATGGAAAACTCATCATCCAGGCGATAACATATAAATCTTTTTTCTAAACATAGAATTTCATAATAAAAGAAATTTTTATTGGGTATCCGGTGCTCCCGCAAAGAAATAAGCAGGGATAGTGAACTTCTTCCTTTCTATAAATAGAGCAAGATGTTGGAGTGCCGAAGAGAAGCAAGCATTTCCGGCGACGCTGTAGAAATGTTCTCTCGATGGCTTCAACACCAAAAAAATATAAAACAAACGGGGGTTTCTCGCTCACTTCGTTTTTGCGGAGATCATTATTTGGTACATATAAAAACAGTTAACTCTGTATAGCGCTTACCTCAAAAGCGAGCACCAGGTAGGCAACGATGCTCAGGTCGGCAAGAGTGATATTCTCACCGACGGCAAATTTGTCATCACCGATGAGGAGATCAACAGACTTGAGCACATTCTCCTCGAAGGCGTAAACCTGCTCCTTTGTTGGCTTGGCCCGTTTGCAGAAGAGCAGATTCTGCATAAAAGGCGGTAGTAATGCAGCAGCTTTGTACTGCGAACGAGTTTAATTTCGCTGGTTCGAAGGAGGTCATGGCTCGGCGTTGCACTAAGCTCTGCTGTTCGTGCGATATGGAATTGTAGGAATGCGGTCCTTTTTTTTCAACCAACCCCAACTTCCCAACTCCTCTTCCGAAGTGACATTGGAACACCTGCCATGCTCGCACATTTCGTGAAAAGTTAAGTTAGCATTAAACGCGATCAAGAAAAATCACACTACTTATTCTACAACGCAAGGCTACTCTGCGTGGATCAGTCGCAACATTCGACACCAACAGGAAAATAACATGATTGTTAAGGTTTGTTCTTGCGTCTGCAGGTGGGCCGACTGGAATGATGGGATGGGGGATACATTTGAGAACGTTGCAAAGCACCATGGCTTCAAGCTGTTGAGCGCATCTCATTTCATAGCGGTTGGTGGGGGAGGTCAGACAAAACTGTAGGGGCCCTAAAGAAAGAGACACACAACAGGCGTCCTGTGATTTCTTTTTTCTTTGTCCGTCGTCTTGTCACTCTCAGAGAACTGTGGAAAATAAGCTACTTGTCTAGTTGACAGCTCTTCAGAAGGAGGAGAAGAAGAAAGAAGGGTACAGTATTACACATATAAACAAACCAAATCAAAACGAAAAAGGGCAAGAAGACAGCCACGTGGTACGAACCCCTAAAACACGACAATGGTCTCCTTGTGCGCACTCCGTTAGACGTAACCGATCGAGCTCAGCGACTGCTGTCGTTTTGTCTAAACACCCACATTTCTTATGTGGCCCCCTGAATCAGCACACACATGGCATGAAAACGGCAGCGTAAATATCGGTTACCACGGTCAATTCTGCAATGCAAGCATTGGAGCGAAAGGTATTCGCCACCTTCACTCCGGCACCGAGGTTTTATGCCGCTACGTTGAGGAGTTTTGTTATATATTTTTGAAGGAGCAACACGTCCCACCTTTCCTGAACAGTCCTAAAGCCCAGAATAAGCAATATGCTACTTTTTTGCCACTGACAGGTTCGGTAGGGTGACAGCGCTCTTCTCGTCTTAGTATGCCGGAAGCGGACATTACCTTAACTTTCTACCGTGCTGCCCAGTCAGACACAACAAACCCGCGGTGTCGCCCTTCATAACGCGCGCCGCACGCGTTTATTCAGATCACGATTCATTGAAAATTGAATTAGGAACGATTCCTCGTCAATAAGCTGAAACCGCTATCCTAAACGCTTTATCTGTAGCACTGAAAATGTCCCCAAGTCAAGAACGCTATACAAAGTTCTATGCGCGCGCGCAGCCATCCCCTACATTCCTAAAATCAGCAAAGCACTATCGCGCTCATTTTCAAGTACGGCATGCAATTTCCCAGCGTAGCGACCAGCATGCCCTGGAACAAGTTCGTGTTTGTAACAGACGGGTTGCTGATTGACTAGTTCCCACGAGTGGTATACACAATATCGTACGGTGATTGCAATCAATTCTATATTCGCGAAACCGAGAAGTTTTTCAAGACGGCTTAGGGAGCACCATCGTAATGTCAAGAATGATAATCATAGGACAAACACCACTGTCGAGCAGGCGAATGAACATTTTCAGAAGATTGACTGGGCCACGCCTGTGTTTCAGCCGGGAGAAGGAAATCACTCCGGCTAGTTCTGTAATAACTTACCGTAAATTCAACGCCGGCTACAATGAACCTGCCGGAAAGGACCATGCCGGTCATATGCGCATGCTCGCTACGCCGCGTCCTTTGCCACATAAATACTTGAACCATTATCCAGCTCGGTGAACAGCTTCTACCACCCCGAACTTCCCTTTGCGCTGCACATGTACATGCCCTCCGAGCAACCTATGTCGGAACTCCTTCACTGCGGCCCGTCTCTACTTCTACCATTATCGCTCGGACGCTTCCTGCCCGAACTGTCCCTCTTCAAGTGCAAATGTTAGACACCTCTTTTTATTCCTGCCCCGCGCCACCCAAAGTCATCTCATTGCCCTAACACTCCTCCCAACCGGCGGGTCTGGTTGGGTTAGCCATAATCCTAGCAGGTTGCCATAGTCCTTAGTCTGAAAGATTACAAATAGGTCTCAGCCTGACCGCAAATAGCCTCCGTTCTCTCATGTGTATATATATATATAATATATAATACATATTTGTACTTGGTTAGCGCCCCGTGATTCCTTTTTTCCTCATAGAAAGCGAGCACTAGATTGAACTTAACTATGGTTCCTGATCCCGACTCCCCAAGGACTAGATCACATCCAACGCGGGTCACAACATACTCTTCTGTTCACAATTATACTCTCGTGGGTCCGAATGTCTCTGAAATTTCAATCACTCAACATCGTGACGTGGAATCACTCGTCAATAAGTGTCATTGGTGACGGCCACCGTGTTTGGGCAGAAAACAACGCCCGGGAATAAACTTAGAAAGGTCATCTTGGCCGACATGAATAAAAGTCAAGATTGTACTTACGTAAAAAGTAATTACATGGGGCTGCACTGTATTTGCCGTAGCGGCTATAACCTGGTCGACGCGGCTGCGATCTTTTGCGCAGACAGGGTAAAGGTCAGATGTGGGGCCGTACTTTCGCAGAAGGTAGTAGGCGATGGCGTTGCTGTGCCAACAAACGAAGGTCAAAGAAAAAAACATCAAATGTATTAGTAAGAATTGTAGTTACTACACAAGAACATGTTTTTGTCTTGGCGTTAAAGGGACACTGAAGTGATTTGTAAACAATGCGGGATTACGAGCGCAAATTGTAGTCCGAGTCCTAGGCCCTGTTTCGACCACTCTGAGCACGTTTACGCGAGTTTATTTAGTAGAAAAATCATTCAAATGCTGTCCTCCTCTCTGCTCTCTCGCCCATTTTCTGTGGCGTTTTCGTGTGACGTCAGAGGAGAGAGCTGGCAATTGGCTGCGCTACTGCACGGCTCGCCGACCTTGCGCGACCGAGTCAGTCTGCCCACGTTTAGACGCCGGCCGCCGACGGGTCGTCGCAATTTGCTCGATCAGTTGAAACTAAGCCACACACGTTTGGATTGGAAGAATGTGCCTTTCTTTACTTCGTTAGTTTGTACACTGTATCTATACTCCAAGTCAAGGTCGCTTCACACAAGCGCTGCACAAGCGCACATGCGACGCTTCGCTGACTAGTACGCCAGTAGGAAAATATAAGGCCCCTTGAAGGGAGAAGAGTCAGCGAAGTCAATATAGGTACTAAGGAAATAAAATCAACTGATATTTTTACCGTACAGCGTAAACCTAGGGTGCGGGAAGCACTTTTTTGCGCTGGGCGAACAAGCACAGCGGTCAGCAGCACGACTAGCATCTGCGAACGCTTTTCCGTCTACGAAATGCAATTCCTAGACGTGAGCTATTGCGGAAACTCGGGGGACGCTTACTGCACGACGCAATACAATAAATAGTCACCTAAGCTGCTTGAAATACTAAAACTAAATAAAGTGTAAACTGGTTATACATTATATACCTCATATTTCAATTGACGGGCAGCCCCCGCGCGTGGCCTAATGGTTTGGAGCGCTAGGTTGTCATCACAGTGTTTTGCCAGTCGCAAGTTCGAATCCTCGCGGGTATGATTTTTTTTTTATAAGTTAACTTTTTCTTTTTTCGCCGATGTTTTCTACTGGTTCATCTTTTTTGGGCCGCAACGTTCATTGCTCCACGAAGTAGTCCACAGAACTCGCGCAGGCGGGCACTGGCGTGCTAGCGAGTTCTCGTTGGCGTGCTGTTGCCATAAGCACCGACTGCTTGCGGGTATGCGGGCACAGGCCAGAATCAACAGACCCTTGGCCTGGTGCGAACACGCTTTTTACGATACAGGCATGAGTGAGGAAGCTCCAAATATGGGGGAAAAGCGCACGTATTTGAGCGTCTGCGGGGATGCGGAGGGCGTTCATCACTGCGTAGGCCTCGGCTAATGAATGCTACGATTCCAAGCCGTCCTGGGAGGCTTATCTTATGCATTTTACAGCCGACAACATGGCAGAAGTGCGGTACTCGATTACTGGGATATTGAGATTGCCCATCCAACGAAGGCATCGGATGTCAAACATGTTGTTTTACAGAACCGAACCGAAACCGAAACTTGTTTGATTGCTAACCTTGGGCATCGTCCAATCCGGTGCCCCCTCCTCCAACGTCACAGCTTAGTTGGTGCGGCCGCCGCAAACCGCGCATGGCAGTTTCTTCTTTCGCGCTTTGTAAAATAATTACCGATTTGTCAACCGGATAAACGATGAAAAGTGTGCTAATTTGAGCCAGTCTACGCAGTGCAAGCAAAAACGGAGCTTGACAAATTCACTTCAGTGTCCCTTAAGAGACTTGCGTCACTGGGAGTTGCGTCAATGAGAGTTGAGAGACAATAAGAGTTGAGAGTTCTACAATGAAACACAATGAGACAATGAGAGTTGCGTCACTGGGTTGCCCGCATGATATTTGCAGTCAACTCGTCTAACACGCTTTCGACAGCCGGAAATTCAAACCATCGCATGATTACAGTGCGCGTGAGCCGCAAAAATGCACTCCCATTGCTGTGTGTCAGCTTCACTTCGTTAGCGTTCAGAAGCACTTTAAATATTGTTTGGAAATTTCAGCGACACCCCTTTATAATATTGTATGCATAGGTGCCGTTAAGGTAATTCACTGTGTTCATAGCCCCTGCCCATTTCATTATCTGCATCAACACTTCTGCGCCCCAAGACACTTCTTTTTCTGAAATACATTTACGTTTTCATTCATTTCACTAAAACCATCCCCTCCAGTTTACTTAGATTTTACATTTTTTCTGTCAAAATTATCTATTTTCCAACGTTGATTATATTTCTTTTGTTCACGTGCGCCGTCTTGTATTAGCTCCTATCAACAGTGTACCTTTCGAAATAACGTTTCTTTTAACATTTACTGTATTGTATGCGAATAAAAGACATATATTATTCACAGAAATATTTAAATTATCTGACACCACAGACAAAACCAGACCATAACAAAAAAGAGAAGCCTGAATTCACGTATAACAGACAAAGTACACAACAAAGCGTAAAAACGGAAGCACGAGGGAGTCAGACAATAATGTGCTCCATTAATTTAAACAACGAGGCCTCAAAGTGATTTTTAGCGAAACATGTTTACAGGTACTGAAAAGCCATGGTCCTTTATTATTGGGAACTCCCCTACTACAGAAAAGCCTTGGATCAAGCTTCGGAATCCAGCAGTACCAAGAACAATAGTCATTGAGAGGTGGAGAAAGTAACATCATGTTTGCATGCAAATAGAACAATCAACATACCTCTCATACACCACGAAACCTTCATCGTTAAGAGTGGGCACCTTGTGAAACGGGTTGAGCTGAAATAAAGAAAAACCATAGTGAACCCATATCTATCAAAGTCCCACCAGATGTGGAGCAGCCTGATGTCAAACCAATAAACGTTTACGCGCAAAAAGCCCCAATAGCTTCAGACCACCAAATAATTAAACATGGCACAATATACGCATAAATAAAACCCCTTAAAATAAACATTAGAAGCAATCTCACGCGGTGCAACAAATGACTTGCGCATCAGGTACCATTCGCGGTACGACGGGATTTCGGAGAGAGACCTAACTACTTCTGAGAAAACAAAACTGCACGTCCGTAACACTAATAGAAATTGTGAGGACGAAGGGAGAGATACTATTACAATACATCGACAGTAAACGAAAATGGCAGCAATTCCACTCCGTTGATGACGGTGGGGTGCGGAGTACGGGGACCTGAAATGACACCCAAGTTGCGGCCAGTGTGACACTCGATTTGCGCCCCGACCGTCATTCGATTTGAGCCGTGAGTTGCGGCTTGATTATTTTTTAAATGAAACTGCAACTCGCGGAATAAATCGAATTTCGCTTGATTTTCGCTTGATGGTCGTGCTCACACGGATGAATGCGGATGGACATAAGGAGGTCCTAGGGTACCCCGCACCATTGCACGCGAGGGAGTAAGCCGTTTGACTCTCGGGGTACTAATTCACGGTCGTAGCCCCATGGGTAAGACGAGTGACACTAACTTTTGTCTGGTCTACCAGACACAGGCTCGGATCCTAACAGCGTCTGTGCAATTTTTTGCGATTGTAAATTATATGTGCACGGACGCGGACGGACATTGTGCGGTCCTAAGGTACTCCGCACCTAAAAGAAATCACAAGGTCCACACGTCAGATTATACTACAACTTCCCCCTCGGCGAACTGTCGGACAGTCACCCTTGCCAAAGCAGCACAGAGGCTCTAAGAACGAATAGTGAAGGGAGAAGTCCCTTGTAATTTTCGAAGCTGCGAGTCACACCATGCTGCAAATTTGTATATACTACGATGCTGTGTATGTAATCGTCTCTAAGAGAAAAAATAACACAACAAATCTTCACAGCTTTGTAACCACACAATTTCTCCTAAACCATGTGTTGCACATGTGGAAATAACTACAAGCACAGAGAACAAAGAAGGACATTGCTGGTTGCTACCAGCTTCGTGGTTAATCTTCTGATGAACCCACAGAAACAAAGCTTTCCAAAAAAACGGGTATATCTTAGCTGCACTGTCTGAGGCACTACCAGAAATGTGCTTTCAGAGAAAAATATTGCGAGCAGTACTCGCTGCAGATTTACCTTTTTAAAATTAACACGGTAGATCCTGACTTAATTATGGCTTAGAGGGTGGATCTAGGATTCGACAATCTGTTAGGTAACGTTGGACACACGAATCTGGCGGAACTAGCACTGTCAAGAATAAAATTTATCCTGTCGTCACGCCTTCTTCGAAATTTGGTGTATTGTCTTTACCACATGTTGCACTGTATTGTACCCTCGAACTCTGGTCACAGCATAAAAATACCCGCGCAAAACGGCCCCTACCTTGACAAAGTCATCGGCGAGATGGTCGTTCTTGGAAAAATCGAGGTCTTTTACGTTCAGTTTGACGCCTAGGTGCCTGGCCACCAAGCGTACAAATCCGCAAGGGGCGCAGCCGGGAAGACTGTACAGATCCGCCGGCATGGCTGCGACGAATAGGAGTGTTTAAACCGACCCAGCTTGCTGACAACGGGACGAGAGCCGCGGCTACTTATCAGCGACAGATAGCGCCGATGAGGGCGTTAAACCGAGCCCGCCGATAGTCCGAAGAGCATGGGGCTATCAACAACTGGCCTTGCTAATCTGAACTACAGTAACCGCATAACTAGTGATGAAGAGTAGCTTGCCAGCCTGCAGGTAGAAGAGCCTTCAAAGTTTTTTTTATATTGCATTTTTTTACAAAGTGGATTACTAGACCAAATACTGAACAAAATAAATATTCAGACACCCTTTGGACCTCTCTGCTCGTTGTACCACGCAGTAGGGAATCTACCCACAGGCACGCCTTAGCAGCCCTTTGCTGCACTAACCCGCCGTAGTGGCTAGTGCCTAATGCGGTGAGCTGCTGACCGCGAGGGTGCCGGTGCAGTAACAGCCGTTGTCGTGCTTTGTTAACGCAGGCAAAAAGTGAAAACACACGCGTGTGTCGACATTTCTGCACGCGTTGGATACCACCACATTGTGTAAATCTAAACGTAGCCCTTCACTTCGGCCAGCCTCATAGCCGATGTGCTGTACCAGCTCGTAACTGAGGGTCAAGATTTTATTCGGTTCCTACAATATCGCTAAGGAAAGTTGGAATCCCGCTGACTGGCAGAGAACGGGCTTTCGGCTAACCTTTATCGCTCGGGTGTTTAGGTACCTAGAAGAAGGAAAAGCGCCCGCTACCATGGTAGCATCCGTCGTGTATAAAAAAGCTCGAGGTAAGTTTCCGCTTAGATTTGCGCACACTGCTCAACAGAATTATGCGGAGTTCAACCAAGGTACGTCATGCGTAATTTTTTTTCTTATCTTGTGCAGGATAAATTGCAGCAAGAGAGGACATTCCTTAGGCATCAGCCGCAGCTTTCACCGTTATCCAAATAATTCAGTTCAGACATTGTTTTAGCAAACACTTTTAGCGTATCTGACTTGTGAGTGGTTCAGCAGGAAACCACATTTTTTTTCATATAATTTATTTCTTGTTAATATGGAATGTCGCACGTCTCACGGTCATCAGTAAAAAAACACGACACATAAGGGAAAGGACCAACGAGATATGAAGATATCCAAGCTTTTTCGCTGATTCTTTCGGGCGGTTGAGCTGTGTCGAAATACAGGCGTTGATGAATTAAATTAGAAAAAAGTCATCATCAGCTACATGTCTCCTTTGAGGTGGATGACGAATCCATAACACAATTTTCTATTAGCTAATTCCACCGATTCTTTTAGATGTGACGCATCTCTTGCTCTGAGGCATGTCCCTCCTGCGTCGCCGTTGTCCGGCGTCCGCACGCCAGCTGCGCATGCGCGACTCCCCTCCCGTCTTCTTTCGGACAGCTGTGCGCGCACGCTCTCACTCCGCCTCATTATCATAAACAGCTGTGTGCGCGCGCTTCGCCCGCTTCGCTCCGCTCCCGTCGCGCAAGCGTGCGCATGCGCGACTCTCCGTTTTCTCCTCTCCTTGAGGCGCTGTGAATATAAAGCGAGTATCGCGCTGCGGCGGTTCAGCCAGCGCTCGCTCTCGTTAGACTTCGCGTCACTTTGCTTGACGACTGCGTGCTTGACTTGATTCTTCCGATGAAGACGTGATGTAAGCGACGGTCCCTTCATGAAAAGAAAAATTACGCCCATCTTCCCGCGTATGAGAACACCCGAATGTGATGGAATGCATCATACGCGTTCACAACACGTTTCACCCGATTTAGAGAATCAACCCAATGGAAACGCCAATTGAACCCCCCGATGCGTCGCATCACACCAGGGTTCCCTCGCGGGAAGATGGGCGTAATTTTTTATCTCTTATCAGCACTGTATGTGCAGGCACAACAATCCCCGCAACACCGATTGTGTCGACTGTACGTGCATAACAAAATTACTGCGCTCCTTCCCTCCGATTCGGTTATCTGCAAGGGAGCTTCGTGACTTCTATTGCAGGTCGATGTTCCTGCAGCAATAGCTCCACCAACTTCTTTTTGTTTTGTCGGTTTTGGATGGCGCTCGTGGTGGCAAAATCTTCTGCCGCGTCGTTGAACTTCGCCTTGTTGAAGTGCTCGCAGGCACGCCGGAGGAGTGCCGGGCAGTTGCTAGCTTATGTTTTCCTTCTTTTATTGGAATTGCGGTTTGTCACTCAGTGTGCTTTCCTTTGTAGATTTCTTGTCTACAAGAGCTCGCGATAACAAATCTGGGCATTGTGCGTGCACTAAGTGTTTTCAGATAAGCGCGAAAGCCAGTCTCGCTGTCGGGCAGGTGAAAAGTGTTCCGCGGATGGCAGCGGTTTCGCCGCCTGGTGTTGCACCGATTTCTGCAGGAATCCAAGAAGCGTGAACAAAAAGGTTGCTACAAAGGGCATTCGCAAGTAGGAAACATGTGAAACCCTTCGAAGTAATTTCCCTGCAAAAGCGTTTTGTTCTATAGGCTTAAAAAATTGATCACCTCCCTGTCGAAACGACGAAGATGGAAGAGTGCAATGCTTTCTAAAGTGAAGCCCAACACAAAACGAATCGACCCATAATCGTGCGGACCCACATTACACCACCTTGCCATACACATAAGGCATTTCCCATCGGGTTGGTTTACTTCACTGCGAGTGTGCTCTCTAGTGCTTTATTGATATGGGCATTACGTGGCTTTCCCTAGCATTCAACCATCGCCGTCGTCAGTTGGAGGGGTGCATTTTCTGCCTTATTTCGTGCGTACATGCAGTCCTCTCCAAATCCAAACAGCTTCGACCATGCCGGTATGGCGCAATCGGATAGACGTCAGCTTTATAATAGCGCGAGGGTTCCAAGTTTCATTGCGGTCACAGGAAGTGATTTCATTTTTAGTGACTGCATCCGCGATCATCATCATCATGAGACAAAGTTCGATTTCCTTCCAGTGCATTTTGGGTGGCCTACAGACACCGATTGAGAGGATTAAAGCTTCACTTTAAAAATAGGGGAGTGTGCAGGTAAGGACAGACAAGCTGCTGCTATTGCCATTTTTTTGTTCAATGACCCTATTCGCGACTGCATAAATTCACAGTGAATTCGTCCTTTTCTTTTTTCGTATGCAAAACGTAAGCAATCAATGACGTGATGCACCCATAGCTGTGACGATGTCCAGTGTAATTTGACACTAAGCTTATAAAGATTACAACCAAGCGATCAAATATGGCACATAAGAGACACAAAAACACTTGGAACGTATTTTAAAATTAGGAAGACACCTGTGGTTGGCAAGAGAAGCACATTTTTTGTTAAAATTGGAGTTAACACCACACGGCGATCAAGAAACTCTTATCCAAAAGCGAGCGAATGCGGGTGTTGAGCTATAGAACACCACACAATCTTTTTTACAGTATGTATTTATTCTTTCAATTGCTTTAAGTAACATAGTAGAGCTCTTTGCTTCGATACAAGTTTTATCGTGTTATCACCTTCCCTACCGTCACCGCAGCCACTTTATCGTCTACTGCTATGTTATAAGTCCATGGCGTGACCACAGGAACAGACGGCCGTGACCATCGGTTGCATGACGCAATAAGGACTGGTAAGGGCTAGGTTCCGACTGGTAAGGGCTGGGCTGGGTGAGTTCGACTTTGACTCATTCAAAGTCGAACTCACCCAGGAGGAATGTGGACAAATGCCATGCATTTGGTTCTTTGTAACTGACTCACTGAACAAACTCTATTGAGGAAGAGCACAAGGAGGGAATGGGGTAAGAGCCAGAGTGGAGTGGAATTCATGGGTGGAACCCTAGGCCCACGGCCCTAATGTCTAGTGCGCCTGTCTTCGCTCTCTCCAGCAGGTGGAGTTCCTCCTCTAGAGATGTGCTTGCCACCCGTCCGGATGGCTCAGTGGCTAAGGCATTGTGCTGCTGAGCACGAGGACGCGGGTTCGATTCTTGGGTGCGGCGGCTGCATTACTGATGGCGGCGAAAAGCAAAAACGCCGCTCTGTACGAGATTTCTAGGCATGTTAAAGAAACCCACGTGGTCAAAATTAATCCGGAGCCTACCACTACGGCGCGCCTCATCGCCTGCGTAGCGTCGGCGCGTTAAACCCGACAATCAATCAAAGCAGAGATGTGCTTGCCAGGGCCGCCTCTCATGTATCTAGAGTAGTAGGCTGCAAGAGGCTTGTACTGCCCTCTTATATCACTGTATTGCCAAATATTGTTGCTATTTTATTGTCAAACGAAAAACAAAACACGAGACGTTATTTTAGTGCTCCGTTGTGGCTGACTAGGAAACAGTCGAAACTATCATTTCTTTTTCTAGAAAACAGCTTTAAACCACGCGTCGCGCGATGCTATTGTCTGCTGCAAATTCACGGAAATTTCACGGCGCCGAAGGTGGGAGAAAGTTTTTGCCCTATTTGATGACGATGATAATGTGTGGATTTTAATGACTCAAGGCCAACTAAGGGCAAAGAGCGTCAAACGAAAGTCAATTCATGAGAGTGACAATAAAGAAAAGTAAAGCATTTCAGTAAAAATAAAGTAATACACAAGGTAATGAAGGTGACTGGTGTAAAGGGCCAGGTTGTCAAGATGAATGAGAACAAATGAGGCGTAAAAATTTTATATCAGTAAGGAACCCTTAAACACGTGAGATTGAAAACATGGGCTCGTCTCCTAAAATTATAATTGGTGTAGTAGGATATACTGTCTCTATAGTTGAGGGAAGTGTTAAGTGTTTATAACCGTCCCGCCAACTGTTTTTATTACATCACACCCTGTCAACCAATCACAGAGAGGGCGTGTCACCCAAGATGTATTGTTGTTGAATAGCAAAGACAGCCTTTGCCGTGTCCGCTGCATTTCTAGTTTTTCATTGGCGGGCAAGAATTATGCGCTTTCCCTAGAGAGCAATAAGAAAACCTTCAAAACTTTTACCAGTAAACGTCATGAAACGTTAAAATGACGAAAGTCACGCGCAATGGATTTGTCAACCGGAAGCACGTGGCTAAAAGCAAAACCCAATCACACAAATCTTCGGGGGAATTCAGGTCGCGGTTAAATATGGCGCCGAGAATAGGGTCCCAGGATAAAACTTTGATATTACATAAAAGATGTGCTGTCTCCACCAAGCGGCTGACATTCTGAAAAACGCAACCTCTTGGTTTAGTAAAGAATTCATAGGACGCCATTAGAAAGGGCTACTTCCACGACTTGTGGGGAAAATTGGGCGACGTGTAAGAGCGAACATAAAACTTACTGAATCGCCGTAATTTTTTAGCCAAACGTTTTTCACATACTTGCTAATTTTCGGCCGGGTTGAGTAAAATTACCTTATTTGTACTGTTAAAAAGTACCAAAATATTGTCACGGTACACATCGGCGGGTACCGGCTTATACTGCCATGGCTCAAAATGGAAGACGACGAAGATGACGAAGTGTCGATGTCCTTGGGCGCTCTATCTTTTGGCCGCCATGTACATTCTGTAAATACGCCCATCGCATCTTTTCTAAATAGACACCTTCTCAACAAACATTGATCGCCGCACCGTAACAATATTCTCGGCAAATCTAAGCCATGGCAATGGCATTACAATGATTGATTGATTGATTGATTGATTGATTGATGATTGATGATTGATTGATTGATTGATTGATTGATGATTGATTGATGATTGATGATTGATTGATTGATTGATTATAGGGTTTAACGCGCCGACGCAACGCAGGCGATGAGGCGCGCCGTAGTGGAGGGCTCCGGAATAATTTTGACCACCTGGGGTTCTCCAACGTGGGCCGAAATCTCGTACACACGACGTTTTTGCTGTTCGCCTCCATCAGAAAAGCGGCCGCCGCGACCTCGTGCTCAGCAGCGCAACGCCTTAGCCACTGAGCCAGCGCGGCAGTTATTCATTACAATGGGCACTGTAAAAAGGGGTTTATATATATTCATAAAAGCCGTTCTAATTTTATCTTGTCTTCTTGCCTTTTTACCAAGGTGCTTAACCTTTTTATCCTACTCACCGCTGTGAGCTGTCACCCGCCGCAGTGGCTCAGTGGCTATGGCGTTGGCTGCTGAGCACGAGGACGCGGGTTCGATTCCAGGCCACGGCGGCCACTTTACTGATGGAGGCGAAACGCAACAACGCCCGTCTGTACGCATTTGGGCGCATTGAAGATCCCCAGGCGGTCAAAAGTAATCCGGAGCCCTCCACTACGGCGGATCTCGTCACCTGCATAGCGTCGGCGCGTAGAACCGTACAATCAAATCAATCAACGCTGTAGGGTGTCCCTGCGACCTAGCTTGCAACCGGGACTAAGGCTGTCAGGGGTGTCCTGACCCCTGACACTAAGCGTGTCAGGGGTCAAAAAAATTAGCTTGCAATGGCTCGCACGTCCAAATGGGCCGCTATTCTCCCATAGGCAAAAATCGTATTTAAGTTATTTTGTGAACAAACGGGGAAGTAGCGTCGTTGTTCCAGGTATCAAAACAGAACAGACCACAAAATGCGACCATCCTATGAAGTTGGAGCGCGAACCGAGCGGCGGTTTCCTCAGAAAAATATTTAGTGTTCCAATTATTGTCGTAACAGCATGTATATATTATTGAGGTAGGGAAGGGGTCACTACCATATGGGTTCGTGCCCACGATCCACTCAAGAGATAGAAAAAGAATTAATGATGTAATGGCCAAGTCTAGGTGTGAGTAAGTGTTAGTAGGTGTTGTGTAATAGACTATATCCTTTTGTGTCGAATAGACATGCTGCCGAAGATGATAGTAATTTTTCAATAAGGCGACCTCGAGCATGTTTGCGGGCAGAGCCCTAAAGAGAGTTATGCTTATTCAGGTCGCCTATAAAAATTCAGGTTTCGGTTAGTTCATCCACGAGGCCCTCTAAATCAGAGCTCCATAGCTGGAAGTCAGCAGGGATGTAAAGGGAGCATACCATTATTAACCTATTAAATGTCATTGTAAGAATTGCTACAGCCTCAAGGACTGGGTCTAAGGCGATGCTCCTACGGGCTCTGGATCTGCGGGCGAAAATGGCCACACCGCCTGAAGAGTGTGTGCAGCATCGCTGTTCATTCTGAATACTATGCACCTTTTTAGGAAGCTTGTCTGTTTGCTATTAAGGTGAGGTTCTGGACACACGTGATGCTTGCCTGCTTTGAGTACAGTATGTCGTAGACATTATCAAAATTTTCAAGGAGGCTTCTACAGTTCTATTGAACAGTATTTTATCCCATTATTAAAGGGACATACAAGCAATTTTTGTTGAGTGCTTGTAGTTTAGCCCACATGAAAGCCATCGTTTCATATACTGGGGTAATCGCCGGGAAGTTCTAAATAAACAGGCGGTAATAATATTAATTTTGCATTAAAATTGCTGAAAGGTGGAGACATATAGTGTCTAAACGTGTTGCCAACTTACGTGTCCAAACACTTCCGTCGATTTCAAAGCATGATTCGAAAATCGCATGAAGGCAGAGGAAAGTTGGGGCAAGTTCTTAGTCACCTCTTTTAATCTGGCGTCCGTCAAAGGTACGTTACCGCACGACTCACTGTAATGGTGGCCAGCATTTGTGTTGGTGGGATATGTATGGCTCGTATATCTAAAAATTCCTATTTCAAAAGTACTAGGGTGCTATCAGCAAAACTGTTTCAGGCTAAAGTGTATTAAGTGGTGCCTTTCATTTAAAATAAAAAAATAAACTCGAAATATATCGGTTGTCTGTCCTTTTAAGCGCTCAGAGCTACTGGAGTGTGATTGTTTATGTAAGGTCTTCCGGGGCTGTGAGTCTCCCAAAGGGGTTCTTTGGCATTTCTTAATATTTGGACGAAGGAACCCTTTCATTCCGCTGCGATGCAGGCAGGAACGGTGCGACGACCATGTCGTCGTCTGATGTCCTGGGAGTTATCAACGGACCACCATCTCTGGGCTTAGCACCATTTCGAGTTACCTTTGACTGATCCGCCACCGCCGAGGTCGTCAGGAGCGTCAGAGGTGGCACGGGCGGTACAGTGTGCGTGGGAGCAACTGCGAAGTCCTCTTATCCATCTCCTCCATGAAATCAGAGATACCGAGGCCGTGGAGAGGGAACGGTGGGAGGGGTTATGCTCCTGACAGAGGCGGTTGCCACCACAACCACTGTTGACTCTGGAGGTGGTGTGGTGACGCACTGGGCTGCTGCAGACAACCCAGGTAAGTCTTACTGACCTGGGTCGCCGCTGGAACCAGACACCACTCCGGCCCCAGGCGAGCTGCGTTGACTTACCTCCCCAGGTGGAAAGAGGCTCGTTGAATTTTAAAGGTAATAATCTAGTTGTTTTTGCTTGAACTTTTCGCAAGTCATGCGATAGGTTGGGTGTTGTCCCTGGAAGTTGGCACAGGTGAAGCTTTGTAATTCGGAAATATCGGTTGGGTCGTCTTGTGGTGCACGTTTCGACAGTGTTCCGCGGCAAGAGTTTATGCCATGCCTGCACCGCTGGCACTTAAAGCAGCGGTGCGGGTGTGGTATGTAGGGTCGTACCGGACATCGGGTAAGGCCTGCATTGACTGACCCAGTAAGTATACAGTAGACAAACATCAAAATTAGTGTTCTGTGGGTATTTATTTGTCGGTTTGGTGTATGGCGGTCCGCCTCACTGCCGTAACGCCCTCAACCCCAATGACCCCAACCATATCGGTTTTGGCCTCATTTATTAGATCCGGATGAGAGATCACGCCCTGGGAGCTGTTAAGGCTGCGATGGGGCGTGATCATGATGTCCACGTCGACCATGCGCAGTTGCGCGAGGAGGTTAGTGGATTGCTGGTCGTTGTAGAATTCAAGCAGCACTTCTCCCGTTTTGAGCCCATCAGCCTTTCGAGAAACGTGGAGATCAAAAACACAGACTGGGTGGTGATGGGCTTTGATCTCTAAAGTGATTCCATAATGAAAAAAGCGCGTGAAATTTTCAGGGTTTGAGCACCGAGATTAAAGGCAAGGGAGGGAAGGGAACTTTCGAACGGCCCCTTTTCATGAACTGGTCATGTTTCTGCATCACATCTAGCCCCTCCCACGATAACATGGTGGAGATTTACTCCATCAAATATGCTGAATGACTAGTTCCGCGTGCGAGTGCTTTTGTGTTTTGAGGGTCGAAACGTTTTTTTTTTTTTTTTTTTTGAGGCATACCATTTTTTGCTTCTCACAGCCAAAATCAGGCAGCCATGTGTTCTTGATTAAAAGAACACTGCAACTATCTCATATATATTGATGATTTTTGTCATTCCTGATATTTTCTATTTGATCAGCAATATTGACAAGTATGCACATTGCTTCCTGATGTAGTAGTGTGGTTTTGCCTATATAAACGCCTCGTTCAGGATTTCTTTCACTTTGTGCACGGCGGGTGAATCGAAGTACAGAATACCGACCAATATTATCGCCTTTATGTATCGCAAGAAAGAATATAGTGGAAACATTTCCACCGCGGTAACAAAATAATACATCTCTCTAGAATCCAACGCTCCCGCACGCGACAAAAAAACGCAAAGCTGGTGAAACGCATTCCAGAACTAATAATGTTTCGTCATTGGTTAACAATATCCTAAATACGTGCACATAATAATTTTTGGAGTTTGCCAAGTATCAGGGCTGGAAAATGGCATCGTTGTAACCGCCGCTCACTGGCGGAAACTTTGTAGAGGGGAGGATTATAACAAATCATACGGCATTGTAAAAACCATGACAGGTGTCCGGTCAAGCTGAGGTAATCTTGATGCTCATGAGGGTCCCCTGGGGGTGCCTGCCTGGTAAAGGCACACGGATGCAATACGCCGGCGTTCGAAAAGGCAGCAAACGCTACCTCTTCAGGTGCCTACTCTTTACAGCTTGTGTGCTAGTGTGGACTTTGCGCTGCCGCTACGCATCGTCCACCAGAAAACCTTGGGGTGCCGCGTGCGATAATAATTTTTTTTCTACGACATGCGTTTATGAGCTTCGGTATACAACGTACCTCCTATTGCTAAACAAAACTGGTGGACGAATAAGGCTTGCGTTGGTTGCAACAGCGACTAAAAAAGCTTGATTATGATGACAGTTGGGTTTTTATGGCGCAAGTCCGACTACGGGCAAAAAGCACCAAGAAAAGTTGGTTTATGAGGACGAGGGGATAGTAAGTGTAAATAATTTAACTGAAAATATATGTGAAATGATATAAAAGGCAATAAACATGATTGGTGCAAAAGGCCAGGCTTCAACATGCATGGTAAGTAATCAGGTGTAAAAAATTGACATCGCTAAGAAACTTAAAAGTACGCTTGTGGGTGATTATGGGGTTGGCCCTTAAAAATTACGATGGGTGTAGTGCAATGTGTTATCTGTATAGTTGGGCAAAGTGTCTGTGTCGTGTTGTTTGTCGTGCCTTGCATTGTATGAGTATATGAATTACGGATAGGTCCGATCCACTCGCGCTCCACACGGGTCTTTGAGATCTAGTGAGCAGGTGCGAGTGTGTTGCATGTGTGTGGCTTATGGGCAACCTCAGTAAATCTGTTGTATGAGTCAGTCGTGTACCATCCCAAGTGTGGCTTTATTACATGCAGTTTGTTGTCTGTTTGCTTATTCCAGTGTGTTTGGCATGTTCTACGCAGGTGTTCTTTTATGTGTGGCTTGAGGTCTGTATAGGGTACCGTTGTTTTGTGTACAGTGTTCCTGAGAGTGCAGCGGCTCTCTCGCGTGCTAACTTGTTGCCAGCGATCTCAGCGTGTCCTGCGACCTAGCAGAGAGACCTCATGCTTTTGCGCATAGACAGACATAATGGTGTTGAACACAAAATTACCTATGTGGTTTCTGATGGGCTTGTGCGATGGTAGTGCACAAACAACACTCAAGAAATCTGTATAGATGATATAATTGGGAATTTGATTTTCAAAAATGTGTTGCACAATGAGTAAAACGCCATATGTTTCCGCTGGAAAATGTTTGTGTGTACGCTCATGGTTCTGGCTGTATTAAAATTCGGTCTATGAGCAGCCCAGGACACCATAGTGGAGGTTTTAGAAGCGTCACTGTAAAATTCTAGCACATGTGTATTTAAAATATAGAGACAGAAAGTGCTGCAGTATTGCAGCTCGTGGTGCCCGATTTTTGCCAAGTTTCATAAAAGAAAGGTTCCACAGGAACACGAGGGCAAACTTTCAAGGGCCTTGGAAATATCTGCAAAGGATGACCAGTACACATCGAAAAACGAAGTGCTGAGATCCGAGGATTGCTCTCTCACTCTAAGCGAAAAGGGCAGAGGAACGGATGGGCGATATAAAAACAGCAGAGATGTAGATGTATTGTTGAAACAGGATAAAAAGAATGGCTATTGAGCGGTGAAATTTTAGAAGCATACACCAAGTCCAAGTTTCTAGTCACCCAGCTGGACTTGACGTTCACAGATTTGACAGTATTACATGATTCAAAAATATATCTGCACGTCTTCCTACTAAACAGCTTACTGCTCCTGATGCATCAATGTCTGAAGGCGCTGAATGTGCATTATACGCACGACATTTTCAGGAAAAGCAGCGTAGAAGATGCACAATACGCCCCCTGGCTGTCGGAGTGACTGGAAGGTGTATAAGGGTGATGTGTGTGCATGAAAGAGGGTTTTTTATGTTCCGCGTAGTGTCATTATTCAATGGCATCACGCCGACGGTCGGCGTCGGCTAGCGGTGCGCCATCTCCTCAACGCAACACTACAGCCGGTGCACTTTAGTATTCTTTTCGGGCTATATTTAGGGAGAATCATGGACAATCCGATCAGAGGCCGAGGCCATGACCATGATGGCAGCCATGAAAACGAAGAAGCAGAAAATTCAAGCCCACCGCTGGTTCATAGCTTCCGAGCTCCTGGCACCGCTGACTTGCACTGCGAACAAGGTCGCTACCCCGATGAAGTCCTACAACGCATCTCAATATTCGGCAGCAGAAGGACGAAGGGAGACAGCACAAACGGACCAGTCAGAGGGCGATGCAGGAGCTGTGCCACAGGCAATAACCGGCTCGCAGCACTCTGAAGGTACAGTAATCGGCCTAGTTCGGATGTCTGCGCTCGAGAGTATAGCCCGCAAATCACAGGAAGCGCAGCCCACTTCGCGGCGTAAGCACTACGTAGCCTTTGTGATTGGGATGCTCCTGCTGCTTTTTTGTCTGCTGGTCATCATCTCGTGGAGGGCCAACACCAACAGAGCCCGCGGCACTGGCATCCATGGCTACGTGTCAAGTTCGACGCCTCTCAAGCGGCATAAATCTTTGAAAACTACCACCTCTCTTCGGCGCGCGGCCTCAGATCAGAGGGTAGGTGTGCGCTTTAAAAACGGCTTATTATGCTAAGAAACACCTGGTACATTTGTCAGTTACCTCACCTAGCAAACGTACTCCCTACACAAGTAGAATTGGGCTGAGGAAGTGTTTGCAATTTAAGATACCGATGCGGTTGTGTGGTGACACTTTCTTATGAAGGCGTTTTCTTCGGCACTGTGACTGAGTCAGGAAATATAGAGGAGCCATTAAGGCTGGTATGCCGGCCTATTAGTTTTTAGCCACCGCTGTAAGGGCAATGAGCCCGCATTGTATAATTTCAACGCAATCGCAAGCAAAGCGTGCCGGGCCGTGCAGGCATGCTTCTAACCTTTTGACACCATGAGGGATTAAAAGTGCGAAGGAAACTCACGCTGACCAGATGTCGTATAGGTGTATACCTACGTGTACAGGAAAAGGTGTATGTTTCAACAAGCCTCAACGGCTTCACACAGCCTGAGTAGGGTGGACCTTATTGGTAGCAGGATAGACAGCTAAAAAAATTCCTCGCGTTCTGTAGGCGCCATAAATACATCGAGGGGAACATGACCGTTCTTACATTGGTGCACTTTCGCTGTAATAACAAACAAAAATCAAGAGCACCCAAAAGTTCGAAACCATCCCCTGCGTTGAAACCACTAATTGCTTGACCTTCCGCATGCAGGGTACGACACACTTCGACGATGAAGTCAACAGCACAGTGGAGGAAGATGAAGTCGGTACAACGGATGTCAAACAGGAGACCCAAATTGAGGCAGACAACGTTGCTAACTTGTCCACAGTTGCGACCCCACATTCTGCTCCTAATGTTGCGTAGGACACCATTGATAACGTTTATCCTCAAGATAGCCCATTGCCCGCACCACTTGAACTCCTCCGACAGTTGCGGGGGCATGCTCAGAAATATCAGCCTTAAACTACACAAGCACTAACGATTAAGTCCAATTTTTCACTAACATTTCTAAGAAACATTTTGCCTACATCCCGTTTTCACTTAGGATAATGACAATAATTTATTGTGAAGACCGTTTCTAAATTAAGTCCCATTTTCCACTAACATTTCTAAGAAACATTTTGCCTACATCCCGTTTTCACCTAGGATAATGACAATAAATTTATTGTGAAGACCGTTTCTAACAAGCATAAACAACACTGCAAACAAATTTTTGCTGTCACTTTGAAGGCAATGGGTTACAACGACCCCCATTTCTGCACACAGTATGAATGTTTCTCGTGTAGGTTCATTGAAGATTGCCAAACATTCGTTTAAAGTACGCCCTCGCGCACGATGTGATCTGGTTACATACACTGCTAGATCGCGATATTTTTTTCAAGCCAGGTGTGAAACTGGCACTTGTGCTGCTGTAAGAACGGCAACTAAATGTGTTTTACGCCGCTCCCAACCTCTAAGCCGAACTATGAGATACCAAACCGACCTTATTTATGAAAACAACGCACATAGTTGAGATAAGGGAATATTTTAACTAAAAACTCAGTGGTGTTGGAAAAAAGTTTTGGAATGTCGGTGCTGGAAACCAGGTAGTTAGCTCAAAAACCTGCGATTCTATCCATGCGCTACTGAGGCCGAACACGGGAGTTCCTTAAAGGGGTCGTCAAGAGAAAATTCATTTGTCTTTGCTTAATATTGTCTGTTTGAACGACCTTTTGAGAACCTAAATCCCGAATATTTTCCCTATTCATTGGTTCATAAAACTAGGAGACGCCTTTGAAATCCTCGTTTAGGGGCGCATCGCTAGCGGCCATGCGCACATCGTCGGGCGGCAGCGGAACTAGCAGTGACGTCTCACTAGGAACATTCGAAACAGTTGGTTAAACGCTTTTTTGTGTGTGTACATTACCCGCCGCGGTGGCTCAGTGGCTGAGGTGTTGCGCAGATGAGCACGAAATCGCGGGTTCGATTCCCCGCCGCGGCGGCCGCTTTTCTGATGGAGGCGAATAGCAAAAACGTCCGTGTGTACGAGATTTCGGCGCACGTTAGAGATCCCAAGGTGGTCAAAGTAATCCGAAGCTCTCTACTACGGCGCGCCTCATCACCTGCGTTGCGTCGGCGCGGTAAACCCTACAATCAATATTTTTGTGCACATTGTTCAATAAAGACGCGAGCCCGATATTTTAAACATACTGCATCCTTCACTAGTTGTCATAAACCGTTTGCTATCCACGTGACTGGCGTCGCGACCGCTCCTGTTGTCTGGCAACCATTGTAGCAGAACTCAGACCTACTGAGTGTTCGCGCCGTTTGTAGCCAACTTCCCAGCTGGTAATCTTGTCTTTTTTTAACAAATGGCACGAACCGTTCAAACAAAAAAAGTGCCCCTGTGCGATTCGAACTTGCGACCGCCGGGCCAGCCAAACGTTACGGCCCGCCTGCAATGAAGTCAGACACCAGAGCCATTACACCATCGACGTGAGAAGCGCGCAGGGCAGGAACCTGCGGCATAAAAGCCGCTTCAGATTAATAACCCAGCACTCCGGCGTGTTTTCATACCTTATAATCAGCCCAAAGCTTTAACCACCAACATGCTGTTGAGCGCTTCTGGTGCAAGTCAAAGCGGAGCATATCCAATATTCCAAACAACGCTAACAGTCTTGTTCATTAAAAGAAACAGGAAAGCAATCGAACTGCGCGATAGTGGGACTAGGCGACTTTGTGGTGTATCGCTGCTTCGGTCGAGCTATTTTTGCATTCCTTCTACAAACGTGTTTATGTAATAAATTCTCAGTTTAGGCATTCAGTCGTTTATATCGTCACGTCAACAGTTTCACGTTCGCGCAACTCACATTACAGGCTACGTGAGGCACACGTCGCCAATATTGTCAAGAATACCGGCTAGCAGACCGACAGTTTAGACCTGTGCGAAACAGCGTAAGCAGTTTACGAATAAGCAGTTCGCTTTAAACGCGCTTACTTCGGCCTGCGCCACTCGCCCGCGATGTTGACTGAAAGTTCGACCACGTTGTTCAGTCGTATCAGAGATCAGACATCTCCCGTTCAGTTGCAGGGCGAGTTTCATCCTAGCGCCGATGTTGTAGCTGTAACTGACGCTTTGCGGGCCCGCTCGCTCGGTGCCGACAAGTTAGGCAGACGAGGGGGAACTATGATTGGCTTCTTAGCAAGACGTCACTTTGTGATTCACGAGTTGCATTTTTTTCTATTTGCCCATATCGTGCGACAAAACCCGAATGCATTGTTTGTTTATCAAAGTTTCACCGTATAAGTACCCACACAACACATATTTTAAATCCCTTCGCGAGCCCTTTAAAGGAACAGACAATTGACAGATTTGTGTGGAGTGCATGCCGCCTGGCTCATACGAAACCCAGCGTTTTGTATACTGGGGTAACGGCGAGCAATTTGTAAATAAACAGGCGTAATAATTTTAATTTTGCAGCAAAATTCCTAAAGTCGGAAAGGTGGCCACACGTAGAGGCTGAACGTGACACTACATTACGTGTCCAAACAACTTCGTCGGCTTCACCACGCGATTCAAAAACCGCGTGACGGGAAAGGAAATGTTCCACATTATTGCTGTTTCGCAGGGGACAAGTTTTAAATACCTCTTTTATTCTCACGTGCAGTGTGTTCCTGCACGGCACACTGTCATGAATGCAAGCATTCCTTTTAGCGGGTAACGTGTGGCTGGTAGATATAGGAATCCATATTTCAAAAGTTATCAGCAAAACCGTTTCGAAGTAAGGTGTTTGAAGTGATGCCCTTTCATCTGGAATAAACAAAATTGACTCGACAAAAATCGTTTAATTCCTTGAAGCAGGTGGTGGTGGTATTGTTAGCAGACATTTTTTTGTTTACAAAGGGTACAAAGATGCCACGTAACGTTTTCGCGACTTGTGGTAAATAGGGAAAAGGGGTTAGGTTATGTGAATTGGGGGAAAGATTAATAAATGCAGTGGGGTAGGAAGCTAAAAGGACACAACCATTGGCTAATTAGGAGGAGCTTGGGCGGAGCAATTGCAGGCATATCCAGCAAGGCTAACGCCGCTGATCCCACAACAACCACCACCACCACCACGAAGAAGTGGATTGAAGCAGGTGGTAGTGGTATTCTTAGCAGACATTCTTTTTTATTTAGAAAGGGTACAAAGACGCCCCGTAACGTTTGGCGACTTGTGGTAAATAGGGAAAAGGAGTTAAGTTATGTGAATTGGGGAAAAGATGAATAAATTCAGTGGGGTAGGAAGCTAAACGAAGTAGATGCCGGAGGAGGAGGAATAACTTTAATTGCACAGCATGTCAGCGCTAAACACGCTGGATCAGAGTGGAACCCCCCTTCACAGGATTCCTATATGCTGCCTTCGCCACCTGGCCCTGGTAACCAGCCGTAGCTGATCCTCCAAGGCGGGGGGCTGGACTAGCAAGATCTCCCATCGCTCGCTAGGGGTAAAGGTGTGGAGTTCTTAAGTCGGACGGAGTGTCCTAATAGGGGGTGGGTGTTCTGGGGCTGACGGTCGCACTCTCCTATCATGTGGGAAAGTACCTTGAGCTGCTTGCATAGCGGGCAGGGTCTTGGTCCGTACTGATTTTGGGAACATGCTATTCAGTAAGCGAAGGGTGAGGGAAACATCCTGACTGAATTGTCCGATACGAAGTACTTCTGCTGCTCCCGCGTGCCGTTCTGGGTGCGGGCAGGAACGTTTCTCTGCCTATCCTCTCGATAGTGCCGCACTCTCTGCTCCCTGTAGGTCACCATAGGTTCACATCCGGCCTCCTCCTCAGTCCAATTGCCCGGTACGGTTAACGGCCGGGCCTGTCGGATGTCCTCGACGGATGTTCCGTAAAGCGTGTCAGAAGAAACGGTTTCTTCTTCGCTTGGGTTAAGATGGCCTGGGTAAAGCCAATAATTCGAACTCGATGGGCTTGCCAATCCTACTTTTTCAAGGCCTGTTGTCGTTTCTCAAAGGATAAAATAAGTGCTGCAAGCGAACCAGTAGATGGCGCTGGCCGGTGCATACATGAAATACCAGGTTTTACCTATTCGGGAACGGAGTGTCCCTGCAAGAACATTCATTCACCGCAGTACGATGGCTCTTGACAGTTTCTTCGTAGGCGGCCGATGTCATCGATGGAATAAGTGAGTTGCGTGTTATAAAATCCCAATGGCAAAGCAGTATGGTGATTTACCCGTTCCCATCACGCAACCGCAAACAATGGCTCTTTACGCCGCATCACGGTCGCTGCGAAGAACTTGGTTGAGTAATAACCCCACTCGTCCCCACTGTGTTTTCGACGGGCAAGCTTTAGAATAATGATGCGGTAGCGATCCACCAGCTCAGGACGTGAGGCACCCTCATTAGTGCCATTCCTTACCTTCTTGCTTTTTTCTTCCTTTCAGTTACTACAACATGAGACCTATCGGCTTCGCATCGCCAAGAAAAGGAGACATTTGACGGCAACGTACTTTGGTGCTTCCATAATTGCTCCTTCGGTAATTAGTGTGCTGAAACTACTTATGTAGGCCTCAGTACATGTCCTTAACGAACTTTTACAGCGATGCTGTATGAGGTGGCGTTGGGCTGGACGAACGGGCGCAGAAAAACCTCGCCGGACGATGATTTTCACGCACGCAGCCTGGCACCACTCGACATTCCAGAAACACAGACATAAGCGTTCGGGCACTGATTTGTAGCTTGCAATTGCTCCTCGCCGCTCGCGTGCGTTCGCGCCTCAGTTCTCAAACGCTAGACGCCGAGTTCGCGAAGCCGGTTGGAACTGCTTCTAGTGCGTGCGAACGCGGTGAATTTTGCAAGACATATAAAGGCCTGTGGGCAGAACTATTCGGGCTTGCCAGTTATGAAGAACTTTCAGCAGCAAGTACGGAAATCTATGTGATGTGCAACGGACGGGTCTCCGACGAAGCGAGAGATTGGGCTGCAGACAAAGAGCGTCATTCCGGAATTTCAAGAGGAAGCGCAGAGTGACAAGGCGCAGGCACCGATTCATGGGTACGGATACGGACGACTGCGGTCCAATCCCGAATATCATGCGGTGAAAGCGGCGGCAAAACGTCAGGTAGTTGCAGAAGATCCGGAGGTTTGCGAGCTCCGTAACATTGTACATACTGTAATGAAACAAGTGTGCATTGCCCCTTGGCGGCTGACAAAGACATTACGGAGACAACGACCGAGTTTCGAAGCGTAACAACGCAGAAAGCTTCGCCGAACTAAGAATAAGCTAGGTGAGGCATCCAGCTTCGTTGTTTGTCCAGTGTTCGCGCCACTAGTGCGAAGCCGCCCGATTTTTAAAGCCTATTTACTAATATGGTCAAGGCTTTACTATTATGGTCAAATCTCGACACACCGACGCCTTTTCGCCTCCAACAAAAGAGCAGCCACCATGGCCGGCACCGAACCGGCGTCCTGGTCAAAACAGCACAACGTGTTGGGCAGTGATCCTCATACACTAGTGTGATGTAAATGATAAAAAATTTGTCTTAACCTTGCCCGCAGGGCTAAAGCAGTAATAAAATACGCGTACATAGATCTCCAGCGCCAACAACAGGCTCAGACTGAACAGCATAAGGCGGTAAACGGGAGCCCAGTTGGCGGATGCGAATTGGAGCTACGTAGCAGGCATATGATGGTTTCTCTTGACGAGCTTCTGAATGTTTTGTGTAGAAGATATTTTCGATCCTTTGTCGCCCGGCAGGCCGCGGTGGCCGTCTCCGTTGTCTGTATTCGGTCTGACTACGAGCGTGATGGTCCCTGGCTAAAACATCCCTGCCATCGAGTTGAGACATGGTCCTTTCGAGGCCGTGTAGGTCATCGGTGGGCGATTGACTTCTGCTCCCACTTTCCGAAAGGATACCCGAAGGATTGCCTGACTAAAAACAATAGGCTCTCGCTAACCGATGCGATTCGGGCGACAGGCTTAGAAACGAAAGGTTCCCGCGAATCGAGTCTCCTACTGTACTTCTTCTTCGATGTTTGGTCGGCATAAACAGCGATTATGATGCTCTCCCAGAACAAGATGCGTACGTGTACGTTCCCCGATTGGTTGCTTCTTTTAAACGGCTCCAGTGTTCTAGGAATCACAAAACAGAAATTTACTTTGTGCTTCACCATTTTACCTTGCAAATCCGAAATAGTTCTTTGTTAAAGAGACACTAAAGGGTAGGAAAAACGTTGGCCTGCATCGATAGATTAAGGTGCCTGGAATCCCAAATTCACCACTCTCGCAACTCGCAATTCTTTACTAAAGGAGAATATGCCAGAAACGTGAAAGCGGGTGCCGACGCCCCTCACGGTTTGGGGTACTACCGTTTGCGACGTCTGAATATTTGTGCTCGGCAAGATCTCTTTGGACAAGTATCTATAATTGTTTTTTTCCTAATGAAACAGTTCCAAAGTCGTTTCGCACGTGAAATAAATGTAAATCAAAGCTTTCCTTGAGCGTACGTAGTTTTGCAACGCAGACAACATATTTTATACCCTGCGAGACGGGCTGCTTCCCTCACACTCGTGAGCCATCATGCTTTCAGTTTCGTTTTGAAAAAGCATTGGTGTGCATTTGGCCCGGTCAGTAAACGAGCGCAGTGAGCGCCCAAGCTTGTGCAAGCTGTATCTCCGGCAGAAAGGGGCAAAGTGAGAAGATGCACCGCAGGTGTCTAAACAAGCCGACTCACCCGAGGTCCTAATCCGTTCTCTCCGCACGGATGTTTTTATGGTAAGGCGTGCCCGCACCCGGCTCGAACATTATTGTCCATGAAAGCTTAGGCTGATTACGGCGGGGGTTATCTGACACATCCCAACTTGTGTGCTGCCGCTAACTGCGAGCCGCCGTTGATAAATATTCCGTACATCGTGTACGCATAGCTCTACACTTGGTATGCCTGGGCGGGGCGGCGCCGCTCGAAGTTCGGCCGTTCGGCCACGAAGACCACTGAAGACCGGTGCGGTAAGATAGTGTGTATTTTATGCCAGGTTGGTGCGTCGCGTGATAGAAGAGAATATGAGATGGAAGCGATCGCCAGACAACCTGAGATGATTGCCGTAGCTTCGGAGACACATGGCCGGGCAGTCGCTCTTGCGCGATATTTTAAACGGCACTTGTCGCTGCTGCATTCACGGCCGACCTGAAGTATGGCTGTCCAGTGTAGGCGGACAGAACGACTTCTGTACCGGTGAAAAGCAATTCTCGTTTGGTCGGTGACAAATAATAAAAGTTAAAGCCACCCTCCTCGGTCAAAGATTACGTTTTCGGTGGTCGGCCATGTCTTGGTGACGTAAAAGTGACTGTTGCCAGCTCACACAGGTGCCAGGCCCCATTTTTGTGACACGATGTTGACGTGACAAAAAATATAAAAAGAAGCAGGAGATAGAAATGGCAGGTTTTTTTGCGGATTTCTCAAGAAATAACGCATTGTTGCTTGTCAAACAAATGCTGAGAGTGCTATGAAACGTATGGTCTTTAAGTTAAAATAAAATTTCCTGCAGCCTTTAATGTCAATTTAAACGATCCATTCATCACACGTCCCCCGCCACCACGGAGTAAATCTGGTCATTATTTTCCGTCTTCTTCCTTCGGTGTTTATTACTGCAGCGCTTATCTGTCCCAAGCCCAGGACAATTCCCGTCGGTGGGCGCGTGCTACTACATTAGGATGAAGAAGGCACAGCATCTTCGCAGCACAGTTCGGTGAAAAGAGAGTGAGAAGTACAGAAAACTCTGTTTGAACAGCGCAGGCTCTACATGCCTCGGAGAAAATGGGTTAGAAGAGGTTAAAAGTTGAGGTTCGTTCAAGGCCTGGCTAATCCTTCTTGGGGTGCGCGCGCCACTACCTGAACATTAGGAAGAAGGTGCACCAATTCAACAGCTCAAAACGGAAAAAAGGCATTGAGGAGAACAGAAAAATCTGGACTTGGAACAGCGCTGGCTCTAGACCTCCGGAGAGTGTGGGATAGATAAGGTTAAAATGCGAGGTTCTGTGAAGCCTTGCGCAATCGCGCTTGGGGTGTGCGCGCCCTAACATTAGGGGGAAGAAGAAGGTGCAGCATCTCTGCAGCACTTTACAGAAAAAAGAGAAAGAGTAGGACAGAAGAATCTTTATTTCGAACAGCGCAGGCCATAGGCCTCGCAGAGAAAATGGGTTATAGGAGATTAAAAGACGGGGTTCAGCGAACCCCTAGCTAGTCGCTCAGGGGGTGTTTTCTCCACAACATTAGGGTGAATTAGATGGTGCGGGTTCTCCGCATCACAGTAAGAAAAACAGAGTGAGAAGGACACAATATTCTTTAATGGGGACAGCTTAGGTTCTAGACATGCCGGATAAAGTGGGATAGATAGGTTAAAAAATGGTGTAGGGGAAGTCCCCGCCAATCGTGCTTGGAGCGTGTGCGCCACTACATAAAGGTGACGAAGGCGCACAATTTACGTTTCACAATACGAAAAAAGAGGGCGGCAACGACAGAAAAGTCTTTTGTGGGATTAAGGCTGGCTCTCGGTGTGCGCACTCATAAATTAAGGTAAAGAAGAAGGTGCAGCATCTCCGCAGCACAGTATAAAAAAAGAGCGAGGAGGACACAAAAGGGCTTATTGGGAACATCGCAGGTTTCTTTGACCAAAAAATCGTCGCGGGCAGAATAGAATGTATATCTCTATACTGATCTGTAGCGCAAACCGACAAAAATCTATATCCTCATTAGACCCGTAGAAAAGCACTGCGCTATGTTTTCCGTCAGGAATGTCCACTGCCATACTAGAAGTAGTTGCCAACTGAGTGGTACAGTGTGAACGCCCGAGCTTGTGTCACCACAGGAAAACACATTCCTGGAGACAAAGTACAGGGAAGGAGAATGTATATCAGGACGTGGTAAAAATTACTCTAGATATTATGCTCACATCTAAGGCTATATGCTGTCCCAGAGATCACAACCTGCCGTCATGTGAACCAGGTATGAATGGTGTAGTACAGCAGAAACCTATGTAAGGCACACAAAAACATGCGATCTTTGATAAATAACGAAAATAGACCTAGACGAGCCATACATCAGAGTTGTTGAAAAGGTAGCGTACATTATTGGTTGCCGCATCTAGCTCAGCCAACCATTCACCTATCGGCAGAGATGACACCAACCTTAGGCAGCCAGAACTTTCAAAATAAAAAAGTGAACAAAAGCTATCCCACAACGAAAACAACAACGGTGTAAACAATATTCAAGAAAAGCAGCAGAAACCTAAATTAGCGCGAGAAACTAACAAAAACACGCCGAACCAGCAGCTGATTCTGACCGAACTACAATTTTTGATCAGGAAAGGAGTCATAAACACATTTCACTTGATAGAAAACATCCTTCAAGTGTGAAAAACCATTAAAAATAAGCAGGGCCAGCAAGCTCCACACTCGGTTTCACAGGCGTGCTTTCGGATGCGGAACCATTACAGTATGAGACCACGCGGCGGAGTTCGGATAAACAAAATATCAGAAGAATGTGAATACATGTTAAAACGGGCCCGTAAATGACGCCATGTGCCACATGGCTGTATTCACTGGAAACACAGATGTCTCCTCTCGCTTGAATTTTCACGTGATGTTTCTTTTGGCACTCAGGTGGAGCCTTAGCGTCATAGCATTCTTGCGCGTTGAATGTCCCATCGTGTGTACGTTTGATGGCAATAATAGGAGATGACACCTCATCCCTTTTACTACATTCTCCATTTAGTTTTGTCTTCTTTTAATTAGAGAACGTATCATGTAGAACCGAGCTCTGCAACTCACGTGGGTTTGCACGTTGCGACTTTGCTAGAAAACTAGTTTAAGGCGCGGTAATCGCTCATGAATCTATGAAGCCACACGCTTGAATAGAATTTGCGTTTCCACGTGTAGCACCGGTAACCTTTTTAGATGTGCTGGAGTTGTGCTCTCAGTGAGAGAGGAATTCTCTGAACGATGTCTTTCTGCAGACTTTGACGTGCCTATAAACATGTTTTCGATTTGGTCCATCTACTAACTGGAACGTTTCTGGAGCTGTTTGTCTGGCTTTGTCTGAACTGTTATTTAACACTTTATACCTTTCAAATCGTACCCGGGGCTGAAATGTGTCCTGGAAGAAACGCGAGGTCTCGCCGTCTTCTTGTGCGTCTCTTTCAGGTTGGCTAGTTGGTTCCCGAGCGGTCACTTTCGATTTGTTCTTCGTAAAAATAGACGTCTCCACAATCTCGGTCTCGGCATTCAACAAGGTCGTGGGTGACAGAAGATTCTCGGTGCGATTTTTGCTGGTTGGGGGTGATGTAGACGTCCATACTCTGCTTGCCAAAGTGTTATACTTGGATTTCATACAACGATTTCATCCTTAATAGTGCCCCTAGCGCTGTTCACGCACCAAATGTTGATCTATTCACAGAACACATAATCAATTTAAAAGTTTTGATTGCCCTGACAAATCGTGTTTCGTGACGGCTGCCATGACGCTACCAGAACAGGTCTTCAAGCGAACGTTAGAGCGCTGTGCCTGCTTGGGGCTGCGTTAAAGCCTTACTTACCGTCAGTACACTTAAATGGCGCCACCATACTACGCAGGCACACTGTCCGCGTCTGCTTGTTTGACTATATGCACCTGACTTTTTCATATAGCACGCAGTACCAAAAGCAGTATGAACCGCTACATCTATGTTTGCTTTTACTCGACTGGTAGCATTTCGGCTGGCGTACCCGCAAATTTTTCCGCCATTTTTTCGCGAGGCTACCATGGTTGCCAGACCAGGACTGCCGCTCTGTTGATTAGCTCGCATCATCCGTAAAGGCCGCGGATCTGTCAGCCCGCTCTGGGTATACAAACCCCTGCGCGCTCGCGCCGCGGGCTCGGGCTCGAGCCCGGATTTTTTTTTCGTCCCCACGGGAGGTACTACAAACGTATGGGGCCCGTAAAGGCAGTCCGTAAAGGGGAGGGCTGTCCTGATCTGGCAACCATGGGGACGAAGCGAAAAAAAAACCCCGGGCTCTAGCCCGAGCCCGCGGCGCGAGCGTTTCGGCTTATAAATAGAGGGCGGCTAATTAGGTCTTCTGAGACGTGCCAACCGGTGTACGAACGTTCGACGTGGGAACGTTCAGTAGAGGCACCAGGATTTTCCACCAATGATACAGTACAGTCTGTGGTGTTGGGCAGATGCTTGCCCCATTTTCCTATTACCGAGCGTCGCTCCGTGTGTCCGTGACGACTCAGATACAGACTAGAGTCTGCGTAGCCCTTCGGCAAGGGAACTGATGGATGGCGCCGTGGGCGTCGTCTGTTCTATTGGCGACTTAGTGAACATTTCCGCGATAGTAGTAGCCCTTTCTTGCAGCTGTGACAGCCTGTGGCGCTCATGGAGGGTTCCGTTTTCCATGAACAGCAGTGCACTATGGCTGGAACGAAGAGTGCTTTTGGGAGTCTTCGACGCTTGTCGTAGCAGTGACGGGTTCGGTGGCGCCTGCTGATGAGCTCGTTGCTTCCCGTAGAAACCGTGACGATACCGGGGCTACTGGCTTCCGACTCGGCTCTTTGTAATTCCTTCCGCGGGTCACCGTCGACGGCAAGCGCTGTTGGCACCAACTGGAAGGAAGAGCAGCTGGAGTCCAGCTCTCTTCGACATGTTTTTTGAGTGAACAGCAGGATTCTGGCCGCTGGCGCTCAAGATCAGTTGCACAGGTGGTTTTATCAAGATTGTATTATATAGAAGTTCTGCCAGCGTCTTCTTGTTGCCCCATCGTTGTGCTGGACTACATGTTGTGGGAATTGCGGAGGTCCGCCATCTTCCCTATCTCTCTCTGGTTGCTGCGGAGGCGAGAGAGGGAGGTTCCTCTCTCCCTTCGGCCCGCGCTTTTCCTTTCTGTGGGAGGATGATGGCGGGGGGCGCTGCCCAACCCCTCACGACACAGGTTTTGCCGGGAACTTCCGGGCGGCCTGGCCTGGGGCCGTCGACAAAGGGAGAGCCTCTTTGGATACGAGCTATCATCGGGAGCGGCCGTAAGTACGACTTGCTCCTTTTTGGCCTTCCTGTGTCAGCCCTCGCGCCTGTTTCTGCCGTCCTGGCGAAGGTTGTCTTGACGGTGTAGAGCGACGCGCCCGACGTCCCTTATTGCCGTGCAATAAACGTCAGAGTGGTCGAATTCTGTGTCCTGTGTTCCTTGTTGTTCGCTGCCACTAGCCAAGTTGGCGGTCCGTGGCGACGTTCAGCGGAGCTAGCCTTGCGGTCGAACCTCGAGGATCGAGCTAGGCCGCCGTAAGTTCCCTGGTCCCCGGAATGTTCGAGCTCTGCAGTATCCGCCGTAATGACGTGCTAGAACTCGCCGCAGCTTTTGACGAGCTCGGTGTTCCTAGTGCATTCCGAGAAGTTTCTCTGTGCCGCTGTCGTCCTCGAGTAAGCATGCAGCGAGCGTCATTTAGCTGTCTTCTCAGGCGGGGGTATTCGAGTCGAAAGTTTGGCTTCAGTCGCTCCGTCGCTGTGCCGCTTCTTCTCGATCTTTGTCCGCGACGTTCAGGGCCTTACATTTAGGACGATTCCTCCGCCCTCGCGGCGTGAGGTGGAGGAGTAGTAAAGCGATGAAGCCCTTCCACTCGTGGGTAGAGATTCGAGGCATTTCCGCACTGGAGTTTGGCACAAACAGTAATGACAGTGGTCAGCAAAGGGAAGACTACTACTTGCTTTGATTTCCCTACATCTTCTTCGGCATACCCGGAAAATATTCAAAAAGTGTGTCAAGTAACTTCTCGTGATCTTCAGTAGTGCGTGGCGGTAAGTGTAACACACACCTGTTCATGACAATCGCTGTGCTGCAGTGAAGGTCGAGAAGTTGTACAATACGCCAGAAGAAAGCGCATAAAGTGATTGATAACACAGAAATGATAACCAAGTGAATTCCTGAGAGCGCTTCTTTGACTCTGCATGCTGAATTCTCAGCCAGAGAGATTGGTGGATCGTCCGGAAGTGAGGAAAGCTGCCACAGCCACTGCCAGTCGCATAGATGGTTTGCGAACTTGGGTGGTTACGTTGCGGGAAACTTAGAATTGACAAACCGGCAAGAAGCTTCTCGCCACTGATTTATCTATTGGGTAGGTACGATAATAGTGGTTGAATATGTTGTCGTCGCATAGAAAAACAATCAGGAACAAGGTCATGAGCCTTTATCGTTAATGTTAGTTCTATGTCCGGAGTAATATTCCTGCTAAGTACTCTTTTTGGAAGGGCCGTGGAAACGTATATCCTCATCAAGGAACATAACAACATGAAATCATAAATGTTTATTCGTTTCAGCCGGAATAAATTTTTATTCGTTTTAGCGAAAGTGCAGAGCACGTTTGCATGTCTCGACTTGGTCGACTGAGCACTCTTTAATACAAAAAAATCGCAACCCAGGGAAACGGTGAATTAATTAATTAATTAATTAATAATTAAATAATTATTTCTATACCAGCCGTCAAACACCTCATGATGGGAAAGAGAGAGAGAAGGAGAGAAAAGGGAAAAACTGTTCGCGGGGCGCACAGACGGGATGAATCAATAAAAACTTCAAATATGCTCCAAAACTCCCATAAAAACTAATAAAAACCACCAAATGGGGATTGCTGCATCGCGTGACAACATATGTATCTATAAAAAGCTCAATGGTTCACAGCCATGCAGTCATACACTGAATACCTTTAAATAGACGAGGAAAATTATTCCCGCGTTTTAGGTGAACACTTGCATGACGACATCACACTATCTGGCTTTAGCAGGCACTCATTATCTGATATAAAATGAGTAGAAAAGTCCTAAAACACTGCCATCGTTGTTGCTAGGCCCCCCAGAGCATCTAGCGTTCACGGGACACCTTTGTCGAACACAGCTTCCATCGCATCGAGGAGCGTGTAGTTTGGGCAGTCGTCGTACTGCACGTCGTAGGCAACAAGGCAAGTCGTGAAGTTGCTTAGGAGGACCTTCTCAACCTGCATGACCGAAAAGGTGAATGTGTGGATGAAACATTGAAACGATAGGTGTAACATAACTGTGCTCCGCACTTTATCGCTGTAATTCAATTGTGTATGTTCACTTCTCCGAAAAAAGCCTCCCTCTGAAAATTTCCAGACGCGTCTGCCGTGAATTACTCGAGACCATTTTTTGCCCCCGAATACACCGGTTGTCAAAACGCCAGTGTCCAAGTGCCGAGCATGCTCTCTCTTAATGAAGACCCCGCTGTTCCTTTGTATTCCTTTTTCTCTCTTAAAATAACTTCACGTGTACCTGCACTCTCATAGGCAAGCAAATAGAGCATTTAGTGGAGGTTCACTTCGCTACTTCCGTAAATGCTACATCTGTAATTAACACTCTCAACTTACTCACGTAGGCATCGTACCTGTCTCTAACCAACATTCCCAAGTTGATGGCTACGACGCACAACAGAGGTCATCACTAGGTCTGGGCTAGACAGCGGGGCTCTGCTAAGTTTGGTTTTGTTAAGAATGCTTGCCTGTTTTGAAATCCTGGGACCTCTGTTTGATGCTCTCCCAGTCCCGAGATTGCCCAATTTCCTTGGCGCGAGTTCAAACGTTCTTTGGTAAATGTTTTAGCTATCTGATTATTTGTATGTCACCCGACTGTTGTTTTGCGTGCAGTGTACTGCCGCCACGCCACCGTATTTTTGACCTACGGACCTATTGCACGCTCAATTATTACAGCACTATAGCTACCAGGATAATTTCCGGTACTTCATTTTACTTGATTAGTCGAGAAGTACCGTAAAAATTACGATATGCGCTATAACCAATGTGGAGTAAGGCTAAAAAGTCAAAACTATGCAGAGTCGAACTTTTGGAAAGCCACTGGAGCAAGAACTGTTAGTAGATTTGAATTACTAGCGCGAAGTCGTTTCAGTTTGCAATTTAAAAATGAAACCGCTATTTCCCAGTTGGAAATTGTTATACAGGTGGTACAGGGCTACGCGCCTACATCAAGCAACGACAACCAGCTGGTTGAACGCTTCTATGAAGATGTAGAATCGGGGAATGGCTAAAGTAAAAACACAGTATACCGTAGTTACGGGGAGACTTCAATGCTCAAGTAGGCAAGAATCAGGCTGGAGAAAAGGCAGTTGGGAACTATGGTCTGTGCTGTAGAAACAGTAGGGGGAACCTACTAGTCGAGTTTGCAAAACGGAATAATCTACGTATCATTAAGACCTTCTGCAAACGGGATTATTCTGCAAACGGGATTATTCTGCAAACGGGCTTGTTCTGCAAACAAGCTGCGATCAAATGCCACAAAGACAACCTATATAATTTTCCGCCCAATCAATACGCCCTTAAACGAAGCTATCAATCTCAAATACGAAGGTCATGTTATTGCACGGGTACATGAGGAAAAGTTCCTTGGTATTTGGTTCCAAGAACAGTTAAACTAGTCAGTACACGTAAATCATTTAGTTACGGCTCTGGCACAAACAGTTGGGTGCCTTTATAAAATATCACACTTAGTACCGCTATGGCTAAAAATAAACATGTATTATTCTCTACTCTATCCAAAACTCCCGTACGGAGTCTTGGTGTGGGGAACAACCTCACAAAATTTTTACAATAAGCTTGTCGTCCTGAAAAATAAGATATTACGGTGTTTCGAAAATTTTCAAGGGAAATTCCAAGACCTGCCCAACTTCGCCTTTGTTTTAAAAACACTCAATACTTAGAGCTGACCAGCTGTATTACTTTACACTTCTGCAGATGGCACACAAAAAGAAGTTATACATAGATGGTGACGCAGAAAACCGTCATTACTGTGTACGGCGTCTAATAGGACGTACACCTAAAACTAGAACTAATTACGGCAAACAATCGGCCACTTATCAAGTACCACATGTCTTGAGCATCCGAGCGGATAATTTAAAATTTAACACCAGTGATACCGTATTTAAGACTGAAACCAAGGTGATGTTTATAGAAAAGAAAGTGAGATATGACAATCACTAGGCGTGTCTCATTCTAAGGAATTTAAACTGTATTGTGTGAAGACGTGATTTTTACATAAACATGACGAACAATCCGTCTAGAAATCTGGCGTGTTCTATTGTATCTGCTGGTAACAGGTATTGCAGAAAAAAGTTTAATGTATATTGTATAACTTGGGATTCTCATTTCTAGAAATGTACGATTTTTTTGTAATGTTCTTAATTTATTTTATTTCTCTCCGTATTGGTGGATCTTATTTCTGAGCGTGCATATTTACTTTGAACATGTCCTCTGCTGTGAACTCCTTTGTTGTGAACTCCAGAGGGTCAGGAGCCCTCGTCAGGCACTCAATGCCTTTAGCTCCTGCCCCTTCAGCAGGAATTGTAACAACGTCTGCTGAAAATAAAGATTTCTTCTTCTTAAAAAAAATTCTTATGCAGAAAACTAAAGTAATGATCAATAGCCTCGGGACAGCACAGCGATTTCAGATAGGTGGCCAGGAAGTAGGAGTGGTAAGCGAATATATCTACTTAGGCCAAGTTGTGACCCCGGATCCCAACCCATAAGGCAGAGATAATAGAAGGATAAGAATGGGGTGGAGTGCATTCGCCAGGCATTCTCAGATAATAAATGGCATCCTACCATTGCCCCTGAAGAAGAAAGTGTATGACAGCTGCATATTACCTGTATTCACCTACGGGACAGAAACTTGGAGGCTCACTAAGAGGGTTCAACTTAAATAGAGGACGACTCAGCGAGCAATGGAATGGAAGATGATAGGTGTAACATTAAAGGACAAGAAGAGACCGGACTGAATCAAGGAACAAACGCGTGTTCCCTGACACGCGTTTGTTCATATTAGTTTGAACATATTAGTAGAAATTACGAAGAAAAAAATAGACGTGGGCAGGGCACATAATCCGAAGGAAGGATAACCGTTGGTCATGAAGGGTAACAGAGTGAATCTCTAGAGAAGGCAAGCGGGGCAGAGGGAGATGGGCACATGAGATCAAGAAGTTTGCTGGCATAAACTGGTCGCAGTTAGCACAGGACCGGGGTAATTGGAGATTAATGGAAGAGGCCTTTGCCCTGCACTTGACATAGGTAGGTTGGTGATGATGATTGATGATGTTGATGATTATGAAGATGATGATACCTTACAAAGCATTTGTAGTTAAATTGTTATCGTTGTACCAGCTTTCCAAGTAGCCGGGCAGAATTCACCGGATTTGTGCAGTTTGAATCAACCGAACGCTCTTGCTCATTTTTGTTGTTGCATGGCACTGCCCGTAATGAGGTGGTGGAAAATCTGTTGTTTTTTGTTATTGTTGGGTATTGTTCTTTCAACTCGGCCCGCTTTGGTGCCGCTTGTAACCAAACCAGCTACTTTTCCGTATGTTTTGTTTTTATGCTTGGTGCCTCTCGCGACATGTTTTTTTAGTTGTATGTTAGATATATTTTGTACTTCCCCGGAGCCGTTCAGAAAGATGGTTTACAGTCATTTTAGCAGGAATCAGTTCTTCGCTATTTTTAAATAAAAAGGCGTTTTTACTCTTAAATATGCACTTTTGTTAGACTGACACTTTTAAACCACAATTTCGGAGTGAGTAATGTTTGCACGCAGAAACCCTGTACCAGCGGTGGCAGACTGGCAAAATTTATCCAATATGCGCTTCGTCTTCTGGCTCTTTATTATGAAAACACATTGATGACTCTAGTGCTTTTGCGCAGCAGGATAAAAAAATTGGGCCCATCTCCCCGCGAGGGGGACTCGAGTAAATGCGTCGCATAGGGGGTGGGTGTATTGCGTTAACGTTTAGTGTTTGGGGAGTTGGTGGTAGTGAATGCGTTGTATCAGCAGCTTCTTGACGTAGTCAAGGATATAAGGCGCGTTCGTAGCCTCCCATTCTGTGTTGGCTTTGTGGCGCAGTGGGTAGAGCACCATGTACATTGCGTTCCGCCCGCAGGGTCGAGGGATCGAAACCAGGCGCCGGATAGTATTTTTTTTATATAGTGTAGGGGGAGGGGTGCGGACTACGACTACGGACGTAAACGCGGATGACATGGTGAGTTACTGAAATGCTCTGCATTTAAAATGAATGGATGACGAGAAGGGGCGATAAAAGTGCGGACCGAACCAGCGTACTCTCCGCGTGGCTGGTCAAAACATACTAACACTAAAGCGAGCTAAGCTTTTCGCTCCACCGGTTTCATTTCGCCAACTCGATGCGGAAGCTAAAATCAGCGCTTATACCACGTGAGATGGGCACTTATCCATAGGAGGCCCTGGCTTATGAAGAAACCGATTATGCCTTCTCAAAGCGTGCCTTTATGTTCAACTGTAGAATGTGCCTCTGCCTGCATAAAACACTCAATCTTCATTTTAAAGAGGCTCGTTTCTTCACCTCGCAAAGAGAGGGAATTTTCACAAGCGTGAAAGCTATTTAGGCTTTTCTGTAGGTATCACGTTTATGTAGGTATAAATGTTTATTTGGCTTCTTTTTGCGTCTGAGGTGATCATTGAAGACGGCAGGGGCTCACATGGCGAACTTAAGGCTAGTAGTTCTATAACTAATATCCGCATAACTGACTAACTAGTGACTAAAAACCCGTGTGAACAACGGCAGCAGACTTTATGAAAGATGGCTATAAGATCCTGGGTATTCATTTCTACCGGCAGTAAGGGCGTTTGGTTGCTGGGCTGTTGGCCGCTATAATTTCCGACCTGACAAAAATTGATTATTATACTTCGTGTATACTGTTTCCCGCAGGGTTGTCTCGGCTGGACCGAGCAACGTAAAAGCGGTTGATATTGTGGAACGCAAATGCTAATCACATTTGCGACGTCTTAAAGACAGAAAAGGTTTGTAAAATTTTAGTTGAGGTGCTGCATTGCTGACATACTGTCAACAATTATTATCGCAAGGGTTAAGCGTGTAAATATAGTGCGTTTTGTTGTACACCGAACACACCTAAAGCATTTCTCGATTTTGGAGCGTGAAACTTGCTCGAAGTAAAACAATGGCTGATATGGAGGATAAACAAGCAATCCATAATCTTGCTTCAGTTACCAACGTAGCACGAAATTCTGACAAAATGACAGTATCATTCAGCTCAAGAAAGGCCTGCTCGATCAAGTGGTATGGCATATTCCCCAAATGCGGAACACGTGTAGTGTATATTGGATAGCTGTCTTGTGGTCTACAGTTATGCAAAGGTCAATCTGGGTAGTGTTTCAGGGCACAGACAGCCATGGCTTATAAATTAAAATTCCTGGGTGCTTCAGCACGTGCAGTTGGCTATGGTTTCGCAAGGCATCCCGGCGCATGGAATCACCCGTATAAATGGCTGGATATGTCCAACCACCGCACAGGTAAACATGTTTGGAACCAGCCTCTATGTTATCGATTCCGCGATTTAACAATTTTTTTGAATTCCCCATTGCCACCCCTTTTGACCATTATGTGTTCACTACTTCTGTATAACGACGGCCTCGCGGCAATTAGCCTTGATATAACAAAATCGCTAAGCTGATCAGTCATGGTTTTCTGCACATTTACCGAAAATGTGGCCTGGGAAATGCACTAATGTACTGAATAATAGCACTACTTGAAGGAAACAGCCGAAGCGAAAAAACCCTCGAAGAGCCAACAGGAAAATACATCTTATGATGATGGTGAACAGAGCGGCTAGCGCCATCCCATGGCTAACGTTGCACCTCCTTTTGGTGTTGCTTCTGTAGCGTGACATCACGAGGAGTAACTGCACTACACCTTTTTTCGCCTGCACCGCAAACTGCGGTGCGTTTCTACGTGTTAAGCGTCCAACACATGAGGGGAGAGGGGCGCGTGTCCGCACGCGTACTCACGCTCTGTAAACCGGTCCGCCGGCGGCCAGGAGCACGTATGAAGGCTACAGGGCCGGTTTCAAAGAGGAGTAAAACGCGCGTGGGAACACGTCGCTCTCCGCACATCTAGTGGTGGTTATGATGATGATGATGATGATGTGCATTTTAATGGCGCAAGGCCAACTGAGGGCAACGATCGCAAGTGAGAAGTCATTTCATGACACTGCATCTAAAAGAAAAGCATTGCAGTAAGAACAAACGTGAAGTAAAAAGGCAATAAAGATGGCATGTACAAAGGGCCAGGTTGTCAAGATGCATGATAACAAATAAAATATAAAAATATCAAGTCGGAGAGAAACTTAAAAACGCGCTTCAAAAATACATTGGCTCGTCTTCTAAAAGGTACGATGGATGTTATGAAATATGTCGTGCGTATAGTGGTGGGAAGTGTTTGCGTGGTGTTGTGTCAAGTCCCTTGCATTGAATAAGTATGTGGATTACGGATAAGCCCTCTCCACGTCACGCTTACATGGGTCTTGGTGATTCAGTGAGCAGGTGGTAGTGTGTTACAAGTCTGTGGCCTATCCGTAACCTTGCTAAGGCAACTTCTTTGTTTCTGTTGTGTGAATCGGTTGTGTATCGTCCCAAGTGTCGCTTTATTACATGTAGTTTGTTGTCTGTCTGTTCACTCCAGTGTTTTTGCCATGTTTTACGCAAGTTTTGTCTTACGTGTGGCTTGAGATCTCTATAGGGTACTGCTGTTAGGTCTACAGAGCTCCTTAACGCAGCTTCAGCGGCCTTCTCGTCTGCCAACTCGTTGCCAGCAATGCCAGCGTGTCCTGAAACCCAGCACCGGACCGGTTCATGCTTTTGTGCATAGATAGACATAATAGTGTTGAAAACGAGAATAACTATGTGGTTTTCTTTGGGCTTGGGGGATCACGATATTCCAACTACACACAAAGAATCTCTATGGATGATATAATTCGGAATTTGATTTAAAAAAATGTGCCGTAAAATTCTCTTACTCAACTGTTACTTTACTGGTCACCGTCATACACTAGTTTTTGTAGAACCTCGACAATAATGTTCAGGTAGACACAAGTTTTTGTGATCTTACTACGCATTCGATCAAGTTCCTCATGACAAAATAATTCAAAAAAGTGTAAATCTTCCAAAAAGTTTAGTAGCATGGGTGTGTAGGTCATAACCTCGGCAAAGTTGGCGCGGCTCACTCAAACTCAGTCACAATTTTTTTTTCGACTCACCACTCACTCAAAACTCAACTCAATGCTAAACAGCACATCTGCGCTCACTCAAACTTAAACTCACATTGAGCGCCAAACTCATAACTCATTCGGACTCAGAACTCAAAATGTACTCAAAACTCGAAATGTACTCAAAACTCAAAATGTGCTCAAACTCAAAATGTACTCAAACTCAAAATGGACTCAGAACTCAAAATGGACTCAAACTCAAAATGGAATCAGAACACAAAATGTACTCAACTCAAAATGACCCGAACTAAAAATGAACGCAAACTCAAATGAACTCAAAACTCAAATGTAACTCAAAACTCAAAATGTACTTAAACCTCAAATGACTCAAACTCAAAAGGTACTCAAAACTCAAAATGAACTCAGAACTCAAAATGGACTGGAAACTCAAAATGATTTCAGAACTGAAATGGACTCACAACTCTCTCGTGCTGGGAATGTACTCGGGTTCAGATGGACTCTGATTTTATTAGCATTCAGTGTTTTCAAATTCACGCGTGGTAAAAATATTACGGGTGCAAATTCGTGAGCTCAAACTCTTGCATTCGGTATGACATGACACCGTAACTCCTGTGAGGTCGGAAACAATTTTCGTTGCAGATTTAATACAGCTATACCTGCTAGCCATGAGGATTAGAGCCGGCTGCAAGCCGTTGTACGTATATATTGGACACCAAACTCTTGATGTAGGCTCCGTGTGCGACTTCATGACAGAAGCGGTCCAAACACGATGGTGTGCTGGGGCCCTGGGGCAAAACAAACAAGATTGGGCGAGGGGACGTGCGCTCACTGCTCAGTTCATTTACGTCGAAGCTGTTTAGGGTTACGGTCCCGTGAATTCTTGCTCTGCATGCTGAAAAAACGCCTTGTGTCAGAGCGAACTGTCCCCGTGAATATCTGAAGCGCTAGGCGTTCATGAATATGCCTTTGATTCTTTAATGCGTCCCTCCTCCCCCGGCCAGGATCGTGTAACGCCCTGCGTTTCCACAAAAATGCAGATATCACGGAAGTTCAACGTGTAATCAATATAAAGGCGTAAATGTAGAGACTTCATCAAACTAAATGTTAAAATTAACAAAAAAGAAATAATAAGTAAAAATATCGAAAGTGGCGAACCTTGTAACACGGCAGTCATGGATAGTCTCAGATTCGGTTAAAATCCAGAGAGATGCGGCGCTAAAGAATGGGAGGTATCAAATTGAGGGTCTCGAGGAGGGAAATCACGTGAGACAAGCAAAAAAGTGCCTCGTTGTTCGCTAAGGCAGTTGTATTAGTTTTTATTAGCATTTGCTAGGTGGGATGAGCTCTCGTAGTTCGGAAAAGCACCACGCTATCGTTGTAAGCAATTACCGCCACCGTACCCAGCTGTTAACTCCCAGCATGCACGCGTGTGCGTGTGCGAGTGCATATGCGAGTGCGAGTGCGCGTCGCGTGCGCGCGTGTGCGTGCGTGCGTGTGCGTGTGCGTGTGCGTGTGCGTGTGCGTGTGCGCGGGCGCGGGCGTGGGCGTGGGCGTGTGCGCGTGTGTGTGGGCGTGGGCGTGGGCGTGTGCGCGCGTGTGTGTGTGTGTGTGTGTGTGTGTGTGTGTGTGTGTGTGTGTGTGTGTGTGTGTGTGTGTGTGTGTGTGTGTGTGTGTGTGTGTGTGTGTGTGTGTGTGTGTGTGTGTGTGTGTTTTGCGTAAGTCATCTGTTCTTTCATTGTGTTTGACATGTACTCGTTGGGGAACTGCAGAGCCCGAGCTAATTCTTTTCCTTTACATTGTCACCATGTGCTAGTTTTGATATCTTGATCTGATTTCATATTGTAAAAAAATCAGTTCGAGCGCACACACATACGGCGCTTGCTTATTTTTCTCAAGTGTTTTCTTTATGTCGTCGTGTCTGTTTATGTTTTGGTCGCTCTGTTTCCTCTCTATCTCCTACACTCTAGCGAGGAGTTAATGTCTCACATGTAATCGGACAATTCTGGATTCGAGTGCACGTTGACACATTTTGGGAAGGCAATTACGGACACCAAACGCGGCCGCAGGGCTCATTCATAAACAAATGTGAAATTCGCATTTCTGATAAGCTCTGATGCCCCCTGTTACCTATGGTCGTCCACAAATTCCACGACACCATATGTGTCGAAGGATTTGCTTGCTTGTTGGGACACGGGGAAATGGAGGAAGTAACGTTTGAATGGCATTTATTAGCAGAGTTTTTGAGTCTGGTGATTTAGGTTCGAGAGCTTGGCATGGCTTTTGTTTTTACCCCATGCCATCCTGCCTCGATGATTCAGCAATTAGACGCCAATATTTTTATTGCAAGTGTTTTTTATTACTAGGAAGAAATGGACATCTCTGGACAAACCTTCGCATGTATATAGCACAACTGCCTTACGGGTTGGCAAGGAATTTTGTTTAAACCCGACCCAGCAATTAAAGAAAGATACCTTTTTGCTATATCCTCATACCTATAACCAGAAAGCATTTTTATATTTGTCCCATGTGATCCCCCTCGACGAGACCTTTAATTTGATACCCCACACACCCTAGCAGGATCATATGGAATTAATAGCAGTCAAACTAACCATGACTCTCATGACTGTAACCAGGACGCGTTATATAAATGTCCTACGTGATTCCCCTAACTGAAACCTTCAATTTGACACCCCACATGCTTAGCGGCCTCACCTTGAATTTACTCAATCTATGACTCATAATGACTATCTCATGATTAGAACCACGAAGCCTTTTTTATTTGTACCACATGATTCCCCTCGTCAAGACCGTAAATTTGATACCCTACACGCCCTAGGGGTCACTTCGAATTTTAACCCAATATAACACTCGCCATGACTATCTCATGGTTATAACCAGGAATAATTTTTTGCATTTCTACCACGTGATTCCGCTCATCAATACCATTAATTTGGTACCCATCACATCCTAGCGGAATCAATTTGAATGTTAAACCAATCAATGACTAACCATGACTATCTCATAATATAGCCATACCGCATTTTTGTCCCACGTGATTTCCCTCATCGGAACCTTCAATTTGACGCCCCGCACACCCAGTGGTGTCATTGTGAATTTTAACCTACTTTGTGACCCACATTGAGTATGTCATTATAATAATCAGGAAGCACGTGATTACCCTCATCGATACATTTATTTGATACGCCACACGCCCTAGCGCAATGAACTTAAATTTTAACCGAATCTATGACTAACCATGACTACGTCATTATATAACCATAACTCATTTTGTCCCGAACGATTCCTCACATCGAGACCTTGAATTTGATTCCCCAGACGCCCTCGCAGCGTCATTTTAAATTTTAACCCATTTATCACTCATTATGACTGCCTGATGACTACAATCAGGAAGCATTTTTTTATTTACCCCGCGTGATTCCGCTAATAGGGACCTTTCATTTGATACCTTACACGCCTTAGAGTCATCAGTTTGACTTTTCACCCAGTCTAATGCGGTCTTTATTCTGTCTAAAGAGGCGTTGCATGGTCAATTCAGCCAATTCATTTGAAAGAGCAGAAACGACAGCCCCCACCCCCTTTTCCCCCGGCTCTCACCTCTTCATTTCTGACCCTAGTATATCACGCCGTTAACAGTAGCAGGCGAACAACCAGTAAGCAAGCGCCGCCGTGTGCTTTCCCACCACCCTTTTCCACCCTCTTAGTGGATCCTTCAGGAGGAAAAGTTAATACAACCCTTTTTTACGACCTCACCAGTCAATTATCACTCACGCGCGCAGCCGCGAAAACTTGGTATACAGCAAGTGCTTAGGGTCATGAAAATTCAACAAGAAACTAAAAAAAAAATCAGACACCCCCTCCCTACCAACCGATCATGCGGATCGCGAATGGTGCCGTACCCGCAGGTAACCTGAATTCCGAGCCCACAGCGACGCATGAAACTTAACAGCCAACCATAGCTGCCTGCTAGGCTACTCATATGTACTCAAACTCAAAATGTACTCAGAACACAAAATGGACTCAAACTCAAAATCGACTCAAACTCAAAATGTACTCAGAACTCAACATAGACTCAAACTCAAAATGTACTCAGAACTCAAAATGGACTCAAACTCAAAATGTACTCAGAACTGAAAATGGACTCAAACTCAAAATGTACTCAAAACTCAAAATGGACTCAAACTCAAAATGTACTCAGTACTCAAAATGTACTCAAACTCAAAATGTACTCACAAATCAAAATGGACTCAGAATTCACTATGTCTCAGGCGTACTCAAACTCAATCGGACTCAAACTCAGTCGGGCTCACTCAAGCTCAAACTCACCATGCCCCACTAGCCTCGCGCTCACTCAAGCTCAAACTCACGCGTGAGTTTGAGTCCAAATGAGTCTGAGTGAGTGGACTCGAGTGAGTTCGCCGACCTCTGGTCTAGGTACTTGATGAATATAGAGCAGTGTTTTGATTGATGGTCATGCTTCGAGCTGTCTTCCCATCACATCCGGAGTGCCCAAAGGTTGTGTTATGGTGCCATTGCTCTTTCTTTATTACATCAATGATATTGTCACTGTAGCTACACCCACCACTCATATCCGGCTGTTTGCAGGTGACGGTATTTTGTCCCGTGAAATCACAAGAGTGCAAGACCAAACAGAACTTTACACTATCCTGGACAATATATTCCGTTGGTGCAAGGAGTAAGACATGGTTGTCAACGCATAAAAAACTGTTTCCCTCCGCATAACCCGTAAAAATATCCATTTCAATTTCAGTACACACTGGGATCGTGGATTGTGAACCAAGTCAACAGCTTCAAATATTTAGGCGTAACGTTTCCTCATAATCTGTCTTGGAACTGCCACATCGACAACATCTGCTCCTCCGCTTTTCGAAAACTGGGTTTCTTGAGGTAAAAACTTCGTAATTCGCCTCCAAGTGTTAAACTACTTTGCTACCACTGATACGTTAGACCAAAACTTGAGTATGTTCCTGTAGCGTGGGACCCGTACGCCAAAAATAACATTGATAAATTTGATAAAATTCAAAGGAATGCTGTCAGGTTCATTGTTTCAAAATTTCGTCGCACGGATTTCCCCTCTGAATTAATAACTCCCAAGAACATTTGCAAACTTCCGTCAAGCGGACAGAAACCGTCTCGATTTCGTCTGCTCACTTGTTAACTATGAATTGGCTCCTACCTGTATATGCCCGCCCTGACTACAAGACACCCGCGGCACCACCACCTTAGCCGGCTAACACCATACCACGCGCATACTGGCACAATTTTTCATTTTTTTCACGTGCCGTGGCTGAGTTGAATTCCATTACTGAGCCACACTCATTAAATTCTGAATACCCCTGATTTTTTGTTGTTGTTTGTGTCTTGGCATTGGCAGTTTCAGTGAAATATCTGCTGCTTAATTATTTGTCCCGTTTGCTCTTTTTTAATGTTGTCATATTTGTGTGCTCGTCGTGCATGGACCACAACTGTGGTCTGCAGTCGGTAATAAATAAAAAAATAGGCTTCTGCTGAAAAAAAAAATTGTGTGCACGCTCATGGTTCTGGCGGCATGGAAATTCGGACTATGAGCAGAAGAAGACACTGTTCTGGAGGTTTTAGAAGCATCACTGTAAAATTCTGCACATGGGTATTTAAATTGCAAGAAAGAAAGTGCTGCAGTATTGCAGTTCGTGGTACGCCGTTTTTGACAAGTTTCATAAAATAAAAGCCACAAGACACAGAGCGAACTTGCGAAGACGGTAAGATATCTGGAGAGGACGTTCAGTACACGTCTAAAAACGAAACGTTGATACCCGAAGGTCACTCACTCACTCTAAGCGAAAAAGGCCGAGGACCGGATGGGCGATTTACAAACAGTAGAGATGTGGGTGTATTGTAAGATAGGATTAAAAAGGATGGTTATTTAGCGATGAAATTTTGAAAGCATAAAGCAAGTCCAATGTACGTCCGTTGCTTCTCAAGGCACAACTTGTTACACTCCACATAAACACTTAGGACCGCGCTAGTGCGGAAAGCACCCGATCTAAGACGGAGCCCCGTGCGCGGGTCAAGCATTAGTAATGCTATTTCTGTCGGAAACCCATAAACCGCATGTCATAGTCCAAACGAGGCAAAACGAAAATAGTATACAAGCGCGGCAGTTCTTTTTCGGCCCCATAGGATTGGTGGGAGAGAACCATACGGATATATATTCTTTACAGACGTGTATGCTTAAGTTCCTTAATGTGGGTAATGAATGGTAGTTTGTGGTCAAACACAACTCCTAAACACTTGTGCTTCTTGTTCACAGGAATGGACACGCCAGCAAGAGAAATGTCTCGGCCCGGATGGGCCCCAAGTATAAAACCATTCTTGTCTGCCCAGCTGGCAAGTTTCTTGACGCCCAGCTGGACTTGGGATTCAGAGATATACACACTACATAATTTAAAAATGTCTGAACGTCGTCTATATAAATTGAATCAGAGATTGTGCGTAGCAATCCCTGTCCAAGAGAGCTCATCTTAACTATCAAAAGAGTGCAGCTCAACGCTCCACCTTGCCGCACGCCATTTTCTTGCATGTGAAACTTTGAGAGTACCCAACCAACTCTCATTCGAAAGCTTCTGCCCGACAGTTAAATAATAAGGCCGTTTACCATGTTACCCGAAACACCGAATGACTTCATATCACTGAGGATCCCGTAACGCCAAGCGGTGTCATAGGCCTTCTCGATGTCGAAAAACACAGTTACACAATACTGTTTATGCACGAAGGCATCCTTGATGTACGAGTCAAGTGCGGCGAGTTGATCGTTCGTCGATCGCCCGAACCTCAAGCCTGCCTGGCACCTCTCTATAATACCAGTGTACTCAACGAAGTACACGAGCCTGCGGTTTATCACCTTCTCGAGGGACTTGCTCCAGAAGGTAGTCAGGGCGATGGTGGGTCGATAGATAGCGGTAGAGGAAGGGTCCTTCCCATCTTTTAGGAAAGCTACAACTATACCCTCTATCCAAGACTTTGTAATGTGGTCCGCAAGCCATATCTTGTTGTAAAGATGAATGAGCGTTACAAGAGTGTCTGCAAGTGCTGTATCATTGTATCTGTTATGTTGTCTGGGCCTTGAGCTCAGGATTTAGAGCTACTCAGAGCACCCCTCAGCTCATGCAGTGAATACACTGAGTTATAAGAAGTTGGTGACGTGTCGTTATCAACTAGACTTCTTTTCAGCTGATTGTTTGTGTTTATTGAAGTGTTCGTGTAGTGTGCTGAACTGGACCCGTGTTGGAAGTTTTGTGCAAGTGTGTCAGCCTCGTGTTTGATTGTGTCCCCTATTCTGTTGACGACAGCAGGCTGAGTGTTTGTTGTCCTTCAAATTTACGTATTCGTGCCCGTACCTGGCGTGTGTCTGTGTATGAATTTATTGATGTTATCAATGTGCACCAACTATCTCCTTTCTTGTCATGGCGCACACATTTTGTGAACGCTTTTGCCCTTTGAACAATAAAATGTTACCCGAAGAGGGGTACCCACGGAGGATGTCCCACGCCTTGTTCTAGGCCTCTCCCGCCCGCCTACAGCCCTCATTACACCACGGCCTCCTTTGGTTGCGCTGGGCACCAGATGCGTTTGGAACGGGCTTTTCGACAGCGTCGAGGGTGTGCACCGTGAGCAGTTGGGTAGCTTCTTTCACGTGGACGTGTTTTATGGATGTGTGGTGTAGTTCGGATGTCTCTGTAAATGTATTCCAGATTGCGCTTGCTTCATTGAACCTATAATAGGAAGATGAACTTCTTGGGCCTTTACCAACATATGTCAGTAAACTGGGGAAGTGGTCACTACCATACGGGTCCCTGCACTTTCCGCACTTATGTCCCCCTCTTTACTGCGGTGTCGGTTCGAGACTTGAGCTTTGAGGTGCTAGGCTTTCCTGACGTGGTGCGGTCGCACGTATCGACTGTAGAGTGGGTCATGAGATCTGCTGCGAGAAAACGAGATTTTTCTCTCCTCAATACAGGCTCGCATATTTATAAGCCCCGTCGCCGCCAGGTGAAGTATCCCAGCTAGCACACTCTCAACAGTTTTTAGTGCGGAAAAGAGCATCAAATCGGCGAAAAGGCACTTTTTCAGCGTCAGTTCGTCTCTTGAAACGCGTTTGGAAGGAAAATGTGCCAAAATACAACCGTGAGAATTTACATTTGTATAGGGGGCAATTTGCCTTGCTTCATTAAAGCACCCCGTAGTGCCTAGGCTCGTGGGAACGCAATAACACAAAGCACGATGTTTTTTACTGCGATGTAAATCCTGGAAGGGTAATTCACTATCACTAATGTCTAGCATGCTGGTTTTGTTTCTGCTTCATTCAGGTGATCCTTAACTTGAATCTTGCGTGTAGCGAAAACCTTCATGTAAAGAACAATTGCGAACTTTTTACAAGTTCGTTATATATAGGGTTAACTGTATTACATTCGATAATGTGCAGCGGACTGCCTGAGTAAGCCTTCAATATCCCTGCACAAACAAAAAAAATGATTTTTTTTTAACTACACCCCTGTTTATCCTAAGGCTGCTGCAGGGATTTCAGTGATGGTGACATTTCGTGTTTTTTAACAAACCTACTTGGGCCTACACCACTCTTTCCTCGTTTGTATCCTCTTATCTCGTCATATATATGCTGGCCAGTAAATTATAAATTGTGATAGAATGTACGTTTTTTCTAGAATGGTAGCTCTGAAGCAGGCGTAATTTGTGCTGCCAGCCGGGCCGTAGTTCCTACGCGGTCTAAGACGCGAACTGCCGATTTAAAGAACTAACACGGCTTAGCAATTACGGACCTTTTCTTTTTTCCTACGACTGAATAACAATGACTGATTTTTATCTCCTAAACCACAGTTTTGCATGGGTACCTGTAAAGCGCGCTGCTTTCCAGCGCAATAAGAATGTCAGACATCCCTCCGAAGCTGGATGGTTAGTAAGCGTGAAGTTTCCTGTCTATGACTTACAAAGCATATTCGTGTGGGCCTGTCGGTACATTCAGATGTAAGAAAGCAGTGCTTAATTAAACAAAAGAAGAAAGCGTGAAAAGGCGGCGCTGACGAACAAGTTATTTTACCGTGGCGGAACATATGCCATTGGAATTATGAACGCACAAAAACGCAAAAACAGAAAATAAAAATGCAAAACGCGCAGGTCGGCCATATCAACACAGAGAGGGCATGCGCGAATTCACATTCCCTAAGCAAGATATCTATGCTCTTTTTTTACCAAGTCAATGGATGCCGCTCACACCGACGTAGAGCTTCGCTGGTGGAACATCTACTTCCAATATCTCTCTTTTGAACTCTTCCTTATAATTAGGTAACGCGCGTGCCTCCTCGAAGCTAAGCTTGCATCGAAACTTCGCACAGTGTAGAATGATATCACTGGCGGTGCCATTCGTCAATGTGCATGCGTGTTACCGCAGCCAGTCATTCCAACAACGGCCTGTCTGGCCCGTATTAAGACTTACCGCAGCGGTCAGCGCGTAAACCACGAATACATCTTAGCGGTTTTGTATGCTCCCCTGATGTTCGCTGGTCTTCAGAAAATCAGAGGGGCTGTTTCCGCATCTCTTTTGTAAAATACCGCTTGCTTTCCAGCGCTAAAATCCGCAATAGCCAAGCCTGCTAAAATGATTTCACTGCCCTCTCGGCTGCGTGTAAGCCGCAAGTATGCAAGTAAACACCAGTATACATTGCACATACAGTTAAAACCAGACTTAACGAAGTCATCAGATACCGCGAATTATTCAGTACAATCTTGAACATCGTAAAATGGCGACGTTCATTGTACGAGCAGTTGATTCGATAAATTCGATGAAAAAAGGTGCATAATCGCCGCAGCTACCATGGAATCAATTTATGGCCTCGGAGCTCACCGGCCTATAATAAAGATGCGCCTAAAGAAGGTGGTGGAAATAATAACAATAAAGTGTTAGGGGTTCAGGGAGAGACCAATTTCTTTCATGGCAAAAGAAGCCTCCCATTTTCTCCTGCGCACGCTTCGTTATCGTTGTACGGACAGATTTTTTGTAGTGCCCAGCGCGGTCGACGCGTCCTCGGTTTCTTAGTGAGACCCCAGAACTAAGCTCCCAGCACACCCGCTGCCGCCGGAAGAAACCGCGACGTGGGGTACGACGTGGATACCCGCAATGCCACCTGTCGCACGAGACGTGAAGCAGCAGCCGCCACCAGTGCTGGTGCTGTGTAGAATCACTGGTTAATACAGGGACTGCAGAGTTCATCTCGTAGAGCTTCGCGATAACGAAACTAGGCGCCTTCGCTATTTTTCTTGACGCTGCAAACTCTCATTATGGCGTTTTGACAGAGCGCATTCAATTTTTTTTTAAATGTGTCTCTTTCTCGGTATTTTTTATTTAATCTAGAGTGGAGCGGAATCTATTCCGTTCGTTCGAGTTTATAAACACACTAAAGCGTATAGGAAGCTGCCGGGAAACCCGCATTTCTTGGTTAGATCGGGAGGTTTTAAAATCAGATTTAGTTACGTCGAGGTTTGAACGTATTCTGTTTTGTACTGTGGTGTGAGCAGCCGCTAGGTTTTTTCTGCTGGTTACCACTAGCAGCAACTTGAAAAATGGTTAGGTAAGTTCTGGCTACTCATTTGGTCAAATGCGTCACACGTCACGAAGGGCAGACACTTTCCGAATACACAAAATTTTGCTGTGCAGTGCAGAATGCGAAAGGCGTGTTGCTTTAAGGCGAAGAAGGCAGGGCCTCGGATGAATGGAATATATAATTTTGTATCTTGTGTATCCAACCATGTGATGTTTATTTCATGTCCCACTCTGCGTATTCTCCGAACCGAGATTACATTCTGTTCGTTGTGTTTAGATATCTAGTCTCTAAAGAGGATCAGATGAACCAGCAATATTTTACTCTCTTGTTTGCTATTATCCCGACAGTGAGAACTAACACTCCGACGTCATGTTATCGTTTGCAGAGCCCCATGCTGGGAAAGTAATATATTAAAAGAACGAGTTTTACAGCGAATCTTTCATGGGCCTCTCAACATGTGCCAAAGCAGCACCTTCACTGGACTACCTATGCCGCAACTAGCGAAATTACCCTACTAACATTCCAAAACTCGCCCTGGTTACTTTTATTCTGCCAGTATTGGAATTCGCCTTACTGATTTGGTCGCCTTACCAAAACAACTTAATCATAATGACAGAAAGGATTCAAAATAGAGCAGCCCGCTCCATATCACGTAACTACGAAATGACCTCATGCATAACTCAGATTAAATTAAACCTTCAACTGCCGCTATTAGCTAGCCGCCGCAATATTGCTCTTCTCTGCCTGTTCGAGAAAAATATTACCTCTCATAAACGAAGCCGGCTTCAGCTTCAAACCTCTCACTCTTTTTCACGCAGATTGCATAATCAGTTCGGCTTGATGCGCATATACGGTTACACTACTGCATTCAATTCATCACCACGGCTCCGGGCCGTTCGTCTTTGATATGACCTCCTGATAGCATAGCCTCCATATGAGATGCCGATACATTTCTCCCTCAGCTACTCACTCTGTTTACAACGTGTCCATGTTCTGGAATCCTGACTGCGATTTATACTTATATTACCGCGGTTTATATTACTGCGATTTATATTTATATTAATGCGATTTATATTACGGCTATTTATATTTAGATTCTGCGATTTGTATTTCCGTTGTTTTTTATTTTTTCAAAACATATCTCTCTTTCGCCATGTTCAGGTCTCCAAGTGGCGTATACCTCCAAATGTTCCTCACCCTGTATCGCGTAATACGTCATTTCATTTATAATTTTTGTTGTTGACTGATCCCGCCTCTGAGTTGTACGTTATCTGTCTGTAACTTTTCTAGTTCCCCTTTTACCCAATGCGCGGTTCCGGGTCCTGTAAGGCTTTTTGAATAAAGAGTAGGGAAAAGAATGCATACCTTGTGGGCCATCGTCTTGGCAGAGTCGTAACTTGCGAACTGTACGCTGGTTGAGCCGTCGCGGTAGAGCGAAACCGCGCTCGACTCTTCCTTGAATCCAGGATTTTTACAGACCTGATGCATGGGCAAGGCCGATGTTTCAGTAAATAAGACTACAGCCATAACAATATTATCCATATTTATTGCCCATTTTACCAGCCAGTAAAGAGCTCTACCGGAAACATAACAGCTGGCTAAATTAGGCTCGCTTTAGTAAGCCTATCCCGAACTTCGACTTAGAGACGTGCTCTCATTCTTGTCACGGAATGTCCGCCTCCATGGAGAAATCAAGGCACGCGTTATTCCAAATACGGTGTTGCAAGAAGCCACGAAAATTTGGGCTGTTAATCTTATACATTTACAAAAGTGTTCCACGAAAAAAAAACATTTATTTTTGTTTAATACTAATGTCATAACGCACAATTCAGTGTTTTACAATGTCAAACAATATATTTTCTGCTAAAACTCACAAAAACTACAGCGGCAAGGACTTGCCAGAAATGCTATTCGGGTTATGAAGAAACTGTTCTTCACGATATAAAAAAAACTCACAGAAACTCCAGCGGCAAGGACTTGCCAGAAATGCTATTCAGGTTATTAACAAACTGTCGGTCAGGAAATAAAAATGCCTTAGGTCATCTCCGGGCGCCTCGTCTGCAGTGGTAAGTTTTAACCACTCTACTGCGTTCTGCTTCGGGCGCTTTATCGAGTAACACAGCTGCAACAGTACAGACGATGGAATCAACGCGGAGGGTGTAATGAAATATCAGATGTTCATACCAACCCTGCCGCAAACGCATTACTGCGTACCTTTCCATTGTAACTTCTACGGATGGCATTAGACATGTTAAGAAAGACTGGCATAAGCGCTTGAAGCCACAAGGGGAGTGAGCAAGTGAGCCCGCAGTGAATACTGTGCGCAATGAAAGACCGTGTCTCGACTGGAAAAGTCCCAAGAGCGCAACACAAGGCCAGACCTTGCAGTGACTACAATAAATGTTAGGGTAAGCTGCATCCACACAAGACAATACATAGGATGTAACCACGCAACTCTCCGCCGCTCCATTCAAACCAAGTCCGGGGTGCTGAGATGAAAGAAGTACATATCGCTGAATGCGAAAAATACAAAGATAATAGGTGAGGGCAACACTATCATCAAGGGAACATTTGGACGAAACAATCAACTTAGAACCCAAGCGTACCGACACCCCCAGAAGGAGAAAGAACCACGTATAGACAAGAACTAAGGGCATTGCCGAGGGTGAAAACGTGTTAGCGAAATTAAGAAAAGAACAGAAAGTCATCCGGAAGTTTACGCAGCAGCAGGCAAACATAACGAACATATCCAGCTGCATTTATACAACTTCAGAAACCAAGAGTAGTACACGGCACTGGGAGAAAATTGAGAAAAACATCAGCACAGGCAATATATGACGCAAGTTTAAAGCTCTCTTCATTTTAGAAACCAGTGAAGGAGCCACATGGCAATTACCAGACAGAAAAGGCACACGGGAAATGAATTGACCGGGTGTAGCTGAGAGAATGCCGAAAGGCTTACGGCGGCTGCGAGGCCTTTTCACACGCATCCTGGTTGTTGTAACTACACACGGACTGGCGATGGACATTTGTATAGCTTTTAACATGGCACAACCTATAATAGGTATCAAGAAATGCGCAAGACGCTAAGCGCCGGGTCGATCCTAGTGGGTTGAATGCAGGGGAAAATGCGTACTCAGTTTTGATGATAAAATTAAAATTGTAATCATATATATACCGGAATATCTCGCTTCGGTGTAATTTGGTCTAATTGTTTATGGCGCCACCTAAAGTTTCTGACACGAAAGCTGTGAGTTTTTGGTGCTACGGTTACACCATTATTCAAATAGTGCACCATTTTAAATGAAAGCAGTGAGAGTTTTCAGATGGCTATACTGCCTTTGTTTCAAAACTTTGAACTGCAAACGTGAATTGGAACCTATAAATTTTTTAGAAAAATTGAAATAAAATACACGTAGACCTGACCTTTTAGTATTTCGCATCGCATTTTAGGTAGGGGTTTCTTAAAGTGAATTTTACATGATCACATTTACGGTGATTTTGAAAGCCCGTGTGCTGTATCCATGTAGAGAAAAATCCTTTGCCGCCTCCTTCCTCCTTTGGGTGGAATTGGTATGCGCAGAATGAGCTATGTTTCGGTGTAAAAAATGCCTAGAAAAAGGACAGTACTTCATTGTTTCGATCACAAAAAAAATGCTGATTTTCTTTCAGCCTCGAGAGAGTTGGTTCGATAATTGACCGAACTAAGGATCGTTTCCTGATATACTCCGCCACCCAAGCTTTCCGCACAATGCGAGTTAGGAGGCTAGTTAACCTTATGAGGCTCGTTTAGTGGTGCCGTGATGCGCCCTCTCATCGGAGGCGAGCTAGTCCCATATACTTGAAAATTGCAACTGCTGGTATTAAGTTTTTTATTGGTGTGATAAAAGTCTTAGACGCCTAACGAGTGCTGTGTAAGATAGACGACTTGGTTGTTACTTCTTTGGCTCTGTGTGGATCGAAACGAAGACCTACAAACAGTAAACAAATAAATTGCGCACAAAGGACAACTGCTGGTATTATGTTTTATATTGGTGTGATAAAAGTCTTAGACGCTAACAAGTGGTGTATAAGATGGACGACTTGGTTATTACTTCTTTGGCTCGGTATGAAACCAAGACCTATAAAAAGTAAAAAAATGAATAGTGCACACATGCATATCGCATAATTGTTCTCAATAATAAAGATGCAATAAAAAACCAACCTAAAGAAATGTACCCTCAACCTTGCTTCTTCGCGCGTACGTTTATTAGCATGACAAAACCTCTTTTGTGCTGAAGAGCGTATTCTATGAAAAGCAGTACACTTTGCCCAGCGGAATTATGCGATTTTTCTGTCATGCTTACAAATTATAGCACATAGCAGCTACGTGAGCATTACTACAACCTCCTTTAACGAAGTAAAATAACATATAAGTGACAAAAGCCACCTTCCTGTTCTGAACGCTTGCTGAAAAATATGCTCGTAGTTGGTGCGCAATATCCGCACAAAGGCACCAAGCCGGCTTCTCGTGGTCCGCTCTAAACAGACTTGGAGCAGAAAGTTGTGCAATTTTTTTTTATAATTCTTGGAATAAAATAGAGATTAAGCAGCCTATCCACGCAAACAACATAAGTATGTGACCTTATCCGAAGCCTCCGGGTGTTACAAAATTGGCACAAAATTTGTTCTTGTATATGATCATAACTGTGGCATCGATCCCGAAGCACACGAGTTTAACTCCGAACACTCTGTGTTCGTCTAGTCGTGACAATTAGATGGTTCCGTCTTCAAGGGGGTTACAAAATATTTACTGCATTTTATAACGGACGTATGACCGCAACGTATAACTGCAATTTGAACCTGCAATATATAACAGACATTAAAGCAAGAAAGACTGAAACATTGTCGTAGTTGCATTAAATATCCGAGTAAGTGCACAAGACGTGAATAAAATCTTTGTTTCCAAGAGCTTAGTATATGCTTACGTTACCTGATCAGTATTAACGGACGTTACTGAGTCCACGGTGTCCCCTGGTTTGATGGTACTCGCTGTACTGTTCGCTACCAAGGCACCCAATGTGAAGGTGCTGCAGAGCATGCTTCGCAACGCCGGCACCGTCTGGGCAGCAAATTTCGTCCGGTTGAGCTGAAAGAAGGTGGCGCATTCATGTTTGCTATGGTCCCGTGCTTGTTTCCCACCTTAGAAATAACTGCAGAGCGAATAGGATTGGTAGTAGCTGGGGAAACATTTCATAATAAAAATACCATCCCCTAGTCCGCCACTGCGTTCAAGAGAGAAGTTTGGCTGCGTCGTGGCTACGGGTGCTTTCGTGTAGTTAATATATTAAAATGCTACCACTTCTATGCATTGAAATAAATATACTTTTTAACACTGCGCTCGTCAACCCCAAACTTTGCATAAGTGAAATTCACAAGTTTCAGCCAGCCCACGTATTTACTGATTACCGTACTTACCCAATTCTAACGCGCGCCTTTTTTCCGCAAAAATAGGCCGAAAAAGCGCATGCGCGTTAGAACCGGATACGAAACCGAAGCTGCCGAAACAACTGAAATTTTGTTCCACCCATCGCCATCGCCATCTCAAGATGGCGCCAAAGCTTTTAGCAACAATTTTTCGGATCTAGGCGCCTAGGCTTTTCTTTCGGCGTTCACACAAATCGTCAAATTATTCCACTTGCGTGCTTGATAACAGCAATGGCAGCAGCGGCAACGAAGGTGCGCCGCTTCCGCGGCTTACGAGCGGCTCCCACGCGTTCACAACGAGCGGTTGGCTGAGGCGTATGCCTCTGGAGAAGCTCGCGTGGGCCACCATCCCATCGGACATGGTTGAACGTTCGTTCAGAAGTGTGGCATCGCGAACGCGCTTGACGGCACCAATGACGAGATGTTGCGGTCCGCGGAAGGCGACAAGGACCTCTCTGAGAGCGACGAGGTGTGAGATGAGTGAGATTACTTCGGGGAATAAATTGCCCGTTTCTCTCGCATTCGTTTTTCTTGCTCACAAAGTTCCTTGCGCGTTACAAACGGAGGTGCAAGTTTTTTTGGTTTTTTGCCTGGAAAATCGGGTGCGCGTTAGAATGGGGAGCGCGTTAGAATCGGGTAATTACGGTACTTCTTCTAGCCACTCCCAATCGTGGCTAACCGTGCCGTATGAATATGCTAAAGGAATATCACTCTTTCGCGGCATTCGCAATGCCGAACTGAACCGGTCCCAACTTCTTATGCAGAATGGCTGCGGAAACGTTGCCTGGAAGGAATCTAAAAGCCCCCCTCAAACCTGCTCAATTCAACTGCGACTTGGTATCCACCGGCACAAACGTTTATATTTTATCGTCTTCGAGCGCCACATATCGACAATTGCAATATTCCTCAAATGGCTGTCTGTAGAGAAATGCCATGATGTATGCATAATTTATATAACGAAGGCGCGAGGTCTCCTTTGGCGAATTCCGGCGGCCGCTTCACTAGGTCGGTAAGAAGCATAGAAAACAGTACCCCCTGATTATCCAACTCGCACTGCTCCAACCAGCTATTTAGCTGCGGCGTGGTTTGACCAGTGTATATTCTTTGAAAATTTCGGAGTAAACAGTGTGCATCTGCGTGCGTGCCTGTGTGCATGTCTGGGTGTAGACATTTATTCGCAGACATACGAGTGTCGAACAAATTTTTGTCTGGATGTTGGAACGCAATTTGCTATTCCGGAAATACCAAAATGTGCTTTCTGTTTCGCAGACATCGGAGTGAGGTTCGGTAAACGTGTAAAAAACACTCAGTTTCGATGTGTTCACAAAAAAAAAACTTATTAGAATTCCTCCCAAAATGAAGATTGTATGGTCAATTTGTACAGAGCGATTTTGTTCTATATGCTAAGCGTGAAAAAGCTTTATCAGAAAGATGGTACTTCCAGCAATAGGGATGCACGGTAACGTTAATATTGTGTTTCTTGTGCTACTTTAGGATGTGAGTTTCGCGAATTTCAAGTCGGGAGCAATTTTAGCACCCATGGATTGAAATCGCACCCGCGCGACCCTAATGCGGGTGGGTAACTGGGAAAATTACACGTTATATTTGTTTAAGGAACTATGGTTGAAAACCTGCATGGTTTAAAGAACAAAATGCAGCAAGTTATTTTCAGGTGCCGGATCTCAACGACGAGAACATGGGGAGCGGAGGCGAAAGCTGGAGAAGAGGAAGCCCAGACGATTCGAAGGAACGATCGAAAGTCGAGGAGGCTAGAAAAGGGTTGGGTACGAAATGCCGTAAATCGGGAGCGGGGAGCCTCAGTGGAGTTGCAGCCTCAGCCAGAGCGAGCGGACGCTGGGCATAGCCCGATCCGAATTTCGGCTGTCCTGACAGCACCACACAATCTGTCTGAGTGGCGGTCTGCAGGATAGCGCAGAAGCCGGTATACGCACCACAGCTGTATGTGTCCGCGAATCCCACGAGACACCGGCGGCTTTGCTTTTCTAGCCAACTAGGTGTGGTCACAGCATCAACGACGTAGAGAGTGTCTGGCCCACTCTAAGACCACCCGCAAGGTCGTCTGCCTTTGGCCCGGGCTTCTGTGAAAACAATGAGTGGAGCCCGTCCAGCCGCCTGTCCCTGCAAGCAGTTAGCATTGCAGAACGTGCAGGCACGTTCTTATCGGTTTGTCACGGCGTGTTGCGGCGCGTGGCCCTCTGAAAGGACGCTTGCTGGGCCAAAGTGTCACGTCGCAGGTCCAAGTGGCTCGCTTCATATTCGGGCAATATTCCCAAGAACAAAGGGAGGTGATCGTCGCAGAAACAGCCGCAGCATGCTCGACGGCCGTGCTCGACTCGGCAGCGCACAAGGAAGCAATGTTTGCCGATCTTCGTTTGTAGTAAGCGGACCGCGGCGGGTGGGTAGCGTTGTGCGGCGCGTGTTACCCTTCCCCTCGCCTTCTCCACCCCGTTACCCTGCGATGTCGGTATGCGTTTTCGCCACTGTGTGCTGCTTTTCGGAAGTGTACAGGCACTTGACCCCGTAACCTGTGGCGTCTAATTGTGGTTCGGCAGACGGCTGAGTGCCAACTGTTTGCGTGGATACGGGCCCTCACCAGGGCGTGTTCGGAAGCTGGAGGGCGCACCCCACGGGAGCAAATAGCAAATACGAAGGTATTACAAGGCCGAACTTTGAAAAGAACAGCGTTCTTGTGTGAGCATCTCCGCTAGACAGTTTTTGTCGAGACGAGTAGTTGCGTTGGCGCTTTGGGACGAGGATTTGGTACTTTGAAGCGCCCTAAGCGAGAGATAGAAGTGATTGCATGGGATGTCAAGGGTACAGCTGTATACTGGACAAGTACGAGGTCCTGCGGCGGGAAAGAGTCCCGGCCGCCCGACTATTTTGTGTACACTCGGAACATAATATAGACAAAAGTCAGAGGAAGTTTGATGCGAATAAATGAATTGTATGCACTTGAATCTACTGTCGAAACGGGAGTTTTAAGGTTTTCTTTCATTACTCATGTATCTAGTTGGTCTAATGTTATTAGTTGAATATAAAGTCTTCCTTCTTTTTATCATATAAACAACGTCTCGGTTTCGTCAAATCGGGCACGATATTTAAGATATTCAACATCGTCGCTCTGCTGAGCCGCCTGGCATGTCAACCGGGGTCCGGGCGATTGTGTTCCTGATGGTTACCGGCCATAGAGTGCATAGCAAATTCGTTAAAAGTGCGGTAGGTTAATTGCTATGGAGCGAGTTGTACCGATCGCGGGGAACCTAAACGCCTTTAGGACATATGATTGATAGGACTCTAAGAAATTCGGTTTCGTTAGTATTTTTTTAAACAGAAGCCTAAAATGGATATGCCAAAAGGAAATCCGGCGGTTCTATGTACGCAGAAAACTCAGTTGCAACTCTATGTGCATGCGCGAAAAAACTAGGCTGGAGGGGAGTTAGAAGCAAACCAGGAGAGATCATCTTGCTGTATAGATGCGGTGGCAACACTTCCGCATCTACTGACATTGGTAAGTTGAAACGGTGCATAGCGCGGATCGAAAAAAGGAGGAGCGAGAAGGGGAAGTGAAATGGCTGGTTTCACTTCTCTCTTATAGCAGAGCGCGAGCTTAGCGAGGTACTGCATGGAGCACAGCTCCAGTGACAAAGGCCTGCAAGGGCGGCGCCGGTGCGGGCGGAGCAGTTCCACCGTGGCAATGGAAAATACCGGCCTCACATTACTGGGAAACGGGCAGGCCACGCGTCCTACGCGTTCCATAGGAGCAGGCAGCTTACAATGAGCGACGCTGCGACCAGTTACCCAAGCGACACAAGATACCACCAACACGCAATGTATAATGAGAAAAAATAGACCAACTATAAGGTATGACACACGGGTAAACACCTGCGGCACGTTACAGCTTTGCTTGTTAGTCATCTGCAAGGAGTACACATGAGCATTAATTGACTCTTGCCTTTTTGTATCTTTAAAGTATATTCTTAATTTTTTTTGTATATTTACCTTGCCGTCTCGTCACGTGTCCTGTCATTTATATTTTGTTCATTTCTCTTAGGACTTGGAAGTGATTAGATTTGAATGGAAGTTTTATTCTCACGAGAATTGTGACGCATAACCAGCAAAAAGCTCCAAGTACAGCTTGAGGTCCCGCTAATCTTTGTACAATTGAGAGTCTTTTATCCTAAACCTTCTGTAAAGCTTCAAGTTATGCAGAGCTCATAATCTCCTGGATTTCTCCTGACCTCCCACTCCAAAGGTCAAAATAAGGTATGTTATAAATTGCTGGATGCTTATAATTGTGGTGAACTCTAATGGCTAATCGTGTTTAACCATCTTAAGTCTATATTGGCGTAAGGGTATTTCTATGTAGCCTTTATGTCCTTTGTAAAACAGGTCAGTAAAATTATAGATTGTGATTTCAATGCTGATTCGAGAGCAGAGTTCGCAACAAAAATGCTAATCATTTCTTGCCATCTTTTTATGAAAGACATGCAGTGACTTTTGTGGCAATGTAATCAGGCCTGTGATGTGATTTTTTCTTAAATAATTCAAGCGAAACTGCTTAATAATGGGGCGCTGCACGACAATGGCGGAACTACATTGCACTGAAGCTGAAACACTGTGCTACACATATTCCGCAAACAATTATTTAGGAAGGATATGCTGAAGCTAAGCCGCAATTGACCTTCTACTATGTTGGCATATAGTGGCCAGGAAGATCCAAAACAGTATCCGCGGAATGGTAAGCAAATTAGCTCTGAGAAGATAATGCAGGGAGCTTCATTCATACGAAGAAACAAAGGCAGCACGTCGAAACAGGGCTCTGTTTCCATATAAGCAAGAAAGCGACGGTTTCTGCCTCAAAGAAATCCGGGCAAAGCGTATTACAACAGGGTTTCTTTTAGTGACACCGAAACCTTGAATTGTAAGCAGACTAGAGCAAGCACGTGCGCATACACGTAGAAATGCTACAATAACAGTTGAAGCTTAGATCTTCGCAGAAATATTTTCCCGGTTTGCTTTTGCCTTTCGTCAACTCTACAACTGAAAAAAAAACATGACCGAAAACAGTCACAGAGGACTCATTGTCATAGGTTTGCATTCTACAAAGTTAAAAAAATTACACCATCTTCCCGTAGGGGAACCCAGAGCAGTATGCGAAGCAGCCATGGGGTTGACTGAAGTTCATTATATTTTTCAGTTCGTCGTTTCGTTGACGTTCAGCTTCGCGTGCCTTCGTTGTATCAGTAGCTTCTAGACGTAGTTTCGAATGAGTGAAGGACATCAGGCGCGTTCGTAGCACATGCTCCTGTCTCCGTTTGTAGCGCAGAGGGAAGAGCACCACGTACTTCCCGTTGCGGCCACAGAGTCGTGTGATCGAAACCGGGTGCAGCCTAACTATTTCTTTTTAGTGGGACTGCGCTGACGTAAGCCTAAACGCTGAATGGGCTGAAGAGACGCGCATGCGCAGTAGAGTGCGGACGGCGGAATACGACAACGACAAGGAGGGCGGGAGGGACACAGCGCCGAGCATGAGATTCTTCACATCTAAAAGGTTTACGTTACCCGCGCCCTTTCATCAGAAACACGGGCGGCACAGAAATAAAAACGCGGACAACTTACCAGGGCCGTCAAGGAATTAACTAGGGTTGCCTTGCGCAGCTGTGCGAGAGAGTCCTGCATCACTGGTAACTCACTGGATCGGATCACCATGAACTTGCCCTTAGGCCAGCTGAAATGATCAAGTGGACTGCCTTTGGATTCCAAGCAAACATTACGAATGCAGCTGCGTTATTATCGATGACTTGATTACCCTTTAGTTCAGTTTTAGTGCAGGGGGAAGGTGCATGAAGTCGCAAAGCATATTTTACGCTTTTTGGTTCGACGGCGTGGAAACAGTGCATAGCTTTATTTAATAATTGGCTGACTTTCTGGTTGTTCCGGGGTAAAAGCCCTCAAGCCCTCCCAAGTGATTTTTATAGGCTTGCCACTGGTTTGTACTAGTTTTTATCACATATGCTTCTTTGGTTTACCATTTTGTGAAGATATATGAATAACCCTACATCCCAAAGTGCGCGTATACGTAACAAGGCAACCATATTTTTCGATGATATTACTGTCGAATTTCGGAAATATTTCGTGTTGTAAGGAGGGCGGGAGGGACACAGCCCCGAGAATGAGATGCTTCACATCTAAAAGGTTTACCTTACCCGCGCCCTTTCATCAGAAACACGGGCGGCACAGAACTAAGAATTTATAGAAGCGGTGGCGGATGACAATCAGCAATGACGCCTTGACGCCCTTTTATGGTCTTATGCACATCAATGGATCTGCTTTTGGGGATATGTGTGGAAAGCTGAGGACGCTTTCAGACGAAATTGAAAGACAATCTACAAGACTGGAGCGATTTAATTTCCCATGATCTCCAAACTAATCTACTGCGCCTTACGAAAGACGGAACGAGACCAATTTACCGACAAAAGTAGGAACAAATTGTTTGAATAATTGCTGTTACGAATGCCAACAACCAGTCAACTATTGTAGTTACAATCTAGGAAGGCATTTTAAGAAAAGTTAGAAATCAGGGCTGAAAGAAGTGCTGGTAGACACCACAAGAATTCATTTCTGTGAATAAAAAAAAACAGAAGCACAATAAAGGTCCTTCATATAAACTTTCTTGAGCTCCAGTGAAGTTTGTTTACCACAGTACGTTTCATACGGCCAACCTACTTCGACCAAGTAAAAAGAAATTAGAAGCCTTTGTTGATCATCACTTGCCTTCTTTCGCGGATTTTATGCGTGTCATCGCCCAAAACTCGGGTCTATGCCCCCTTCCCTTTATGCTATGATTACAATTGCAGTGTTTTGTTTCTCAGCGGCTTCATTCAAGGAGCAGCGCCCTGATAAATGATGCCACACACTCTCTTAATGTTGTGCGCGCGTAGGTGGACGTAGAGAAATGTTAGAAGTCTTGTTCGCACAAGAAACAACGGACCATTTGGTGCGTGATTTAGGTGTGTTTGTGAAGCTCTGATGCGCAGCTTTATGTGTTTTTGGGCTGTCCAAACTACCAGTCTGAACGATAGTCAGCTTGAAGGGAGCTGGGGTAGTAAATGACTGTTTTGGTACACAAAATCTAAGAAACCAACAGTTTTGGGTGAAGCGGGAAAAGGTGGTGTTTTTGCGACGACGTTTTTCACAGTGCTTAATAGCACGCATTTGTTTCTTGGTAGCGAAGCAGTTGCACCAAGTTCCGATTTGGGCACAGCACCCAAATGAAATCGCGTTAAAATAATCTCTAGGTAACGACCAATGGAGTAAGAATGTATTAAGTTATTACCAGCGATTTCGCAATCAACTTAGTGGCGCTAACCAGTGTTCACCGTAATCATCGACAGCCTGATGTGTCTCTTTTAGGAATACCCGTCGAAAAGATTTTTAGCTGCTATTATCGCGGGTTTGTAGAGTCTGTGTTTCCAAGATCACGTTCCCAAGGTAAAAGGCGGGGTGGAAGACAGTACAGCAAAAGGTGCTTAGAATCTCTGGTGTCGTACGGGCCGCAACTGGGAATTGCGTGTTGCTACACTCAATGCTGGAACACTCATGTCAAGGAACTTCAAGCGTGTTTCTTCTGCAGCTATCAGGCGATTTACGTTACAGTTTTTTTATCAACAAAACCGGCCGTGGTGGCCAGGCAATTGCGAACGTAAGCACACGGTCCCGAGTACCATTTCAGGTGCATGTTTTTTCTGGAAGATGAAAATTACACATGTGCATTTGGCATTAAATCCCGTGCACCTTAGACAACGATTTTGCGTTGGATTACGCCGCACTTTATTATTCTTGTCGCTTCGTGGGAATCGATGACGTGATGTGTAAAAAAAATTGAAAAAGCGGAAGCCTACTTACACTCTCTAATAGAGGAAACCAGTATGGTGGGTAGTGCGGTGCTCTGAACACTTCTACCATTTGGCAAACGCTCCCAGGGAAGTATTCTCTTCCGTGTCTCGTGTCGACATTCACGTTCCAAACTGCCAATCGATATTTCCAAGTACCGTACAGGGCCAGGAACGTTACAAAACTGCACGAACTACGTCTATGTTTTCTATGGCTAAGAATCCCATTCTGTTGTTGCTCAGCTTAAAATCTCCCTTCAGTGTGTGTGGTCGAACAGCCCCCCTCTCTAAAACCCGTCTAAGCAATCTAGGCATGCTCAACTGTCTCAAGTTTTTGTACACTAAACAGTCTTGCGCCCACAACACGAATATTCTTTTTTCGGCCCCCCGTGCTGCACCGCAGACGATCCTTCGCGCGACTTACAAACGATGGACCTAGATTATCGGTAGTGGTCTTCGATTATACATGCTTTAAAGCCGTCTGCTGTCGCCTACCGGAAACCCCTGTACAACCATAGTAAAACAATAACAAGAACGAACCGTCACGCTAAGATAGTATGTAGAAGCTGGCTAGGCGTTGCAAGGTGGAGCACGAGGTCGCGGGTTCGATTCCCGGCCGCGGTGGCCGCTTTTCTGATGGAGCTGAAAAGCAAAAACGCCCGTGTGTACGAGATTTCGGCGCATGTCAAAGATCCCCAAGTGTTCAAAATTAATCCGGAGCCCTCCATTACGGCGCGCCTAATCGCCAGCGTTGCGTCGGTGCGTTAAACCCTACAGTCAATCAGAAGCTAACTAGAGAGGTTTCCTGCAGTCTCAATATTTAACCGAAGAAAGACACGACGCAAAGAGAAAACGAACATGACGATGACAATGAAGGGACAATGCTTTCATTATTTGTTTTCTTCGGGGCTCGTATACCAATTTGGATGCTGGACTGGAATTAAGAGCTTTGAAAGACGGATTTGACAGCTATCCGACCCTGCAAACTGGAGGCTAATACTTATAAAAATGCGCTTTCCGTGAAACAGCTGAAACTGATCGATTGTGAGTAGAACTCCTGCCACGCATAACCCTGATTCTTGAAAAGTACTGGCTTGTGCAAGTTTGCTTGCTGAGTCAATTTCCACCCTACAATGAAGAAAAAAAGCGACGGAAGAGACGGAAGCACGGTGTAGCAGTAAGAAAGTCCTTGATAAGTATAGCCAGGATTTCTCCTTAAAAGCATGTAGGCAGGTTTAAGGTCGCTGATTTTGTTTCGCATTTATTATAAAGAAATTACTCCTTATCGGAGTTGGGCTGTTGATCAGAGCTAACTGCTTCCAACACACTGTCGTGGTCAATTATTTCCTATTCCGAAGTCCCCCATCTGTCCTTCGTCCGTTATGATCTTGGACATTGGTCAAAGACTACGGAGGGTGGGAACGTGCTCTCGTACTTTCCCTATTACCGTCTAAATTTCAGTGCATGGAAAATACAAAAACCTTAACAAGTCTTCTTTGCCCCAGATCCGCCGTCCGGTGGTATTTTAAGTTCGTTCTTGAAGAGTTTCGATGAAAAAAGGGCACGGGTGGTATAGAGGAAGCGCCGCACCACAAAGAATAATAACCGTTTCAGACATTCGTGCTAGCCTTCAGATGACGAGGGTACTCCTGGAATCGCGGATTCACGCACCCCGGAAGATTTGTTGTAAGCACGTTTTCGTATGGTGAAATACTTTTCAAGCTCTTATTTTTGACAAAATATAAGCTTCTGACACTGTACTCGCGCGCACGTGAAACGTTTCTCTCTGTTTTCTGACGTTTACGAGTCATCGTTATGTGCTGTATAAAATTAGCTAAGCTCTGCCAAAGGAATTCCGGAAAACCAGATTCCGTACAAAATCCTCAACCAGCCTTACCGCTCAAACGGCAGGCAGTTGAGAAATATAGTTAGGTTCTTTCAGAAAAGCGTTATCTCGCATAAACGAACCATTCTGCTTGTGCACGAACACAACAGTAATTTTAAGAGCGCTCTCGGCTGATGAAGTCGGTGTATTATTTAGAATTAAAAAATGGAAAAAGCTAGCATCTTTTGCGAATCACGATGGCTTCACGAAAGCATTGTGAGAAATATTGAAAAATTCTATACTAATCTGCAGGAACTTTGCTGTGCAGGCCCGATTAGTGGCACTGCTGTACAGCCGAATGTTTTTTTTTTTTTTTTTTGAAGCCTCTTCTCACCGAATGATTTAATAACCAACAAATGATAAAGGTTCCAACTCGAAACGTTTTTTCTGGCGGCAAAGTTTTGTAAATATTTCACTTCTTTTGCGTTGGCAACGTGAACCTTAGTGTTCTCTTCGATCAAAATAGTTCGCGTCTCACCCAAATCGCTTAAAAGTCACACCGTAAAATTCCTTCAGTGCATAGTAAACGCATTTAAACTAATAACTTACTGTAATAGCACTTCGCAACTGCAATAAAAATAGCGATAAACGTTGTGAAATAAACCCTCACATTTTTTCGTCGATGTTAGCAAGGTCAGTGTCTTCTACCTCGACGAGGATGTTGTTATATATTTTAAGAAGGTCCTGCAAGTAGTGAGAGAACAATTATAAAGCGGACAGTGGTCACGCGGTTCATTGGTAATGCCGGTTTATGTACTCAATAGAATAAAGCAAACTAATTTCAGGGCCGCAAGATCACGGCGTCTTTGTTTTTGGAGCCATGGTCCGTGAAGATTCAACCACGCCTGAGAGCTTAAACTCAGTGCCGCGGAAACAAACTGCTAAGTAGTGAAACCTAAAAACACAATATAACGGTACATTTAGAAAAAGCTGTTTAACGTACAAATTTAGAAAAAATTATAACAAGCTCATCCACGTGTCGTGACTCAGTACTCCTCCGTAAAGAGCACACATGCATTCTCAATAAACAGGCCTTACATAAAAAATGAAAGTACAGGGTACTGCACATAAGGCTGAAAACAAGAAAAAGCTAAAACAAGTAACCTTTACGTAACTGCCACAAGGTTTAGAAAATCTCTTATAACATAGAAACGAAGGAAATCAATTCTATGTGTGAGTTATCGTATTGACAGTCATGACTTCTAAGGTCAAAAAAGAACCGGAAATTCAGAGAATTGTCAACTAACGCGGAGCAATATCATGCCGCTTGTCCAGAGTGTGAGTTTTTTACAGAAATATGTTATGGTTTTTGAAAGTTATGTTCGACTTATCATCTTCGTTTACACTATTTTAACGATTCCAGATAGAACTGCCGCCAAATCTGCATTTTCGTGGAAATGCAGGGCGTTACAAGCTTCGCCGATTTAAGCTATTTTTTCTATTTTTCTTATTCTTTGGTTTTTTTTTAAGTTCTGTTCGATCAATTATCTCCATTTTAGCTATTATAAAGATTACAGGCGGAACTTCCGCCAAATCTCGTTACACGGTTCGCCATGCGAAGGAAAGTGACATCCACCTGAATGCAGCCATAGCACTACAAAGGAAAGCTATACAGCTTCCTCAGAAACTTCGCAGTTGAAGAAAAATTCGTCCTGGTCCAGGTTGAATTTTATTCAACTGCGAAGTTTCTGAGGAAGCTGTATAGCTTTCCTTTGTAGCCGTATGGCTGCATTCAGGTGGATGTCACTTTCCTTCCCAGAAACTTACTCCCCCTTGCGGGTTTCCCTAAATCTTGTCGACGATTCGCCATCTTTCGCCATTTTTTTATTTTTCTCTCATTTTTTGTTTTTTCAAGATTCTGTTCTACCAATTACATCTATTTACGCTATTGTAAGAATCACGTGTGGAACTTCCGCTAAATACGCATTTTAGATAAACACTGTTCGACAATTTTCGCTATTTTTTTCTAATTTAATATTTTGGGGTTGTTTTAAGTTCTGTTTGACCAATTGCAAAGCTATTGTATTGATTACATGTAGACTTTTTGCCAAATATGCATTATTATGAAAATGCAGGGCGTTACACGGTTCGACCCTTTTAACTATTTTTGTCTAGTCTTCTTATTTTTTGATTTTTCAAAATTCTGTCCTTCCAATTATCTCCATTTACACTACTATAACGATTACATGTGGATTTTATGCCAAACACGCATTATGACGGAAATTCCCAGTGTTACACGGTTCAACACATTTCGCTTTGGTTTCTATTATTTTTTGTTTTTGCAAATTTCTGTTCGCAAATTATCCCCGTTTGCGCTACTATAACGATTAATGGTGTTTCTTCTGCTAAATATGCGTTTTTGTGGAAATGCAGGGCGTTACACGGTCCTGGCTGACAGGGTACTCGTCAAAGAATGCTAACCATTAAAGTGGCTGAGGGGCACCCCTCCTGAACCTTCTTGCAACGAGCGAGATCTAAATAAATTTTAATTTGTCTACCTAAATAGGTTCAATTTTCTCACGTCTGGGCAATTCGGTTTTAGGCGTGGTTTGTCTACCAACCTTGTCATGATGGCTCTCAAACTTAAAATTGATCAGGGCAAGTTTGGGGGGCCATTTTCATCAGTTTCGCCAAAGCGTTGGGAACCATTAATCATGACATCTTATTGTATAAACTTTCCTCATACAAAACAAAACTGCGCATAAAACGAGGACACAAGAGAAGACGACTAGGCACACAGGGCGCAGACTACCAACTGATGTTAGTAAAAAATGGCAGCATCTCCACTCCGTGGATGATGGCGAGGGTGTGGAGTACGGGTATTCGAAATGACATCTGAGTTGCGCCGCGAGTGACATCTGATTTGCGCCCCGACTGTCATTCGATTTGAGCCATGAGGTGAACCTTGATTAGTCCCTAAATAAAACTGCAACTCACTGCTCAAATCAAATGTCGCTTGATTTTCGTATGATTGTGTGTGCGCTCGGATGGACGTGGACGGACATTGGGAGGTCCTAAGGTATTCCGCCCCATTACACCAGAGGGAGTAAGCCGTTCAACTCTAGGGCACTAACTCACGGTCGTAGCCCAATGGGTAAGGCGATTGACACTAACTTTGTCTTGTCTACTAGACACAGGCTGGAATCCTGCTGGTGCCTTTCGTATTTTTTGTGATTCTAAATGTTATGCGCACGGAGGAGGACGGGCATGGCGCGGTCTTTAGGTGCTCCGCACATAAAAACTCATCATGAAGGAAATGCGATCTACACATGTGCCATAACATAGGGCACAAAACAAAGCCAAACCATCGAAAAACACCCAAAACAACAGCCAAAAAACTAAGCGCAACACGGGGGCAATACACTTGACACTATGTAGGCATGCGCAATCGCTTCGTACATAAACAAAACAAGGCGAGGGCGGGGGCAGTCCCAGGGCACTAAATATCACCCCCAATAGTCCTGTCGAGATACATGATCTCGGTGCTTAGTAGAGACACCGATGGTGAACTGGTGCAGTCTTCGCCACTTTTTGAGGTTGCGTGCGCTTTAAAAAATCTCCCTCGTGCGCGCACCACTGTAGCTCCTTATTACTTTGCCTGCATCGAGGCGGGGGGCACAGCCTCGTAGTATTTGTAGTGGGTGGCCAGGTTGCTACAGGTAACGGGGCGGAGGCTGATGGTGTGTTCCCTCAGTCGATCAGTGCCCATTTGGACAATGTACGGTCGCCCACAGGACAAGGGGATTTTGTAGACGATGCATGCTCGGCAGTTAACAAAGTCCAGGTCGCTCCACACAAGCGCTGCACAAGCGCACATGCGACGCTTCGATGACTGCTACGCTACTAGGAGAATCTAATGGCCAATTGAAAGCGGGCGAAGAGTCAGCGAAGTTAATATAGGTACTAAAGTATTAAAATCAACCGCACCTTTATCGTACTGCGTAAAACCAATGTACGGTAAGCACTTTTTTTGGGCTGAGTTAACTATCACAGCGGTCAGCAGCACGACCACACATCTGCGAACGTTTTTCCGTCTGAAGAACGCAGTCGGTAGACATGAGACATTGAGGGAATTTGAGGACGCTTACTGCACGAGCGCTATACAAGTAATAGTCATAAAATGCTTGACCTGATGAAACTAGATTAAAATATAAATTCTATAAAGTATACACCATATATGCCTCCGCGGGCAGCGCTGCCTCGTGGCCGAGTGAGCTGGAGAGCTAGGTTTGTTGCTTTTCATGTCATTCGAATCCGTGAGAGCGCATTTCTCTTTTTCTGAAGGTAATTCCTTCATTTTTGACCAATGTTTTCTATACTGAAATCATTATTTTTGCGCTAGAACGTTAATTGCTCCATGAGCGAGTTCGCAAAATCCGTGCAGACTGACACTGACGTTCTACCCAGTTCTCTTTGGCATGCTGTCGCCACAAGCACCAACGTCTTGCGGGCAGTTGGCATAGCCCCGAATCAGCCGACCTTTTCCCTGGTGCGAACACGCTTTTTAATGAGCCAGGGAAGCTCAGCGCTAGGGAAGCTCAGCCAGGGAAGCCAGGGAAGCTAGGGAGGCATGAGCTAGGGAAGCTCCAAAGGTAGGGAAAACGCATAGCAATTGAGCGTCTGCGGTGACGTGGAGGGCGTTTATTCACTGCTTACGGTTCGACTAGTGATTGCTACGATTCCAAGCCGTCTTGTAGGTTTATCTGTCGCATTTTACAGCCGAAAGCATGGTATAAGCACGATACGCCGGTTACTCACATATCCAAAATGCCCATCCAACAATAAAGTCGGATGCCGAACATTTTGTTTCACAGAACCAAAACCGAAACTTGTTTGAATTCTAATCTTGCACATCGTCCAATCACGTAGCACCTTTACCTGACGTCACCGCTGTTAGTCGGTGCGGCCGCCGCCAACCACGCCTGGTAGGTGTTCTTCTTTCGGCCTTTATAAAATAAATACCGACTTATCCTCCGTACAAGCGATGAAAAGTGCCTATTTGAGCCTGTGTACGCATTACAAGCGAAAACAGGAGCTTGACAAATTCATTTAGTTGACTCTTTGAGATCCTTCCTAGCATGGTTTAAAGGAGCCATGAAGAGAAAACACAAGTTTGGTTCATTCGAAAGATTGCCTCGTTAGAACCATAACGACAACCACTTATAACGCAAACTTCGCTCAAATAAGCTACATAATTAGGAAAAAAGGAAATGACCATGCGACCCACCAGCTCATTTTCCGCAACAGAACCTGTGATGTCACTTGGGAATGCTCTGCGATTGCGGAGGCCGGCAAAAGCAAACGCATGTTAGGCAGGGCTTACAGCTTGCATACCGAGCTAAATGCCCGTGAAACATACTGCACATTCTTTTTATGACAAAGAACGGTGGAGTAAACGGTTGAAGGTCCGAACGAACTCGCAAGCGTGTGCTCCAATGCCTACGAAACTAGCGCCGGCCGAGCTCGACATCTCGCCGTCGCGCAGACGAATTTTCGGGTTCGAGGCTCTTCGGGGCCAACGAACCGTTCCAGCACGCACAGCCGCGACCTTGCTTCGTATCGTAATCCCTTCACAGGAGGTTGGCCGTCATATCGCCAACCAGCAAAGGTAAAAATAGAAACGAGGGGAGTAAGGAACAGCAAGAAGCGACGGGATAGTGCCAGTCGTCGCGTAAGTTTCGAATGGTGTTGGCTTGCTGCTGTCGTTACGAGCTCGTTTCCAGTTTACAACCACTGAAAAACTTCAGTTTGTTCAGTTACGGCAGGGACCCTTACGTTAGCTCACTCCTGGGACATGCTGGCGCTCGTCGCCGACTTCGTCAAATCCCTCTGACCTTGGGGAAAAAAATGCCGTAAACACCGCGCATTGACGCTCGTATCTTTCTGGTCGAAGCAGAGAGCTCGCGCGAACGGCTTTCCATACACGACACCGGCCAACTGGCATAAGTGATACTGCTACTGAAATTGAACTATTATTAACCGTAATCAAAATACGGCACATACGTACCAGTCTATATTCGTCCGTCGCGACGGGGCTGACGAGGCAGCGGTGCCGGACGGCTGGGCGTTCGTCTGTTGTGGCTATCGCGGAATGGTCGCTTTCCCGTCCACCGCGTATCCCACAACTCTTGCCGCTCGTGCACTTAGAAGCATTGAGCGTTTTTGTGGTGTGAGGTTGTTAAATGCAAGCCCGAGCTCCTCGGCGAGAGTTTTGTTCTCCGGATCAGGCGATTCCATGACTAGGGCTGCGGGTGCACTAGGTTTTACTGGTATTTTTAAATGGCCGCCATCTCGATCGACTCCCGCGTGTGGGTGCTATATGGAGTCGACACACTAAGTATCTGTTTCATGGACCGGCTCTATGACGCCATTGTACACGTCACGGAATGTTCAATTTTAGCGGGAGATTTAAAATTTTGGCTTAAATTGCCTTATTTCTCTGTGAATAAAGCATCATTTGCTTCCGGGAAAGCGCTTGGGGTACTATGAAACACCTAATCTTTCGAATAAAACAAACTTTTGTTTTCTCTTCCTGGCTCCTTTAACCTTTGTAGTGTAGCCCACGTTTATAGCCTACGTATAGTGTGTATGTATGTAGCCCACGTATATTGCCAACGTATAGTGCAGAACACATTTGTATATTCGTTAAAGGCCAGGCTAATTGCAAAGTTAGTATTATCCAGCGAAGTAAGCGAACAACAGACTTGTTGTTTCAATAAGAGACAGAGAGAACCACTTAACAATGAGCGCACGAATTTGAAATTGTAAAGAAACTGACATAATTCTCGTTCAATTATTGCGCCTTAGCATAAAAATCGTGAAATGGAACAGTATGTGTTGCATCGTAGGGTAAAATAAAATACTATGGATATCAGCGTGTTTTTCAACTCAAACAATCCCAATCGAACTATCGTTTGCGAAGTCTTGAGAAAGTGTGCAGCGACAAAATGAGGCCTTGGGTGTCAGCTTTGTCATCACGCGCTCCCAACACGAGATTGCGTTGCCGAGTGTCATTTCTGCCCAACTTTCGATGCACCAAAACTACGATCTCCCCTAGTATGCTTCTGACAGTTCGCGCGTGTGGCTCATTTAGGGCTGCGCAAAACTGCGCATGCTCAATTACATGGGCGTTGTGAGCCTAGACTCTTGTGAAAATATTGTTTGCAGCTAAAAAAAAATTGACACACTTTACACTACCGCTGCAAGGCTGGAGAAACGGCAGGGATGGGGCGCCCCTCTCCGTTCGTCGGCTGTTCCACCTCTCATAGATTTCGGAACTTGCGGCTGGAAAGTTCTCAATGACTGGCAAGCCGTGATCGCTTCGACCCCAGCCTTTCGCAGTTTTCTATAGGTGAACCGCGTTAGCACGCGCTAGAAAATGTGGCAACCGGCTCCGCGAACTCGGTGTTTGTGGTGCGAGCCCAAGCGTCTGTGCTCCCCACTTAAGGCCCTAACGCACGTAAACGAGCTAGGAGAACAGCTCGTGAGAGATCCCTTTACGAACGCTGGGCAGAGTATTCTGGAAGGTCGAGCTGGCCGCTGCTGTGCGCTCCTCATGAGGCGCGTGCTCACGTGCACTCGGCTAGGCCGACTTTCCTGTTAGCGCTTTAAGGCGAAACTAAAAGCTTAAAGAGCTCTGCTGTTCAAACTAACAAACAGTTGCACAAGGCTGTAAAGATACACTACGCACTCTCGAGTCAACCGCTTTATCGATCTGAATGGCATTCCGCAGGGCCAGCGTTTTTAAAGAAGATAGTGTCTCTGGTGCTACTGAAACGCGAATAGTTTGGTCTGTATGTATGGTTCTCCCTAGATTCAGCCACGCGGGCAAGATACAGTAAAACTACAAGCTCATACAGGGTGTTACGAAGACAGTTGGAACACTTCAAAACTTTTTTCCTGAGCAAACTGACGCTCGGTTCGCGCTCAAACGTCACACGAAGGTCTCGCATTCTGTGGTCTTTTTCGTTTTGACACCATGAACAAAGATATTACCTACCTTCTTATTGTTACAATGACTACAAATGATTTTCGCCTATAGGAAAATGGTGCCCGATTATCACGTGCGAACGAGTGCAAGTTTATATTGCACACGATGGCGCCCCCTACGGTACGCAGAACACAACGGAAAATGTGGGTTCACACGGCTTTTATGGCAGAAAGGAGCCAAGTGGGGTAGCAGACGATCAGAGAATGTGAAAGCACGTGAGAACACAAATCCCATGTTTATTGTCAAGAATGAACCGTGTGAATAATTTATTGTGTTTGGTATAGGCTGTTATGCCAATATTTATGAAAATCGTAAACTAGAAACGAAGCGGATTTTCCGATTCTCTGCTAACCCATTTGGCCCCTTCCAACCGTGAATCCCCATCGTCCGTTTGGCTCTGCATACCCAGGTGGCGCCATCGTTCCAAAAGCAGCTTGCACTGACTCGCGCTTCCAAAGCGGCCGCAGTTTTCACATAGGATAAAATCGCTTGTATTTTCGGAAAAAACAAACGGTGAGTACCGGTGTTGTTGCCGGTGTCAAACAAAATAGACCACAAAATGCGACCTGCGTGGAACGTTTAAGCGCGAACTGGGCTGCGGTTCGCTCAGGAAAAATTTTTGAATTATTCCAGTTATCGTCGGAGCAACATGTATAGGCGAAGCCTTTCGAAACAACTAAATCTGGCATAGTATTTTCTACTACTCAACATTGGGCCAAAAAGAAGGCTAGGCATATTTGATGCGAAGTAGCAATATATAACTTGTACTAGGGAGTGTTTCTATTTGAAAATAGATATGGGCTTGAAATTTGCAAAAGAAAATGTAGAACTACGTATCGGAAACAATTTTTACCCATGATAAACAAAACAGCTCTGGTCCGCGCACGGACCTTGGGGCCGCATTTCAAGTCCAACACAAACCAAAGGTTGATTGATTGATTGATTGATTGTAGGGTTTAACGCGCCGACGCAACGCAGGCGATGAGGCGTGCCGTAGTGGTGGGTTTCGGATTAATTTTGACCACCTGGGAATCTTTAACGTGCGCCGAAATATCGTACACACGGGCGTTTTTGCTTTTAGCCTCCATCAGAATGCGCCGCCAAGGCCGTGAATCGAACCCGCGACCTTGTGCTCAGCGGCGCAACGCCTTAGCCACTGAGCCACCGCGGCGGGTCTAACCAAACGTTTGAATAGATGGCGCGCTAGTAGTGGAACGCGGGAAAATTAAATTTACGTGAGCCAACCTTCATCGTGTTGAGATAAGAGTGACGAGAGGGGCAGTGCGCGATAAGTGGGCGGGGAGAAAGGCAGGATATACATGGAAGGGGCACTAGGAAACTATCGTCTTTCGAAGCCATTGGTCGCGAAGTGAGTAGACATGCGGCCGATTGCCGAGTCTCACGCCATCCGTGAGCGAGAGGCGCCCACGTCTTTCTCAAATGGTGACAACTGCAATTTTTTTGTTGCCAGCAGATGAATGCGTGTCTCAATGCCCTTACAGGCAAGTAATCCGCATTGCTATAGCTAGTTTTAAGTGCTTACAGAAGTTGCTTGTCCCCGAGTATTAACATTTCGGGGTGAATAAAAGTAGCCACCCAGCACAACGCAGCAGTATGCTTCATTTTGCGACGCGGTCGGTTCTGCTTATGCGGTAAAATTACAAACTACGAAAGCGTTTTTGAATACTGCCTGACACATTAGGCGTAAAGGTAAGTTTATCGAATTGTATGCAAAGATAACTCACGTTTAGATAGCCCGCTGCTGCAGTCATGTTTTCGTTTTTCAGGATCTTCACGTAGAACGAGTCTATACCACCTGTGCCGATAAAGTTCAGCGCATCGCAGCAGACAATTGTCAAGAGCAATGATGAAATGTGCTGTCTTGAAAAGGCTGTTCTTAAGCGGCGCTGCAGCTGAGAACCAGTAGTTGCTGAAATGATTGGAAACATTATTATTCACGTGCCCGTACGTAACGTTTACACGAAACTTTACAAAACTGGTGCGTAGTTGTGTGGTATGTGATATGTGATGTAGAATGTGATGTGATGTAGTGGATTCTTTTTCGTAGGTTGCATTTCGTTTTCCCTGTCGTTTTTTTGTTTTGTTCTCTCTGATCTTTCTGTTTTTTTTTCTTTTGTTATTCAATGCGCTTGCTCCGCTGCTGCCGGTCAACACAAATTTTAGGTCTTGTCAGTTTGCCTACCCACACCTTTTTTCTCTTAAATAGCCCCTATAAATTGTATTGTATTATGGAAAATAAAGTCATTTTTATCAAGAAGCTTTTAGGCTGTGTTGAGCACGACTGTCGGTAGAAGAAAAGTATTTGCTCACACATTCCAACCAAGCCACAAAATTGGGTGGCGGAAAGAATATCATTCGAATGGCGACTAAGCCAGGTAAGGTGGCTGGTAAGTGGCATATAGACGGAACGCAATATGCTGTCTACTGCTCTAATTCCGTAGGCGACAGTGCATATGATAGTTCTTACTGCAAGTTGCCTGAACTGAAATCTAAAAGTCGCTGCCATACATTCTGTAAAAAAATGTGACGTACTCTTGGGCTAACGCAACATTTTCTGCTCGGTACACTAGCAATACGAACCTTCAGTTTCCAAGAATCTGATTTCAATTTCAGGTTCCTCACCGAGCCGCCAAACATTTGTACTGTATGTGTCATACACTCATACTACAGACCACAAAACAAAATGCCCCTGCAGTTACGTAATAACGATGCACGGAGTTTATTAGCTCCACGTTTGAAATGTTATAGACGCAAATGACAACGTATGAACTCCTTGCTTTTACAGTAGGAACCACGCTCCGAAAACAACTTAAATTGACTTACAAGAAAACAAAAACAAGCACGGCAACACCAGGTAAGAACCGCCAGATGTAAGATGTCTAAAGTTGAATGAACCAGGATACTGTAAGGTGAACGTAAACTCAAAAATTGTTGTGCCGGATATATTATTATTGAAGAGATGAACAAAGTATGGGACAATCGATGCTGATTTGGAATCATTTGCGTCATAAGGTGGTTCTATATATCTCTCTCCCCTTTCCCTCTACTCTCTTTCTCTCCCTCTACTTGATCTCTGCGGGTATTTGTTGCTCTGAGTGTACTCAGCGCTGGGACAGGCTCGAGGGAGTAGGCGCGCAGGTTTGGTAGTACTCGCAGAGATTTTTGCTTGTGGACGCACGTCATAGTTCCCTCTATTAGCGATGTTGCCTTCGTACGGGAAACTCCAGAGGGGAAGGGAGTGTACTGTAGACGTTTGTGCTTGGCACTGGCGCTATACAATACTCGTTTAAAGGGCTCGACAGGTACGACAGGCTAGAATAGCCGCAAGATGCTTCATAATAGGACGGATTCAGTACAACGTAATATGCCGGCTTGCGACGGTAGACAGCATGAGCGACATAAGCTCGCTCTTTGAATCGGACTTCACCATTCAACGAAACTTCCGCTCTTGCCTTGTGAATAAAAAAAACATGGGAATGTGACGGTAGTCAGTCTTTTCGGTGGTAATGAGCAGCTGTGAGATATCGAGACGTAAAGCACTGCTACTTTCCTTGCTCTGTCAGCAAGGATCGAGGTTCTTTATGCCACTGCCGGGAACGAATTTGGATGCCAAAAGCCGTGGCCTAGCGTTGGGTAACGGGAATCGAGAAGAGCGCGCGCTCCAGCGTTATCGGGAGAGCCGCCCGCGTGCGGGAGATCCCAGTCCACACGGACGTCTATTTAGTGCGGCAGGCGAAGTGTGCGGCAGTTGCCCTTTGTGCGATACGTACAATAAACATGCGAAGAAATCTGTCCCCGACGTTGAGCTTGTGTACGTCGAAGTTCTTCTTGGGCAAAGTTGCAGCGTGGAGACTGGTAAGATACATCGTCCAGGTGCCCACCATTTTCCCACAACCCCAGTGCACAGACGTGATAAAATTGCGGCAAAGTGACGCAGGAAAGCTCATTGCCTACAAACCATATGAAAGATTCAGTGAGGTTAGCTCGACATAAACTTGCAACGTCCCCTCTCCGTGAATGAGAAAAAAGGCACTGATATTAAACTAAATTGCATAAGAATATGTTAGTTAACAATACTACTAAAGTGTACCAGGCTATTAGTCCACCGTATGATCAACGTGTTGACTGCGTAAATATATATCGTGAGCGCCAGCAGAATGCACCAGTTACCCTAACGCAGGAATCGTCCGCTGAGGAATCGTCCGCTGATAAAGCGCACTATCATCATCGCATCACCATCTTCTCAGCTCCCTAAATATAATTATCCTTTTTTGACAAGGTCTTCACGACTACTAGGATGGTAGAATGAGGACTCCCGAAGGAGAAGAAAATATAACGGGGGCGTTTAACCTCGTCGTACCAGTCAACCCGCGCAAGCCCTTCAGAAAGTGCAAAGTTCAAAAATGCTTCTAAAGCAAAGCCTTAGTGTCTGCACTGAAGCGGTTTGCGCAATACGCCCTGCGGAAAAGCCAACTATCTGTAACGATTGTGATAAATGATCGGGAGTGAAGTGAAATAAAAAAGTAATGCAGTTACTCTCAATGCGGAAGCGGTCAGAAGTGCAGGCCAGTGAATATTCATCCAGGGGGGGCTGTAGTGGCGTAATCCCGGAATTGTTACCACATCTCACGCTCTTCCCTCCCTGTCTCAAACCTCTCTTCAATTGAAAAAGCGGTTTTCTCTAATGTAATTCCAATGTCACGCCTTCGCTGTTCTAGTAGCGCGCAATCTGCCCGGAACAATACCAGCGGGAGTTATGTTCTTTTTATGCTTCCTTTTATCTCGCACGTTCCGGAGCCTTACTGCGCAATTTCGAACGAGTCGTTTTTTTGCGTGTGTGTTCCGTCGCCACTTTTTTCCCCTACTATTGTAAAACCTAACTCAGTGAGCGTTCCCAACTAAAGGGAAACGGGAGCTGCGGGTTATTACCCAGATTTTGCCTGCACCTTTCTTTGGTCTAATTAATGGAGAGATGTAAGTGCCAGCGGCAGCCGGAAGGCTGAGTGAAGGGACAAGCGGGTATCTTTTGGAAGCCTCTGAATCCGTTACGCCGCTACGCCGCGTGCGTGTGGTGGCTATAGATGGAGTGTCAGCGACCAAGCCCCTGGCTAAGCCGGGCCCTAGAACGAGCTATGCCGCGCCTCTGAAATTTTCTGCGCTCAAAACGCTTCGCGTGGTCGGGAACGAACCTGGGTCTCTCACGTTGTGAAGCCGGCCTATATCCCGTTGCTGCATTTCAACATTCTCGAAGCGAATACCAAGCAGCAGGTACCGATTCGCGCGGTACAGCGGAAGCCCAAGCGTTAGGCCTACCGAGTGCACACCCGAGAGCTACGGGGGGTGCTCTGGAAAAATGGTGCTTACTTCCCGAATAGCACACATTGGCAGTGTGGAATTGACAAACAAAACAATCCATCGCGAGAACACTTCGCAATCAACCGCATGATTTTTGTTAATGATGGTATTACGATGCGTGGCGGTCGAGTGCGTTGGCCACATATCAGGAGCGTTTTCGGTGGTGTACTCCAGAGGATGTTGCTAAGGAGCGTGAGATAGCACATGCAGCGCAATTGGAACCACGTGCAAGATTTGTGTCGATGTAGTTTGTATTTTGCTCCATTCACTAATTTTTTATGTAATATACCGAGGGTCCCCGTGCCGTTTCAGCTACTGAACCTTTGTCTGGATACATATTTTCTAACCATCATTTGCAAGAGTCAATATCTTATCTCCTTCTTAATATTTGGTCACAAGCATTCCCTGAGATACTCTGCATATTAACGTATACAGCTTAGCCGAAAAGCGTTCAGAGAAGGTCACCAGCGAAACCGCTGTAATCGTTATTGCGCATCGAGTTTTCCTATGTACTTTTGCTGTAACTAAGAACAGTCCAAGTGTCCAGTTCAATATCGCAGATGATTACATGTGAAAAGGCAAAACATTGCAAGGGTTCCCACTAATTGAATCTAGGAAGGGAAGTTGGCCACAGACCATTGGGCAAGCAACTGGTTTAACTTGGCATTTCATCAGGAGCGATAGTGGTGCTTCGTGAAGTGCAGCGTTGAGCTTGAATATATTGTTCTGATGATAGTGGAAGAAAGCGAGGGTATTTACATGTAATTGAACTTTTTGCATTGCAGTGTGCGACGCAGGAAGTATGCTTGTAGCGGGCAGGCTGAGAGGAATAGCGCCGCACACCCAGTCTTCCTCGATTTATCCCAAATCAGCCCCTAACCTTCTCAGCATCGTTGTTTCGGGCGAGTGCCCGGAGCATAACTGCCAGCCCCGGCACAGCTCCATGGTTGTCATGTGTGGGGGCACTGCCGGGCAGGGGATGCACACCAACCCCCCCCCCCCCCCCCCCCCCCCCCCCCCACCAAACAATAATGTGACAGAAATATAGCAAGGAACGGGAATTCGAAGTGCGCGCCAGGAGCGCACCTATAAGAGAACGCCAGCGCCTAAGCCCCGAGACATCATGGTAAAAAATGGCACCGCACTGGTCATCCTATCAGAGAAGGCCGTGCGGGAGACCATTGCGGGATGGCCATATATGGACATGGGAAAGGCAAAGAGCCAATAAGAGTGCGCCACGGGAAAGCCCAGAAGAGATAAAATCGGGGCGCACAAAGAGCGGGGAGGCCAGAAACCGAGGAGGCAAGAAACCGCGAGGCAAGAAACCGCGAGGCAAGAAACCAGAAGGCGCCCGGAGCATGTGAGCTTCACGGAACGAGCCAGGGGGACGTAGCCAGGCTAACGACTATACCTGCCAATCCTGGGCGGGAGCGGGCCGACTTCGCACGGGCTGCAGCATCCTATGCGCCCCACGAACCTGTGTCTTCGTGACCCCAGCGGCGGCGGTACGGCACCTGCGGCCAACATCCACGCTCCGTCGGCCTTCGTCTCGACGGTCCCGAAAGGCTACGTTTGTGCCGAGCTCCACCTTGGACCTCCAACGGCAGTGGCTACCAGAGGGTAGCCACTGTTAGAGATGAGGGGCCCTTGGGTTGTCGGACTCGTTCAGGCCCGCAGGTCCCGGCTCAGCATGGTGTCGGACTACTCGAGATGACTGCTTAGGAGGAAACTGTACAGGAGGTTTATTCTACATGATGACAGTCGAGACAGGAGACAAGAATAACGCGAATACAGTTGTTTAAAGAGAGTTCGTATTCCCCAGATCCCTGGCTAGGGAATTCAACTTCACACAAGTTCTCCAATCAGGTGGGCAGTGGATGACACTTGATGTACCGCCCACGACATGAGGCGTGGCTGATGCACGCGGACCACTCGGTCGATGGAAAGGGTGAATATCCACGTCATCGATCGTGTCTTGTGCCGGAGTTGCACCACTTCGCGCAAGTCTTCATTTTGGAGGCCCCGTGAGGACGGAATTTCAACTCGGCTCCCAGCACGTGAAGACGAGCGACCTCCTGCTCTCGCCGACGGTTGGAAACCGAAGAGCTTGGGCACTTGAAACCGCAGCTTCCTTTCGGTGGACCCCTCTTTCATACGTGTATAAAGGAAAGAAGTGGCCCGCAGCGTCCGGTGAACCGAGGATATAGAAGCCGCCGTTGAAACCGCCGCCGTTGGCGCCAGGGTTTCTTGCCTCCTCGTGCCTCTGGGTGATTCATCCACGCACTCCTTGCTTGCGAGGAATTCCTGTATTGGCCGATCCTAACAGCTCCTCCGCGGCCCGAAAAATCTCGAATGGCCAGCGTTGACGACCGCTGGGCGGGAAGAGATGAGCCTGGAACTGGGTGTAGGGGCCGTCTTGCACCAAGGAACATACGAGCTTGAACAATTCACAAAGGAAAGCACCAGTGGGCTATCCCATGCAACACTGCACCGCCCCACACGCAAGCGTTCAAAATTCGCCAAAGACCCACCAGGCTTGCTGCACCGACAACGAAACACTTTACTACAGAAGCTATTTGATTTTGGCTGAATTTTGGTGCCGCCAAAGCAAGAGTATAGGTCCTGTAGAAAACGCCACTGGCGGACTGCCATAAACAAGGTTAAAATAAAAAGAAACCCCGGAGGCGATCCAACTGAGTTTCCTCATAACAGTCGGCTTAAGCCATCAGCATTCGCATGCAGTTTTCCCTTTTTGTAGCGTACAGAGAAATTATACTCCTGGAGAGCTAGACTCCATCTGAGCAAGCGACCATTTTTGGGGGACATTTGCCTCAACCACGTGAGAGGGCAATGGTCGGTCTCAAAGATGAACTTTGCTCCATACAAGTAACACGACAACTTCTGCGCCGCCCATACTAAACAGGCGCACTCTTTTCCCGAAGCGCTGTACGTTTCCTCTATACAGGTCAGCTTACGGCTGACGTACAGAATCGGGTGTTCTTCGCGGTCGTCGCCCACTTGGCTTAAACAACACCCATTCCTCTATCACTGGCGTCACACTGGAATATAAACTCTCTAGAATAGTCAGGGGTTCGGAGCAGAGGTCGGCACATAAGCACTGCCTTCAGACTCTTGAAGGCGTTTTCTTTTTCGGCATCCCAGGGTACTTCAGTGAGAGCTCCCTTTCGTAACGCGTCAGTTAAGGGGCTTGCCAGCTGTGAATAGTTCGGGATATACCGCTGGTAATATCCGACCAGTCCCGAAAAGGATCGAATGTCCGTCTTAGTTCAATGCTGAGGAAATGCCACGATCGGAGCAATTTTTAGCTTCCCTGGCCGACAATATGGCCCAAGTAAGCCACGTGAGCGCAACCAAACCTACACTTTTCCGCCTTCATAGTTAGTCCGGCCTCTCGCAACCTAGAAAACACGCTCTTAAGGTGTTCGAGATGCTCTTCCCACGTTTCTGAAAATGTAGCGACGTCATCCAAATAACGGAGAGCAAAGCCCTGCATATCCCTGAGTACGATGTCCATGAGTTTCGAGAAACTGAATGGGGCATCCTTCAGCCCAAAACTAAGCATTAAGGGTCGAAAGGTGCCAACCGGCGAGATAAAAGCGGCATACCTGCTCGCACTTTCTGAGAGCGGTACTTGCCAATATCCGCGCACGACATCGAGGGTGGAAGTGAATTTTGCGCCGCTCACTCTTTCTAGTCTTTCTTCTATGTTGGGAATCGGGTATAGTTGGTCCCTGGTAATAGCATTCAGCTTTTGGTAGTCTACACAGGGACGAGGCTTTTTGCCTGGTGCCTCAACTAAAATCAGCGGTGAGGTGTAGTCACTCTCAGCTGGCTCTATTACCACCATGTTAAGCATGCGCTGTATTTCAGCTTCCATTATCTCCTTCTGCCGAGGTGATACCCTGTATGGTTTTGACCGTATCGGCTCGTCAGACGTGAGCTCTATTTCGTGCGTCAGGAGGTGTGTCTTTCCTGGACGGCTGCTGAATCGGTCAGCGAATTCGCTTAACAGCCGCTTTAGAGCGTTAATCTGGCCCGAACTCAGAGATTCTGTATTTACAGAAAGAGCCAAGATTTTCTCCACGCTGACGCTATCTCCTGCGTTCTCCTTCCAATCCAAAATCTCGCTATCGAGCTCCTCGGGTGCGTTTAGCATTAGATTTACGATCCCGCTGCGTTCCATCTACGGCTTGATGAGATTGCAGTGATAAATTCTCACCTGCTTCCCTCTTCCTGGAATCTTTAGCGCGTAATTCGTCTCAGAAAGTTTCTGCATAACTTCTACAGGACCGTCCCAGTGAACTTCCAGCTTATTTTTCCTCGATGGCCGAAGAATCATGACGCGATCGCCCACGCGGAAAGTTCGAAGGCGGGCGTTTTTGTCATAGTAGACTGGAAGTCTCCTGGGAAGCTTTCATATTGCGGTTTACTATCTCCCTCGTACTGTTAAGGCGGTCCAGTAGTTGCAGCACGTACTCTACCACTGTCTGGTTCTCTCCTGTGTCCTCCCACATTTCTCTCAGCATTCGGAGGGGGCAGCCCAGGGCTCTTCCGTACACAAGTTCCGCTGGGGTGAAACCCGTAGCTTCGTGGGGAACCGTACGCAAAGCGAATAATGTGGCCTGCAGACAGTCCTCCCAGTCCTCTTTGTGCTCATAGCACAGAGCACGTAGCACCCGCTTTAGAACCGAATGCTATTTCTCCACACTGTTAGACTGCGGATGATACACTGAGCTGTGTAGCAGCTTTACTCCGCACCTCTATAGGAATGTGGTAGTCAAAGCGCTCGTAAAAACTGTTGCCTGATCCGTCTGGATTTCGGCCGGAAATCCTATATGCGCGAACACCGATAGAAGAGCGTCAACTATCTCTGAGGGGCTCAGTTCTTTCAACAGAACGGCTTCGGGAAATTTTGTGGCTGGACACAGCATGGTAAGCAGGTACTTGTAGCGTGACTTAGTCTTGGGTTAAGGGCCTACTGTGTATATTACAAGCCGACGGAAAGGTTCCGAGATTAGTGGCACAATTTTCAGTGGAGCCTTCCATGTCTCCACCGATTTGCCCACACGCTGGCACGCATCGCATGATTTCACATAGCGCTCCGCGTCTTTGAAACATCCTGGCCAATAATATTCCATTAGCAGCCGCTCTTTTGTTTTATTGATCCCAAGATGTCCTGACCAGCCATTCCCGTGGCACAGTCTCAAAATGTCCGCTGTGTATCTTTCAGGCACGACTAACTGATCGAGTGTTTTACTTTTTTGTCCTGGTAGTGGCGATACAGTAAGCCTCCTGTCTCATGCACAGTTATATTGCGTCGAGCAATGCCTTCTTTGGCCGTAACATGCAATCTCTCCAAACTGGGGTCCTCTCTCTGTTCTTTTATTAGTGACTCCCGGTTAACCTTAACAAGGCGATCAGAGTTGCGTGAAGCTGGAGATAACACTGCCCCTTCAGAGCTCTCTGCTTCATTTGCTGGCTCAGTGATCGAAGTCCCTGTTCGGTCATAGCCTTGTGCATATGTCTCCCTTTGACAATCCGTCACTTCTTCCTCCTCAAGTGTTTCCAATGGTAGGCTGGCTAGTGCCTCTCTGGCTACCTTAGGTTCGGGAATCTGACTTAACTGAGAGGCGAGCTGGCGAGTCTTAGACCTCGTCAAAGCTTGCACCACTCCCTCTCCGAGTTTCTGGCCTCCCTCGTTAAGCAATCGATCCGATCGATTTGAGAAGAGGTAAGGGTATTGAAGTGGCAGAGCCTTCGAGACTGCGGCTTCAGTGATCAGCTCCCCAAACGGCCCGCAAATCCTCACCCGAGCCATTGGCAGGCATACACTGTGTTCCTCCACCGCCTGTTTTATCCATGCGACTTCCCCCGTGAAATCGTCTGCTGCAACGTAGGACGGATGGACAACGTCCATCGTTGCGCCGCTATCCCGAAGCACGCTGCAAGGTTTTCCATTGACTTGCAGTTTGTGCAAGTATGGCCTAAGGAGATCTGGATTTTCGTCGCTATCATCGACGCACTTGAACACTACCCTAGGTTTGGTGCATTTGGTTGCAAAGTGCCCGACACCATTGCAGTTGTAGCAGCGAAGTGGCCTACTAGCCTCAAACTCTTTTTCCTCCTTTGTCTGCACCCTCTCTCTTCGACTGATCTTCCCGCTTTTCCGGCACTCTTTTTGGCGCCTCCGCCTGCACGGAACTTTTCGAAGAAAGGTTCTTTTTGCTGGCAACATGACTCCGCGTCGCGTTTTTAGCGTGTGATGCACTCTCATCTGTGCTCAACCTTCTGCGAGTAGCGTACTCTTCCGCTAGCTCGGCGGCTCTTTCAACTGTGCCGACATTTTCCCTGTCTTGAACCCACAGCTTCACCGCTTGGGAGATGCTTCGATAAAATTGCTCAAGGCAAATGCATTCGACAACTCCATCACGGCTTTCATAGGCCCCTGCTCCCTTAAGCCACTCCAAAAGGTTAGTCTTAAGGCCATACGCGAAATCCGGATAGCTCTTGCTGTCGCCTTTGCTTGAGCTTCTAAAACGTTGGCGGAAAGCTTCAGCTGAAAGCCTGTATCTCTTCAGCAGGCTGGTTTTGACTTTCTCGTAATCCGCCCCATCCTCCGTACTAAGTCTCGCTATCACTTCAGCTATTTCACATGGCAAGAGTGTCAGAAGCCGTTGTGTCCAAGTACCGCGAGCAAAGTTCTCCCGTTCACAAGTTCTCTCGAAATTTCCTAGGTACAATCCTATGTCCCGTGCAGTTTCATATGGATGCATGTACTTATCCATCCGATACGATACTGCCTCGCATGTTCTTTCAGGAGTCTCGGGTCTCGCGCTACCGCCATCTTTTTGTCTTTCGTTTTCAAGCTCCAGTCCCTTTAGCTCTCTTTCCGCTTTTTCAGCTTCCCACTTTTGCCGTTCCTTCTCTTTCTCCCACTCTCGTTCAGATTCCTCGTGAAGTCGTTTCTGTTCCTGTTCCGCTTTCTCTTTAGCTTCTCGAACCAAGTTCCATGCATGTACAAGCTCGTCGTTATTCTCGACGCTTTTAGGCATGATCTTGCACAGCTCTTTTTTTGTTATTTTGCTTTGCACTTCTACTGACAGTTCCTCACATAACAAGAGCAAGTCCTACTTTGGCAATTTCATTAGGTCTATGACCCCGCTTTCTCTGCTTTGCTTTGGCTCTGCTTCCAAGCAATGTCGTGAGATTAACCCTTCTCAATTGACAAGCGCTTGATTCCCAGTGCAAGATTATTCTCTCAAAATCTGAAGCCTGGCGAATCCCATAGCAAAAGCCAAACGCTCACCCGCAGAGACAGCACGATGAGGCACGGTCCATCCCACCGCTGCCACCAGTGTTAGAGATGAGGGGCCCTTGGGTTGTCTGACTCGTTCAGGCCCGCAGGTCCCGGCTCGGCATGGTGTCGGACTACTCGAGATGACTGCTTAGGAGGAAACTGTACAGGAGGTTTATTCTACATTGATGACAGTCGAGACAGGAGAACAAGAATAACACGAATACAGTTGTTTAAATAGAGTTCGTATTCCCCAGATCCCTGGCTAGGGAATTCAACTTCACACAAGTTCTCCAATCAGGTGGGCAGTGGATGACACTTGATGTACCGCCCACGACATGAGGCGTGGCTGATGCACACGGACCACTCGGTCGATGGAAAGGGTGAATATCCACGTCATCGATCGTGTCTTGTGCCGGAGTTGCACCACTTCGCGCAAGTCTTCATTTTGGAGGCCCCGTCAGAACGGAATTTCAACTCGGCTCCCAGCACGTGAAGACGAGCGACCTCCTGCTCTCGCCGACGGTTGGAAACGGAAGAGCTTGGGCACTTGAAACCGCAGCTTCCTTTCGGTGGACCCCTCTTTCATACGTGTATAAAGGAAAGAAGTGGCCCGCACCGTCCGGTGAACCGAGGATATAGAAGCCGCCGTTGAAACCGGCGCCGTTGGCGCCAGGGTTTCTTGCCTCTCGTGCCTCTGGGTGATTCATCCACGCACTTCTTGCTTGCGAGGAATTCCTGTGTTGGCCGATCCTAACACCACCGAGAAAGCACGCCGTCCAAGGGATTACCGCACTCGTCGAACGCCGGCATCAAGGATCTGCAGTGGGAGCGGCTACCAGGGGGTAGCCACAGAGGAAACAAGTCAGGACGCGCGGAGCCGACATCGTCCAAGGAGTTACCGCGCGTATCAAGCGCCGGCACCGAAGCGCGACGAGGACGGCTATCACCGAGTGGCGGCCAGGCAACGGGTGCGACACGTCAGCGTCGACATCCGGGTAGCCCGGTCCATTAGGTACACTTCTCGTAGGACACAACTAGAAAGTAGTTGTGGTAGGGAGTTGGCGTAGAACAGTGTTATTTTTACCAATAAGTGTATTTGAAATAGTGTAGAACTTTATTGTAGAGACTATTGGGCTTTGATTTGAATTGTATTTTGCAAGCCAAGAAAGGAATCGGACAGGGGTGTCGTGAAGGAGAAAGTGGGCGCAGAGGTAAAGAAGTGCAAGCCCCCCACAAGCAATCTTGCACGCAAATCAACGAGACAAAGCATACATCCCATACCGAGCTTTCGAAGCATAGTGAGGACGACGGCGTGAGGCGTAGAAGGGATAGAGTGCCAAAGCGTTGGCCTGCTGATAAGCCCAAACTACCCGGAAGTGGGGCCCAGCTAACTCGCAAAGCTAAAACGTTGAGCAGGCTATGAGCAAACACTAGACAGGGCACTAAGAAGGCCCAGAATGTAAACGGTCTGCAATGTAGTTCCCCGCAGAGGAAATATGACGCGCTAAGCGGAGTGCCAGCTAGAAGTGTGCAAAGAACGCGTGCGACTGCACAGTAGGAGCTCAAATCATGAGGCTTTGGTTCCGAAAGCGAACATTCATGCATGCTACGTGCCTCCGGCAAGACAGCGGTGTGGCAACGGTCGATTGTCCGAACAAACCGGACCGAGTAGCAAAGGATGCTGAAGGGTTGAGGCGGAAGAAGGTAAAAATCAAGCCATAGTTCAATGAACCTGATGGAAAACATGGACTTGACTTGGAAAGAAATAGGACCTATACTGATTACGAATAAGTTGTGTATAGTCACAACATGAATATTGTAGTCTAGTGAAAGGGCAAGGTTGGTGTAGATGTAGATTATTCATGTGTTTGATTTGGTGATGTGATCGAACAGAATGTATGAGTAGAGTGATGTAAGTGCATAAAGTGTAGATATAAAAGAACTCATTGCATAGTGCGGATTGAGGAGAACGAGGACGAAAAACGTTATTTTGCGTGTGGATTGGGGAAGAGTGTTGTCGAATTTGAGATCACGGAAGTGTTTGATTGCGGTGACGTGTTCGAGCAGAGTATTCGGGTAGAATGTGTTGGCAATGAAAGTGCTGAAAGTTGGGTGAACACTACGTGTGAGTTCCGTGAACGGGAGTGATCTAAAAACAAGGGACAAAATTGAAAGAAATGGAAGGACAGTGTGAAGTGAATAGTGCGGCGAAAGAAGTGAGCAGTGGTGGTGGACAATGGACTTTAGAGAAGTGGGTGATGGTGGTGGAAAAAGAGGACATCGGTGGCCGAGACTCTTCCCCAACAACGTGAAACAAATGCACATCGGCGGCCAAGCTGAAGCAGTTTTTTTGAGAAAAAAACTCTTACAGCGGGGGGTAATTGTCATGTGTGAGGGCACCGCCGCGAACGGGATGCACCAAACCCCCCACAAAAACGTAAAAGAAAAGAACAAAGGAACGGGAATTTGAAGTGCGCGCCAGGGGAGAACCAATAAGGGAACGCCAGTGCCTAAGCCCCGATGTATCATGGTAAAAAATGGCAGTGCACTGGTCATCCTATCAGAAAACGCCGCACAGGACATCAGTGGCGTGAAGACCCTATATGGACATGGAAAAGGCAAAGAGCCTATGAGAGTGCGCCACGGGAAAGTCCAGAGGGGATAAAAACGGGGCGAACAAAGACAACGGGGAGGCCAGAAACCGAGGAGGCAAGAAACCGGGAGGCAAGAAACCAGGAGGCGGCCGGAGCACGTGAGCTTCAAGGAGCGAGCCAGGGGGACGCGGCCAGGCCAATGACTATGCCTGCCAAGCCTGGGCGGGAGCCGGCCGACTTCGCATCGGCTGCAGCATCCTACGTGCACCACGAACATGTGTCTTCGTGACCCCAGCGGCGGCGGTCGGGCACCTACGGCCAACCTCCACGCTCCGGCGACCTCCGCTTCGATGGCCCCGGAGAGCTAGGTTCATGCGGAGCTCTACCTGAGACCTGCAACGGCAGTGGCTACCAGGTGGTAGCCACCGAGGAAACCTCAGGACGCGTGAAGCCCTCGCCTTCCAAGGAACGGGCGCGCGCGTCGAACGCCGCATCAAGAACCTCCAGCGGGAGCGGCTACCAGGGGGGTTAGCCACAGAAGAAACAAGCCAGGACGCGCGGAGCCCACGCCGTCCAAATAGTGACCGCCCGCATCGAACGCCGGCACCGAAGCGAGACTCCCGGTTTCTTGCCTCATCGGTTTCTGGCCTCCCCTTTCTCTATGTGCGCCCCACTTTTATCCCCTTTGGGCTTTCCCGTGGTGCACTCTCATTGGCTCTTTGCCTTTCCCATGTCCATATATGGACATCAAGCCACCGGTCTACAGCGACGCGTTCTCTGATAGGATGACACGTGCGATGCCATTTTTTACCATGATGCCTCGGAATTTAGGCGCTGGCGTTCTCTAATTGGTGCGCTCCTGGCGCGCAATTCAAATTCGCGTTCCTTTCTTCTTTTTTTCACGTTTTTGAGGGGATTTGTTGCATGTCCAGCACGGCGGTGCCCTCACACATGACAATGGTCATGTGGGTTTCTTTTATTCTGGCTTTCTCGTCTTCGTCGATCGTCCACAAGAGCCTTCCAACATGACCCCCGGAAGGAAGAGCACCGTCGTGATGGTGAGGCTGCAGAAGGAGACTTGGCGAGCAGTAGGCTTAAGGCCGGCAACGTAGACGGTGTGTACTTGATGACGACCAAAGGACTCCGAACGAAGCGTTTGAGAAATTTAATACGTAACGTCAGTGACCTGGTGTAGTAGCCTTTACGGAGTCATGCAGCATGATCGAAATTTCTCGGCCAACCATAGTTGTGGCATGGCATTGGTGAGGGAATTATTACTGCTCTTTTGGGGTGTTTTGGGTTTGTAACAGCTTAGCTCTCTTGGCCTGACGTGCACGTTAGGGTCGTGTGATCAGCTCATTTGTGTATTTGTTGGTGTTGGGAGAAAGGAGCAGGGTGTGGATAGGCAACGCGGGATACCCTTGATAGATAAGGTAGAAGGGGCCCAATATAGAGGGGTGGGAGCAGTGGTACCCAAATGTCACGTACTTGAATCGGTGGTCCCAATCTTCATGCTTAATTGACACGTACATTGAAAGCAGCGGTGGAGCGTGCAACGGTAGCGTAGAGGTAGAGCATCGCTTCACGTGCAGAAGGACCGTGGTTCGATTCCCGGTGCCGCGAAATTCCCACTGGAGTAAAAAAATCGGCGTGTTGTTTGAATTGCAGAAGTGGGCTGAAGGTGCGGCCTGATCCTGGTGAACATTGCTTGTCGGCAAAACACTCCCTCACCAGGGAAGGACTGGCCACCCTGGTGTAGTATTGGCCACAACCTCCCATGAATATGCCAATTAACCCCAGGCGCTCAGTCTTCATGGCTTCGAAGCAACTAACTACGGTGGCGGTCAGACATGTGACGCAGCTGAGGGTGCTAAGAATCCCCTGATCCGTACAGGCCACCATTATACTCTTAATCTGGCAACATTTAACACGTGAACTACAGTGGAACCACGAAAATACGAGTTTCAAAGGACTTCGAGGAAGCGTCGTATAACCGGGGTGTTGTGCGACCGGGGTGCGGGTAAATGCCGTCCTAGAAGATGGTCTCATTCGATAGGTTGGCAAAGAACCTATTTAAACTACTATATTTAGCGCCTTCTCGCCGGATTTGGAACCTTTAGGTCAAATTTCAAGTTAAAAAAAGCAACGCCTATGGTGTTCTCCCTCCCCTTTATGGCGTCCAGCTAGCCCACCAGCCAAGCGCTGCGCCCTACGCGATATAAGGCCGACGTGGTCGAGCAAATCGAGAGGGGAATGTCGAGTGTTAAACTGCGAAGGCCAAGCGAAAGGAAGGATAGTAAAAGACCCAGATGAACAAAAAAGGCCAATGCCGTATAGTCAGACACCCTTTGAACGATCTCGTCCCGTTGGTATTGGGTAATAGTGCTCAACAAATAGCTTTTATCGTTTCTCACAAGATCCACCAACGCGAAATAGACGAGATAGTTAAATCTTCCCGAGTACACCGTGTTGCGGCGAAAATTTTAGCACGGCCTTGCTACAGTGACTTGCTGCGGCGGCCAGTGCGTGACCCAAAATCGCGGTACCGACGGGTACGTGTCTCCACTCATCGCCTCGTGTATTTTGCTCCACCCTTGCGGCAGACGCGCATGCATTGAGCCACTTTAGCAAAAAAAAAAAGAGCTGAATGACAACGCAGCTTTGAAAGACACAAATAAGCAGAGAATAGAGATATATGGAGAAAGATCGTCGGGAAAGGAAGAAACTTCGATTGATCGGGCGGGGGGCGAAACGGCTGTTCGATGATCGCCGTGGGGTTGCGTCGTATGTGTTTTCGCGTTCGTCGGCGGCTCAACGGGAGCTTCAAACTCACGGTCCACCTGCCACCTCAACTTCCACTTATCGCGGTTGCCGCATTGGCGTACTGCTGCCGTGTGGGGCCGCCACAGGGTAACTCCCGCTCACGAGTACCAGCCTGCTTGCTTGCGTCTGTTCGGAATTTGGTCTGGTCCGCCAGCTAACCTTTGCGAATCAAACAGCGTCAAATGGGGGTTGATGCTGAAAAAGGTCAGGACGAGGCGGCGAAGCGGTGTAAAATATAGGAAAAGCGTCTGTGTATCCGCGCCAGGGTCCGTCGTATAAAGCGGACCACGTGTACCCGGGCGTCATATCATCGGAGTTTTTAATACATTGTTTCAATGGGGAGTTTGCCGGGACCACGACGATACGTCGTAAGAAGCGGGTCGTCGTAAGTCCGGGGGACGTATCAGCGGGTTTTCACAGTATATCTAGCGAGGCGAGTCTAGAGGTGTTGTTGTAGGGTCGTCGTAAGTCCGGGGGACGTATCAGCGGGTTTTCACAGTATATCTAGCGAGGCGAGTCTAGAGGTGTTGTTGTAGGAAAAACAGGATATTAAATGGGATTGAATAGGGCTTAGGGAGGTTGGAAGGACAGTTGAAGCACTTCACAGTGCTGAAAAATTTAACAGTCCTATTTTACCGTGGTCTAGTGGACAGAAGAGAACAGGGAGTGGGACTTCTAGTCAATAAAATCATAGCTGGTAACAGACGAATACTATAGCACTAACGAAAGGGCAGCCGGGTTTGTAATAAGGCCTAGTAAGATACAAGCTCACGGTGGTACAGGGCTACGGGCCTATATCCAGCGACGACGACCAGCTACTTCAACGCCTCTGAAGATGTCGAATCAGCAATGGCTAAATTATAAACACAGAATAACGTACTTCTGGGAGACTTCAATGTTAAAGCAGGCAAGGCACCGGCTGAAGACAAGGCTGTTGACGAGTATAGTCTAAGTTGTAGAAATAACAGAAGGGACTGTTTACTCGATTTCGCAGAGCGGAACAATGTACGCATCATAAATACCTTCTTCCGCAAACGGGAGAGCCGGAAATGGACGTGGAGGAGCCCGAATGGAGAGCATCAAATGAAATTGACCCTATATAATGCTGTAACCCTGGCGTCATGCAGGATGTGTATGTCTGAGGAAGGGTGAGGTGTAACGACCACCTTGTGGTAAGATCGAGAATTAGGCTAGATTTGAGCAGGGTCCGCAGCAAGCTAGAACGCAAGAACTCGATCAATGGGCTAAGTGCACGACGGAAAGTTGAAATTAGGATCGCGCTGCAGAACTGATATAGAGCGCTAACCAAGGAAGCAGAGATAACGACACAGGAAGCCAGCGACAATTTTACACTCACTATCACGCAGTCTGCAGTAGACGTTGCAGATACGAGAACTATACAGGATACTGGTAAATTTTCCGAGACGACGACCGCTCCAATATTAGGAAACGGCAAAGCCCCACAATCTCCACAGCAGCTGACGGAATAGAACTAGCGGAGCTTTCGTAGTTATTCAATACACGTAAGGCAGCTGACACACGGAATTATAATATGGAGAGAACCGAGCATGCTGTAAAGAAGGGAGGCAGCCTGAAAGCAGTCAATAGGCGTCTAGCCATGGGCAAAAATCAGGTGTATGCACTTAAAGACAAGCAAGGAGAGGTCAGTACAAATGGGGATAAAATAGTTATTGTAGCCGAAGAGTTCCATAGAGATCTGCGCAGTTGCGGAACATCCAAGATAATACCGAAGCAGGAAGTAGTTCAGAGGAGATAGACATCCCACCAGCAACGACAGAAGTAGAGAAGGCTTTGACTGAAATGCAAAGGGGCTAAACACCCGGCGAGGATCAGATAACAGTAGACCTCTTGGGGGTTGGCGGGCAAATTGTACTTGAAAAACTTGGAAACCTGCGTATGCAATGCCTCATGAACGCGAGTGTACCTGAATCTTTTAGAACATGGACTTGGAAGTCCATGAGAAATTCGACATAAAAGACTTGGAAAGCTACAGGCTGATCAGCTTACTGTCACTCCTTTGCAAGGTACTTTCCAAGGTAATCGCTAACAGAGTTTCTACAACTTTAGATTTCAGTCAACCTAATGAACATGGATGGTTTCGTAAAGGAGATTCAACAATACACCATATTTACACGATCAGTCAGTTGATACAGAAGTGCACGGAGTAAACTGAACCCCTGTATAAAGCCTCATAGATTATTTGAATGCATTTGTCTCGGTCGAAACCACAGCCCTCTTTCAGGCATTGCGGAATCAGGATGTATGCGAGCATTACATTAGCATAATAGAGGACATCTACAATGGGTCCACAGCTACCGTCATGCTCCATAAGGAGAGGCAGTAAAATACCTATGAGGAAGGGCGTCAGACAAGGAGAATCTCTCCAATGTTATTCACAGCATGTTTACAAGAAGTATTCAGAACGTTGGATTGGGAACAGGTGGGAGTAAGGGTTAATGGAGAATACCTCAGTAACCTCAGATTGTCTGATGACATTGTCTTGCTAAGTGACTAGAGAAACGAATTGCCAAACATGCTTACCGCACTGGACAAGCAGAGCAGAACCGTGGGCCGGAAAATATTACGCAGAAATATCGAGTAATGCTCAATAGCCTCGGGAGAACGCAACGGTTTGATATTGGTAGCCAGGCAATGGACGTGGTAAGCAAATTTATCTGCTTAGGCCTAGTTGTGACACCAGATCCCAACCATGCGGCAGAGATTACTAGAAGGATAAGGATGGAGTGGAGTGCATTCTGCAGGCGTTCTCAGATAATGAACGGCGGCCTGCCATTATCCCTGAAGAATAACGAGTATGACAGCTGCATTGACTTACGGAACAGGTAGGAAAATGTCATCAGACAATCTGAGGTTACTGAGGTATTCTCCATTAACCCTCACTCCCACCTGTTCCCAATCCAACGTAGGAAAAACAGGATAATAAATGGGATTGAATAGGGCTTAGGGAGGTTGGGAGGACAGTTGAAGCACTTCACAGTGCTGAAAAATTTAACAGTCCTATTTTACCGTGGTCTAGTGGACAGAAAAGAACAGAGAGTGGAACTTCTAGTCAATAAAATCATAGCTGGTAACAGACGAATACTATAGGATTAACGAAAGGGCAGCCGGGTTTGTAATAAGGCCTAGTAAGATACAAGCTCCCGGTGGTACAGGGCTACGGGCCTATATCCAGCGACGACGACCAGCTACTTTAACGCCTCTGAAGATGTCGAATCAGCAATGGCTAAATTATAAACACAGAATAACGTACTTCTGGGAGACTTCAATGTTAAAGTAGGCAAGGCACCGGCTGAAGACAAGGCTGTTGGCGTGTATAGTCTAAGTTGTAGAAATAACAGAAGGGACTGCTTACTCGATTTCGCAGAGCGGAACAATGTACGCATCATAAATACCTTCTTCCGCAAACGGGAGAGCCGGAAATGGACGTGGAGGAGCCCGAATGGAGAGCATCAAATGAAATTGACCCTATATAATGCTGTAACCCTGACGTCATGCAGGATGTGTATGTCTGAGGAAGGGTGAGGTGTAACGACCACCTTGTGGTAAGATCGAGAATTAGGCTAGATTTGAGCAGGGTCCGCAGCAAGCTAGAACGCAAGAACCCGATCAATGGGCTAAGTGCACGACGGAAAGTGGAAATTAGGATCGCGCTGCAGAACTGATATAGAGCGCTAACCAAGGAAGCAGAGATAACGACACAGGAAGCCAGCGACAATTTTACACTCACTATCACGGAGTCTGCAGTAGACGTTGCAGATACGAGAACTATACAGGATACTGGTAAATTTTCCGAGACGACGACCGCTCCAATATTAGGAAACGGCAAAGCCCCACAATCTCCACAGCAGCTGACGGAATAGAACTAGCGGAGCTTTCGTAGTGATTCAATACACGTAAGGCAGCTGACACACGGAATTATAATATGGAGAGAACCGAGCATGCTATAAAGAAGGGAGGCAGCCTGAAAGCAGTCAATAGGCGTCTAGCCATGGGCAAAAATCAGGTGTATGCACTTAAAGACAAGCAAGGAGAGGTCAGTACAAATGGGGATAAAATAGTTATTGTAGCCGAAGAGTTCCATAGAGATCTGCACAGTTGCGGAACATCCGAGATAATACCGAAGCAGGAAGTAGTTCAGAGGAGACAGACATCCCACCAGCAACGACAGAAGTAGAGAAGGCTTTGACTGAAATGCAAAGGGGCTAAACACCCGGCGAGAATCAGATAACAGCAGACCTCTTGGGGGTTGGCGGGCAAATTGTACTTGAAAAACTTGGAAACCTGTGTATGCAATGCCTCATGAACGCGAGTATACCGGAATCTTGGAAGAACATGGACTTGGAAGTCCATGAGAAATGAGACATAAAAGACTTGGAAAGCTACAGGCTGATCAGCTTACTGTCACTCCTTTGCAAGGTACTTTCCAAGGTAATCGCTAACAGAGTTTCTACCACTTTAGATTTCAGTCAACCTAATAAATATGCATAGTTTCGTAAAGGAGATTCAACAATACACCATATTTACACGATCAGTCAGTTGATACAGAAGTGCACGGAGTAAACTCAACCCCTATATAAAGCCTTCATAGATTATGTGAATGCATTTGTCTCGGTCGAAACCACAGCCCTCTTTCAGGCATTGCGGAATCAGGATGTATGCGAGCATTACATTAGCATAATAGAGGACATCTACAATGGGTCCACAGCTACCGTCATGCTCCATAAGGAGAGCAGTAAAATACCTATGAGGAAGGGCGTCAGACAAGGAGAATCTCTCCAATGTTATTCACAGCATGTTTACAAGAAGTATTCAGAACGTTGTATTGGGAACAGGTGGGATTAAGGGTTAATGGAGAATACCTCAGTAACCTGAGATTGTCTGATGACATTGTCTTGCTAAGTAACTAAAGAAACGAATTGAAAAACATGCTTACCGCACTGGACAAGCAGAGCAGAACCGTGGGCCGGAAAATAATACGCAGAAATCTCGAGTAATGCTCAATAGCCTCGGGCGAGCGCAACGGTTTGATATTGGTAGCCAGGCAATGGACGTGGTAAGCAAATTTATCTGCTTAGGCCTAGTTGTGACACCAGATCCCAACCATGCGGCAGAGATTACTAGAAGGATAAGGATGGAGTGGAGTGCATTCTGCAGGCGTTCTCAGATAATGAACGGCGGCCTGCCATTGTCCCTGAAGAATAACGAGTATGACAGCTGCATTCACTTACGGAACAGAAAATTAGAGGCTCACTGAAATGGTTCAACTTAAATTGAGGACGACTCAGCGAGCCATCGAACGGAAGATGATAGGTGTAACCTCAAGGGACAAGAAGAGGGCGGAGTGGATCAGGGAACAAACGCGTGTTAAGGACATATTATTCAAAATTAAGGAGAAATGTGTGTGGGTAGGGCATGTAATGCGAAGGCAAAATAACCGTTGGTCATTAAGGGTAACAGAGTGGATCCCCTGAGAAGGCCAGCGTGGCAGGGGGCGGCACTGATACGACGAAGCAGTGAAACCTGTTAGTGATGTCAAAACATTTAGGAAAAATTGTAGATGATGCACGTAACCACATCTAGCTTTCGCAATAGTGTAGCTGGCCTGATTTTCTAGTTGGTTTGCATTGCACATTGCCCAGAAAGGGCGGACAGATGTGACAGGTAAACTAAAAATTGTTGATGTGTACTTTACAGGTACACTGACACAAACAAAGATCATACTTCCACGCACTTGTGCTCTCATGTCTCCGATCTCATGTCTCATCTCTTACCTTGGCCGTCTAACGTTGGTGTTCCGGCGGATTCAGCATAAACGTTCTTCAGGACGAAAAAGTTGCACTTGTTCTTTAGGTGGTCGAAAAACATTTGTGAATTTACTCCTGGAAGGGCGAATATGCAGATGATGGGGTGCTGCTGGCTACCTGCAGCAGTAAGAAAAAATGTCTGAGTGAAGCGTTTCAACCATACAGCTGCATGTGGTTTCCGCTGCACAAGCGGACAAGGCAGTATATAAGACTGAATGCCCGAGCCAGTGACGTGATTTCGTGTATAGGCCTAACAAAGAAAAGATATTTGTGCTCAACTATTTATTGATATAATGAGGCTGGCTTTAAGATGAAATTGCCGATGATGATGGTGTTTAACTGATTTCCCTATTAAGTGCATTAATCACCACTATAAGCGCATTAATCAACACTTAAATTTAGCCTTCAGACGCAAAACAGTTTGTTGAACGTTTGAACTAAAAAAGCATGTTTCTTTGTTTACACAATAGAATTACTTTGCTTGTGAGGTGTCTATCTCCTGTGTTTTCTTATCTCGCAAATTGCAAAATTCTACTGGAGGCAGTTAGCTCTTTAATGAACTGTAAAACGCAGAAACGTGATGTTTTTTTTTCCATTCTGGGGTCATTGTGATGATGAATTTCCAGCTTCAAGAAAGTTGTTTGACGGGTTCGTTTTCTTCCTTATACCACATGTCGCCATTTCTGTTTCATAAAGTCCTATATTGATTTGCCCGGTGGTTTGTTTTTATTACAGTTTTGTATATTATCGCAAAAGTTTCTTCATAATTTTGACAATTGTGCACACCTCTGTGAGTGCAGGTTAGTCTGGTCTGTTAGGGTATTTTACATAACCAAAGCTTTTTATTGTTAAAAAATGTCATTTTCCGTCCATTTTGCTTCAAATGACCCTTGCCACTTATTACGTGTCACTGCCCATTCACTCTTTCATCATCAGCGCGCAATGCTGAGCAATAATTTGACTTGTGGTTGCCTTCTCTCAGAAACTCGCACCTCTATTGTACTATGGTGATAGAGACGGTGAGCACCAGAGCCGTTATCCCTTTCCAAATCTCTTAAACTACCTGTCAGTATGTCGGTTCCCATATCCTGCATGAGCTGTGATGATGCTTCCCGTTCCCTGAACTCCACACTGATTACACCTTGAAAGAATAAACTGCGTTTCTAGAATTGGTTTACGTTATTCTAAAATTGAGTTTACACTTCATTTGTTCCTTACGTGCTCATACGTTCTTGCATTTTTTTTTTCAACCGCGTCTGTCTTTCTCGCGCGAGACCATGAACATCGTGAGCCTCCGCTCTCATCAGGTACCTTCGTTCTTGGTTTTCTTACATACAACTCATTTTATATGGATCTGTTATAATTTCAACTGTTCATCCACTTTCCGTAAAAAGAAATTTTAGGTTCTCTCGGTGGTATCGACTACATTGTTCTTTACAATATTGATGAAAGGTAAAGCTGTATTTACAATGGTGTATTTACGATACTCATTCAGAGGCTAGTTACTACGAACCACGGTGGAAGCGAGCACCGCGCAAGCCAGGGAACGAACGCGCTTCACCGTCAGCGTTCTCTTCATCTCTCTTCTTGATGATGATCCCGGCTAGCACAGTACATGTTTACCGTCCTCTTTGCGGGGAACTTAACTAATGCCCCGTAACACAACCCCCCGGTGGTAGGAGCGCCGTCTCGGTGCTTGTCAGGGTAAAGCTGTAGGCTGCGAGCGGTATGGCTTTAAACGCGCGACGTGGGCGACGCCTGTTTGTGGAGAGCGGGATGAGTCTGACGGAACCAGCGGGGCGATTTCGTAATTGACCTCAGTCACTTGGCGTACGACACGGTAGGGGCCGTAGTACCTGGCTAGAAGCTTTTCCGAGCGCCCTACGCGGTGTGCAGGACACCAGAGAAGCACCAGGGACACAGGTGCAAAGTGGTGGGTGCTGTGGCGGCAGTCGTAGCGATCCTTTTGATTGCGGTGGGACAAAGCGAGCCTGACGGGAGAAATGTAGCGGGCAAACTCAGCGCGGGCGACGACGTCTTGTGCATGCACGGAAGGTGGCATAGGGTGTAGAATTAAACTGTCCAGTGGTAACGTCGGCTTGCGGCCGAAAAGAAGGTAGAAGGGAGAGAATCCGGCAGTATCAAGGCACGATGACTTGGAGGCAAACGTTAACGTTATGTAAGGCGAGGCAATGTCCCAGTCACCATGGTCCTCAGAAACGTACATTGAAAGCATGTCCGGTTAAGGCGCTCTGTGAGGCCGTTGGCTTGAGGGTGATAGCTGGCAGTAACCTTGTGAATTGTTGCGCATGTCGTCGACTACTCAGGAAAGGAAGTATCGTCCACGGTATGTCAGGAACTGGCGAGGAGCACCGTGGTGTAAGATGACATCGTGCAGGAGGGAATCGGCGACATCGGTTGCGCAGATGGTTGGAAGAGCCCGCATGATTGCGTATCGTGTCGCATAATCGGTGGCCATTACAATACACTTATTGCCGTTCGCAGACTGGGGAAAGGGGCCGAGGAGATCTAAACCAACTCGGAAGAATGGCTCAATAGGTATATCGAGCGGCTGAAGAAGACTGGCGGGTAGCGTGGCAGGCTCTTTTCTGCGTTGGCACATGTCACAGGCGCCGACGTAACGGCGAACCGAGCGGTAGAGCCCCGGCCTGAAGAAACGGCGTCGCACGCGGTCATAGGTCCGGGAAACCCCTACATGGCCAGCTGTTCAAAGGTCGTGGAGCTGCCGTAGTACATCTTGTACGACGGTGCTCAGGTACTACAGGAAGCAGATAAGGACCATCTTGGCGGATATTGCGGCGATAGAGGACGCCATCATTCATTTGTAACAACCGCAGTGAAGGGTCGGAAGGGGCAGCGGTTAAGCGGTCGATGATCCTGCTCAAGGAGACCTCAAGGTGCTGCTCAGCAGCAAGCTGTTGTAAGGAGAAAATAGACAATACAGAGGTGGCGAGTGAGTTGGAAGTTGTAGGATCGGGAGGCTCGACTGGGTAGCGCGATAGACAGTCAGCGTCTTGATGTAGACGGCCGGATTTATAGACTACAGAATAGGACTACTCCAGCAGCCGCAGAGGCCAGCGCCCGAGGCGTCCGGTAGCGTCTCTAAAGGGACGCAAGCCAGCATAGCGCGTGGTGATCTGTCACTATGGAAAATTGTCGACCGTAGAGGTATGGGCGAAATTTGGCGACAGCCCACACTACGGCAATGCATTCCCGTTCCGTAATAGAATAATATCGTTCAGCTGGTGTCAGCAGGTGGATGGCGTAGGCAATAATGCAGTCGTGGCCGGACTGGCGTTGAGCCAAGACGCCTCCAATGCCGTGACCACAAGCGTCAGTCCGTACTTCCGTGGGAGCGGCATCATCGAAATGAGCTAAAATGGGCGAAGTTGTGTGGAGAGATATCAGGGTCTTGAAAGCCTGAGCTTCCTCACTGCCCCACGAAAGGACGGAATCTCTTTTGAGAAGGTCCGTGAGAGGGCGGGCGATATGAGCGCAGCCTCGAATGAAGCGACGGAAATAGGAGCACCGGCCCACAAATCTTCGAACGTCTTTCGATGATCGGGGCACCAGGAAATCTCTAACCGCCTTGATCTTGTCGGGATCAGGCTGCACTGCATTAGCGTCGACAAGGTGGCCCAAGATAGTTCGCGCCTGGCGAATCGAAATTTCGCGGAGTTAATTGGTAGATTCGCTTGACGGAAAATAGCAAGGGTTTCGCACAGGTGATGGAGGTGAGCCTCGAACAATGGAGAAAAGATAATGACGTCATCGAGGTAGCACAGGCATGTGGACCATTCTGAATTCCCGCAGGAGAGAGTCCATCATGCGTTCTAAGGTAGCTGGAGCGTTGCATAGACCGAAAGGCATAACCTTGAACTGATATAAGCCGTCTGGGGTGAGAAAGGCGTTCTTTTCTTGGTACAGCTCATCGACTGCAATCTGCCAGTAACCTGAGCGTAGGTCAATGAACGAAAGTACTTGGGACCGTGTAGACAATCTAAGGCGTCGTCGATTCTGGGAACAGGGTAGACGTCCTTCTTGGTTACTTTGTTCAGGTGGCGGTAGTCTACAGAGAATCGCCAAGTGCCATCTTTCTTCTTCACCAAAACTACCGGTGAAGCCCAGGGACTGCAGGAAGGTTCGATAATGTCCTTGGCGAGCATTTCGGCGACCTCTTTCTGGATGATGCCTCGTTCAGTATGGGACACAGGGTACGGACGCCGATGGATGGGTAGCGCATCACCTGTATTGATTTTGTGGGTGACTGTAGAACTTTGCCCCAAAGCTTTGTCGCTCGCGATTTTAATGAATGCCCCGTAACCATATTTAAAAGCGAGACCGATTTCCTTTTTCCCCGGCCACGTCCCTTTCTCTTTAACCGCAATTACTTCATACCCATTGTTCAGCGAATAATTCTGAGCACAAATGTTGAAGCGTCATAATAATACCCTCATGCTTACAAGGCCGCCTTTTACGAGCGCTGTGCTGGTCTCATTTACTTCTCATCTCATCTCATATCTCATCTACTTCTCATTTATGAGCAGCACTTTTCTGGTGTTTCCCTAGGCTTGCGCACACAGCATTTGTGTATAAAGTGTGGCGCCCCCAACCCAAGAGTGTCTTTTAAGTGCGGGACACTTTAGGCGGACGACTTGTAGTTGTACCTGGTGCGGCGACGCGCACACAAATATATCATTGCACCACGGCGTCACGCAGCCAAGCAGAGGCCTCGAAAAAATCACCGCTTTCTGTGGTCGGCACCAAACCTGCGTCCCTCGCGTTACGAAGCCGGGTGATCATTGCGCTGCAGGCTGCCGTTGCGTGGCCGCAAATAAGTAAGCAATAAAAGAAATAACAAAAGAAAACGCAAATTGACAGTAAATCACATCAAATTAATAAAACTTTCATCCAGTCTCTATAGGGCTTTTAGGGGGCTGCGGCGACCTCTCTTGACTACTTCCGGTATCAATGCCAGGCTGGCACTGACACTAGTCAAGAGATGGTGCCGTAGACCCTCTGGGGTATCATTCCTTCGCGCTTATAGCTTTCCCGTAATGTGGAATATCTTTAACTGTTTTCTCTGGTATCTACGGAAATTCGATTTATTCGGTTAATAATTACAAAAAACTATGCCGTATGAACGCAGGACTTCCAATAACGCTCCGGGCAGGTTATTTGTCTGTGGCACGTATGTTACCCGCAAACTACTAGACTCTGCCCCTTAGAGATATGGAATGCCAGAGAACCGTTATATAAGGCGTGTGTGCCTCCACTGTGGGCACTACGTCGTAGCATTAGCTCCTGTCGCAACTTTTTTTCAAATTCTTTGCGTCAATTACAGCAGCCACAGAAATTTTTTAAGAGACTCTGCAACATTACCGATAAACGCGTTCACTCTTTCCTCCGCGTCTGGAAGCATTGTAAACGCCATATTTATCAGCAGTACGCAGCCGCTCTGCGTGATTTGCTCTGCCCACCAGATACGACTTCGGTTTCAGCTTTACAGCGTGGCAGTTTGCTAAAGTGGAGGTCGAATCTGTTTACGGCTGCAACAGAAGGAAAGCGACCAGTAGCCGCTACGTAATTAAAACGCTGAAAAATGCCAACTCAAGAACAAGAAAAATTTTTTGAGCATGTTTTCTACTATCTGATGGCATAGAGACGCACTTTTTGGCTGAGGTACATTGTGGCCCCCTGTTCTATGTACTGGAAGTCTTTGTTGACTACGTTCTGAAAGCGCTTGGGATTTCGGAAGAAGTTGGAAAAATGTGGCAGGGTTCCTTTAATTTGTCCCCTAGCCTCTTTAAATGCCCAACGATAGGCTAATTACCACCAGGTTTATTGTCCACCCTCTATGACTGTGTTGCCAATACGCGAATAAATTCTAACATCGCCAAATGAATCCACGCCTTTGACTTTTCATTTCCCGCTCCGCGGATTCGACTTCCGCTGTCCCCTCAGCAGACATCCATATCCTGCTCCTAATCAGGATTTTGCAAGTGACTTACAATCAGAATATACAAAATTTTCTCTTTGATTTTATCGGGAATTTTCACTGCGGAGCCACTTTTTTGTACGCTGGTCTTGCTTACTTAGATAATGCCTGTAATCCTTTCCGTAGTTTTCCAATTCGTTCTCTTACGATCTGCTTTACCTCATAGGCACAAACTTTCGTACTTTCTGTTCCAGTCCGTGTTTTTCAATCCTGCTTGCTGCTGCTCTCCATGAGAAGGAAACGGCCCATACGCAACTCCTGGGGACATGGTGAGACCTGTTCCTTCGTCCACTTAGAGAATATCACTGCCCGTACGAATTACATACTACCAGATTAATGTTGATCCCGACAAAGTCCTTAGCTTCGCACACGTGTAAATGTTCTTCTCTGCTGTACCTTTACCCCATTTAACGTAAGCACGGATACTCTCAAGAAGGGCGCTGTTTACAAGACACCTGCGAAATTTACTCTAACTCACTTGTGTTTTCGTTGTGATACCGTGAAAGTGGTATTTCAAGCGTTGGGTGCAGGTTTTTATGGTGGGGTTTAGCGTTCTCAAGTCGGTTAGCGTTGAAATTCCTCACTGGTGGCTGCTATTTGTTGTGCTCCAACGGCTGTTCAACGCTGTGGGCATAGATTAAAAGCAGCTTTCCTGCCCCGCGAAGCGAGCAGTACGAGGACTGGGTAGTTTACATAGCAAGGCCAAAACACATGTAAATCTGTGCGCCGTGGAACCTATGTACATGCATATAGAAAATTTGATAAGGCGGCAAGTGTGGGATCTTGCAAAGGTCTAAAATATTTGTTTAAAACCAAAGTGAGGTCGTTACTCCATGACCGAACCCATGGCCGTCTAAAGGGCCCGGACAGCCAAAAGAGGTCTTGATACTGTCCAATAATTTCTACGGTATAAAATTATTGTACCTTGAAAGATGTGAGCGCCTGATTGAACAAAATTTTAAGCATGAGTCTTAGGCTTAGCCGACACTTCCATGTTTCCTTGGCATCCAAGAAGCGGATTGATCACCAAATCCGTGTTACAAGATGTAGTATCGCAATACGAACCGTCAGTTGTAGCAAACTAGAAGGATTAGCAGCTTGGCTGGTCGATCTCGTGTGGCACATGAGATCGACCAGCTTATCGTGATTTAATTGTGATTAGTTTGCAAATTTAAAAGTAACGCCTTCTCTTTTTTTTTTCTGGAAGGCCAATGCACAGGTGTCGCATAAGATAACAGGGGCCTACATACGCGTCCAAACCTTCACGTTTTTACTAGTTTACACATATAGTCCGTCCTCCTCTGACATCGTGGAGCAGTGCATCGTACACCGAAGCAACGTTCGTCGCAAACACGAGAGCATGAATAATCAACGGCAGCGACCATTCGGCAGGGCTAGCGGAATTTTCCAGCGAATTCTTTGGCGTCCCGAAATTATCTGCGCTTAGAAACAGTTGGTTGACCGACCGCTTCGGTCGCGGACTCTCCCTTTGAACACATGCGGCCCGCTCTGCTGGTATAACTACTAGGGACAAGCAAACGTATCGTCTTAAGTGTATTAACGATGAACACTTACGTTTCGGGTATGTGATTTTCTTTATAATTTCTGAAACACAAGCCCAACATTTCAGTCAGGCATCTATAATTCGTGCAAATAAAAAAAAACGTTAATGCACAGATGACAAAAGTAACACATAAAGAGAGTAGCCGGTCACGAACAAAATTTTCAATTATTACACGCAACCGCTAAATACGTGTCCGGGTGACGGACTGACGTAACTACACTCACTGACACGTACCCAACCTTTTTTCCAAGTTATTCCGGAGCGGAAACGGAACCGCTTAAGTAGAACTTCTCATGTGGATGAGTAGTTTATGAGATACTAAAATCTTCATTAGTATTTTTCGCATTCTCGTAGAGATAAAGTTAAAACTGCGCAAAAACTCGACCTTTCAGGAAAACAAAATTCCTGCTCCCAAGTATTCCACGAACGCATTTCGACCTTGTCTCTTCAGTATATTACGTGTCAAGTCTGTGAAAACTGCGTCGAATTGGTTCAGAATGAAGCAACGATGATAGTCTTAAAAATATTCGTCTGCATCCGCTGTCCTATACGACCCACCCTATAAGTACGCGGAGGACTGCATGTTTTATTTGAATTGTCCGCCTAAGTTGCAGAGTTGGGTCTGCATTTATTCATTTTTTGTTTATTTATTTGCAGTATACTGCGGTCATGAAGGACCATTCAGGCCGGATTCAGAAGTACTTATAGCAATACATATAATACATTTCAGTTACATTAAAAGCAGGAAGATGTACAAGAGACACAGAAAGGAACTCTACCCGCCAAAATGCCCGGGTGTACAAATCAATGGCTCCTAATTTAAAAAATGAAAAAAAAAATACAATACAAACAAACAAAAAATGCGACCGGAGGTATCAGTGCATTTCCAAATCATTGAGTAGGGCATTTTCAACAGCGCTGGCATATTACGATGAAACAATTTTTTAACGTTTCGATGGGCGAGGCATTGGATATGACACTACGGAATTAAAAAGGATTGACTTATTTACCATTAAAAGCCTCCTAAAACAGGTTCACAAGAGATGAACCATGACGCGTGGATACCCTACTTTGACCACCCTCTTAATCGATAGTTCCAGTGGGTTGCTGGAGCCTGTAACGTGTTTGCCCCCACCATGTAGGCGTTGGAGCTACGAGCTCCGGTTCCAGAGCCTTGACGGCTCGCTTTTCTGCTAACGTCTCCCTCCATACACGTGCACTCGGAATAGGTACAAATGATCAGTCACCAATGTCTCCTGGGGACAAAACTGTGATGTTCTAAGTCATTCGAAAGTATATCGGGCGCTGTCAGAGCATTTCGATGTTGGTTAACTGCAAACAGTTTTTTTGTTGTAGCTGACAGTACTTTATTGATAGTTTTGCCTAAAGGGAAAACACTTACGTGTGGTGGTGGGGGCTGCAACAAAGTAAAAAAAACACAATATTCAGTGGAACGATCTCTTCAGAAATGAAATTGGTTTTAGTTGGCTGTTTTGCTTATATGCTAACAGTCAACAATTATACGCAGTATTTATCACGCGGCCCTTACTCCCGCATCAAGGCAATCCAGTGATGTCATAGAAGACGTCACAGTTACGGCACAGTGACGTCACGTTTCCCATTAGCAGAATGCACGTTAGCGTTCAGGTCGCTTAGAGTGACCAGCCTCAAATTAGTCAACAAATAAACACTAGCGCTAGTGATGTGAAAGACGCGGGGTGAATGCCGGCGGCGGCGACCGTTTGCTGGGCAGCTGTACTGGGCTACGTTTCCACACATTTTCAAGCGAAACTTGCATCAGCTGAATCGTGTCGCCGTCTGCCTGACTGTTGGCGTCGTGCGCCAAAAATTCCTCCGCACTCCCGACCCTTCCTCCTTACCCACAGGTGGCGGCCGTAAACTCCTCCATGCTCGCAGCTGGCGGCCACGTGTTCCAAAGAATGACACTAAACTTACTGAGCGTTTTTTAGATTAAAAGAAATGAATGTCAAACGATTAGAACAAAGAAAACAAAAAAACATGCTGCTTGCGTCCCTCGTGAAAGGGGACGGAGCTATCTGGCGGAGAAAATAAACAATTGTGTGTAAACAGCCTACCTAACTAAAACCTATTTCAAATTTATAACACCCGCCATGACCCCGCCACCGCGTGCCTCGCGATGAAGACCGCAGATGGCGCCACGTGAACAAGCACATCGACAAACAACGTCCCAACGCATAATCGTTGGGACGTTGGGACGCATAATCGTTGGCCGTAAAATCGACCATCACGGATTTGCTCAGTTAGAATTGTGTTTCATCCTCGCGTGGCCCACAGTGCTCCCTGAAAGTGATTTTGTCCAAAAAAATTTTGTTCTTTTTCTAGCGGCCCTTTTACCTCCAGTGTTTAAAGCAAACTCACGCCTGTGAAAAAATTCATGAAAAAGTAACCTCTCTTACAATGGTCACCATTTTTTGTGAACATCATTTTGAGGCCCTGGGCTGCTCTATTCCGCATTTTTTAAATATTTTTCCTGTTTTTTTGCTGTGATTACGCCATTGAGAAAATACACGATGTCGAGCATTTTCAGACATTTTTAGCAAATACGAGCACATTCTCTCATCAACGAAGCATTTGTACCTGTATCTAGGCATTGTGGAAAACTGAATAAAACTATATTTACACTGAAAAAAGGTGAAATGTGCGAGAAAACGTTTGTCAAACTTGGAAAAATCTCCATTCTGGCCCATATTCACCTTGAAATTGCGCATTGTTGTGCTCGTAGTAAAAATATCACATACAAGCCATTCACTAGCACAAATGATCGCAGTTTATTTCAGAAAGTTTAATCAGAACAGTTTTTGTTGTAGCAGATAAAAAAATTTTCAATTTGTACAGCGACACTACTTCACCCCGTTGTTCAACAGAGCGTCTTCTCTGCACGGCATGCACCTTCCTGCATGAAAAGGCTCCAGCCAGCGGGTTTGCGCTACAAGAATACCTTTCGCCGCAATGGTATTCGTAGCGTCAGTACAGGAAAAAGGAATATTTCGCGTGTTAGTGGGAGAACTACAACGTGGAGCTAGCGGTGGTGCGCCCATTCTATGAGTACGGGAAACTCAACGACTGGCTGGACATGCACGTGCATAAAGGAGCAGGGTATGTTATACGTGGTATCTTTTAAGTATGCCGAAAATTACGAAATAAACAGCGGCGGCGTCATCTAGATAAACGGTGTTATTTGTATGCATTAGCGGGAATTGCATAACCCGATGCTTTAAATGCACATCTGATGTCCAGACTTTCAGTTTCCCGTACATAGAATGGGCGCACCACCGCTAGCTCCACGTTGTACTTTTCCCACTAACACGCGAAATATTCCTTTTAAATGCAGAGCATTTCAGTAACTCACGATGTCACCCGCGTTGATGTCCGTCGTAGTCCGCACCGTCGTTGTCCGCACCCCTCCCCCTACACTATATAAAAAAAATACTATCCGGCGCCTGGGTTCGATCCCTCGACCCTGCGGGCGGAACGCAATGTACATGGTGCTCTACCCACTGCGCCACAAAGCCGACACAGAATGGGAGGCTACGAACGCGCCTTATATCCTTGACTCATTCAAACTACGTCAAGAAGCTGCTGATACAACGCATTCACTACCACCAACTCCCCAAACACTAAACGTTAACGCAATACACCCACCCCCTATGCGACGCATTTACTCGAGTCCCCTCGCGGAGAGATGGGCCCAATTTTTTCCTGTATGATTGCCAAAAAAACCCGGTATGATTCGCTCGCAAGTCGCATTGCCTTGTGGAAATTGTTGGCGTTGGTAAAGTAACTGAACTTACGGTCAGTCAGTAGGATGGTGGTGTCAACTTCTTGAGGTGGTACCGGTGGGGCTGGCGGCTTCACTATGTAGGGAGGAAAAAATTGCCTGTTAGGGTGAAGCATACAAACTCGGCGTGCCAAATACTTATTGCATTAACAGAGCTTCGAAAGAAAGCTTCTGCACTCAAAGGCAGTTGTATTTAAGTACAGACGTGCACCCGTGACGGAGAGGTATTGTGCGGAGTAAATACCTGGTGACGTTATCCGAGTCATGATTGGCTATTATAACATAACCAATAGTGCCGTCTGGATGATTTTCGCAGACAGCGAAGACTGAGAAAAAAGTTGTTATCTAGTGTTTTGTTTGTTTAGAATTCGTGGTACTGAACTTTCTGGCTTGTGGCCTTCGAGATATTGAAGTTGGAATTTGGAGCACTGATGCCAGCGATGGATTTTGTCGCACGCCATTCAATGCGGCATCGTCAAAGCTCAGCAGGGTCAAATTGCCTTAAATGCGCAGCATTCTCTGCCAAGACCCCTCAGCAGGAACCATGTGACACCCTGAATCTGCGCCAAAATAAATAGCTGGCCGAACTAACACATTTGATCTTTATATAAACGTAAGTTGCTCAAACGGAGTTCGACAGACGCAGAAATACAAAAATTGAAAACAAAAAAGTTTTAAAAAATGAATTTCCCAATCAAAAATATGCATCCCATATACCAACCATGACAAAGAAAGACTGGACTAAAGCAGCCCGGCGATGAACGGTGGTAACACACCAAAAAAATGGCAAAATTAGCAAACCGTGTAAAGCCCTGCCTTTCCGTAAGGATGTAAAATTGGAAGAAGGAGCACATTTGATTATTATAATCTTTTGCGTGAATGGGGATTACAATTCCAACGAAAATTTGAAAAGCCGCACAATAACAAAAACAATTCACCAAAAGAAACTGGCCAAATCAAAAATAAACATGCCTGTATCTCCTCCTAAAAACGAAGAGTGAACTAGGAGTGCCCAGACAAGAACATTAAAAACGAGACTAAGAAATACTGAAACTGAGCAAGCTTATACCGCCCTGAATTTCCACAGAAATGCACAATTTGCGAAAGGAGTATATTTAAAAGTTATCATAGCGTAAATTAACATTACTAGTCGAACAAAACTTTCAAAGGTAGGGAAGTACAAAAAACAGGAGGCACTGTCAGCAAAATTAACTGGCGGTAGCAGAAATCACCGGCCAAAAGCCAGAAGTGAACTTAAAAAAAGCCCGGAAAAGCGCTTTGGAAATACGACAAAAAGGAGCGGGAAGCAGCAAACCGTGCAGCTCCCTGCCATTCTTCTACAATGTATATTTGGCGCAAGTAAGCGATTTAATATGTATGACAGTGTAAATTGAGATAATTGGCCGAATGAATTTTTGAAAACCGCCAAAAATACGAGAAGGAGATGAATGAATATTTTATAAAAATGAAACGACGAAATCAAATATATTCATTTTATACATCTGTCTGTAAATAATCTGGTTGTAAGGAACTCGAAATGCTGACAAGCGGCAGCAAGAATGCTACGCATTATACTCGGTGACAACTTAAGAACGGCACTGGAAGTTGCCGCTGTGCCTTATCACCGTAGCCGGATGTTTCTCCGCGCGGCGCAAGTAGGGCGTTACTGGGAATATTTTGAACATGGCGTGAGCCGTTCTCGTGATTTTTTGGACTTAATATGCTTACAAACGACTCCAGTGACGACAAACAAACTCCGTGAGACAAGGCAGACGATAGCACGCATTCATAGCATACCGCTTTCAAAACGCGCGCGCACTGGCGTCCCGGGTCCGGCGCTTTGGCGGAGTGATACACTACATGAGGTGGTGCCGTTCTTGAGTTGTAACCGAGTATAGTAGACAATTCTGTGAATTGTCTATCTTCACGTCTGTCCAAATAAGCTTTGTCAAAACGTACGCCGGTAGGTGAAGTAGACGGCGCCGATTCCCAGTGATCCCAGGACAATAACGAGGTAGCAGGCTGAGAACAGGAAGACCAACTTGTCCGGGACGATGGGCTTCTGCATCAGGTTGTACATGATTCTCTGCCTGCGAAGAGAAAGCGAGTGATAGCTCTTTTCTTGTACAAAAAACATAGAATGCATGATGTTAGTGGCACCTTTTTAAAACGTCTTCACAAAACGGCTACAAAGGGGTTTGGAGCATTACACGTGGGCTTTGCTAGTGACAGAACAACGCCCCTATTTTAATACCTGCCACTCCTTATATGAAGGACGAATGCATAACCGTACGGGGGAGTCCCGTCACAAGCTTGCTAATTATCTTGATCTTTAACTGGGGAGTAACACGGAAGGAGACGGTATCTGAGGCATTGGCACCCGGCACAGTCCCCGCAACTTTCAAACCGATACTTATTAACGTACGCTTTGGAAGTTAACGGGGGGCTGAGCGGTACGTGAGCGTGCTAACGTATTATGTGTATAGATATTTCTGCACAAATACACGAACGCCGTCCTGATGTTGTTGTTACGATAGTGAGCAGCGCTCACGGTGTGGAAGGGGCTCTGCAACACTATCGATGAACACTTTCACCTTTTCTTCGCGTCTGGAAGCAGTGTGGAAATTACAGTTATCACGAACATGGACCGGCACTGGGTGGTTTGCTTGTCGCAGCAGATACGCCTTCCTTCTCTGCTTTGCATTTAAGCGGCTATCGAAGGCGTGCTTTGGCGTAACTGAAGGAAATCCCGCCTTCAGCCACTACACCACTTTAATCAAGTCATTGCAGCGGTCGAAGACTGACAACACCAGGGAAGAGAAAAAAATATTTTGAGTATGCTTAAAAGTTATCTGGTTGGCATAGAGCAGCACGTTTTGGCTGAAGTAGTTTGTGACCACTGGGTTTGTTTGTTGACTACGTTGTGAATTGATCTAGTCTTAAAAAGTTGAAGACATATGAAGCAAGCTCGCACTAACGCGTGACACTTGAACGTAGCCAGGCTGTACAACCTTTACTCCGTAATTGCTGCTATAAATGCGAGCTTCTTTCTTTTGTTTTGGACGTGATGATCATTGGACATCACCTTTGAGGGGCATACGCTATGACGTGTCTTTCTCCTTCCGAGCAAGATTTGCCACGTTTACAGCGAACGCAGGAGTCTTCTCGTTCCAAGGAAGCGCTCCCACGACTACGGCAAACGCTGGAGGTGTTTATTTTTTGGCCAATTTCGGCCAATATCCCTAATTGGGAATGCTTGGATTGACAAACGTGTGCTGGGGAAGCTAGGTGGTCGCAGCGAGTCCTCGGCAATTTTTTGGTAGTTGTAACTACGTAAGAAAAAATTACGCTTTGCTAAACAGCTTCGCTGTTAAGATGTAGCAGGATCGGTTTAAAGCTGAACTTTGAACTTTATCCATGAGTCGCACTTTACCTCTAATATAATAGTGTCCCTAACCAACTCACTGTATACTCAGGGACACCTTTATGTTGCAATGGAGCGAGAGATAAAGGGGGAGGCAGGGGAAGCTAACTGCTCTGTGTTACTGCGCCAATGTAGTTCCCAATAAACTGGTTTCGGTTTCAATTTCGGCGTGACTCATACCCATTTGATTCAGTTCATTTGTTCGCATGAGCTCCGTGGTTGATTCCGTTGAACCACGATCACCCACCCTGCAGGCATGTCGGAGTCGCCTTCCACAAGCTTTATTTGTTTGTAAACACAAGCCAACGCTTTGACTGGACATGGCCCCCCGAGCGGCCGTGAACTGGAGGACTCAGACCGACCGTGGACTCTATACGCCTCGAGCGCGGCCTGTAGGTGCGCCACTGAAATCCCCTACCAGGCCGCGTTTTCGAAAGCAGCCGGCGGGAGTCGCCGGCCCGCTCCCCACTGTCACCGTTGCTTCAGGGCCGTTTTCACGACTGAGATTTACCCTTTAAAAAGCGTTTGGAATTACTATTTTTATGTGGAGCAGTCATCTGTTCGCAAATGTGGTGTGTTAACGAGAGTGTAAATTTGGACGCGATCTTAGTCTAGTAAATTCGGTCTGTACAAGCGCCAGTGGTGGTCACAGGTCTGCGTCTGCGAACCAGTATATACATAGGAGATGATTGTTATCCACGCCCTGAAATTTATCACACAGTGTCTCCAGAATATCCACAGATGGTCATGGCCATGGCTATACACTACGATGTAATCGCTTGTGCGCTTATATAACCTAGGGAGCGCCATACCTGACAGAACGCCAGTTATGCTTGCCAATATGCTTGCCAATATATAGTTATGCTTGCCAGATATTGATCACTACCCTGGACATAAATTTCGCGAACATTCTACGAAATAAGAACGATGGATAATCCAAAATTACACTCGGGATCACCGCACGACAAAAAAAATAATCCTGGGACGTCTTGTCGTGAGCTGAGCGCCCGCAAACATTCATATATGTTACATATATCCTCGGCGAGCAGGCCGGAGAAGGGCTTCTACAGTAATGCCCGATCGCGACTAAACGTTTCTTCTAAGCATAGTCATATGACGCAGATAGCCTGCAAATCTAGCACAAACGGAAATCAGAAGGCCTTATCAGATATCCCACTCTTCTAACGAAACCTTTTATCAGTTTGAACTTGTATACCTCAAAAAATGCGTTCGCCGAGGGATCAGCTGTTAGTTGAAGTCTAAAAACTAGAGTGACGTGAACGAGTAGCATGTGTGTGTGATTACTAAAACGTTCTTTCCTTGATTTCGCTCCGCAATCGTACACAACGATACGTAAGCGTCCCCCTCCCCGCCCCCCTCCCCATGTCTCGCGAAATAGCAGTGCATTTCGCACACTAGCTGGTCTCGTACGTCCTACACGGCTTTAGTTTATACGAACGTATTTAGCATTTCAGAAGCTGCACTGAGGTTTTTTTTTCATTTCTGTACGAGCTATTTTGTTTCTTCCGGACTTGCAGACCATTAATTTTTCAGTGGTTTAATTCACTTTTCTTGGTTCTTGCTATAAGGCATGAGTGCACATCTTTCACGACGCAGAGCCTTGGAATATACTTAACATTTTCGGCTGGCTTATATTCTTATAAAAGGCACAAGTTATCAGGTATTGAGTAATGGCATCCCCGAAATATATTTTTCTACGACGCATATATTCGTAATGACGCCGCATTCATTGTCCGCGCTACAAAACAAAACACACCTTTCACTGTGCCAGTATCAGGTTCAAGCGAGGCGACAATAAAATTCACTTGTGCCGGACGTATTCGGAGGTGACAGTGGTGGTATGCTGCTGCCGTCGCCGACGCCCATAACAGCGGCCGAGAAGGACGCAGAGCCACGTTCCCGGATATTATAGCTATTGTTGATGTTTGAGCACCTTACCAAGACGCAGCGGCTTTCGGAGTGCCCATAACGTACTGTTTACTTACAAACGTCACCATAACAAATTTTTTAGCGCTTGGAAGGGCAAAAAGAAGCGAAAGAGAACCAAAACACTGCATGAGCCCTTATGGGCCGCACAGCGCTAATCCCGTCAACTCCGCGGAGAAGCGGCGGCAGGCGGCGCAGCGATCGCAAAGCTCGAGGCGTATATCGTTCAGAAGAAAAGTGAATTTTGTAAGCGCCGCAGTTTTGACGGAATGCATCGATTTTTAAAGTCTTCTGGACCTCAAAACCGGGCAGCACCACCAATATGGGCAGCGTACTTACACAGCGCGGGCGCGGTATACCGAAAGAGCAGCATGCACACATGCTTACGGACACGCTCACTTACGCCGGGAAAGTGGATAACTGAAGGGATTGAGAGAACGGCTGAGAGTCCCGGTTGCATCAGACTCACTTGGGCGCACACTTTGCAAACCACTCGCTTTGTTTAGACAGCGAAGCTTTACGAATCCTATGCGGAGAATGAAGTGGCGACCTGCCGAACGCGGTCGACAAGAACGCCATGTTTTGTCCTGTTGTTTTTGCGGGAGGGAACCACTGCGACGCCAGCGGCGACAGCCGCAACCAAAAATGTAAAAAAAATGCTCAGTTTCATATTTTCTGGCTGGACATTTAGTGGCATTATCAATGCAAGTCGAAAACATAATAACTACACACTCTTCAATTGCTGAGGTTACCGCCAGCCAATTATCTTTGTTGAACTACTTCCAGGTGCGGTGCGAAAAGGCGTGGTTCGGCTCCGTACCCTCGACTGCTAATTTGCTCGTGGAAACGCAGTGCAGTAAAACTGCGAAAGCGCAGAATAGACTATTATGGATTACGTTCTTGGACATCAGAGGGGCATATGAAAACGTTAACGAAGAACTGGTGTGGAGAATGCTGAAACTCCATTGATTAGATGACCAGTTAGTACAGTTCCTTATAGCAATCTATAAAGAAAATAGAGTGCACCTTACATAGGAAGGACAAAAATGCGCCCAGGAGGTCAACACCCATCGGGGACTGAAACAGGGATGCCCTTTGAGCACAACAGGCCTCTTACGCTGGAGTTTGGCGGCATGCCGCGCCCCTTCGTGTCCGACCCATCTGGGTAGCACAAAAGCAGACGACTCTCGCCGCCCTCAATGTGTTTTCAATTACAAGCCAGAGTGATCGTTAGCTCTACTTAATTTCATCGCTTTGTAATGCGTTTAAATGACTGAATACTGCATGAAATAGCCCTTAAAGTAGTTGCAGAGGCTAAACAAAATAATATCCGCTAAAACAAGCCGATTTAACGGCTTTATTTTGAGCGAGATGTCGCAGCCGTCGCGGCGTGCGGCCGCAGGCCACCAGGTCGGGTGGCCTAACCTCCTGACGACAATTATCCTTCTATCTTCTTGCGCACGGTCGACAAAGGAGAGTTCACGAGTAGCATAAGCACGGAACGCTGCTCATCCTATAGCCTGAGGTAACTGCAAAAGATTGCTTCAGCGGGAGCATGCAAGCGAACGCAAGAATTGCGCAGCCGTCTCAGCAGCCCCGCCTTGAAAACGAGTGGAAATTTTGTTTGTATTTTCGCAAACTAAATGATTCTTGCCTAACGTTTTACGCCGCACAATTTACGAAAGGCAGGGTACATGTATACTAGCGAGTAGGTGAAGCAATAACGTCAGCTGAACAAATTAAGCGCCATTAAAGGACGCAAAACAGGCACTAAATCGCACGCCCGCTGACTGCAGTGATATGTACTTTATACTTGCATAACATAACACAGCCGCGTACACGGCGCGCGGCCCCGAGAATTTACATACGATCATCCCTCTGCTGGTTATCTTCTAATGCAGGGGTCGTCTCTAACAATCTGAACGCCAACACGGCAGTTTTGTCCTCAAATGGAGTTAGACAGCGAGACAAGAAGAGAAAATTGATCGCTTCCAGTTGAATTGTCCGCCATCTTCACACTTCGCCAGATTATTGTCAAATCTTATTGGAAATTCGCTGGATTTCTTCTCTTTGCATTGATATCCCCCCTCTCCCTCCCACCCGATTTCCCGTCCAGCCCTCCGCCGTGTCGGCTGCATGCTACTGGGTCCTACACTTCAAGACGTCGCTGACCCTTATTCTAGCCTATTAAGTGCGAACTGGGAATATATTATGCAAGAGCGTAGTTAATTAAAGTGCGAGCAAACAAGAAAAGCGAGCGGCCTCTCAGTTCGCCCCACCGCTTTGTTTTCTGGCCACTAATTTCGGAAGCGCAAATCAGACCTAATTATTCTGACGTTCGCTGCATTTTGTCACTGAGACACGCAACAAAACAGCAAGCTAACGTTGCACCATGTATTCGTAATAGCGACACAAACAAGCACTGTTTAATGAAAGTGCACGCATAGTGCGCAGGTACGCAAGAGGGGCGCACCGCAGCTAGCCTGCGGTCCGCCGGACTAGGCTGGCTTTTTAAAGCGCGATAATCTCGCCGATTGCGTCACTCTTCTGTTTTGATCGGCTGTTGTCGAAAAGTGCTTCGTCACCTAGAGTATTACTTTTAACTAGACGTTTCATTTCAAATTTCCCTTCATACGACCACCGATCAGTAAACCTGCGAGAGGCAGAGCGCCGTCAGCGTCCCGGCACTTTCGTCGGCGCTGTAAACGTGTTTAGCGCTGCAAAGCTTTTTTCCCTAATGCCACGTTGATCGCCGGAAGAGATCGGACGCGTCGGGGATGGGCTGGTGACCATGTCACAAAACCATCGGGAGCATCGAGCTCATTTTGCTTCTGTCAACCCGGGATCATATGGGACCCACGCAGCTTTGTACTACCCGGAAATACTGCCCGGAAGCCGCTTGCGCAGCGCCCCCTGGGCAGCGCAGGAAGCCTATACTGTTTATGCTCTACATGACATGGTTAGAAAAGAAACTGGAAGAAAGTCAAGCAGGGTTCAGCCTAAGCCATGTGCTGCAAGGCGAAGTGGTACAACAGCGTATTCCGGGAATGTTATACGCAGACGGCATTGTTGTTTCGGCTGATAACCAGACCGATATACAACGGCTAATAAATATTATCCGCCAGGAAGCCACCGACCTCGGGTAATATTTTAGCGCAGAAAAATCGGGAACAATGGTTTTCAATGACGCAACCACTGACGCAGTCTCTACTCAGCAAGAAGAATCACCCAGACTGAAGGAAAGTAAATATTTGGGAGTGTGGATAAACGAAAGGGAGAACTACTTAAGAACTCACGAGGAGCAACTTAAGGGCACAGGGTAAGGCGAAATTTTGAAAATATGACTTTTTGTTTTTCTTCGCAATTAGGGAAGTTCAATTCCTTGTGCACATTTTCCATATTCACACTTGCCTTAAAAAGTCTTATTTCTCGCTAAAAAGCAGTTTTCCCGTAAGCAAGTAGTAAGTGCCCACATCCTCTTAAGAATGTTCTCAGGGTTTATTGTCATTTTTTTTTCATCAAAAAACTTTCAGTTTCAGATCAAAATGCTTTTCTGGAACCAGCTGTATTAATTAAGAAATTGCATAGCAACCATTGCAGAGCTGATTTTTCAGTTAGGGCAATCCCAAGACCCTGTTGCACGTTTTTTTCATATTTGCCCTTCAAAGCTGCGAACAAAAAAACATCTTTTTTGGGCTTCACACAGTAATGATTGTAACATTGGATGCTGTTCTTTTATTAAATGATGAAGCAACGCATGAGCCAGCATTTTGATATCATTCAGACCAAAACCTGGAAGCAACACCACCATTAGATGCTTAAAGAGGTTGACCACCAGCAAAATACTTTGTGAGCAGATCTGTACGATGGTGCACAAAATAGTCAAGGAAGGACAGACGACCGGGTGAAAAGCAAAAAAAGGACTTTGGCAGTGATTATGAAGCTAGTGCTTTTTAAATAAATGGCTCCAGTGGTGTTTTTGGCAAAAAAGTATTGTTTTTAACCTCTTTTTTTTTACTTTAAACTCAATTATCTCAAAACAATGTTTTTTCTTCCATAGGTACCATTATTTCCTATATCGTTCACGATAACGAGCTGATTTTTCCCCTGTCATCTACATAACGTTTCACACCTGCTGTACTAGAATTGAAAGTATGCACGCAACAGTTTTTTTGTTACACAATTTTTAATGCTAAAATAATGCCAAAATTTAGGTACTAACAGACAAAAAATTATAAAAAACAAATTTTTAAGGATGTTCATAATTCTAGTACAGTTAAAAGATCACAAAATTTGAAAGAAAATGATATATACGTTATGTAGATACCTTTATTAGATGCCGAGAAAAATGTACCTCAAAATGCCCAAAAATGCATGGCAAGTATAGGGCTTACCCTGTGCCATTAAGGGTAAGGGAAGGCGAAACGCAGCTATAATGAAGCATAGACCTTTGTGGGGGTATAACAAATATGAAGTAGTGAGAGGAATATTGAAAGGAGTAGTGGTTCGTGGTCTCACATTTGTGAATGCTGTACTCTGCTTACAATAAGACGTTCTATCAGTCCTTGAAATGAACCAGAGAACGGTAGACCGTTTGGCCTTAGGCGCGCATGGAAAAACAACTAACGAAGCAGTGCAGGGAGATATGGGCTTGGCGTCATTTGAAGGTCGAGAATCGCAGAGTAAAATATGTTTTGAGATTAGGTTTAGAGCAATGGATCAAGGTAGGTGGGCAGCTAAGGTGTTTAGGTACCTATACTTGAAAAGCGTGGACACGCAGTGGTTAAGGAAGAATAGAAGGCTAACGATGAAATACGGAAAGAACAGTGGAGAATCCAAAACAGCCAAGGTAACCAAAAAAGAGGCAAGATAGATACAAAGGAATACATGGAGAGCAAAAATGGAAGCTAAAACGTCGTTACAGATGTACAGGGTGGAGAAAGTGGACATCAGAAAGGAAAATTTCTACGATAACTCGCAGGGCAATGCTTCGCTTTTTGATGCTAGAGAAAGTTCCTTGCGAGCTAAGTGCTTTGTGGGGAAGTATTCACAAAATCATGGGGTATGCGTGGTCTGCGCAAAAGAAACAGAAACTATGCGGTACATAGTGTTAGAATGCGAGGGTATCCATCAGAATCTACATGGGGGAAATTGCTTCCAGAAGCCCAATGATTTAAGGGTAACAGAGAGGCACTTTGCTTCATGGCTGTCTTGGCGGCGAAAAGAAATTAGAATGCTGGTGGACGAAAAGCCGAGAGTGGAATTTTGCCTAGGGCATTTACCACCCGTAACTGAAAAAAAAGTATTTTGTGCCTAATATGTTTTTTGTGCCTACCCAGAGCTAGTATTAAACCAATAATATAAAACATAGGTATATTAGTCCTTTTTGGAAAGATTACACGTCATCACCCCGTTACAAATGTGAAACCAATAGCAATCATCAATCATTAACATTATGCATAGCCACAGAAAGTTGTCCCCGAGTATAGCTTTTCGGTAAAGAGGACAGGGAAGGATGATTGTGCAGGAAGAAGAGGACGAGAAAAGTTGGATTTCAAGCAGTAACGGTAATAAATGTGGGAGAGACACCAGAAAATAAAAAAATGGTTGATGATAGCGATACTTTATGCAAAATTTGAGCGCAGCCGCATAGCCCTTACTACTTTGCAAGCTATGTGGAGGCAAATAATTTTACATACATGAATTGGATGCAACAATAAGCCTGTACGTCGGCGGTTCGAACTGCATAATCTTTCCGGCGTCGGCGCATAGCAGGCTGCTTCGGCGGTGCGCAGCTGCGCAGCTCTGTATTCTGGCGCTGGCGGTGGTGATAACCACTGCTCGGGCAGTTCGCTTTACTGCAGCGGTCGACAAAGCACTTCCCTTAGGCTCAGAAAGTAGTGGCGTCATCGGAGAACACACGACGGCGGGCGCTACTCTGGCTCCATCTAGTAGAGGGGGACCACCGCAGAGCACGTATCGCAAGCAGCCGTGGGACTTCGCCTTTCCTCCGCACACAAATTCCATCCTACACTCCCCCTCGGCTTTCCTCGTCCCTCTTTCTTCGGCGCCCCCCTTCACTTCGGTTACATTGACGGACGAGGGCGCTAGGAGCGGCCGCTTACGACCTGTGCTCTAAAAGGCTAGCCTGTAGCGAGGATGGAACAAGAAGAACACATGGAAATGAATGAGAAAAAGGAATGGAGGGAGTGTCACAAAGAGGAGGAGGGCGAGGATAAGAAAATTGGCGATAAGAATAAACTGAGAGACGGTACAGGCGGAAAGGAATATAGTGATGGTAAGAGGCGAGAAAGTGATGAAATGGAATATTTGAGGGTGAAGATAAAAAAAAAAGAGCAGTGGATGAGGTTGGGGTCTGGAGGCAGAAAGAAAGAGAAAATGGGGTGCAATCGCCATGGAGATGTCCAAAGTGGTGAAGCGAGAGAGGAAAGAAGAGATAAATCGTGGAGGGGAAGAAAGGTGGAAAGAAAAGGGAATGTACCGGGAAGAAGAAGGTACGGGTGACCGCACATTTTGAGATGGAGAAGGGCCAGAAATGGAGACTGCGGGAAAGAAGAAGGAACATATGTATAGTGCGAATGGGGGGAATTTTGAGGGGGAGGGAGAAGGGGAAAGCAAATGGCCGGCAGATCATAGCACAGAGGAGGAAGGAAGGGGCCGGTTATGATGCTGGTGAGTAAAAACTTTCAAGCTCGTAGTTGCGCAAGAGGTCCCTGAGTGCTGAAACGCTGTGACTTCCGTTGTGTCTCAGCCAACGAGACGAGTCGTCGCTAGCTGTCAGATTCTTTCAGATTTGGGGGAATGAGTAGACATTAGTGGGGCCACTGGTGCAGTTGAAAGGAAAATGGGGTGGTGAATGACCCCCCCCCCCCTCCCCCTTAACCTTGACGACTTAAAATATCTCTATGTAAGGTTCGATGTGGGCACCCGTTTTCACTCACTAAGGGGAGAAGGTTTCCTTGAATTTTGGCAATGCATGCGAAACACAGAAAGAACGACAAGGTTTCCGCGATACAAAGTGTATTATTTTAGAATGGCAGGTATTAGTCAGGGATCTATGAACTACAGGCAGGAAGACGGAGCGCACCGTCATGAAGTCGGCATCGAGGTACCTTTTCGTGATCGCTGCTAGCAGGTTGCATCGCTGAAATAGCGCGGCACTCTATTTTCGACCGGCACTGCCACAAAACAAGACAGGCATGCGGAGAAGTGCGACCCTCCGCACGTTGACTCCACACTGTAGTGTTTGCGCTGCTGAGCACGAGGTCGCGGGTTCTATTCCCGCCCGCGGCGGCCGCTTTCCTGATTGAAGCGAAAAGCATAAACGCCCGTCTGTACGAGATTTCGGCGCTCGTTAAAGATCCCCAGGTGGTCAAAATTAAGCCGGAGCCCTCCACTACGGCGCGCTTTATCGCCTGCGTTGCGTCGGCGCGTTGAACCCTACAATCAATCATCAACACTGTAGTGAGGCGCTGATCGTGATTCGCAAGCCAGACCAAGTAAACTCGAAGAATGCTGCGTTTCCTAAGGCTCCAAAACGAAGGCAATTATTATGCACGAAATTGGTCGTTAAAAGTACCGCGTCATCGCTTTGTCTAACTGCCGACTCTACGCTCGTGTGGAATCGTGTTTAGTGCTCCCTCCGAAAACTTCATTGCTCAAACATCCTTCTCAAAACAAAAACAAAGACGATGTCATTCAGTTTTCCTACACGGGTGACGTCTTTAGGAAATTACAGTAATTTGTATGATAACGAACGGTTTGATGCCTTGCAGCCATGTGACACCTTGTCATTTCCGCTAATGTTTTCTCGCCTTAGCAAAGCAGGCGATTTCTGAGTCTGCTTTGTGAATTCCGTGCACCGCCGAGTTCGCGAACATTACGTGCCGCGTAAATTCATGCTTTTGCTTATCCTTTCCACATAAAGCTTAGTAATACGTTGGCCGTAGGTTCGCAGATCACGGGAACCTCACAGCACCATATTATCGCATAAATGTTTTTTTAGGTAGTACTAATGATCCGAAGCACCAGCCTCGGCAGTGGGTGCGTGTGGGCGAACCAATGTTAATCCATTTCCATCAGCACTTTCCTAAACAACGAAGCATGAGCCCGAGGGTCGTCCAGGGAATTCCTTGTGGTTTGCACTGGCTACTCCGGCCTTGAATGTGTCAAGACCCATTCCGCACAATCCCTTGTAGACGGGTAATGCCACTTTGTGCGGCAGGTAATTCGCAGCAGTTCATAGCCTTAGAAGAGCTGGTGGGCTACGGTAATTGCTACGCACACCGGTATTTTTGCACTTTTACGGAAGCCAGTGGCGCCGGCTCCGTTATTATTTCCCGCGAACTCTGACCAATAATTGGAGTAACAGCTTCGCAAACCTTCTAATTCTAAGTACAAATTCAAGCCAAGAGATTATAAGTAAGATGTAAAAAATTCTCGCATTTGCCAAGTCTCATACTAGAGAACTTTTGGATGTGAGCCGTTGTGTAATCCTCGTGCCCAATTTGCTTCTATGCGTGCGAGCGTGAATTGACTTATAGTTTGTAGAATTCTTGCCCTGCTGCTGACAGTGCGGCGGAAAGAAGCAGTGGCTACACGCACTTAGTTTTCATGAGGGTATTTCTGCATACAAATATATGAACATTGCCAGTTTTCTACTTTTGCTCGTTGAAATTCTAATGAAGTAATAATGTATTACCAACTAGCATTTTCCGGCGCCAGAAAAGACTATTGTCTGACCATGGGAGGGTAAATAAACGCGAGTGCTTAATAATGCGAAGCTTTCTATGTCCCACTAGCGCCGAAAACGCACTGCAGAAAAGCCAACTTTCCCTGACGATGACTGTTATCGTGGGTTAAGTGAAAGAAAAAGACGCTTCCCGTGGTAGGAATCGAACCTGCGTCCCTCGCGTTATCAGGCCGACGTGTATCCGATCGTTCCGTTCGGACGCTGTCGAAGCAGCTTGGATTCGGAGAGCAGTGCATGGACGTGCCATACCAAACAGAAAAATTGTGGACCCCTGCGTCTAACATCGAGGAAAGTTCAAACCGAAGCTAGCTTCGTGCGAAATTAAAAAGCGAAGGTTAAAGTCAAAGCCGCTACGATCAAAAGCCCAAACTGCGTTCGAGCTCGAGTAAAAGTTCAACGAGTAGAAGAGGAAACTCAAACTACAACCAAAGAATCCCTCGTGAGAAAGCGTTTACGTTCAACCATTCAACCATCACACAACCATCGAGAGGTGCGTGATTTTATTACTAAAATGCCAGTAGAGTAAAGGCTCGTTATTTCGAACTCTGTTAATTCGAGCTTCCGGTTAACTCGAACTCACGCCCTGGCCCCGCACAGCCCCGTATTTTTTTAATGGGGAAAACCTCCGATATTTCGAACGCACTGGTTTCCAGAACGGTTCATTCGAACTACGATCACCTGGTTTCCTTCACTCCTGGAAGATGAAGTCAGCCCAGAGTCATCACAATGAGTTGCAGATTCAAACCAAACCAAATTTATTGGAGAGGCAAAACAACGAAACGGAAAAAAACCGCGCACTACGCTCCTTCAACAGCTCATTTTGCGTCTACACAGGGCCCGGCGACAGTGCTCCGGGGCATGCCATTATTATTTAGGAAACATTATTTACGAAATCACGTGGCACAAATGTGTAGTAGCGCCTAATTTGCGATAACGAGAACAGTGGTGGCTTCGTTGTGTTCTGCCCGCGCAGTCTAGCGCGATGTCCATTCATTCTTGCACCCTCCCTCCCAACCCCTCCTCCTCCCCCCTCTAATTTGAACTCCGCTTAAAGGGCAGTATACTTGGAGCGAATATGCGACGAAAAGACGACGAACAACGCCCGGCAGCGCGTGCGGGACGCTCAGCACGACGATCTAGCACGATCTAGCAGTGTCAGAAAATCTCGTCGCGCCTTAGCGGCGTCGAGCGTGAAACCGAAAGCACCAATCAGGTCTTCCGATATCACTCCACGGCATGTGGCGTGTACAGGCAGCTGCAGGCGGCCGCTTTGGGAGAATTTGATAGACGTGCGCTTGTCCCGGGCCTTCTCGAGCTACAAAAACAGATTGTACATCTGAGATCGATTGACGAAAATGGTGTTGTCAGAAGTGAAGTCCGCGCTTTCCTGATAGCTCAGGCCTCAAGCGGAACACGGTATTGACCCAACTACCGTGCCTTGTGTCGCCATGATAGGCATGTACGATAGCTTTTATTAGGTTCAATAAAGGCGATACGACTACATAAATTGTATTAACGGCAACATGGGGCCCGTCTGCAAGATCGGCGTTTGAAGAAGAGGCGATATCACAGAGAGGGCCTCTCTACAGCAAACTCCTAAAAGCACCCGGCCATACGCATTCAGAGCCCGGCCAACCGGGCTTGACTAGCTTCACTTTGTACCATAGCGCGAACTGTCGAGGTAGAATGGAGGTACAGCGCCTGTTCAAAATTGTAGGAGTCCTGCGACGTGGGGACGTTCGGGGTTTCTTTTCTGCTTTTTTTAACTGCCTTTACTGGTTTTGAGAACTGAAAGCGCTAGTTTCTGCAGAATAAACGCCCCCGAGCCACGCAGAATCGTAAAAGACGTACCACCCATGCGGGAAGCTCCTTCCCTGGATTTGTTTACTGAACGCCGCCGTAGATTCTCGGCATGGAGGTTCAGTTAGCCACACTGAGAGCAACCCATCGGCGGCGGGGCGGCGGACGCCGTATGTTCGCTCCATGTAGTTCCGCCCGACGAACATACGCCGTCCTGCCGCGGCTGATTTTCCGCCATGCGAACTTCGTCGTGAAAGATTGCTACATGTATTCTGCCTGAATTCGGACAGCTATATGGTCCCCTTCAAGTTTGAATTAACGAGCTTTTACTGTAATAATAACAATTGTTATCCTTAATACTACTGATTTAAAATATTTTACATTATAGTAGCCTAAAGTTTTATTATTATCATAATAATCATGATCATCATTGTAAGTGCAGATAAATTTCCACCGCCCTCCCACTAATGTGCAGCCACAAATTCATTCATTGATAAGGAGGTTTAACGTGCCTACGTTACGCAGGTCATGCTGCGGGCTGTAATGGGAGGGCTACAGATTAATTTTGACAACATTGGGATCTGCAACGTGTACCGAAATGTAGAACACACAGGCCTTTTCTCTTTTCGCCTCCATTAGAAAAGCGGCCGCCGCGGCCGGGAATTGAACTGGCATCATCGGGCTCAGAAGCACGAGCCCATGAACACGGGTTCAATTCCCGGCCGTAGTGGCCACTTCTCCGCTGGAGGCGAAAAGGAAAACGCCCGGGTGTTCCACATTTCGGTGCACATTACCCAGGTTGTCAAAATTAGTGCTGAACCCCTCAGTGGGTAGGGCTGCGTCAAACGCGCACCTTAAAGTAAAATGACTGAGGATGTTTCAACTCTACGAATGTGGAGGCAAACGCCTTGCTCGAAATTTGTTGATCTTCTGTTGAACTTTCTTTTCAACTAAGCGGCCGGGTACGTCACCGCGTGACGAGCCTCCTTGTTTGCAGCCCCCTCCGAAGCCTGTCTTGCACGATTGCCCAAGCCAGAAGCATCCTGTTCGCCAAGGTCAGTACCTTCACCTATCAAAAAGTCTTGCATTGGACGCGCGAAAGCAGCCTATGTTCTCTTTCCCGGTGAGCGCTGCATCTCTCTCTCTCTCTCTCTCTCTCTCAGCCCTCCTCCGACACACCGCTCACACTGCTGTTTCCCTTCTCTTGTACGCGATCCTCGGCTCGCGCCTCTGGCTCTGATTTCTGGTGCGATTCTGCCTATCTCACATTTTTACGGCGACGCAGTATACCTCTACCATTCAAACAAATTTTCTTAGCTATGTCAGCTGAAAACTATCCTTATTCATAAGGCAGGTATATTCTGACAGAAGGCACATACCTACCCAGGCGTACTGACCCTACCGGTAAGCTGCCATTGCCATTGATTACCATTGCGTATGCTGCTCCGAGTCTGAAAGACCCAACAACATAGATATCATGTAGTGACGGCGCCCCGCTATACTGACAGTAGGCACATACCCACCCAGGAGGAATGTCCATACCGGTAAAGATTACGGCTGCATAATCGGTTGCGGTGGAGTGCATTCGGTAGGCATTCTCAGATAATGAATGGCAGCCTACCATTGTCCCTTAAAGGAGCCATGAAGAGAAAATGCAAGTTGTTTTTTTTCGAAAGATTTCGTGTTTTATAGTGCCCCCAGCGCTTGTCCGGATACAAACGGTGCTTTATTCACTGAGAAATTAAACAATTTAGGTTAAAATTTTGATTTTCCCGCTCAATCGTGAGTTTTCGTGGTCCCAAATGACATCACAGGAACCGACCGCTCTGCAGCCTAGAGTACCTTCATTCACGCATCCGCCGCACAGGGTAGAGACACGTATACGCTGGCGCCGCCATTTTCGGTTGCTCGCTCGCCGCCGAAGCAAGTCATTGTGTCAAAACCGCGCTAAAATTATCGCCGCAACGCGGTTTACTGAAGAAGTTTGAATCATATTGTCTGTTTCGCGTTGCTAGGTCTCGTGGGAAATGAAAAGAATAACGCGTTGAGCCCGTTGGCCCAATTGCGGCGGCACGGGACCGTTCAAAGGTTGTCTCCACCCTGTACAGCGGTGTTGGTTTGTTCCCGCGTTTCTTTACGTTCCGTAACCTAGATGGCGCCACCATACCGTGGCAAGCGTTTGGTTTGTTTTTGCCCGCATTTAAACCTGGCTTGTTTTTGTTCTGGGAGAAAATATTCGTTCCCTGAAACAGTGCTCGCTCGACAAATGGGGTCACGTAAGACACCGTTGCTTGCGTCAATCGGCCAGTGTCGTCTGAGACAACCCCAAGCCCCGCAGTGCTGTGCATCTAAACCAAGCATGCTATGCGCAGTACGAACAGCAGAACGCATCAGTACTTCTATGTTTACATGTGCTTTCGTAACTTCCACTGTTTGTTCCATCATTCTTATTGCTTTGTAAAGAATGTGCCCTAAATTTAAGCGCAAATCGCTCGTTCGTCTAGTTTGTAAGCTCTACCTAATTTGCGTCTGCTTCTGCCAGCCTCCGCCAATCGCAGAGCTTAGCTCATGTGACATCATAGGTTCTGTTGCGGGAAATGAGCTGGTGGGTCGCATGACCATTCCCGTTTTTCCTAATTATGTAGCTTATTTGAGCGAAGTTTACGTTAAAAGTGGTGTCAGTATGATTCTAACGAGACAATCTTTTGAATGAACCAAAACTTGTGTTTTCTCTTCATGGCTCCTCTAAGAAGAAAGGGTATGGCAGCTGCATCTTACCGGTACTCACTCACCTACGGGGCAGAAACTTGGAGGCTCATTAAGAGGGTTCAACTTAAATTGAGTACGACTCAGCGCGCAATGGAACGGAAGATGATAGGTGTAACATTAGGGGAAAAGAAAAGAGCGGAGTGAGTCAGGGAACAAACGCGTGTTAAGGACATATTAGTAGAAATTAAAAATAAATGGACGTGGGCAGGGCATGTAACGCGAAGGCAAGATAACCATTGGTCATTGAGGCTAACAGAGTGGATCCCTAGAGAAGGCAAGCGCTGCAGGGGGCGGCACATGGCTGGTGATGAATCTACTCCGAATGCAAAAGTACATAACAGCATAGAAATCACGCAGTGACATCACCACGCTTTCATATATAAAAACGGAGACCGGTATAGCGCCTCATTCAGTTCATTACAGGCTTCCTTGCGTGGACCACGGAAATGAAGGACGCCAGAAGAACAGCCAGAACAAGAAGAAGAAGAAGAAGAAAAGCAGTCTTGAGTCTCGTTGTGCAGTAATAAAAAGTCTGATTAAGTACACTTCGCTTGTCTCTGGTTTCCTATTTTTGGAGCCACGTGTGAGAATTCAAGTGACGTCGCATTGGAAATAGTCGTGGGTGTCGCTTACAGCTACGTAGTCCAACCAGCTTCACAGCGTGGATTGGAGCCACATTTTTGTACCTCTCGGATTCCCCAAAACAGATTTAAAAGCTTTACCTTATTACAAATTACGGTGCTAGGTGAAGAGAGATTTCTGATGTGGTGTTACATTTGGAGTGCCCCGTTAAGGGCCGTATGCCATCAATTCGATGCCTCATGAGTAGAACTTCTCTTTTAGTTTTGAAGGGATTGGAAACGTGAGAGGAGCACGTCTTACGCAGCACGGTTGGCTGCCACGCTATTCATTTTTATTCAGTTTATGTTGCCAATCGTTTGAAGAATTGCGCTTGCATGTAACGTAATATACAACGACACCGATTTTCCACCGTAGTAGCGAACCTTTTGACAGAAATAATGGTGGAATGCAAAAGCCCCAATGCTTAGCTTTCGCGTTTTTATTTTGCTGGGCTTGTCTGGAAGAAGGTGTTTACTTTCACGACAGCCTTGAGAGTTTCCGCAAGAAATTCCTTGCAGCGGCTTACACAAAAACGTTATGGTTATTTAACTGGAGATAAGCGGACCCGATTTTGTGTTTAGTTTGCGTCGCGAGTGACGTTTTCAGAATTGGCCTTACCATAAATCAACGCAAACCAACGCGAGCTAACAGAGTAAAAGGTATGTCCATCGTTGTAGTTAGTATTAAAGCGACACAATTCAGCCAGAAAGTTAGGTTAACAAAGGATCAAAAAAGTCTGCCATTTTCATACACATACAAACACAATTCTGCAAAGCCCTAGAATCCAAGTAAAGCCTTCTCCTTACGCGCGGATGCAGCCAATACCAACCGTATACCTCACCTATAGGCGCGGATACAGAGAATTGTGCTTTCACACAATTTACTGCAGTACGCTCCAGATAGGGTACTCATCCAGCCATCGGCGACCGCCATGAGAAATTATCTGGTGCACATCCCGGCTGTCCAAATATAGTCGGTACGTTATATAAGAATGTGTAGCCAGCGCGTTATTGTTTGAAAGAGTTTTTTGGAAGACCCAGTTTTTTTAACCGCAGCAGCGTAATTTTAATTAGTGTCGTCCAACATATGGGCTTCGTAACAAGCGCGGATTTGGGTGGTGCCCTTTGTTGATTCTCGATTTTTTTTGGCGTCTTAACTCGTAAGGGTAACGTTTTTGCAGGTGTGTATAGAAACACGAATTAGCAGACATTCACTAGGTACATGATGCATCCTAGGTTAACATAGCAAGATGTTATCAGCCCATATTCGTCATTGTTAAACTGCTATGAGAAATTCGACCATGCTAACCGCTCGAAAAGGCTGTTAAGCAAAAATTTATTGTTCTAAACTAAACGGGCGTGTAATTTCAACGACGTCAGGCGACGTTAAAGTTTCACAATTCTTTCGCAGTGTGTTCTGTCGCATCGTACAGTACAGATCCTCTTTCATACATGCTACACCGACCCTATACTACAGGGACACACTGCACATGGAGTAATGGCCCGAGAGCCATACAAGGCGGTGCCGGGAAGTCGCACAAATGTTTGTTCTAGCAATCAGAGATGTACTGCTTTTCCTCGCTGGCTAATATTCTTTCGCTCCGAAGGCTTTGCAGTATAGTCGCGTTTCGCACCATAGATGCAGACACGCAAGTGCAAGGTAGTGTCTTTCACGGCAACCGTGAAATTACCGTCACAAATTTCTCACGGCATTCGCCTCTCATTGGCTACGAAGGCGACCCGGAGATTCTATGGGTTCTCCCTAAAAAGCCACGTTTGCGGCTGCCCCTGTAGCGCTTCGGTATAGTTCGTGATTTTAAACGAAAAGGCTCATGTTCGAGACGGACGTGGCGGTGTTTTTTTTTAGCTTTCGGAATTTCGCGGTCATCTTAATTTAGCTAATGGTTTTGTTTACTCTGGTTTTTACTATATTAAAAGATCGACGCGCCGGATTTCTAGAATGGGTTCAAAAACGTTTAATATATGTTGTGCTCTTTGTCACTGAGCTGGGTTAGATGGGTTTGTTGCAGTTTGGCTGGATTTCAGTAGGTTTTGACGCGTTCGATTAGGTTACGTTAGGTTCGGGGAGGTTATGTTACGTTAGGTAAAGTTGGGACGTACTATTATTCGGTTCATTTTAGGCCAGCCAGCTTTTCTAGAAACTGCCGTGAGAATTTTCCGGGCGTAATTCTCACGGCTTCCCTGAGATTACACGTAGCCCAAATGTAACTTTCCGCTAATCCCGGCACAAAAGATAGCTGAAAGTTATTTTCTGCACCGTCCGGACCCCATATTTACCGAAGACTGACTTTAAACGCACGACGTCGTGTCGTCTGGCGGAAGCCATTATACGCACGACGCGACTGAGGCGCCAACGCGGCAGTTGCTGAAAACTGAAAACGCCATTATCATACGGGTTGGCGCGTCCCCCAAGCCCCTTGGCGGCTTGCTTCGACGGAGGCGGCATGGCATTCGAAGTTGGGGCACGATTTTTTTCCTTAGCGATTTCGATCGTGCCTTTAGAGAATTTCAGCTCCGGAACAACGCCTTTTTTGTAGTGAGAGCTACAAAAACAGTGGACTTCGTCAATTCGCGGCTAAGTGTACGACTTGAACGACTGCAAAAGAAACTGAAGTACACAAACGGGACAACAGACTCGGACATCACGATAACAGAATCGGACAATAGACTCGGACATCGCCGTGAGGGTTAATTAAAGCGCCCTATTATTTTCGGAACGATTGGTGCCGTGTGTTGTTGAGTGTCGCGGTTGCTCGCATGACTGTTGATGTACAGCGTGTTTCACCTAACTTTAGCCAGAGTTTAAAAATATTTTGATGCACTCTAAGATGATGCAACCAAATGCATGTTGCTACCTTTTCTATGTAGTTTCTCACGCTATTTTTTGTATGTTGCCTAATTAGGTAATTAGTCAATTTTAATTAGCCAACTTTCTAACCAACGAAGCTAGACAAAAACTCTCAATTAGGAAGTTGCAGAGCGGTATTCAAAACCTCAGAATAAACACTTTCTGTCATTATATCCAGTAGGCCTTAGTGTTTTTCAGCGTATTGAAGATGCCCGCGAAATACAAAAAAATACCACGTGATGTGCCGGCGCGCGCGTCTTGATAACAGCGCTTCCAACGTTTGCGCGCACAAACTACCATCGGCGCTCCGCCGTTTAAAAAGTGACAGCGAAGATGACGAGCCTGTTGATTCTGGCGGAACAAGCGATAACCGCGGCGTCTGCTAATCGCTATTGGCGGTCTGTCGCGAGAGAAGCACATCGCTGGCGCAATGGCACAGCCAACGCCTACGTTGCTGCCCTGCCGCCTTTTAAGCGGAGGCTTGCCTGTGGTAGTTCGTGAGCGCAACGTTTGGAAGCACTGTTATCAAGACGCGCGAGCCGGCACGTCACGTGGTATTTTTTTACGAGCGAATGCTCTTTATAAGCGACCCCAAACCATCCACCGCCGGCGGCGGCGTCGGCGTCCGCAGTGCTCCTCTATATTTAAGAAAGAAACAGCATCCGGCGCCAGGTTTCGATCCGAGGACTTTGCGGGCCGCAGCCCGACGCTCTACCGAATAAGCCACGGACGCGACGCTGATATCGGTGTCAGAACGCGCCTTATATCTTTAACGCACTCAAACTACGTCGTCAGCGGCGTGCGTTGGCGACTCATCGGCGTTATAGCGGCTTGATAACTGCGTGGTGTACACGTCATACTACAAACCCGATGGAAGAGATGGAAGAGAAGGCGGCGAGGCGGTGGTCTGCGGGGGCCGAGCGCAAGCGCCGCAAGCGGGCCGACAACCGTGCATTCGCACTTTCACATTCTCCCCCTCGGGAAATGCGGGGAATTTGGCATATTCAATACGCTGAAGAACACTAATACCTAATGAATATAATGACAGAAAGTGTTTATTCAGAGGCTTTGAATACTGCTCTACAACTTTCTAACTGGGATTTTTTGCCTAGCTTTGTTGGTTCGAAAGTTAGCTAATTAAAATTGGATAATTACCTAATTAAGCCACATACAAAAATTAGCGTGAGAAACTACATAGAAAAGGTAGCAACATGCATTTGGTTGCGTGGTCTTAGAATGCATAGAAATATTTTTAAACTCTGGCTAAAGGTCGGTGAAACATGTTACAGGCTGATACTTCAACGCATGCCGTTTGTGCGGAATAAACTGGTCCTTTCTGTTTCTTGCGTTTCGGCGACATTTCGTCGAGGGGGGTCTAGGTGGTGTTGGTCAGGCTCGCGAACCCTTCGCACATGAAGGAAGTTCCTTCAGGACGTATACATAAACCAAGCAGTTCGTGGAACGTTCAGTGAACATTTGGTTTCTAACTTTTAGTGTACGTAAATGACTAATGCCCAAAGCAAACATGAAAGCTGTTATTGCTCAACACATGTCGATGTACTTGAAATTAAATGTCGTGGGTATTCATTTCGAAATGGTGGAAATTGGCTTGCACGTGGCCAGTGAAATCCGTTTAGGAATAAAATGAAATGGGGGTGCATCTGACTTCGTTTTTTATAATTTGTTGCAACTGAACTTGAACCTGTAAGTTTCTTAACGCGCATGAGTACAACAATTTGAGTAGAACAATGAGTAGAACAATCATTTAGGCTATCGGTCAACGTAATCCTCGACATTTCCTCGAATCCTCGAATTCTAAATATAAGACAGGTGAGCTTCCATCTCACAGTATTAATTCGGAGGCTGGATAAGAGCACCGCCTGCCGTTGTGGGTTCGATGCGATCGGAACCTGAGCGCTTCTGAAGTGCATTGACTATGCAGATTGTAAGCCGAGATAAGAAATACGTGAAAATTATAACCTAGGTTATTTTTAGGGAGCTGAACGTTAAGAGCCCCAAATGTTCCATCGGTAATTGGGAATATGGTCGGTCTGTCAAGGACGTAATGTGGCACAGAGCATGGTAAATAAGTCGCATAGCTGCAATCGTAGGTGAAATAAATTAATTATCCGGTTATGTGTCTTGCTTTGCATCCATAACATCAGCTGTGCTTTTTTTATTATTGCGATACGGGGCGCGAAAGCTAAACGAAACCCCGTTTCGAGGACCGTTGTACGGCTGTCATTTCTAGGGTGCCTCGATGCGCTCCCGCTCCGCTGGCGCGCATCGAGGCACCCTAGTCATTTGAACCATCGGCTTCGTGACCCGTGGTATGGTACCCGTGGTGCGACGGAAAAGGGCGATAGAGCCGCTTGGAAATTCGGCAAAACGCTCTATCAGGGCAATTGGCACGGGCGGAGCAACAGCGCAGCATCGGTTGCTTTGGCTGCCGCGTTGGCGCGTCATTCACGTCGTGCGTATAGTGGCTTCCGACAGACTTCACGACGTCGTGCGTATAAAGTCAGTCTTAACCGAAATCTCTGAGTAAACAAACAGCTGTGAAGAAGAGGGTTCGTCTTGCATTTCAGCAGTGGACTGTGTACTGAGATACATGGTGAAATGGGGAAATCAATGGCCTCTCGCAACGTGCTATACAGTAGAAGACTTTTCACTCACATTAGCATTCCCGCCTCCGCATCCTCCGCTGCAAAGCCCTCCGGCGGTGAAGAGGCGGCAGCACTTCCAGCAGCAGTGGGCGGCCTCATGGCAAGTTGGAGGTCACGCTGTAGAGTGCTACGCGCCGCCGGTACGGACGGACCAGCTGGCCCTGGCGCAGCTCTGCCAGGAGACCTGGAGGCCCTGCTAGGTGCCTGGGAGCGTCGCCTGGCCGCCATGGCCGCGGCCGTTGCCCGGGCAGCCATCACGGAAGCCCGGCGCGAGCCCAAACGTCCTGGGGAGGGCGATGCGGAAGGCTTGCGCTGACTGCGACTACCGGAGGATGCCATCTTGCTCGGGGAGCTCCTTGAGGTGCACCTCTTTCCGGTGGGGACGAGTGGTGCAGCTAAGACGCCAGCTGCGTGGGACTCTCGGTGTGGCCAAGAGGATGCCGACACTCTGGTTATGGAAAGTCACGCTGGTTCTGAGGACGCGCTGGTTCCAGTGAAGGCGCGGGACCAAATGTGGAAGACAGAGGAGCCAAGAAAGCGTCGCTAGCCGTCAGTCGCCTCGGAGGAGCGCAGGGGCGATGTGCGTGAGCGCGCACTCGCGAGATCCGCGTTGAGGAAGATATGGCTGAGCACGCTTGTGTTGTCCTTTTCTTCAATGAGGCGGCAGTGCTTGCTAACCATGCATTCAAGAATGTGGAAGAAATAAGATAATCGAGAGGGAAGCCTTTGATTTAACCTTGAAAAATTACGAAAATAAATAACCTAAAGAAAACCAGAGACAAATCGAGAAAAAAATGGCCGAAGAGAAAGCGAAGCATTCAATAGAACAATATGAGGCCTAACGGTAAAGCAGGAATTTAAATGGTCGTCGAACGATTTCACAATCGGTGAACCCCAGAGCGTTGGTTTAGAGATGCTGCCCTAACGCCGCGCAAGGCCTCCTTTGCTGCTTTGACAATTCCTTTTGCGATGAAGGTGCCCGAGAAATGATGTGAGCGCCCGTTCTGATCGGTAGCCAATCCCGCAAGGAGCCAATCCCGCAATCCCGTCGTCGTTGTGCTTGAATTGTTTCAATGCGCTGCTCGCTGCAGCTTCTACAGCCCTCGAGCGCGACAAACACGACTACAACGACCGTAATAACGAACACTCCCTCTAAGGCACAGCTCTGTTGTGAGTACTCGATTATTAGCTGGCAGGGAAAATTGTAGCTGTACGCCAATAGTTATTACGCCGAGTCACCCAAGGAATGTTTGCCTCGTCTCAGAGATCTTCATTGTCCTCACTTTAAACAAGGTGGCTCCAGGTTACAACAATGAGCAGCGTACTCGTGCGAGCATCCCGGGAAATGAAGTTTCGTTTTGCCACGCTTGGAGAATATTTCTTTTGACTTCCCAGAAAAACGTCTCTGTCGGAGATAATAAAGCCCGTTTCATACGTACTTACAATTAAATCTTGTACTTAGGGCGAAATGTAGATGTCGCTGGTTGTAGGTGTGATGATGATTTTTTTTAAATTTTAATCACCTTAATCTGCGTACTCTCGAACTGGCGACCATCCACGTCAACATAAGGGAGGGGCCGTTACAAACGTCGAGAAAAGGAGCAGTTTCTTGTCGACTCATTGGAACAGGCGGTAAAGCTGGCCCTCAAAGCTGCCTAAACATGGGTGCCGCCATGTTGCCACGCTGTTGTGGCAGATCAGTAGTTGGAGGTACGGGTAACAATTTTTCGAATATCAGGCACAAATTTAGGACTCTAAACTAAAAGTACGCAACTTTTACGGCCATAACAGACTATACCTACTGCGTATTTTATGCTTGCTGTAAAATTTTTAACGTATTAATGTTTGATAGCCAAAAATAAATAAAATATAAAGCAAAAATAGGGGGGGGGGGCTGGGCCGCCAAATTCAGTTGCGGTATTTTGTGCGGAGCGTCACTGATGTGGAGAGTAAATTACAAAGCTTTACTCGACTACACCTTTGTGTCTACGGTGTCACATGGTTGCTTAAGGAAACCTGCCTATGTACCCCATGCTGCAGCGCACACACTGCCGACGTTGCGAATAAAGCTGCTGCCGCAGACTATTATCAAGGATTCCATTTACTATCTGCCCGGAAGGGCTCCTGCCGATTTTAACTCGCGTCAGCCGGTAATTTCATGTTACATGAGTCATTGCTGGGCATATCGGCTTAATTTGAGTACATATGATTTGTAAATTAAAATCAAACAAATACCGAAACATTTTACGATGTTTAACGTACAACGAGGTTTTTGTTCATACTTACACTGAACGCTGTTTTGCTTAAATGAGAGATGATGGAAGCGCCAACTAATATTCATAATGATAATATTCTTTGCACAATAAGATGGATTTCTAGAGGAGGGGAAGAAGAAGCCGAACGTAATACCTGCACGTAGGTGCATAAATATCCTGTACGGGTGTTTGCGAGATTGGAACTGACGCATGCTTCTTCGATCACAGAAACACGCGATCCAAAATTTTGGACGGATGCTTTGCATGACACATTTCGAAAACGCGGTGTATCAACGAAGGTACATTTCTTTACGCATACTTGTACTTACACTCCTATATGGACCACGTATAGACCTGCAAAGAGGAAGGAGAGGAGTAATCTTTATTCATGGTAGCTTTAGGTGCTCATGTTTGGGCACCCGCCTGGAGGGTTAAGAAAAATTGTTCTGTCCTTCCTTGCGCGCCTGAGCTAATGAACTGAAATGGCCGCTTCCCTTTGCTCCCGGTTATCAGGCCCACCCGCCTGAAGATGGTTTTGCCTGATGCCTGCGGTGTCGGCCGGAAATCCAAGTTTGCATATAGAAAGCGCCTTGGAAGCGCCTTCAGCTAACGTACTACACGCGTTCTCGGGTCGCGATGGCCCCATCGTGTATTTTGTGTAAGGCGAACCCTGCCAAGGATATATGTTTCCCTTCACAAAGGAATTCTAGTGCACCTATAAATTAGCTATTGCACATTATTAGTTAAATCATAGTGGCTTAATTTTGAAACAGCTGCCAAACATGTAACTATAGGCTCTAGACAGCCAAGTTTGCCGGGCCGCGGCATTCTGGGTGGGTCACGCTGCGTAGACCGCCTCCAACGCCCGTGAAACCACGTTTGCAAAAACGTGTGCCGTAAGGCTTAATGCGTGCATATTTACTAGATTCTCCAACGACGTCATGCAGTAGTGTTATATCGTAGGGGGAAGCCTCCAGCTGAAACGGGGCGCTGATGGAATGCTGCCGCCTTGCTGCCGAGCCGCTGGTTGCCACAACTGGCAACATTGTGTTCAAGGCTTTGCACACTCCCGCGGAATTTTCTTCTCTTTTTTTTTTTTTTTGCTGATATGAAGCTGCGGTTACTGCGCCTTGAAAAGCCCACACTAAGCGCCCGCATTACACTTAGCTGGGATATACGAGCAATTTGTTTTGGCCTGGTTAGCAGATGGTGGCGCATGAACTTTGTTCACAACGAGGGCCCTAAAACACAGCTCTAACAGCGCAGTTTAACATCCAGTACTTCTACTCTGCATCATCTAACATTGAATGTTTTATATCTCCGTATTAAATACACATAACAACGAATGGGGCGGACAATTAGGGCGTTGACGCTTCCAAACTTTTGGTCAGCTTGGGATAGCATAAAATCATCATCTGTACTTGCACAACAAACTATGAAATTGTTTTCTAAGCCACTGAAAAACCACGAAAATTACACATAAGACTCTAAGCAATAAAATATTTAAATATATGAACTCACCACAAAATTCTTGCCGCCTTGCCGCTCACTCGACCTCTTTCCAGGTTGCGGCGGACGGCCTCTTGCGAGTCGCTCAGGATTGGGTCGCAACCTCCCTCAAACATCGCCAGGGCTGTGGCGATCTCCTCGGCCTCGGTGGCGTTCTCGCACTTCGCGCTCGCTGACTTGGAAACCCGTCCCGTGCGTGCATTCACAGTCACCATCTTCCTTGCCCGTACTCTGCCGCGTCAACGTACCTTGTCCGCGGGTTCCCGCCGTACTGTTCGATGAGAAACTTTGCTCTCGCCCGTATTCTCTCTTGGTTGTGCTCCGGGTGCACGTTCCTCGGGATGGAGCTCACCGCACGTTCTCGCGCACCCTCTCGTCGAGTTTCTGGAGGTGTCTTCGTGTGACCCGATAGCCGTAACCCAGGGTCTCGAGGATGGTTCTGCCCGTCTTGGTCTCCGCCAGCCGCTCTCGCTGCGCTTCCAGTTGCACCTCGATGATCTCGTCCACCGTGTTCTAGACGCCCAACTGCAACAGTCATTCGGTGTTCGTAGACTCGCGCAGCCCCAGTGCCCTCTTGTACATTCTATGGATCATGGCGTCGGTCTTATTTTTGTCGGTCTGCGTCCGCGTGTGGTACGCTGCCGTGTACGCCTCTTGGATGATCGCGAAGGACTGCACCATACTTGTGAGCCCTTCTTCACGCATGCCCGCCTTCTTGGTTGGCACTAGCTGGATCAAGAGCAGGGTACTCGCCGTCTTGGTTGCCTGCTTCTTCAGCAGGTTGTCTTCGCTACCGTTGCTGCTGATCAGCATGCCCAGCACTCTGATCTCCGAAACCACAGGAATTCTCTGGCCCGTCTTCGTTATCAGCTCCATGCGATCACAGTCCCTCGGGGGCGGCGGCTGCCACCCCGCCTTGCGAGGCGAGTACACCAAGAGCTCGGACTTGGACGGCGAACACTGCAGGCCCGTTCCGTCTAGTCGTTCTTCAATGGCCGAGATAGCTCTCTGCAACCTCATCTCTATACCGGCATCCGTGCCGCCGGTCGTCCACAGGGTAAGGTCGTCCGCGTAAATCGTGTATCTCACGCCCTTGACGCTCGACACCGCTTCGGCGACCTGTATCATCACGATGTTCAACAGCAGCGGCGAGATCACCGAGCCCTGAGGCGTGCCCACGCTGCCGACGCGTCGCTCCGGTAACTTGAACTCTCCCGCGTGCAAGGCGATCTTGCGGTCCGATAGAAAGTTTCGGATCTAATCGTAGCTTCTCTTTCCCATGTTGAGCAAGGCAAGCAGTTTTAAAGAGCCCCTCAGCGGAGCGCGAACAGACAATCAGCCTACGCATCTGGTTGGAGGGGGTGGGCGGAGGCGGGAGACGGGGAGAGATGTGTTAAACACGTTAAAATAGCGCGGCAGAGATGGGACAACAAAGTGGAGACCACACAAGACTACCGCTGGACATCAATTGAATTATTTTACCACACACCGAAAAAGATACGGTATACAAAAACAGCGCATGCGCGAACACAGGCGAAGCAATAAACATATCAACGAAAAAAGCAATGAGGGGGAGTGATTCGTTATTGAAGGAAGAAGGAACAAAAACAGACTGGGGATATTAATAAACTCCTGAAGGAGCTCACCTGCATTCAATGCAGTCCGGTGGAGGGAATAGTGGGGAAATAGGTTAGCGTAGAGGAAAGTAAAAATTAGAATTCTCTACTCGTTCGTGGTGTGAACATGTTCTGGACATTTTGGGACCAGCCTGTGGAACTTCCGGCCATCCGACTTCGATATATCGCCTTCTTTTGGTGACCCCCCTCCTCCCCCCCTCCCCCTAATGAGCCGCCTGGCTAAGTCTAGGCGAGGCAACGCCGACCCCCAGTCGCTCACCGGCATGGAGAACCATCTGGATGCTGAGGATGCTGATGCAGCTTCGGCCGCGGCTACCGTTGCCTCTTCCCCAGAGCACCGCGCGGCCGGTGTTTCCACTCGACGGGTCGGGGCCACGGTGAAGTTAGTCAGTGTAGTCGAAGGCAAAGCCATCTCTCCCTACGAACATGACGGCTCGACGGGATGGCTATCCTACTACCACCGAGCCTTCGGCCGCGCCCAGCGAAGCCAGTGTGCCTTTTCCCCCTACAAGTCTGCCGCACTAAGGTATGGCATCCTTATCGATGTCCGCCGTGCCTTTCCACTCCGCTTCAATTTCTGGGACTCCACCATCTCAAAAAAGTGTGCCGAGTTATCGACCAGACCCCTTCCCAAGCGGGACATAAAATACTTCATCCGCCCTCGAAAAGGGCTCAACGTCTCCAATTGTATGAGGACTACCCGTTGAACGGCATAAGTCAGACTGCTCGTCTTGCTGGAAATAAAATTTGCGCTACAAGGACAGGACGACAGAAGAGGACACACCACACAGCGCTCTGTGGTGTGTCTTCTTTTGTCGTCCAGTCCTTGTAGCGCAAATTTTATTTCCATGATATCAGACCAACTAGTCCGTCAGAATGCTTTAATGCTGGTTTTGCGCTTCAGGAGACGCGGGAAGACCACCTCAGCGTGAACCTGGTGCGGAACCTCCTCGTCCTGAGTCCTCCGGACCCTGACAGAGCGGAAAAGTACGCTGGCATCACGTCCATCGCTTTGGAGGGCGCGGTGTTCTCCTCACTTGGATACATCAATTGCCCAGAAAACATGGTCGAGTGAGTTTTTCACGGGATCCCGCCTGACCACTCCGCTGCAGCCATCCACGATGCAGTGGTGCAGCCCTGCAACCCACCGCTTTAGACGCTCGTTGCACGGGCCAGACCAACACGGTCCTCGCCTCTTTTTCGGGCAGCCGGGTACCTCACTACATCGACTACCAGTGCACCATCACTCGGTTTGCGCGGCCTGTGGCAAGCAGGGCCATCGAGCCGGTGTGTGCCCTTAACCTCATCAAGCCTACTGCGTCGCCGGCGGCCTGGCCAACCCCATGGACGAGCAGAAGTGCAACATCAAGTGTGCACTCTGAGGCCTAGCACATCCAACTGGAGATGCAGTCTGCGAGCAGAGGTACCGCACCCCGTTCGTTCTCCGACAGCGACAGCAACGGAAGCCGCAGCCAAAATCGCAAGCGCAAGGACAAGGACCCCACGCGAAAACCGTGATCGGACTGGCTCATTCAAAAGGCTCCCAAGTGACTCGTCTGCGCCTGACGGCAAGCATGAAACCCCATCGACTGTGCAGCGGCGTCCATCCCGGTCGAAGTCCAAGCGCTGTGGTCCCAGCAACCCCTCAAGCTAAGAATGCATCCAGTAACCAGCGACCATTGCCTCAGGTGAGCTGGGCAGCAGTAGTCTCCCCTAATCTTGAGCAGCCTTCCCGTTCCCCTGATTTGCCCAAGTTAAGCCCCGTGTTGGTCCACGTCGGGCTTGGGCAGCGACCACTACATTTTAGAAATTCGGGTCCCCGTGAAAGAAAAGACCGTTCGAGAAACGAGTCCAGAAGATCACGGACTGGGACTTGTATCGCACCCTGTTGCCGGAGGACGAGGAGGATATCCAAGACGTAGAGACTTGGACGACCAAGATCGTGGAATGCGCGGGAGCAGCCACCAAGGAGCAGCCAGCAAGGAGCCACCCGAGATCGAAGCGATAGACAGCAGACTGGCTCACATGCTCGAGGCTAAGCATTCCATCCACAGGAGATGGAAGCAGCAGCGGCACAACAGGAAGCTACGGCAGAAGGTCGCAGATCTCAATCGGGCCATTAAAAAACACTGCACCGCGCTCTGCCGCCAGCAATGGGCGGAGGTTTGCAGTGCGGCGGACGGTCAACTCCACGTGGGGAGAGTGTGGTCGTTACTACGCCACCTGCTGGACGAGACCAAGACTAAGTCCCACCAGCGTGACAACCTCAGTAAGATCCTTAACAAGTCGATCAGAGAGCTCGGCCAGGAAGAGACGTTCAAAAGAATCGGCGACAGGTACCTACCCGATATCCCGGAGGAGAGCCACCCCTACTACGAGGGTCCGGACAACAACGAGCTGGACAGAGACATCGAACTCTGGGAGGTTCGCGCCGCGGTCCAGGAGCTGAACTGCCGGTCGGCAGCGGGCCCTGATCGCGTTTCGAACAAGGTACTCAAGCATCTGAACGAGCCGTCGCTCGCCAGCCTGACGGCCTTGTTCAACAGGTGCTGGAAGGAGGGCAATCTACCTAAGTGCTGGAAGACGGCGAAGACGATCTTGATACCCAAGCCGGGCAAGCCCCTGGGTATCGAGAATCTGCGCCCGAGCTCTCTGACGTCGTGCGTGGGGAAGGTGCTTGAACACGTCCTCATGAACAGGTGGCAGGCGTACCTAGAGAAGAACGATCTGTACCCCCACTCAATGATCGGCTTCAGGAGCAAACTGAGCACCCAAGACGCCATGTTGCAGATCAAGGCAGAGGTCATAGACAACGCGACGAAAGACAACCAGGCGATAGTGGGACTGGACTGCAGAGTGCTTTCGACAAAGTGAAGCACTCGGCCATCCTGTCCCAAGTCGGCTCCCTGCGGATGGGGGAGCGCACGTACAACTACGTGCGCGACTTCCTCTCTGGACGCACGGCCAAGATTCAAGCGGGAGACCACTCTCTGGATGAGCGAAAGATAGGAAGCGTGGGCACACCCCAGGGCTCGGTGATATCGCCGCTGCTATTCAACCTTGTTATGATCGGAGTCGCGAGGCGCTTGGAAGCCATCCCCGAGGTCCGTCACACCATATACGCGGACGACATCACGCTGTGGGTGCCGGGCGGATGCGACGGACACGTTGAGTCTTCCCTGCAACAGGCGGTGGATGCCATAGAAGACCAGTTGAGGGGCACGGGCCTTATCTGTTCACCGAACAAGTCGGAGTTACTGGTAATCCCGCCGAAATCCAGACCCAGCAGGAGAGCGACATCAGCCTGCGCACAAGCAACGGGCAGGCGATCCCGAAGGTAGCCAAGATCAGGGTGCTGGGGTTCCTGATCGAGCGCAACCGCCGGAACAACGACACGGTCACCCGACTGGTAGGCAAGGTAGCGGCCGCAACGCAGCTGATCAGGCGAGTGGCGAACAGAAGATCCGAGATAAGGGAGGACAGCCTGCTCAGACTTATCCAGTCCTTCGCGATAAGCCACGTCGCCTACGCGGCGTCTTTCCACAACTGGTTGCTTCAGGAGCGCAACCGCCTGAACGCGGCCATGAGGAAGGCGTACAAGGCAGCCATAGGCGTGCTCGACAAGCGCGTGCACGGAGAAGCTCTTCCAGCTGGGAATACATAATACGCTAGAGGAGATCATGGAAGCCCAGCGGGTCGGCCAAATAGAGCGGCTCAAGGGTTCGCGAACGGGGAGGACCATTCTCGCCCGTCTCGGAATGGAGACGGTGGCCGACCCTCAGAGCCTCGGCAAGCAGAAGAGCGCGAAGTACCGGCGGCAGTCCAGAACGCCGTCCCAGTGTACCCGTTACCAAAGAACATGGATCCGACCCACAACGCGGACAGGAGAGCGGCCAGAGCGAAGGCTGTGTTGGAACATCACCTGAACGTTCCGGGCCCCAGATTCGTCGACGCCGCAGAGTACGGTGACCGCCGGTGCTTCGCGGCGGTAGTGATAGATGGGAAGACGGGAGCACGGTGAACCGCCGCGAGCATCGTCACGAGAGACGCGCAGCGAGCAGAAGAGCTGGCCATCGCCCTGGCCATCGCGGACCCAGAGACGACGACGGTGCTTAGCGACTCAAAGAGTGCAGTGCGCAGTTTCGCCAAGGGTTGGCTGCACTGTGAAGCGTTGCGGGTGCTCGAGCGGGTAAACATCGACGGACGCAAGGTGACAATCAAGTGGTTTCCCGCCCATGCGGGGAACGAGGTATCGGAACTCGCCACCAACCACAACGAGACGGCGAACGCAGTCGCGCGAGGATTAGCTGGCCGCGCGGCAAGCAGTGAATCGTCTGCAGAGTGGTGAACCGAGACCGAAGGACAGGTTACGATACCTTTCAGGGTATCACCAAATATTATAGAAATTGTAGGAGGGTGCTGGCACCGCCTCACCCCGAACTAACAGGGAGGAAGCGTCCACGTTCAAGACAGCTGCAGACGAATTCACTGATGACCCCGGTCGTCATGAAGCACATACAGCCAGAACTCTATACGGACGACACGTGCGTGTTACGTAGCAATGCTAGGGCCTCAACCGCCCACTTACTCTGGGACTGTGAAGTGCGACCTAACGAGGAGGCAACAAGGACAGACCTACCGCCGTGGATCCAAGAAGCAGTGCACAGTTGTGACAAGGACACCCAACTATCAGCCGTCCAGCAGGTCCTGGCGGCCCTCGAAAAGCAGCACCGGAGCGAAAGCTGCGGGGCGACGCCCTCCCTTACGAGGCAGCGGCGTCCAACCCCGTAGGGAGTAGCGAAGGTGTGGTCCGAGTAGGGGTGACGTCGGGATCGACGAGTGGCTACGTCCGGGCGCAGTGTACACACTGTGTCTGTTGCAGGCACTCAACAAAGTCTTTCTCCCTTCCTTCCTTCCTGATTTGCCCGTCCGTCAGGCCGCCAGCAACCCACCCTCTCCGCCACCCCCTCTTAGTTCGGAACTTGCCTACCTTCGCACTTTGCTTGAGACTGTTGTCGCCAATCAACGTCAGCTTCAGGCTGACGTAATACAACTGCAACAGGCCATCCGTACTCCTTCCCCCCCCCACCCCCCGGGTTCCTCTCAACTCACTGCGACCCGTGTAATGAGCGCATCTCAGCCTACCCTCCCGCCTCTCCCCCCTTAACGTCGATATGGTGACACCACCATTGAAACCTACTCAACGGTGGCCGAACTTCGGGCTCTTCAAGAAAAATTTGACGCTGCCAACACTGCCCGTTCTGGAGAGCTTACTGCTTTCGCCAGTCAATTCGCGGACATTAAAGCATCTGTTGCCGCCACCCAAAATATGGTTGCCACCCTGACCCCGCAGTTAGCAAAAGTCGTCCCCAAAGACGCACCTTCCCACACCAAAACGGTAGCCCCACGCTTTACGCGTCACACTTCGTACACTTGCATTCCGGTCACCTCCTTATTCAATGGTTCTGTTAACAATGGTGACTCCTCTTCTGCAGTCTCATGCTCCCCGGCTACGCCCTCGCCCTCCAAGCCTGTTTAGTGTCTGGCAATGGAATTGCCTCGGTTTTCGGTCAAAACGCGGAAATCTCGAATAGAAGCCTGATCACCTGCGCGACCGATCCTGCCCAACCTCTGACGTGACTGCCGTGCAAGAGACAGACGTCCCTGAAATGTTACCCGGATATCGAGCTTTTCACTGTCAACTTACTGAAGAAAATGCCCTTCATAGACAGCTGTGCCTAACCTTGCGCGACGTAACATCCCGGCATTCCAAGAAAACCCCATCGCTTTGGGCCCGGAATATGTTTTTATCAAAATCATACCTGCCGCCAAGAACAAAAAGCAACAATGCTTCCACATTCTGAAAATTTATAACGCCGTTAAACAGTCGCATAATCTCGCGTTACTTCTGCTGAAGGCATGGTCCTAAGCCCACGGCCAGCCGCTGCTTGTTGTCGGCGACTTCAACGCCCCGCACCCTTAATGGGGGTATCCGCATGTGTCACGCAAAGGCCGTGGGGTGTTCTCTATGGTCCTCTCGCATCAGATGTGCCTCCTCGCGGACCCCACACCCTACGCAGCAAGGCAACAGCGTCCAGAGAGACTCCACTCCTGAACTTACCATCACACACAACATCGCCAACTCAGTCTGGTGCAACACTAATCATGATTTCGGAAGGGAACACTATGTTGTTGAAATCCTCGTTCAGGACGGACCCTCGGATATTTTCTCATCGCTCTGTGATGCAAAGTTGCCTGACCGCTTCGAAAATTTGGATAACTGGATTGCAACACTCCTCGAACAACGTGATGGTGCTACCAAAACAGTCCCTGAAAAAGCTCACCTTGATGTGGTTGATTCTCCTCTCCTCCACTTATGGGAAGCCAAGGAGGACCTTGTGCGCCTATAACAGATGCAGAAGCGCAACTTCCCTCTCCGTCGCCGCCTGGCTAAGCTCAACCAGGAGATTAGCAAGCTTGCAACATACTTGAGCAACCAGCTTTGGTGTGCCCTTTGTGACCGCATAGAGGGCAGCATGAATGTACCGCAGACCTCGAATATTCTCCGGGGCCTGCTCAATCCAAAGAAAAAAAGAGCACACCAAGAAGGATATAACCACCCTCCTCCACACGTCATCGCGCTCCGACTGCACCGACTCCACCTACACATTGTCCACGCCTCATATTAACACCGGCCCATTCGTCCCTTTCGGGTGACGAGCGGGATAACGAGGTAGCCCGAAGTTTCTACTGCCGGGATGCCTCTGACACTGCCTCTCCACCTAGGTCGGGAGGGAGGGATCGCCTGGTCGCCTATCGGGACATCACGCAGAACTGCGTCGTTACTCGTACACACTCCCCGGGCCACGCTCCCAGCTTAAATCGCAAGCATTCTGTTCAGTGGCGTCAACTGCAGACTAACATTTTCCCGCATCACGCATTGCGCCCCCTTCACTTCCCCACCCGATACTTCCACACGTGGGTGGTGGTGATTTATTAACAAAGGAGGGAAGAGAAAAGGCCTGGGGATATTGTTGAACTCAACGGGGAGTTCACCCTCATACGACCCAGTCCAGGGAAGGGGATTGGGGCTTCAAAGGATAGGAAGAGAGAAGGGGGAAGAGGAGAGCGTTAGGAGAGTGGGAGATAGTCTATATCGCGTTCGTTTAGTCCATGACTCGATGGCTACAAACGCAGTGCTAGTCCTGTTGTAACCAGGAAGTTGACTAGGTGCTGGAAGACCTCCCGTCGGATGGCGTCCGGTCCCGTGGGGAACAGGAAGTCTTCTAGCTTGTGGCTTGGGGCACCGAGTCGCTGGAGTTCGGCCCGGAGTTGTGTCCTTGCGGTGTCGTGCTGCGGGCAAGAGCACAGCAGTGCTCTAGCGTCTCGGGCTCTGGGCAGTCGGCGCAGGTGGAGGATGCTCGGCGGCCTTGGTGTGCAAGCGCGCTCCCACGTTGCAGCAATTGAGCCGCAGGCGAAGAAGGAGCGACCGGGCGTCTCTGCTAATGCGTCCGGGCAAGACCCGTGGGGCCTGGCCACTGACCTACTCGGGCATCTGGATGCATGGCCTCCACCACTCGTGCCAGGATAGTCCTTGCAGCGTCAAATGACACCACATCCCGGGAGGCTGGAACCCCTGCCTGGCGAGCAGCACCTTTGGCCAAGGCGTCTGCAACCTCGTTGCCCGTGATGTTCACGTGCGATGGCAGCCAGTGAAGTCGCAGTGGACACCCCTGCGCTTCCACCGCATGAAGCTTGGCCGCCAGCGACCGCTCAACGTAGCCGCTAGAGCTGGCTGGCTGGTCGGCGGCACGCAGACGGAGGAGGGCAGACCGTGAGTCAGTCAGGATGATGGCCCCCCGGGCCTGGGTGCCCTGCTTGAGAAGAAGATCTGCAGCCAAGTGGAGTCCAGCCAGCTCTGCGTGGGTGGATGAGGCAGGGAAGGGCAGGCTGCACACCTGGCTGGTGCCGAGTTCTAGGGCCGTGCAGGCGGCTCCGGCTCTGCCCATCGACTGTTGTACAGATCCATCCGTGTACACTTGCAGATGTCCGGCAGCGTCGCCCTGCAGCAGGGCAGCCACCTCTTGGTGGACAGCCTGGGGTGGAGCCGACCTCTTACTACGGACCCCCGGCAATGTGGTGACAATGCGTAGAGCCTGCCCCGTGCCTGGGGGTGGTGGCTCCAGGCGTGGCCGCTGCGGCAAAGCGATGTGGCTTCGTACGTACTGAGCAGCATGCCCATCCGAGAGTTGGGCCGGCTGCGGTAGCGCTCAAGGAGTGCCCCTCCGTCAGGTGTGCCCTGCAGGCGGTGGATGTGGTGGAGACCCACCTGCAGGGCCCGCATCTGGATGGGCCAGGAGCCTGCCTCCGTGTATGTCGCGCCACCGGAGATGTGCTCGGAAGGCCCAGCAAGGCGGATAGCCCGGCGCTGATCCACCTCCAGCTCCTCGCACCGGCGCGGCTTGAGTTGCACTAAAGGCAGAGCATAGAGGACGGCGGACGATGCCATCCCGTGGAACACCTTCAGGGCCACGGTGTGTGTGCAGCCCTGTCCATGCGCCAGCAACCTCCGCACGCCCTGGTGGACCCTCGTTGTGCGTTTCCGAAGCGCCTTCACCGCAGGTAGCCAGGACAACTGGCAGTCGACCAGGAAGTGCACAATGTGCGGCGCGCCTTTCACTTCCCTTCACCACATAGTGAGTGCGTGCCCATCCTCCCCCCTCTACGCTACTCTGTCCCTTTCCCTTACCACGCTAGAGCACTAGGACGCTACGCTGCTCAGCTCCGACCCATAAGTGCGAGAGTGTGTGATCCAGCTGGCCTAACTCGCCGCTAGGGCCCACGGGCTCCTGGCCGTGGACTAGAGGACTGCAGTGTGCCGGTGCTCCCAGTAAGCGCCTCTTTCTATACAGCTTTGGATAAATGAAGTTTTTACCACCACCACCACAACATTTTGACCCACGAAGGGTGTCCCTGCGGATTTGCGCAATCAATGTAATGGAGGCTGCCATGGTTGAATTCCTAGGTTGCCAGGTGAATCCTCATTGCTGCTGCCAACTCTACTAGGCAAAAAGACACTAGGCAACGCTGTAAGGGTGGCATAATCGCTGCGCTCTGGTTTAGCAGAGTTCAATACACGGGCTGGCGGGCAGCTTTTCCTCTAGTCAGTAGTATTATCTCTATTCATTGAAATATGCTCGGCACGTTCAGTTTCCAGAACAGAGAGTCTTAAAACTTTTATTCGAACAAGCGCTGATGATGTCGGGGTTCTCGCTCTGCGAGGAAATTTTGTGTTTGCAGCGAAAATTATGTAAGCAACCGTCGTGATCGTCGTCGCATGAACAGAAACGAAACTGAAATATACTCATTCATAATCTTTCAATTACTTTTTCACTCACTGCCTCTGAACTACCGTCGACGGTGCTATAACAACTCCACCATAGGGTGACGTCCAGCGGTGTTGTGCAAGAAAGCACTGTATCTGGCACTACTTCTCTTGTTAGCGTAACGTAACGTAACCTACCCTCGCCCAGCACACGGGAAGCAATTATGCTAACATAGCGCAAACTAGAATAAAAATTTAAATTACAATTGAGACTATATCTTTAAACAAAAAATTGGCGCAGTTTGCGCTAGGGGTGCAAGATTACAACCAGTAGAGCTGACGGCCTCTCTCCTGTCGTCGGAGACCCGGTGTTGAACCTCACATGGATTTCCCAACTTGCCGCTGAAAGTTCTTCATGACTGTTAGGCCGCGAACGTCTTGACCGCGGGCGTTCACATGTCCCCCAAGTGGACCGCGCTAGCATGCGCTAGAACAGGCGGCAACCCGCTTCGCGAACTCGGCGTCTGTAGCGCCAGCTGTTCGGGCTCCCCACTTCAAGCGCGAACGTAAGGGAACTGGCGAGGAGAAGACCACGTGAGAGATCATGCCACGGACGCTGGGCACAGTGTTGTCGAAGTTCGAGAGGTAGCGGCCTCGCGATGACGTCATAGCTAAGCGAGCCTTATCTGCGCCTACGCGGCTGGACAAAGGTGGCGTATTGCGCCTCGCACCGCAGGAGTGTTTTCCGCGGGTACTTTTTTGCGAACGCTAACGAACAAGGCTCAAGCTTAAACCATTTTGCTGTTAAACAAAATGCTGCATCTCTGCTTGGTTCGCTTCAATTTTAAGTAAACTTTATTGCGCACTCCCGCTTAAAAAGGTTTGATTCCTGGGAGAATAGTGGCCACCACTTCCCGTAGGCGCCGCAGGAGTTTGTGGTCCCTGGTGGCATCCTCCGCCAACTTTCTGACTTGTTCTCGTAGCTGTGCTTGGTCGTTGAGCAAAGTGCCTCCGATTCCCATCGCTACTGATGGCTATGTGTGCGGCTAATGAGGAGGGTTCTTGAGGGCAAGCGCACACAAAGTTCGTAAGGGAAGAAGGAAAAATTCCGTACCATTAAATTTTTTTTCGTAAAAGAATAATTTATTATCTTAAAGTTAAATTGAAGCATAACCAGTGATTTAGTCCTGGCCAATCGCCTTAGTCAAAAACATCCAGAGCATCATCATCTCATCATCGTCGTCGTCGTCGTCGTCATTATCATGCTCCAAGGCATGTCTGGAAAGTTGCTTTGAAACAGGGAACAGTTTGGGAAAATATTTGTTGTAGCCTCCTACATGTGCGAAGATTGTCATTGTTAAATGATGGGTGTGCCGCTGGATAAAAAAGAGGCCTAGTTTATGGCGTTGTGCAATATCTCGGCGGTGCCCGGCCTGCCACTCTTCCCGACCGCCATCCTGTTGACCTGCTCACGATATGTTTTCGAAGGACGATAGTTTTTGCATCTCGCGCCTTGTTACACTCTCTACTGTACGGCCACCCTTTGACGCTGTTCTCCTCCCCTCTTCTCACCGTAATTTAAAAGATAATGGTTGCATGGTGGTTTGTTCGGCTCAATTCACGAATCCCCCTTTGCATCGCTAACACGCCATCTGTTGGGCCATCGCTACTATTTTTTTATTAATGTTTTTTTCGGTGCTTAGAACGTCCCAATCTCGAGCTGCGCTCTTTTTGTGTTTGTCGAAAAGACCATTCTAACGTGAATTACTAATTTAAAGAACGTTAGTACTCTCTGTTACGCATTCACACATTGCCTCTATAACTCTTGAGGTTTTCTTTCTGCTCTGTATTGCGAACATGCAGGCCCATGACAGCAGTTTTGGTACTTTGGAAGGGGCCTTTCGCAAACTACTGTAAATTCTTCACGGTCAAGTGCTTTTTCACTTGTGTGGGTGATCGAATCAGGTGACAAATAGGCAGACAGACTGACAAAACGTTTGGAGCTTACGAAGCCAAAAAAGATTATCGTCTACTAAAACTGACAACAGCCGGACGTAAGACGAAACCTCTACACTTCCGTGGAAAACTTTCTCTTTCGTGCTACACAAGCATTCCGTCCCACGGCAATCAAGCCATGCCTTTAGCACTGAGCTGGAGTGGTGTCGGATAGCATTCTAGACACAGCGTTTCACACTAGTGAATAAAGGATGACAGGAGTCACTCGATATATACCAGTTGCGAAACTACCCATAGGCCCCACGTATCCAAATCCGGTCGGCGTTTGATCACCCTGCTCTGGGGCAAACAGGGGCGAGCGCGGAGCACGTTGACAAGCCTGTCATCTGTCGGCAGGAAAGTTTAAGTAGTGCTTGACTGCTTGCGGCTGCTGCCGAAAGCGATACAAAAAAACATGGAATCAAATATTACCTAATTTATGATTCATAATTTACAATCAAGCTTTATTTTAATGGGTTTTGTTATTAAGTAAATGTTAAGCAAAGCCCAGGTTTCCTCCCCTAGGTGCCGCGTACACTTTCCCCTGAGCTTCCAGGAAGCCGGGGGGCTTGCGCCGCCCCCAATGTGAAGCGAAGTTTCGCAACTAGTGAATATTGAAACACCTAGGACGGAACAGCTTAGGAAAGGGTTGTCCCTCTTTAATTAAAGTGGTAGTTATGCCAGAGAGGTGCGGGAATGGCTGCTGGGAAATGGAATGACTTCCACTTATTTCTCCCGATACTCCGGGGGTGGCAGTTTGTTCTCTCCGCGACTTTTGCAAAATCCTTTCGTTTCTTTGTTTTCAGTCTCCCTTACAACCTCTTATTATTGAATTGAACTTGGGATGCCCTTGATGCTCTGTTGCGCAAACTGGAGCCTCCCATCTCAGGCTTGGTACTGCTTTCTTTGAGGCTACAGAGGCAGGTTTTGCTGCAGTGAGGTCTGATCTGTTTTACTGGGCTGCAATAATGAATTCAACCGGTTTCATTTTTATTATTCACCTAACTAATTGACGTTCTTCCTGTTGATACTATATTCATTTTCGAGTTCTGTGTTATCCTGTCTTGTAAATTTCTTTTACGCGCCATTTCAATTTACAATAGGCACTTGCCTGTCACAAGCTAAGAATACATTTTCTACACTGATTTTCAGTAAATCCCTCATTTGACACCCACCACTCCCCCCAAAATGTATCATCATCATTATCATGGCACCTTTGTCATTATCATCATCACGTGTAAGCTCATCTTGCTGAAATGCTCATCAACATCATCACGTTCATCGTGGATATGCGGCCAGATCAGAGCTACGAAGAACCGAGGGTAAGCGTCTAAACGCGTTTCTATTTCCTTATAGGAAATGATAGACAGTACATGACTGTCCATGAGAACGAGAGGCTGCACCTGAGCCAGCGGTTGGGAATGTGTGCTTGATACTTTTAGAACTGGCTGGCTAAAAGAACAATCACCGAATCAACATTGCTACTAGTTCAGTTTAATCGGGCTACATAAACAATACTGCGCGCTGTACTGGGAAGTTGCAAAAACAGTTCAGGCAAACCCGAAAGCCGCCTCAGGCCCTCGTGTTTCCTTGGAGGGGGGGGGGGAAGCAAACTTAATGATCCCTTAGTCTGTCCTCTTCACCTCGTTGTGTTTGAAATTAGAGTCTGCGCTTGCTGCGCAAAAAAAACAGCTACTATCGACCGTCAGCAATCCTTCGCAGAGGAAAATAGCCGAAAACGAGTTTACAAGTGCATCAAGATATTTGCCGGGGTATCCTTAGCCCAAACAAGGAACGGTAAACTACAATCTTGTTACAGGCCGCGGTAGTTACAGAAATATGATTGCCTATATCTGCACGTGGGTGCTGATCTTTGAAGCAGTAGCTTGAGACAATTCTCAGGCAAGTAGGATTCTGTATTACGGTTTGATATTGATAGGAGCGAATTAATGTCGACTGGCAAGAGAAGGGGAAACATTGTAATATGTATGCTACACAAGTTTCCAAATAAACGTATAAGGTGGGGGAATTTGTTATTAAATTATGCAGGAGCCCAGCTCGTGCTGAGTTTTTTCTGATTTTGGACGTGAACACTACTACGTAACACTGATATGGGCAAATTTTATTTTTCTGTTCCACGTGTCAGCAGGTGCAAGCCCCAGATGTGGAGGAACAAGCAAGGGAGGCCAGAGGCCCCAAGACGACGACGCTCAGTTCGTCGGCTGGACTAGATTTCATCGGAAGGCTGTCCTGGTTATCGGCATCCTCGTGGCCTTCCTCATTGGAGTCCTCATATGCGCCGGCATTGGAATAAACGCCGTAAGAACGCTGTCTGAAAGATTCTGCACTCTGAGATTAGGTTTAGCTTAATGAGCATAGTCCTGAATTGTTCTCGTGTTGTGCATGTGCATGTGTAAAGCGGTGACAACGATGCCTCATTTGATTAAAAGGCCTGCAGAGGCTTAGAGATATTTTGAACGAGAAACACTTTATCTCTGCCAAAGTTGAAGTGCAGCGGGGCTAATCACGTGGTATAAATGTCACGTGGACGTTTTTGACATGTTTGATGAGGGACACGTGGCGTCTTAGCCGCCGTCAGAGCCAGTTTCCCTCGCGGCTACTGCGGTCGATACGCCATACGGCGCAAATGTTAAATTTGTGGCGTGCCCATATAACAACGGGCAAGTACGTTTGCAAGGAAATCGAGTTGCATATTAAAAGCACACGTGGGCACGACTAAAATGCTGACTCATGCTCTGGTAGTAGCGGCCGCATGAAGTACCGCGGCGTGTGTACGTTTGGAAAACAGCTTCACTGAACAATTGTAGCAGAGCCCCGAAAACGCAAACTGCAGCACCTGGCGAAATATTCATTCCTTGATTGCTTCTGCCTTAACCGATTACTATCAACTTGGCAGCTCTCAATACCGCGAAGGCGACTGCAGCATGAGACTTTCCTGGAGTGTTTGGGTGCGAGTAATTGTATCTTTTGTGGGTGGTACGCAGCGTAGGTTTCACATTTTGGTGACAAGAGACTTTTACATAAGGACACTTATTACAATATAATACATCCACATGAAATAAATACACCATAAAATAAAATATGAAGCCCCTACAGAATTGGAGTGGTAAAGCATCCGACACATGATAAAGAGGTTGGGGGTTCGGTTGCGATTCAGGGCCGACGCCATTTTTCTTATTTTTCTTTCAAGGCATTGGAAATATTTACAAAAAAAAGAGACGAACCACTTTGCTTGTTCCCATGTCCAGGCTTTCGGACTGCCGGCTTTCCTTTCCGCCACCCTTCAGCGAGAACCTCACTAGCCTATATGATAAGCTGAATGCATAGTGAGGCGATCGGTTCGGCCAGTCTTATGACATTGGTAGGTTAAGAAGTTTCCGCTAACCGGCTACTTTGGAGAAGTCCTAGACGCTCGGGTCAGAACTCAGGGTTCAAATAAATACTTTCCACCTGACATGCCTGCCAGGGCGTAGCTGACTTTCTACCTCAAGCATTGGATACAGCTAGACATGCTTATTACGCCGTAAAGATGGGCAATTTTTAATGCAAAGGCTTTCTATCTCTAGGTTTCATAGAACGCGTACGGTGCGAAGTCATTGTTACACCACGAGACTCCAGCCCAAAAGTGGCCCTGCTGCCTGACGGACAGGGGCGAAGACGCCGCCTGACTAATCGCACTGGCCGTTGCCAACTAAAGTTATTCTGTCTGTCTGTGTGTCTGTTAGGTACACAATCGTTCAAACGTGGAAGTTGCGTGACCGGGGGTCCGTGAGCCACAAATAGGCAGCCAGGAAAAGGCACGAGTCGGGAAGCGTGAGTCCGGGATCGCGCGCAAGGAAAGGGAAACTGCAGTGTAGGTGGAGAGTAGTAGGAGGAGTCCAAGTAAGTGTGACGCAGAACATGCAAGGTGCGGACGACGGTGAATAAGAGGTTCCTGGCGATGGAAAGCGAACGGAAGGAGCTTCGGTGGGCGCTGTGCAGGGGGATGTTCAAGGGGTGGGGAGAGCAGTGGCAAAAGAGTTCAGCAGCAAAGCCATACAAGGTCCGGGGGGGTGGGGTGGGGGAGAAGGGGCAATAGGTGACGGGTGCGGCCACACTCACACGTGTCACTTACAAATACAAGTCAGACGCAGGTCAAACTTACCGGACCTTCATCTCACTGAACATATGAGGAAGCAGTGTTACAGCGACCTTGATTGAAACCGCGTTCCTGAGCGTCGTGCTGCACTGCGCATAACCGGAGTGTTGCCACAGGGAGCAACAGTACTGACCAGTACCGCTGCTCCTCCGTTTTTCCGTGCGTGAGCATGCAAGCGTACAGAGGGAATGAGCTATATTAACCTCATTAGGCAAATCTGTTGGGCAAGTTGGTGCATTATCATTGAAAAATAGAGCGCTAATTAGACAACGACAGTAAAGAAGGACGCTTGTCCGTCGTCCTTCCTTACGGTCGCTGTCTAAGTGGCGCTCTATTTTCATCTATATTAACCGGTCACGACTAGTCACCTCGGCTTCTGAGCAGTTCCTTGCGGTCCAGTGACAACTGACAAATTGCCTGCTTGTGCTCCCATATGCCTGGCGGTAATGTTGATTGCCAGGGAGAAAAATCTCTTTGCGTACACCTCTTGCTTCCATATTCGGCATCAGAAACTTATTTTATGAAGATGCGCCTATTTAGTTACCGAACCGAAGGTGCTTTAAAACCAAAATAATGAGGTTATTCGCATTTGTAGAAAGATTGGCTTTATCGCAGGCGGCTTTACCAGCTTTTTTATAAACGTTACCAGCGGCCGCTGATGGACGCAAGAACCAAGTTTGCACGAACTGTAATTTTACGCTAACCAGGTGAACCCCACAACTGCAAAGCAACTCCTGTTAAGACGTTTTGTTTATCTTTCTCGCCACTGTAGAAAAAAGGCATGACCATGCTGCCCACGCGTGGATCTTCCAGTGGTTACGTGGTTTCTCGGCCTGCAGTTTCCACGGCTGGACATGTGAGTGGCAGCATCCTTTACACCTTGTGTTCGCGTATAATTGTTACACGAGAAATATAATGTAGAGGGAATTGCTAACAAACCGTCATGTTCACATTCTGGCGCCCTAAATTATGAACCGGACTTTCCGCGTTAACAAACAGGTTCCGTCGAATTCCGCGCCTAATCCACTGACCTCACTTCAAGCCCGGCGATAGACAGATTCAAAGAGGACTGCTCCTTCAAGACAAAGTGTAAACTGATAATTTTTGAAAACGAGTTCGGACACGGTTTGTGTAATCTAGACGGAAAAAATCGAGAAAGCATTGAAAGAGTATAACATATTTCGTGTTACTAAAAGCACCCTTCAAGCTATCTTATTTTCGCTTTTGTCCACATTCATGTGAAATGTACGGAAGCCCGGAATCTTGTTTTGAACCAGCAATAGTAACATTAAACCGAAGATCAATTCAACAACTTTTCAGCACTGAGAGATACGGTAGCAGCCATAATGCAATTATGCTGTCGATATGTAGTAATTACGCGAACACCTGTAAGGAATTTCTTTCTTTTTTTAACTCGTTTTAAGGAAACTTCTCAAACGTCTTCAAAATGTACTCAAGACCTTTTCGGTGCTTGAACGCAAACTATACAAGCTGATTATTCTACGAAACGAAGCGACAGCAAGGACATAATAAATAACGCGTTCCAGATTTTTGTTTTATATTGAACTGTGTAGGCTGGAATTTCCAAAGACAGTTAATTTGTTCTTAGCTTTCCCATGGCTAATATTATGCGCAGGATTTTTATTCCGTGATTCACACGCGGAGGCTCTAAAGGTGACTTATGGAAACGTTCCTCAGTCAGCTTTTACTCGCATTTAAACAAAACAGCAAAATAGACGACGTTTATGACATTTCTTTCAGTATTGTTCGGTTGCAGAATGCAATATATTAACATCCAAATATTCGACCACATAAAAGGACCTCTAAAAAACTTTTACGGTTCACTGCACCCCTGTGTTTTTATTAGAACTTTTATAACTTAGGTAAATTATGCTACCGTAAGCAGCACACGCATCGTTGAGAAATATGCCCAACGTTTAACAGTAAAGCGCCAATGCAGTCAGGGGAAATTCAGCAGACTCTCAGTACGTCTCTCGGCCAATGGGTGTCTCGGCCAGATTAGCGAAACTTGAAGGTTTTTTGCGGAGCGTGTGAGAAACATACTATACAGTAACGCAACATTGCCCTAGAGTAGATAAAATACAGCGAATTTGTTGAAAGTACGTGGTTAAAGAAGTTACTTATGGAGGAATTTCGATATAGCTAGAAGAGGACAAAGCTGAGATAAAAAAAAAAACCACCACGCCGGAACGCACGCCGATCAACGAACGCCCGCGCAGTTCCCCTGGCGTGGTTTGAACCGTGGCGACACCGACCGGAGCGGGCGGAAACTATAATGGCAAACTGTTCGCATGGCGACGCAGTGAAACATCCCCCTCGCGAGGGCACGAACAAATGCAGAGCATTTCCGGGGGGACGCGACGTTAAGTAATTTGTGTTACGTTAATGTTGTTGCACTTGTGGCAACTGCTGACAACAGAGCGCTCGTCAGCAGTAATTTGAATGAGTCAAGGATATAAGGCGCGTTCGTAGCCTACCATTCTGCGCGGCTTTGTGGCGCAGTGGGTAGAGCACCATCTGCATTGCGTTCCGCCCGCAGGGTCGAGGGATCGAAACCAGGCGCCGGATAGTATTTTTTTTTATATAGTGTAGGGGTAGGGGTGCGGACTACGACTACGGACGCCTACGGACGTCAACGCGGGTGACATCGTGAGTTACTGAAATGCTCTGCATTTAAAAGAATTATTTAAAGAAAAAAAACGAAACAAAATTCCATCCATTGGTCAGGAGCCGGCCTTAGGAACTCTTACGTGGATTTGGTTCTGAGGCCATTTAAATTACATAAAATATGTTGCGAATTTACGCACGTTCTTCTGTTCGTAGGATGCTGGCTCCACTGGGGCTGAGACGTCGTCCTGCAAAAGTGAACGCCGGGTACGCGAAGGAACACCAGCGACATCCAGCCGCTCACCACCCACGACGCCACAGAGATCTCTCTCCCAGTGACTGAAATCTCGCCCTTTAGTATACGCAGTGGCCGGCGCCTTTAGAGACGAAATTATTCGTCACGTGATGTTTTCCTTAGCTGAACAGAACTCATGCGCCGTAAACTTGCCTTTTATTTTATTACGTTCTGTGCGCTCAGAATACTAGTCGTTTTTTTTTTGCCTTTGACCAGGATGTTTATGACATCCTACATTTTATCACACCTGTTCTGTAGAAGAAAATGAAATGAAGACAGGTTGTCCGTCTTTTGGATTATTGCGATTGCAGCGCTACTCAAAGGGGAAGCGGAAATAAACTGAACATATTTTTCGGTCCAACTTGCGTTTTTTTGATGTCTTAGTTCTGCTGGAAGTTGAAAATAGACCTTGAGAGAAGCGTAAATTTTTGGTTCAATTACTATCCCTTAGCTGCTAATACAAGAGATTGGGGTATTGTGAATAAAACTTTATATAGTGACCTTCAAGCCGTAACTATGTTGTAGTTTTCGAAAGTGCAGATATTTTCTTGCCAACGCAAACATCTATCAAAATCAAAGCAACCTGTACGGAAAGCTCCTATATTTGAGCTTGCTGGCACCCTTCTTAAGCCGGTGTGACATACGGTTATATGGTGGGTCGAGGTTCTCCCTCTCTACGGAATCACGGCCTGGAATCGTTTCCCATTGCCTCACCGGCCCATATGACAGCTGAAACGGCGTTTCGGATGTGCAATTCAAAACTATTGTGCTTGAGGAGGGCAGTCAGTTCTGTCTTTGCATTTCTGTCATGCTCTAGGTACCTCATGCCACCATTCGGGCCTTGGCGGCTTTCATTTCCCCAACCACGATTGTTTCCAAAAGGGCACGTGTTCGGGCATATAATCAAATTCACATCACCAAAGAACACGTCGCAAAAGCTTCTATAAACACCACTGTTGGAGTTTTTAACATGGTGCAGGGGGTTTAGAATGCTCAGTGTAGCGCAGACGCCCCGAAACGTCCATCGACAGCGTCACACACGGGCTACCTTTCGTCTTTACCTACGTCGATAATATGCTCGTATACAGGGCCTTCAAAAAGGAACACCTGCACTAACCTAGGCTCCTCTACAACGGTTGTCTGCATTTGGTACCGTCATCAACACTGCCGAACACGAGTTCGAAGTGTTGTCCTACAATCTTTTGACGACCACCTTGGCTTTGCTGGAATCAATGCTCTTTCTAAGAAGCTTTCACCATAAAAAATTTCCCGAAGCGCACCTTGCCCACGAAGGTTTGCGCGTTTCCGTCCTGGTAAATTTTTCTCGCCGTTTTATTTAAAACTGCAAGCCAATCTCGTGCCTTCCCAACGCTTTCTTGCAACTATACCGAGGCATTCGGCGCTCCATTGGGAGAAAGCTGCAGAAGTGCCATTTTCGTCTATCATGAGTGCCCAAACGAACACAGCTCCTCTGGTCCCTCCAAAAGCGGATGTCCTCATCGCGTCGATGACCCACGCATCCAGTGCCGCGGTAGTTGCCGCACCACAGAAATCGCTGGATCACAGCACGCAGTAGTACTTGTAGTAATATCAAAAACTTTCGTTGCCCTCCTGCCCTGCGAAGATGGATGTCCAGAAAAGCCGTTGTAAAACACGACAAATGCTGATGGAGTAGGGTATGACACGTTTCTTGTCGTCTGGTGGGGCTTCTCGCTTGCGCTAGTCTAGTGTCATTGGATGAGGGTACAAAGTATGGGAACACTTTTCTCCTATTGTTCCGTGCCGCCCCCATGATCATTTGTCAGTTCGCATCCTGTGATTTTTCTTTGTACTGCGATGGTTCATGGGCGCCGCCATTTCGGTCAAGTCTGGTAGGCTTAGCTTGTCCTCCCTGCTCTGCGGCTGTTCGCGACTGACGTCTTTCCGAGTGCGAATCAAAGATAACGCGTGTAACAGCATTCAGCAGCAGAAGTGTGTTCAAACATGCGGCAAATGCTCCGTCCTGCCTAGCCTAACGCATGCGCTAGGCGTATTAGACAAGTTCCGCCCTGTTTAATGACACTATTCCTGCGTACACTTCAAAGATAATTGTCAAACATAGTCGTTACCCGGAACACATGGTGTGGGTTCCCATTGTCCACAGGGGAATTATACATAATGCGGTTCAGATGCTTGTTTTGTGGAGACCCTAAACGAATTTTGAGCTGTATGCTGTATACCTGGTTAGGTGGACGCGTGCGTTTGCCGTCTTATGCCTTTGTGCCTAGGCGTTTTTGCTCACGGAGATCATTTCTGCCCACGGCGATGATACCGTTGGGGTAAAGGTATACAGCTTTGGTGTACAAACGTTATTTTAATTTAGCTCTGAGAGGGCGGTAACCTTAGTCCAGGGACGAACTTGCTGGTGCAATAGGTCTGCGCTCGCGTTTTCCTGGATGCATGTGCCTGCTACACGAACGCGCTGCAGTGGGCTTGATCTACAGCGGTGACCTTTACCTACCTGAGCACCATTTCACTATCTGGCAGAAGGTAAAGCTCTTCAATCTTCACGTGCATTATTTTAGGCTTTGCAATACAGAATTCTTTTTATACGCCACACGAGGTTCTGCAACTTAAACGGGTCCTGAAATACCTCCCGCCGATGCACGGATGTACATGTAACCCAATAAAGCAATGTGTTATCAATCTCCTCCCGCAAGAATTTCGTTAAAGCGATGAGTATTAGCTGAGAAATCGTAAATCAAAAACCGCGCATTATCGTCGCTCCGTGTTTCCTGCTCCTTTCGACTTACTCTCCGCTGTTGACGGCGTCGCGAGCCTTGCCTCCCATGATGCTGCGCTCATCAGCGGTGACGTACTTCCGCTATTGCGCTTCTCAGACTGCCGTCTGCTACGGGCAAGCTTTGTTGACACCATGATTCACGCACTCCGCTCAAGGCTGGAAAAGCGAACGAAAAATATGGCCGTATGTGTGCGGCGGCCTGGCCTTGCCCTTTCGCGGTGTACGTTGCTGCACATGCTACGGCGGTACGTGACTTTTTATCGGCGGTGACCTCACAGCCGCACGGGGAGGATCGTGCGCTCGTTCTCTTTGATGCACCGCGCACTGTTAATCCAAAAAGCGCCTTATCAGATGTGGCCCCGCTGGTGCCGGGTCTTATTTTGCGGCGCTGGTAATTCTTGCCGGCGGCAGGTGAAAAAGACATTTTAAGCCGATACAGAACCAGTCCACAAAACGCTTCAATCATGTGACCTGTTCGGCTTGGGGTGACGCGTGGTGGAGAGCGGCAACGTTGGCAAAACATGCTCCGCCGCGGCTCTGAGCTTTCTAGCGCTGAAGCGAGCGCCATTTCTTTGACAATCTCAAACATCGGTTGCCTTGGCAACAAGGCACAAACCACTCTAGAAGTCCCTTACGGTTCCGTGATCCCGGTTCAGCTCGGGGCCCCACCTCGCGACATGTGGGCACTGCAGGCGTACCACTCAGTCCCATGGTGAAGTGCGAGATGCGTTTGGCATTACAGGAGGCTATGCTCTGTGTGTTGTGGACGCCTTTGTTTCGCGATGAAATGCGACCTTGTGCTTCTGCGGGTGGACAGTGCTTCCCATGTTCTGGATTATCTTTCTCGAGCGACGTACGACTAAACCTCGCATGGGGTATGTGCAGTGTGCGTGAATAAAAGCCACCTCGGCTTGTGCGCCAAAGTTAAGCGACTTGCTGTTCGTCCCCGCAAACCGCGCGCGAGGTGAGTGCCGAATTTACGACGGGCAGGAGGAGGCAACTCATCGTCTCTCAATCGCAGTTCAGACTTGCAACGCATGTTGTGATGTTGTGTTCGTTCGAAACGCATCTCTGGATTGTTTTGAAGTTGAATAAAATGTGTGTATCAAACCGGGGCATTCGGCTCAGCGCGTTCTCTGCGATTGCACGAAAGAAGTGCCACGAGGCTTCAACGCTTTTTATATGGAACGTACTCAGGTAAGGGAATATTCATGTCGTGTTATGGTCGTGGTGCATTCAATACAAACGGTTAAGCGTTTGTTTACACTTGTTTCGTTTGTCGTAAAATGTCCAAGCCCTCCGGCACTGCGCTGGCAAATTAGCCGGCGAGCCTACGCTGAGCAGACGACTCATCGCTTTGCTGGAAGTGCGTGAAAACGTCGCCCAATAGCAGGATGTCTAGCTCATGACGAACATCTGGGAATCGATGACGTAGACATGTGAAGATGGCGGCGTCCAAAAACACGAAGGGAAGGGTGAGAAAAAAAACGACAAAATTTGCAAGTGTGAGCTTTCCGCTGCGCGTAAAAGAGTAATACTTGGGACAGGTGACGTAGACGACATAATCTAACGATTGCGCTAGTTCATTTAGTGTGCTCAAAGCGCCTTTCAGGGTTCTTTAAGTTCCTGTGGGATTTCACAACACACGTACGACGCATCAGCGGCACCGGTAATCCTCTCCGCGAACAGTATTAGACCAATGAGGTACGTTGTTGGGCTAGTTTGTCGATCTCATTTAAGGGATGTATAGGGCAACAAAAAGACCAAGGAAGGAAAGGATTTACAGGAACATAGGGCTATTTTTTTTCGTCCTTCGTCTTTCCGTCATTGGTCTTTCGTTGCGCTATACATCCCTTAAGTATTAGTCCCATCAGCGCAGTCGTGTCATAATCCTCGAATCAGCAGTTGACCTTTCGCCGCTCGCCAGACTTCAGGCGGAGGCTTTAAATGAAGACAAAACAAAAGTTTGTTTTATTCGAAATATTAGGTGTTTCATAGTACCCCAAGTGCTTTCCCGGTAGCAAACGATGCTTTATTCTCTTATAAATAAGGCATTTGTGGCCAAATTCCTAAATCTGCCGCCTAATTGTATATTTCATGTCGTGAACAATAGCATCATATGAGCCGGTACATGCAACAGATACTTAGTATGTCGACTCCATATAACACCCACCCGCTGGAATCAAACAGGAACCGGAACTCGTGCCGAAATGAGAAGGCGGCCATTTTAAAAATATTAGTAAAACCAAGTACACCCGCAGCCGTAGTCATGGAATCGCCTGATCTGGACAACAAAGCTCTCGCCGAGGATCTCGGTCTTGCATTTAACAACCTTACACCACTTGAAGGCTTAATGCTTCCAATTGCACTAGCGGCAGGAGTTGTGGGATACACCGATGGACCGGAAAGCGACCATTCCGCGATACCCACAACAGACGAACACTCACCCGTCGGCACCGCTGCCTCGTCAGCCCCGCCGAGACGGACGAATACAGAGTGGTACGTATGGGCCATATTTTTATTACGGTTAATATTATTTCAATTTCAGTAGCAGTATCGCTTATGCCAGTTGGCCGGTGGCGTGTATGGAAAGCCGTTCGCGCGAGCCCTCTGCTCGGACCAGAAAGATACGAGCTTCAATACGCGGTGTGTGCGGTATTTTTTTTCTAAGCTCACAGTGCTTTGACGGTGATTTGACGAAGTCGGCGACGAGCGGCGGCACCTCCCAGGAGTGAGCTAACGTAAGGGTCCCTGCGGTAATCACTTCGTCGGAAATGAAGCGAGCACACTCGTTCATTCTTTGGCTCCCTTTCTCCTCCGTTTGCAAAATTCACAAAACGTAGCCACTTGCTTCGCAGAGGTTCATCGTTGGGCAGCACATGAAAGGAGATCTCCTCATTGGCGGGGTTGTCGCACTCCCTCGGCGATTTGCCGGTACTACATGGACATTTCAGGACGCTGCAATGAAATGTCATTGTAAAGTACTCGAACAAACTAAAGTTTTGCAAACTGAAAACGAGCTCGTAACGACAGCAGCAAGCGAACACGACTACCATTCCGAAATTCTGCGACGAGTGGCACCATCTCGTCGCTGCTTCCTTTTCCTTACTGCCCTCGTTTATATTTTTACCTTTTCTGGTTAGCGCTATGACGCCAACTTCCAGTCAACTGATTAAGATATATACCAATCAACGTCGCGGCTGTGCGTGCTAGAACGGTTCCTTGGCCCCGATGAGTCTCGAGCACGAAAATTCGTCTGCGCGACGGCGAGATGTCCAGCTCGGCCGGCAGTAGGTTCGTACGCATTGGCGTACATGCTTGCGTGTTTGTTCGGAACTTCAACCGTTTATTCTACCGTTCATAGTGTCATAAAAGGAGTGTGCAGTAGGTTTCAAGGGCATATATATAGCTCACTATGCAAACTGGTAAGCCCTGCCTAACTTGCGTTTGCTTTTGCCGGCCTCTGCCAATCTCAGAGCATTCTAGTATGACATCATAGGTTCTGTAGCGGGACGTGAGCTGATGGGTCGCATGGCCATTCCCTTTTTTCCTAATTATGTAGCTTATTTGACGGAAGTTTGCGTTAAAAGTGGTGTCAGTATGGTTATAACGAGGCACTGTTTCGAATGAACCGCACTTGTGTTTTCTCTTCATGGCTCCTTTAGGGCTGGTTTACTTTCAGGCATATCGGACATCCCTGTAACAGTCATGCTCGACCTGTCCACTGTTCTGCGTCGTCCTTTCGTCCGAGGGGATATTCGCCGTCAAATCTTCCACAGGTGGCAAAATATAGCCTACGCCGGCGTTCGGGTACCTGAGCGCCTGATTCAATGACGTTTCGTTTGGCCGTGCAAGGAAGCTAACACCAGGAACTGGAAACGTCTCCGCGCCCCTTCTCAGCAAGCCAACATCACCCGCTATTGAGCTCGTTCTGAAAAATTATTTTTCGGAACTATAGCGAACGTTTTGCTGGGGTCAAGATTGATGCCGTTGGACTGCTTCCCACTTTTTAAGGTTTGCATTACCCGCTAACGTGTGTAGACGGGTACACCCGATGGGCGGGGAAGCAACAGCTATTCCCGAAAACAGGGCCACCACAGCGGCTGCAGTGTTCACCGCCATTAGAGATTCACGGTCCGGTTGACCTCGTTCTAGCTTCGCCGATCGAAGTTACCCGTTCGAGTCATGTAAGTTTACCGAGCTTCACCTGCGTGGCATTATGACCCGCGGCGCAGATGCTTATCATACCCAGGGGAATTGGCTGGTGGAAAATGTCCGTCGCAACAAGGCTAGAACTCAGTACTCGTAGACACCATTTGAGTGGGTTTCTCCCTCCGCTCACATCTCTAGCCTTCTCATGTGCCCTAAAGACAGGCCTGCCTTTCACCAGTCTATAAACCATTTCTGATTTCCTTATACGGATCCTGGCTCCCTTACGGGACCCACAAGCGCAGTCATTACGTGGCATTGAATAAGAGCGAAGACTACACACGTTATTATTGCAGTATCAGGATAAGCCTACACGACCGACGCACCCAAGTAACGTATTTATAACGTCGGGTCCCCACAATTCCACCGACGTTTACGTCGCAACGACACGTTCGTAAGCTCCCTCTACCTCACGATCATGGGCCTTCCCGGCTAGTAAAGCGGCCCTCTTCAACGTACCGAGTGGACATGAGCGCACCCCCCCCCCCCCCGACACCATCTCCTGAAATCGAGAAATAGAGATAGAGCGGTAGAGAAAGAGACACATCTTTAATGGGCAAGTCAGGTCATCCAGGCTAGGCGCCCGACTTGCTACACCAAATGGGCGTGAAGGTGAGATGAAAATATATGAAAAGAACTCTCACACATGAATGCTCAGACACACAGACTCACACAAAAAGCACACACACATTCAGGCGATATTGTCATTTGTCTGAGAGTTCATAGCTCGATGTTAAGTCCAGTGCTCCGGAGGAACGTTCAGGACGCCTTTGCTGGTCGATTTGCGATGGCGGTTCTAAGCCAGGGGCATTGAAGATGCTTCGAAGAGATCAGGGCAGACCCGGGTAGGTCAAGAAAAGCTTAGCCATGGTACAATCAAGTTCGTAGCGAGGACATCCGCAGAAAATGTGTTTCAGGCCCCCGCAAGGCCCACTTTGCAAGAAATGAACTGTATTTCTTGCAATGTGAGACCATGCGCGAGAGGAGCGACTGTGATTGACAAAAAATTGGCGCGTGTTTGGTGTCTGCGCTATTTCTTTGTCAGCATTTTTTCCTGTTCTTTCTGTTTGCTGTTTTTATTGTTCCTGGAAAGGCAAAGGCATATCTGCCCTTAAGCGAATAAAGAATCCGTTGGAAGTTAGCGGTTGTTTGTGTGTATACTTTTCATCCACGTGTGTATTTCGGCGCTCCATTTCACCATAAAGAATAACCAACTAGCGCAATCAACAGATTTACTGAATTTCCAGGGTAATAGTTGTTCAAGAATGTCTCTTTCGATAGATATCTCCATTGTTCGTTTTTTCCCAAAGCTGAACGCTACAAAGAGGAAGACATTCCAGTGAAGACCAATCTGACGTCAGGGTGGCTCGAAGGAGCGGAGCCCTAGTATCATGACATGGCTGTAAATATAAATATACTTGCACTTTATATAAATACCATCTTTAGAAGTACCAGCTTTTTTCTTTGTATGTGGGCTTGGTGCTTTCCAAAACTGCGAAAATCAAGCAAAATGTTTCCGCCCATAGACTTATTTTTTAATTATGTGATAACTTACTTAGATGTCACGCTCGTGACTCGCTTATTACTCGCAACACAAGCTCAATATTTCGTTTCTAAGCTGACGGGGCCCAAGTAATGAAGAAAACAAAGAGAAAAAAATTGTTTCGACACAAAGAAAAACATCTGTGCTTCGGGGGATTAACTACAGTACCATTACAAATTAATGTCCTCACAAATTATCAATTTTCCTCCTCCCACAAAGGCTGACCGTTAGTGTTACACATATTTTTTTGTGTGTGGTTGGTTTTTATTTCTACTTTAATCGCGTGAAGACGGTAGCTTTGATAGACCTATGAAATTTAATGTGCTTAGTATTTCATTTTTATGTTTATTTTTGTCCCTTTGAAAACATTTTATCAATTCGCACTAATACAGTGATGACTTTGCTTCGCTAGTTATTCGTTATTGGGTTGGTAGAAGCTATTTCAGTCTTTGCGGCGGTGTTTTTTTTTCTTTTTTTGCGAGGAATGCTTGCGGAATATTTGGAGCGAGCTACGAAATCTGACAGAAGTGGTAGAAGAACCGACCGATTTCTCTAACGACCTCTCACGTAAGCAGTCCCTCCGCAAACAGTCAAGGTTGAACGCACTGCTGAGAGAGCACTTATAAGACTCTATTAAGTCTACAGACACGGAAAAGTGGGCAAAAGACGCGGTACATGTCCGCGGAAGCGCATTTGCATCGCACTGAAAGGAAGCGTTTCCGTATGCATGCATCGTGGGCTTTTCCCGTTTTTTTTTCTTTCGTACACTTAGCGCTGTGTTTTTATGGTTCATATCTACCAACAAGCCGACAGGCAAGTCCTTGTTGTCTGTAAAAGTATTTTGTGATCACCGAATACGCCTGCGCCCATCATGCCAGTAGCAGACCCATGCTTGCAGCGGGGTGCCCGAGAGGCGGGGTTCAACATAGCGGTTGCCGTAGCAGACGACGCCGTTGTCTCCTCCCGTCACGGAGGGCGGCGAGGAGTATCATTAACGTTCTCTGTGTACAATGGACACCTAGCGCCGCCAGCCGACGCGCACTCCTACTTTGCCGACGCACGTGTCCTTCGGCTCAAACGAGGGCGCCACTCAATGGGTGGATTTTTGCAGCGTACTTCCGGCAATTTCGCGCAGTGTTCCATGAAAAAAAAAACAGTGTTGACTTCAAGAAAGTAGGCGTACAAGAGGCTTCCAAACTGCAAATACCGAGCCCACACTCTTCCCTTGTGGCTGCCGTTATGCCTGTAGGGATGTTGCGCAAATCTCCCAAATCAGCACATGCGCTTGCTGGTTGAAGATCAAACAAACATAGATATATCAAGAGTTTCAAAGGGCGCCTGAGATGAATTTCTGTATGATTTTGTTTATGTCAGAAATCTACTCCCAAGATCGTGAAGAGGTAAGTCCGAGAAATAATAGGCATATTAGCTCACAGTAGCGAAACCTACGACACCGGCTCTAGAGTGACCAGACGTCCCGATTTTTCGGCTGTGGTCCCGCTGTCCCGCAGCCTCTCTTGGGACAGTGTTTTGTCCCCACCTTCGGGCCGGAAATATTAAAACGGGTTATCAACACAGTGTCACTGATTAAAAACCTAGAGGAATGAAACAGCAAAAAAAAAACGTTTCAGGATACTTCAAGAAAAGAGCGCACACGACGAGAGTAAGCACTAAACCGTGTTTCTTGCTTAGTTCCAGTGTCCCAGCTCTTTTCTTGAAGTTAAACTGTACCAAAAATCCGTTCAGCAGACCCTTCTACGTTTGACGAACGGTGGGTGGACGTGCTTTAGCACCTATTTACTTATTCAGCAAATAACGCATCGTTGCTCGTCGAACAAAGACCGAGAGAGCTACGAAACGTATGTTCTTTCAGTTCAAGCAAAATTGCGTTGAGCCTTAGAGTCGCTTAAAGGAGCCATGAAGAGAAAATACAACTTTGTTTAATTTGAAAGAACAAGGTTTCAGTATCTCACTCAGCTCCATTATAGCCACAAAAGATGTTTTTTTAAGGAAAAAAAGCAAGAATTATTTGAAAACTTTCAAATTTTGCAACACAGTGACGTGTTATGAGCAGAAATGACATCATACGGGCCAAAAATAAAACAATTTTTAGTGCGTTAACTGCACGTTAGCATTCAAGTGATGCGGTCAAACGGAAGTAGAGGCCCCATTACAGACGTCAAGTCATGTGTCGTCGCGACAGGTGAGTTAGGCGGCCGCCAATTGCACAAACAAGGTTCCGTGACGTCATAGAAAAGTTGCGGGAAATTGGCTAGGGGGTCGGACTGCTTCACACGTTTTCTTTAATATCTCCGTTATTTCTTCGAAGATTGCGATTATATTGGTATCATTGTTATCGGGACTAAGCAGTCTTTCTAATAAACCCAACTTGTGTTTTGTCTTCATGGCTCCTTTAAGGACATGACAATGCCACGGCTCACATGATGGGGGCACGTTCGCGCACGAAGCAACATGTGTGGCAAGGTTACCAGCGGTGCCGGGTTTGATGTTAGCGTGTTCGCGAAGACGGTCATTCACACATCGTGCCGTTTGTCCAATATACGAGCCAGTAGGGGTGTCGGCATCGTCAGAAGTTCAATTCACTGGATTCTCAAATGAGGCAGTTATTCTTATTTGGGCTATGTATCGACGGCCGACACGCGCCAACGCGCGACCTTAAAGTTCTTAGAGACGTATGGTTATTCTGCGCCAACATGTGTGCCCTTTTGCATCTAGACGCGCTTGCTCCGTTTTTCCAACCGAAGAAAATTCTGCTATAGAGTCCCACAAAATTAACATTCTTCTCACTCTATGACTGCACGACGTCTACAAACATGACTCGACGTCTGCAAACATGCGCGCAAGGAATAACCAAAATCATTTTATTTCCTACGTATTTGTAATTGGCACTGCAACCAACATCAAAAAGGTTCGGCTCTTTCCTGTTTGTTTTAGGGGCGAAGCTCCTTAAGTCATGGGTCTGTCCATCCCTTGTGTCTCGTGGTACGTGACCGCCGCATGCTTTCGGAGATGTCGCAAAGTGGGCCGCGTTGCACGCGCAAGAACCGGCTGCAACCGGCAGCGCAAACTCGGCACCGGGAGCGCGAGCTTGTCTGTGTTCGCCAAAGGAGGCGCGAGCGCACGTGCACTGCGAGGGGGAGATCACGCAAAAGATCACGCCACGAACGCAGGCACTCGTTCTCGGAGATCAAGGGGGGCACGTGCTGACGCGTTCCACTTTAGGAAAGCTTCGCATGCGCTCCGTCATTTCTCACTGATTTCACTGGTTAATTGACCCGCAGCTTTATGAAAGGGCATCGACTAGATGTATGAAGTTGCATGGAGCACCGGAAACCCGAATTCCGAGGTAGGGGGACCATTTTTTCGGAAATTTGAGGACTTTTTGTGCCCGCGAGCCGCTAGGCCTAACGACAACTTCGGCCCCGGCCGAGGGAAGCGGTAGGCCTAGGCCGAGCACCGGCGGCGCCGAAAGCAGGGGTGGAAAACCGCTGGCGAAAAAGTGAAGCAAGGCGGCGTAGGATTGCTAAGCCTAACGCCCGTACTCCAAGTGAGCCAAGAAGACGCCAAGGCCCCGACTGACGGTCAACGGTCGGGGCAACGACCTCGGTGGCGCCACCGGCAACGATCTACGTCAGCAGAGGACGAAGAAACGAATAAACAAGGCAAGCTGCTGAAGGGCGCGCGCATGCCAGACCTGCCGCGCGCAGATATGAAGATTGTCATGCGGCCACGAGGCGGGCTCCGCGTAAGCGAGGTGGCCCGCGTGGAAATAAGCCGAGCTGTAACGGCGGCGGCGCAAGTCGACGCAATTGCTGCTAGAGAAGATGTGATATGCCTAAACCACCAACAGAACATCATAGTCGTGAGTACCTCGAAGAGGGAGCACGCCGACAGATACGCCATGGTGGAGCGAATCGACATTCGAGGAACGTCCCACGAAGTCAGCGCGTACGAGTCGGCCCCTTACGGAACAGTGAAAGGAGTAATACGGGGCATCCCACTGGAGGACACCGCCCAAGAAATACGAAGATTTAGTCGTGCACAAGCACAATCCCACGGCCGTTGCAGGCGAACCGCATCGGCAAGACCAGGGTCGGTGGTGATCGCCTTCGAGGGACACAAAGTGCCCAACTACGTCCGGTATGGGAACCTGCTAATTGAGTGCACCCTGCACATGAAGCAGATTGACGTGTGCCTACGCAGTGCGCGGCCGACTGGGGCACAGGATGGACGTGTGCCCAAATCCTCAAGACAAGATTTGCCGGGGCTGCGGTGTCGCCAACCCCGGAGAAGACCACAAGTGCGTACCCCAAGTGTGGCCTGTGCGGGGGGAAACATCTCAACCGCCGACAAGGCTTCAAGGCAAGATTCAAAACGCCTTACGTCGTCCGTCGACGGCGCTGGGAACGGCGCCGGGCGGAAGAAGACAACGAGGACAAAAAGCAAGGCAAAAGAGGTCCTACAGGGCGACCCCAACGTAAGCGCCTCTTCGCAACGGGGGCCGGTCCAGACGCCGGTCCGCAACAGCAACGGCGGCGGCCGCCAGAGCCGCTCTCGATCGAAGTCACGATCCGGGGGCGGCGGCGGCGGCGGCGGCAACCGCCGCCGGGAAACGGCGGGTCGAGGTTCGAGCGGAAGATCCAGGTCCGGAACAAGTCCCGTTCGAGATCCAGGGGCCGGTTTCGAGATCCAGGGCCGGATCGAGACTCCGGGCCGAGTCTACCGGAACGACGAGGGACAACCGCCGAGAAAAAGGTGGGCTGGACCGGCAGGTTCTTCTGTCGCTCGGGTTAGCGAAACCGAATTCCCGCCCCTCACCCCCTCCCAACCCCTTAACCTAAGAGCTAGCCCGCAACGGGATTGCAATGAAGTAAAAGAGCTCAAGAAAATCATAGAGCGGCAGAACGCTCAGATACAAGAGCAGAACGCCCAAATTAGGGCCTTAATGAGGCAGAAATCGATGCGCTAGCTAGCGGCAGCTCAGCAAAACGCGAGACCCCAGGCGATAACAACACGGTGGAGAACGCCGGAGGAATGCGCAAGGTGCCGCGGAGGGACCCCCCGTCGCCCCGCTTAGGGCGGGATGCGGGGGTGGCACGGCCGGCGCAACAAGCGCCGAGCAACCAAGAAAGCAATGGACTCCGAAGAAAGCACCGTCAACCGCGAGACGGCGACAGCGGCGGAGCAGATTCCAAAGGGAGGAGAGCTTACAGCGATCCTAACGGCCATCACCCAAATCAACGCGAAACTGAGCGCGATAGACGCCAGATTCGAGGCCCTCGAAGGCCAAGTGCGGACGCTGTCGATCAAACACGAACGGCTAGCGCCCAAAGTAGCAACCCTTACCGCAAGGAACCGCTTCGCGTACCTGAAGAAAGAACGGGCGGAAAAAATCAAGGCATCGATCGCGTGTAGGCGCGGCCGCCTAGAAACATCCGAAGAAGATGAAGCAGGGACCAAATAAGAAAAAGAAGACCAACGGGGGGGACGTTACAGTAATTTATCAATGGAACTGCCGGGGGATCCGCAACAAGGAGGCGGAACTCTTACTCCACATTGACGGGCTCGAACACAAGCCCGATGTAATAGCACTACAAGAAACGAACAGCAAGCCCAGACTCCCGGGATACGTGACGTACACGGACCCGACGGAGAAGGGACAGCGGTGCTCGTCCGCAGCAACGTGGCGGCTACTCAACACGTCACGGCGCAGGGCGGATGCGAGCACACGCTCGTCGAGATTCCCGCAAGAACAATTGGCAACACGGGAAATCTATACGTCATGAGCGCGTACTGCCACCCGTCACAGAGGCAGTACGACTTTGATCGAGTAGTGAGCCAGGGGAAAAGGTTGGCGGGGAGCAGGCCGCTCCTGATCCTCGGCGACTTCAACGCCCCTCACACAACGTGGGGGTACAAGTACCAATCGAAGAGGGGAAAAGCTCTAGCCAACACCATGGAGGACCATGAGATGGCCCTGTTAAACGAGCCAGACGTGGCCACCAGAAGGGGCAACAGTGCCAATAGGGACACAACTCCGGATCTGTCATGGCTATCGGGGGCACTGGACGTGTCCTGGAGAAACGAAGACGTGGACCTGGGCTCCGACCACAGCGTAATCGGCATTACCATCAAAGGGACCCCAATACCGCGCCATGCTGGGGGACGGCACGCGTAACGGACTGGGACAAGATGCGGAAATACACCTTCGAAATCGAAGAGGCTTCGGAGAACGATAAAAAAGCCGACCGAAAGCAAACGTACGCCGAATGGGCGAGGGATCAGAAAAACGCCCTCGAGAAATTCACGCAAGAAATAACGACGACGGCGCAGACACCTTTCGTGGACGCCAGGCTGGCTCACATGTGGGCTGCCCGGCACTCGCTAACGCGAAGGTGGAAGCGCCAGCGTCACAACAAGAAGCTGGTCAAACGTATCGCGGTCCTTAACAAACAGATCGCCGAATACGCAGCCAAGCTATGCCAAGAGAACTGGCTGAGCACTTGCGATGGCTTGCAGGGTAAGCTATCGGCACGGAAGACGTGGGGCTTACTCAGGCACCTAATCGACCCGATGAGCAGCAAGACCGCAACCAACCGCAACCTCACCAAGATCCTCAACAGGTACAAGGGAGACGGCCGCAGGCTACTGGAAGACCTGAAGGCAAAATACCTCAAGACCGAGCGAGGCCAGTACCCGACGCCCGAGAGGTACGGAGGCCTTGAAAACGAAGAGATGGACAGACCGTTCACCATGACGGAACTCTGGTCGGCCATTGACGACAGCAACAGAAAGAGCGCCCCCGGCAGGGACGCGATCACGTACAAGTTGCTTAGAAACATGAGTGAAGCGGCGGCCCGCGGCCTCCTGGGGCACATCAACGAAACCTGGCAGAGCTCGCAGCTGCCGAAAGAATGGAAAGAGGCAGAGGTTCGATTCATCCCGAAACCCGGAAAAGCGCTGACGATTGACAACATGCGGCCCATCTCCCTTACGTCGTGCGTGGGAAGGTGATGGAACGTATGGTCCTTCGCAGACTTCAAAAACACTTGGAAGAAACAAACCAAATGACCGAGACCATGTATGGGTAAAAACACCTTGGCACCCAGGACGTCCTGATCCAACTGCAAGAACTCGTCGTCAAGAAGGCGACGGGGAACGCGGCGCGGGGGATACTCGCCCTAGACCTAAAAAGGGCCTTCGACAACGTGGTCTCACGCGAGCGTGCTCCAAAATCTAAACGAAACGGGATGCGGTCGGAAGACCTTCGGCTACATCAAGGACTTCTTAACGAGAAGAACCGCGACCATCAGGATAGGGGAAGAGAAGTCGGAACCCGTCGAGCTCGGCGAGAGAGGTACCCCTCAGGGGTCAGTCTTGTCGCCCCTGCTCTTTAATCTGGCCCTCCTGCCCCTGCCCAGTCTACTCAAACAAATCGAAGGCGTGGACCACGCGCTGTACGCCGACGATATTACGGTGTGGACGAACCGATCCGGGTCCGATGCCTGGGCGGAGGAAGTCTTGCAAGAGGGCGGCAACTACCGTGCACGAATATGCAAAGACCTGCGGGCTGAGCTGCGCTCCCCAGAAATCGGAGCTGCTCATGGTTCAGCCGGGACGACCCAAGAAGGAACTGCCGCCGAACGTGACCATCACCATTGACGGCACAGCCATTAAACCGGCGCAACAGATCAGAATCCTGGGTCTGCTGCTGCAAAGCGACGGACGAGCGTCCGCGGCCGTCACAAAGATCAAGAACACCTCGGAGCAGATATTAAGCATGATCCGAAGGGTCTCTAACCGTAACAGAGGGCTGAAGGAAGACGACGCGATGCGCCTAGTGCGGGCATTCGTCGTGTCGAGGGTGACCTACTCTGCCCCGTACCTCCAGCTAACGAAGGCAAACAGAGACACCCTGAACACGATGCTGCGTAAAGCAACCAAGCAGGCAATGGGCCTGCCGATCTACTCGTCCACGCAGAAACTATTGGACATGGGGGCCCACAACACGGTGGAGGAGCTGATCGAGGCTCACCTGTCCAACCAAAGGGTACGGCTAAGCCAAACGGAGCACGGCCGGGTCGTCCTGCGGAAAATAGGATGGCAGATAGAACCACTGCCAACCAAGGCAGCCCTTTCCGAGCAGTGGAAAGAGGCCATTCAAACCAAGCAAGCCACTCCCCAGGAACATGCAACCGGGGAAGAACGAAGGGAGGCGGACCGCGCGAGCCAAGGCCCTGGCTCGACAGCTGGAGGAGAACCCTAGGGTACTCTACGCGGACGCCTCGCTCAGAAAACACGACGACCGAGCAACGGCGGTAGCCACGTCCATCGACAAGCTGATCGTCAGCGCGTCGCTGAGGACGACAGACCCAGCCGTTGCGGAAGAAGCAGCCGTGGCACTCGCACTCGTGCAACCGAGCGTGGACACCGTGGTCACAGATTCAAAGTCAGCCTACGGAAGCTTCCGAAGGGGAGTGATCTCTACCACGGCGCGAGCCATTCTCTCCAAGCACAAGCCTCCGGGACGAGCCATCGAGCTCGTGTGGGTACCGGCTCACTCGAAGGTGGAAGGCAACGCCCTCGCCGACCACCACGCCCGAGAACTGTCCATCCGGGCCGAGGACGAGCCGGCTGAGCTACCGCATCCCGTGACCAGCTTTAAAGAGATTACTCAGATGTATAGAAACGCGAGGTGCAAACTTCCCGAACCGCACCCACAGTTAATCAGGCAACAGCAAACGATCCTGCGGCGCATGCAGGCGGGATCGCTAGCGCATCCCGTTCTGTTACAATCGAATGTACCCGAGCGCAGCACGACACACTCTGCCCTTTCTGCAAAACGGAAAGAGGCACTCTGGCACACATCATAGCCGAGTGCAAAGACCTCAAGAACCCCCCACCGCCCTTTCCCCCCAACACCCCCAATCCCCAACCCCCCGAGCGATGGGAGACCTTGTTGTCCAGCCCCGCCCTGCCAACTCAGCTTAGCACTGACGGCCAGGGGCCAGGAGTTTGCTGGATACATATGGGTCCCGTGAATAGGGAACCACCCCGTCTGGTGCCTGCGCGCACCATCGAATTTTCGAGCTCAGTAAAGTTGATTCTCTCTCTCTCTCGGAGATCAAACGAGACGCAAGGTGCTTTGCTCGTTTCCTCTCGTCTTGTTCGGGCAAAAGTTCGCCCTAAATAAAAGTTCTTTCTTTACCGTTGGGTCCCATCCTACGTGACAAATTGTGGTGGAGGTGCGGGGTAGTCCTCGATGGCGCGAGGTCTTTCACCAGGTCTGGGCCTGGGAGCATTGACTCCGAAAATAAAAGTTGATTTGTACAATGTACGCACACAGTCTTACGTCTTTCTTAATGATGTAACGGGCGAACTTTCACGGGAGAGTTACGGTTACCGATGATCTCCCCCTCTCGAGCTTCGCCCACTTATCATCATTCATTCCGTGGATATGGAGTGATTTCTTTTATGAGACTGGATGCGGAAATAGGTTTCTTTGGAAGGAACTCTTCGCGGGCGGACTACTACTGTTACAGTTTTTTTCTACCAGCTTTCCATACCTCAGTCTTCTTACAAATAGCCCTAACAAAATGTTCTCAGCGCATAATATTTTTACGTATCTAAACCTCCCCAAACCAGAAAAACTGCATCAAAGAATCTTGCCCAAGGCGAATGCAGAGTGTTGATTCGGCCGCGCCTAAGGCAGTGATTATCATGAATCCCAGGGGTTGCGCTCCTGAGTGCTCCCTCTACTTGTCTGAGATTTGCTAATCTGTACCCATAAACAAAAAGGGTTCCGTGATAACATTTGCTGGCAGGTAAGAAAAGACTAAGTGCTCTCAGAAAGGGTTGCCCTTGTACGTGAAGGGATGGATAACAAACGCAGGAGAATTCGGTAGAAATGTACGAAAAGAAGTGTTGATCGAATAAGACACGGTAATGTGTCTAGCACGGCTAGACCTTTGGTATGACGATTGCGTTTCTTTTCTCGAGGAAAACCGTGAGCTCTCTTGCATAATGTTCGTCGGTCACTTATTTATTTTGATGCCGTGCACCTTGTTTGATTCAATAAGTGATCTGAACACGCAGCGTACAATGGGGTTGTGCTGTCGTGGAAATTATACAACACAAAGTCAGGGCTTGACAGGCGGAATGGTCTAATGAAATGCGTGTAGGGTCTCCCTTGGGAATATTTAGAAGCATCATTGCGAAAACAATTTCTGTTTCCTTTATTTTCTAGTGTTTTCGGTGAGTATTTTTCGCAGATTATCTCCTCATTGTTTTATATGCGATTACTGCATCGTCAGTCACTGCGCGCAATGCCAGAGGTGATGGTGCACACCAAAACATGAACGAACTGAAATTTACTAGAAGTTTTTGAAAACATTTGCTTAATTTCAAAAAAGAATAAGAACGAAATGTTACAGCGCCGAACTTTTAAACCACCGGAAAAGAACAGGTTGTACATTTTTATTTACCTGTGAAATTTCTTTTGTTGGTGTTGGGCGGCGACAATTTATTTCGGAATTCCAGAACACATGAACTCCCTCTGAAACAAGAACTAGCAGCGCAGACACCACATTCTCTGAAATGACGGAAAGAGCTCGCATTAGCGTGTGGATGGGCTACCCCGTCACGCCAATTAAACGAGTTACGGACGTCTGAATTGGCCCGAATACTGTACTTCACTTCGTCTCCACCCAGAGTCTTGGCAACTTACAGGCACCGGAGCGCTTAGACGGTGCAGACAAGATAGTGCTAATGCGCAAGCGTGGCTTCCCGGTGGCCCAGTTCTATGTGAGAATCAGCCTTACTACGTTTACGACTCAAAAAGGAGCGAGAGAAGCGGGAGATTCGTTACCCTCGGAGGCCGGCAGCAGCCGCGAATTGTGAGTGTGGTGTTAATTGGCGCTATTTACAACCACTCCCGATGGTGGGATGCGGCCGGTTCGCTCCCTTTGTTGCATGTCTCGAACGGAATGACTGCAGCCACTTGAGATGGGTCCAAGATCAAGCTTTTTCTGTGGAAATTGTCTTCCGGAAACGCCAGCCGCAAGGAGTGGGGCTGGGGAAACGCGGAGGACCATCTCGAAACGTCTACTCGGCGCATGGGCCGAATGCAGCCATTATGTGTGCCTTGAACAACCACGTCTTGCACGAGAAAACTAAGCGACCTGGTGGGAAGGGTAGGCTTATAAATCACCTCCGGCGATAACTAGAAGGGTAAAAGAAAAACAAGGTAAAGGGTCGCGTGTTTTTCCTGCACCTCAACTGCTGGCATAGCCTACACTTTTCCCTTCAAGCCTCCTCACACAACAAACCATTAAAAAGATTTGAAATTTGTTTAAGTGTACCGTACTATATATAGTGTGAGTGTATGACACCTAGTGCGTGTTCGCTTGGTCCTTTCGTTTCAGCACTAGGCTCTGGTACTGGGGGGCATGACGCACCTAATGTTACAAGCTTCCATCTTAACAGTGCTTGACCACTAGCACTACAATGATTCCATTGTAAAGCTATTTAAAACAGATGAAGTGCTTTCAATTATTTCTGAAAAAATATCGCTGGGTACCCTAAAGAGAACATTTGATGGACGCCGCTCAGATGTTCTCAACGAAGGATACACTTTATCGCGAGCGTTGGTAACAGGCATGTTAAAAATTCCCCCGCGATATTGCACAGTTGTGACTGAAGATCGTGATGGTTAACGTAGATAATAAACGAATAAAACTAAAGAATAGTCTCACAAGTGCTTATTTTGCTGGTATACAGTGGCTAATTACGGGTGTGCGAAAACAGGTGCTTGTGAATGTTCTTACAGACAGTGTTTGAAATTGCGACCAATACAAAACAACAACCGCAAGTCAAAAAAGTGCGTTTCAAATACCGGGGAGCCCGAAACGACATGTTTGATAAACCAGCGTGGTTACGAGCAAAGGTTTCCGCCTTTGCAATTGTCATCCATTGCCGGTTCACCGAAGCGCACGACAACGTTCGAGCTTTTTTGAGCTTGCCAATTTTATTCGAAGCAAAGAAGGGACAGTGTTTTCGGGAACAGGATGGCGGGTGCGTATGTCAACATATGCAGGCAAAGGAGGGGAAGGCATCTCTTTGTAATAGAAGACCAAAGAAAATGATGCAATAAAAAGGACCTGGGTGATGGTAATAAAAGGACAGCACCGCATCACTGCACACATTTCAGAGAACTGTGCTCCATGCACGGTAAGGTACTCCGAAGCGTCAACCTGTGAAATGTGGTCGCCCGCAAAAGTACGGCTCAGGAGAACACAGAATTGCAGCAAGGCAAGCAAAGGGGTAGGCGCTCACCACCCCTTAAACGCAAGCCATCGATACAAGCGCACCCGGTTCGATGCGAAGCTTATGTGTCTGATATACTCTGATGACGAAGGCATTGTCGCAGCAAAACATGACATAATCAATACAGATGTGCCATTAGACGCTGCAGGTAGCGTTGCCTATCTGGGGAAGGGCACCATACGCTCTGCGAAAGCATGGTGCACAAGAGATTTGGGCTGCACAAAAAAAGAGCTTATTTAAACGGAAAAATAACGTAAAGTAGGCCCGTAGAAAAACAACAATGACAAAAGGTACGCGAGGAACAAACAGTCACATCACTGTACGGGCCATCAACTGTCGTTCGCTTGCTGCGGTGACCCGTAGGTGCTGGTAGAGCCTGGGCACTGCTGGTAGGTGTCTCCCCTGTCTGCGACTGCCCCGTTACGACCGTCGCCAAGCTGTACGTTAGCAACGCCTAACCTCCTGGACCGAACTAATCTATTTCTCGTGTCTACTGATAGATAATATTTCGAAGTATTCAGGTGCGCTGTTTTTCACAGAAGCGTTGGGCGAGCGGGCATACCAAGCACTGGCCAGGTGAAACGCACCCAGGTGAACATGGCAGTGTAGACGGGGCGACCTGCTTTGAATAGAGGACGGTGCAACACGACAGCTCCCAAAGAAGAATCTCTTGCACGTGGGGAATCGCACAGCTTGTTATAATAGACTCATTTTGCACTCCCACTTGCTGAGCCCTGTGGCTGTTTAGAAGTTTCTGTTTCTTTGTCCTTTTGACTACAGCGGATGGAACGCAGTCCTGAATGAGAGCTCCAGTAGGCCTCAGCTTAATATTGTGAGTTTGTAAAACTAAAATTGCGAAAAATCCGCTTAAACCGCGAGTGAAGCCTCGGTAAAACAACAGCCAAGCTGCGCAGAATGGACGATGACAGAATTGGGGAAAGGGGGCGTGATAACAGCATGAAGCTTGAAGTTAGTTTTATTCGTTTACACTGAAAGGTCGCAAAAAACCTTCAGTGTGAGAAATTTTCAGGGGTTATGCAAACGTGGCGTTACATAAGAATAATGGACAAAATTTAATTTCTAGCATAGTTCGAAACATTTAAAGTACTGAATTGTTGAACTTCTTTGGCTCTCACTATACCCGTGTCTGCCCAGAGACACTGCAGTGTCCACAGATGTCAAGTATAGGGAAGATGGAAATGTTGTGTAGCAGTTCTTTCGTCTTTTGGTGGAAATGCTTTGTATTGAATCAGAAAATCTTGAAACGTGTGAAGCTTTTGCGAAGACACGTGCAAATTGACAGCTACAAGGAATGCTAGAAATAAAAAAAACACAGATATTTGGCCACATGTTTCATTTCGTTAGATCATATTTATTGCAGTGAAGCTAATGACTAGTAAAACTGACACACCGAAATTTATCCAAGCTGACATAATAGGTTACGTTCGGCATCATTCCGAAGGTCTATTTAGGTCGTATACTAACAACTGGAGGAAGTTGATACTCGTGCTGCAAGACACTTTTTGAGGGGAGTTGCTGAACAGTCGTGTCATGTTGTCCCCTTTGCTGATTGGCCTGAATGCGTTTCCTGTTGTGTTTGTACAGCTGGATGGAAGAAAGGCAAAAAATACAAACTGGCAATCATTCTATACCTATAGCAATGGAGTTTATTGCATGTATTTTGGGCTGCTTTTTTTATTGTACATGCGAGATGTATTGCACTGGCAGTTTGCTCCTGCTAAGCTGTTAATTCCGTTAAAGGGTAGTTTTGTTGCGCCACAACTAAACGTTTAAAGGAGATGGAACCAAATTTTCGAAACAAACTCGTCCCAATAATGAGTTTTCAAAAATATTTCTAGCGTATTTTACGCAAAGCATGAAAAAAATGCGGTAACAAAAAAAAAACAATAGCTTTCTTATCCCCGTGAAAGCATCAAATCTTGTTAGTTTATAGAAAGCGCGGTAATAATTCTGGTGTAGTCTCTAAAAGGCCCGTGCTGCCAAAGATTTCGAACGTTTAAGCTGGAGAGTAGGGTGGAACCGCCAGAAATATCCTAGCAGGGGAATTGTTAGGGAGGAATTCGTTCTCCGCATCGTTTTTGAGCTACTTCTAAGCATGGTTGCAATACTTATATGTTAGAGATCACTATTCAAAGCTTTTATTCTTGTTACAATACTTATTTGTCAGGCATCACTAGTCAAAGCATTAATTCTTAAGTAGAAAGCTCGTGTATCGCAATATTTTTTTTATGTTGATAGGACAGCCGATGACTCAAGCCTCTTTAATTTGTTGTTTCTATTTCCAAAGTATCATTTATCACTTATCCTTTATGGGGTTAAGATGTATTGTTTTTCTAGAAGTTTGTAAATTTGAAAGGAGAGGAATGTTTAGACAGGTCATGAAAGAGGAAGGAGAAAGAAAAAAAAAATTCCTGAGAGAAATTAAGTTCATTCGGCTGACATGCGGCATGCTTTCCTGCTACGTTTTTTGCTGTCCAGTCAATTCGAGAACAAAACGTTTTATGGAAGAGGTCGAAGTCGAAACATTTGACGCGAACACCTATGCATTGTTCATTTTTAGAGTACCTTCGGTGTCTGTCCGTCGACGTGCATCTGTCAAGGAGTACCACGGTACATGCGATTTGAAAAATGAATTGCTTTTGTGAGGGGGACATTTTCTGGCATTGATTCTAATGCGGGTGCGAACGTGCTTACACCGACTCCGTAATAATTGCCCAATTAAGTAGTGCCAATATTTTGACCACGAAGATATTGCTACAAGTGTTCGCACACCACTACCCTGTAGTTCGCATTGCTACCCAGCAGTTCAAACTACTCAATAAAGGATAACAGAGCCACTCGATATATACCAGTAGTGATACTCCCCGTAGGCCCTGTGTATCAAAAGGCGGTCCGCGGTTGACCCCCTTGCTTTTGGGGAAACAGGGGCCGGCACGGGGCCAGTTGACAAACCTATTGTCTGTCGGCAGAAAGTTGAAGTAATACTCGAATGCTTGCGGCTGTGCCGTAAGCAATACAATAAAAAAACATGGAATAAACTTTTATCTTTATTACGATTAATAATTTACAATCAAGGTTTATGCTAATGAGTTTTGTTATTAAGTAAATGTTAATCACAGTTCTGTTTTCGTCCCCTAGGGGCCGCTTGCACTTTCCCCTGAGCTTCCACGAAGCAGGGTGGCTTGCGCCGCCCCCACTGTGAACCGAAGTTTCGCAACTAGTGTATATTAAAGAACTCGGCCGCCATAGCTTACGAAAGGGTTGTCCCTCCTTCAGTTTAAGGGTTGTTATGCCAGAGAGGTGCGGGAATGACTGCTTACAAATAGAATGACTTTCCCAGATTTCTGCCGATACTCGTCTTGATATTAAATACACTAACTTGGGATGCCCTTGACGCTCCATTGCGCGAACTGGAGACTCCCATCTCTGGCTTGGTACTGCTTTCATTGGACTGCGGAAACAGGTTTTGCTGCAGTGACGTCTGATTTATTTTTCTGACCTTGAATAATAAATTCAACCTCTCTCATTTTAATGATTCGCGTAAATAATTCAAGTTCTTCCTCTAGATACTATTCATATTCATTTTCAAGTTTTGTGTTACCGTGACTACTAAGGTCTCCCACGCGCCATTTTAATTAACAATAAACAGTAGCCTATCACAAGATAAGAATACGTTTTCTTAGACTGATGATCAGTAAATCCCTCATTTGACACCCACCACTCCCCCAAAACAATATTATCATCGTCATTACTGGCGCCTTCGTCATTATTATTATCATGTGCAAGCTCGTCTTGCGGAAATGCTCATCAACATCATCACATTCATCGAGAATATGCGGCCAGAGCAGAGCTATGAAGAACCGAGGGTAAGCGTATAAATACGTTTATATTTCCTTATAGGAAATGATATCCAATACATGACTGACACGAGAACGAGTGGCCGCACCTGTGCCAGCGTTTGGGAACGTGTGTTTGAGACTCCTCATAATGCTGTGACTAAAACAACCATCACTCAATCCACATTGCTACTAGTTCAGTTCAATCAGGCTACATTAACACTACTGCAAGCTGTACTGAGAAGTTGCAAAAACAGTTCAAGCCAACCCGAAAGCTGCCTGAGGCCCTCGTGTGTCCTTGGAGGGAGAAGTGAACTTAATGATCCCATAGTCTGTCCTCTTCACTTCGCTGTTTTTGAAATTAGAGTCTACGCTAGATGCGGTAAAAGAAACAGCTCTGATCAACCGTCAGCAATCAGTCGCCTAGGAAAGCAGCCGAAAACGTCTTTATGGTGCATCAAGATATTTCCCGCGGTAACCTTAGCCCAAAAAATAAACGTTAAACTGCCATGAACCCCTTGTTACAGGCGACCATAGGTACAGAAATGTGATTGCCTATGTCTGCACTTGAGTGCTTAAAGCAGTAGCTCGAGAGAATTGTCAGGCAAGTAGGATTCTGTATTGTGGTTCGATATTGATAGGAGCGAATTAATGTCGACTGGCAAGAGAAGGCGGGGAACATTGTAATATGTATGATAAACAAGCCTCCACAATAAACGTATAAGGTGGGAAAATTTGTTACTAAATATGGAACAGCCCAGCTCGTGCTGAGTTTGCTCTGGTTTTGACCGTGAACACTGATATGGGCGACTTTTATTTTTCTGTTCCACGTGTCAGGAGGTGCAAGCCCCAGATCTGGGGGAAGCAGCAAGGGAGGCCCAGAGGCCCCAAGACGACGACGCTCAGTTCATCGGCTGGACTAGATTTCATCGGAAGGCTGTCCTGATTATCGGCATCCTCGTGACCTTCCTCATTGCAGTCCTCATATACGCCGGCATCGGAATGAACGCCGTAAGAACGCTGTCTGAAAGGTTCCGCACTCTAAGATTAGGTTTACCTTTATTAACATAGTCTTGAATATTGCTCGTGTTGTGCATGTGCAGGTTGAAAGAGGTTACAACGCTGCCTTATTTGATTAAAAGGTCTGCGGAGGATTACAGATATTTTGAACGAGAAACCCTTTATGTGTGCAAACGTTGAACTCGAGCGGGGCTACTCAGGTGGGAGTGTGGTCACATGGACGTTTTTGACATGTTTGATGAGGGACACTTGGCGTCTTAGCCGCCGTCATAGCCTGTTTCCCTCGCGGCTACTGCGGCCCATGCGCCATACTGCGGAAATGTTAAATTTCTGGCGTGCCCATATAAGCACGGGCAAGTACTTTTGCAAGGAAATCGAGTTGCATATAAAAGCACGCGTGGGCACGACTAAATTGCCGAGTCAGACTATGGTAGTAATGGCCGCATGAAGTACCGAGGCGCGTGTATGTCTGGAAAACAGCTGCACTGAAGAATTGTAGCATCGCCTTGAAAACGCGAACTGCAGAACCAGGGGAAAGATTCATTCCTTGACTGGTTCTGCGTTAACCGATTACTATCAACTTGGCTGCTCTGAATACCGCGATGGAGACTGCAGCTTGAGGCTTTCCTGGAGTGTTTCTGTGCGAGTAATTGTACGTAGGATCTTTTGCGGGTGGTACGCAGCGTATGTTACACATTTTCGTGACAAGAGACTTTCTCAATGGATACAGATTACAATATAATACATCCACATGAAATAAACGCGCCATAAAATAAATTGAACCTCTAGAGAATTGGAGTGGTGAAGCATCCGACACACTATAAAGAGCTTGTAGGTTCGGTTGCGATTAGTGGCCGACGCCATTTTTCTTATTTTTCTTTCAAGACATTGGAAACATTCATTTCACAAAAACAAACGAACTACTTTGCTTGTTCCCTATCCTGGGTTTCGGAGTGCCGGCTTTCCTTTCCGCCCCCCTTCAGCGAGCACCTCACTAGACCATATTATAAGCTGAATGTATAGTGAGGCGATCGGTACGGCCAGTCTTGTGCCATCGGTAGGTTAAGAAGTTTCCGCTAACTGGCTACTTTGGACAAGTCCTAGACGCACGGGTCAGCACTCAGAGTTCAAAGAAATACTTTCCACCTGACATGCCTGCCAGGGTAGAGCTGGCTTTCTCCCTAAAACATTCGATACAGCTAGACATGCTTGTTACGCCGTAAAGATGGGCAATTTTTAATGCAAAAGCTTTCGATCTCTAGGTTTCTTAGAACGCGCACGGTGCGAAGTCATTGTTACAGCACGGGACCCCAGCTCAAAAGTGGCCCTGCTGCCTGAAGGACACGGGCGAAGACGCCGCCGGACTAACCGCCCAGGCCGTTTCCAACTAAAGTTATTCTGTCCGTCTGTCTGTCTGTTAGGTACACAATTGTTCAAATGTGGAAGTTGCGTGACCTGGGGGCCGTGAGCCACAAATAGGGAGCCAGGAAAAGGCACGAGTCAGGAAGCGTGAGTGCGGGATCGCGCGCAAGGGAAGGGAAACAGCAGTGCAGGTGGAGAGTAGTAGGAGGCGTCCAAGAAGAGTGACGCAGAACGTGCAAGGTGCCGACGAGGGCGAATAGGAGGCTCTTGGCGATGGCAAGCGAACGGAAGGAGCTTCGGTGGGCGCTGTGCACGGAGATGTTCAAGTGGTATGGAGAGCAGTGGCAAAACATAGTTCAGTAGCAGAGGGATACAAGGTCCGGGGTGGGGTGGAGGGGGGACAGAGAAAGGGGCAATCGGTGACGGGTGCGGCCACACTCACACGTGTCACTTACAAATACAAGTCAGAGGCAGGTCACACTTACCGGACCTTCCTCTCACTGAACCCATGAGGAAGCAGTGTTGCTCCGACCTTGATTGAAACCGCGTTCCTGAGCGTCGTGCTGCACTGCGCATAACCGGGTGTTGCCACAGAGAGCAACAGTAGTGACGAGTACCACTGCTCCTCCGTTTTTCCGTGCGTGAGCCTGCAAGCGTACAGAGGGAATCAGCTATATTAACCTTATTAAACAAATCTGTTGGGCAAGTTGGTGCATTATGATTGAAAAATAGAGCGCTAATTAGACAACGACAGTAAAGAAGGACGCTTGTCCCGTCGTCCTTCCTTACTGTCGTTGTCTAAGTGGCGCTGTATTTTCAATGTTTATTAACCTGTCACGACTAGTCACCTCGGATTCTGAGCAGTTCCTTGCGGTCCAGTGACAACAGACAAATTGCCTGCTTCTGCGCTCACATACCGGGCGGTAATGTTGACTCCCAGGGAGAAAAACCTCTCTGCGCACACCTCTTGCTTCCATAGTCGGCATCAGAAACTTATTTTATGAAGATGCGCCTACTTAGTTACCGAACCGAAGGTGTTTTAAAACCAAAATAATGAGGTTATGCGCATTTGTAGAAAGATTGGCTTTATCGCAGGCGGCTTTACCAGCTTTTTTATAAACGTTACAAGCGGCTGATGATCGACGTGAGACCCAAGTTTGCCCGAACCGTAATTTTACGCTAGCCAGGTAAACCCCGCAACTGCAAAACAACTCCTGTTAAGACGCTTTGTTTATCTTTCTCGCCACTGTAGAAAAAAGGCATGACCATGCTGCCCATGCGCGGATCTTCCAGTGGTTACGTGGTTTCTATGCCTGCAGTTGCCACGGCTGGACATGTGAGTTGCAGCATCCTTTGCACCTTGTGTTCGCGTATAATTGTTGCACGAGAAATATAATAGTTGACGGAAGGGCTCACAAACCCCCATGTTACCATTTGTCGCCCTAAGTTATGAACCGCACTTTCCGGGTTAATAAAACACGCTTAGTCGGATTAAGCACCCATCCACTGATCTCACTTGAGGCCAAGGAGACAGACAGATTTGAGAGAGGAATGCTCCTACAAGACAAAGTGTAAACTGAGAATTTAGGAAAATCAGTTCGGACACGTGTTTTGGCAATCTATACGGAAAAAAACCGACATAGCGTTGAGGAAGTATAACATATTTCGGGTTATTAAACGCACCCTTCAAGCCATCGTATTTTTGCTTTTTACCGCATTGATGTGAAGTGCGCGGAATCCCAGAATTTTGATTTGGAATCAGTAACAGCAAAATTTGAACCGAAAAACAAATCGACAACTTTTCAGCACTGCGAGATATACCAGCAGACATAATGCAATTATGCTGTGGTATGTAGCAATTACACGAACACCTGTAAGAAATTTCTTTTTTTTTTCAACTTGTTTAATGGAAAGTTCTCGAAAGTCTTCAAAATGTAATTAAGACCTTCTCGTTGATTGAACGCAAATATACAAGCAGATTACTTTACGAACCCAAGCGGCAGCAAGGTCATAATAAATAACGCGTTTCAGATTCTTGTTTTATTTTCAACTGTGTAGACTGGAATTTGGAAACACCATTAAAAAGTTTTTAGCATTCCATGGCTAATATTAAGCGCAGAATTTTGATTCTATGATTCACACTCGGAGGTTCTAAGGGAGACTTATAGAAATGTTTTTCAGTTAGCTGTTACTCGTACTTAAAAAAAATTACAATAGACGACGTTTATTACATTTCTTTCACTATTGCTCGATTGCAGAAAGCAATATTTTAACAACTAAATATTAGAAAATATTATACGATCTCTACGAACACTTTAACGGTTTATTGTACACCTGTGTTTTTAATAAACTTAGGTAAATTCGGCTGCCGTAAGCCGCACCCGCATCTTCGAGACACATGTGCAACGTTTAACAGCATGGCGCCAATGTTTTTTGTGAGGGGAAATAAGCAGTCCGTCAGTCGGTCGGTCTCTTGGCCTATCGGTGTCTTGGGCCAACTACCAGATTAGAGAAACCTGAAGGTTTTTTGCCGAGCGTGTCAGAAACATACTATACAGTTACGTGACACTGTCCTACAGAAGACAAAGTACAGCGAATTCATATAGAAAGTGGGTGTTAAAAGACGTTACTTGTGGCGCAATTTTGATATAGTTCATTATAATAGGAGAAAGCTGCGAAGAACAGAATTATTCAAAAAAAAAAAAAAAAGAAAACCGAAAGAAAATGCCATTCATTGGTCAGGAGCCAGCCCTAGGAATTCTTACGTGGATATGGTTCTGGGGCCGTTTAAAAAACGTAAAGTATGTTGCGAGTTTACGCACATTCTTCTCTTCGTAGGATGCTGGCTGCACTGGGGTTGGGGCATCGTCCTGCAAAAGTGAAGGCCGGGTACGGGAAGGAACACCACCGACACACAACCGCTCACCACCCACGACGCCGCAGAGATCTCCCTCCCAGTGACTGAAATCTCGCCCTTTAGTATACGCAGTGGTCGGCGCCTTTGGAGACGAAACTATTCGTTACGCGATGTTCTGCTTAGCTGAAAAGAACTCACTATGCGCTGTAAACGTGCCCTTTATTTTGTTATGTTCTGTACGCTCAGAATATACTAGTCTTTTTTTTTTGCCTTTGACCAGGACGTTTATTACATCCTACATTTTATCACACCTGTTCTGTAGGAGAAAATGAAATTAAGACAGCTTGTACCTCTTGTGGATTCTTGCGATTGCAGCGCTACTCAAAGGGAAAGCAGAAATAAACTGAACATTTTTTCTGTACAACTTGTCTTTTCTTGATGTGTTAGTTCTGCTGGAAGTTGAAAAATAGATCTTGAGAGAAGCTTAAATTTTTGCTTCAATTAGTGTCCCTTAGCTGCTAATATAAGAGATTGGGGTATTGTCAATAAAACTTTTTATAGTGACCTTCAAGCCGTAGCCATGTTGTCGTTTTCGAACTACAACACATTTCGAAAACTAGCAATAGTTCGAAAACAATGTGTAGTTTTATGTGTAGTTGTAGTGCAGAAAGTGACACACGTTTTCCAACGCAAACATCCATCAACATCAAAACAACCTGTACGGAAAGCTCGTAAATGTGAGCTTGTTGGCGCCCTTCATAAGCTGGTGTGACATACAGTTAATGGGGGGGTCGATGCTCTACCCCTCAGAGGAATTACAGCGGAAATCGTTTCCCATTGCCTCACCGGCCCATATGACAACTGATACGCCGGTTTGCGACGTACAATTCAAAACAATTACGCTTGGGAGGGCAGTCGGTTCTTTCTGTGCATTTCTGTCGTGCTCTAGGTAGCTCATGCCAGCATTCGGGCCTTGGCGGCTTTCATTTCCCCTACCGTGATTGTTTACAAAAGGGCACGTGTTTGGGCAGGTAATCAAATTCACATCACCGAAGAAAACGTCGCAAAAGCTTCTATAAAGACCTCTGGAGTTTTTAAAATGTTGTGCAGGGTGTTTAGAATGGTCAGTGGAGCGCAGACGCCCCGAAAGTCCATCGACAGCGTCACACACGGGCTACCTTTCGTCTTTACTAACGTCGATAATATGCTCGTAGACAGCGCCTCCAAAAAGGAACACCTGCACTTACCTAGGCTCCTTCTACAACGGTTGTCCTCATTTGGTACCGTCATCAACACTGCCGAACACGAGTTCGAAGTGTCGTCACTACAATATTTTGACGACCACCTTGGCTTCACTGGAATCAATGCTCTTTCTAAGCGGTTGCACCATCAGAAATTTCCCGAAGCGTACCTTATCCACGAAGATTTGCATGTTTCCCTCCGGGAAAATTTTTTACCGCCGTTTTTTATTTGAAACTGCATGCCAATCTCATGCCTTCGCAACGCTTCCTTGGAACTATACCTAGGTATTCGGCGTTCCTACGGGAGAGAGCTGCAGAAGTGCCATTTTCGTCTATCAAGATTGCCCAAACGAACACAGGTCCTTTGGTCCCTCCAAATGCGGATGTCCGCCTCACGTCCATGACACACGCATCCAGTTCCGCGGTAGTCGCCGCACCGCAGAAATCGCTGGATCACAGCACGCAGTAGTAGTTGTAATAGTACCAAGAACGTTCGTTGCCATCCCGCCCATGGATGTCCAACAAAGCTGTTGTAAACCACGAGAAATGCTGATGGAGGCAGGTATAAAATGTTTCTTGTCGTATCGTGGGGCTTCCCGCTTGCCCTAGTCTAGCGTCATTCGATGAGGGTGCAGAGTATGGGGACACTTTTCTCCTATTGTTCCGGGCCGCCCCCATGATCATTTGTCAGTTCGCATCCCGTGACTCTTCTTTGTACAGCGATGGTTCATGGGCGCCGGCATTTTGTTTATGTGTTTTAGTCGGTCAAGTCTGGTAGGCTTAGCTTGTCCTCACTGCTCGGCGTCTGTTCGCGACTGACATCTTTTCGAGTGCGAATCAAAGATAACGCGTGTAACATCATTTCAGCAGCAGAAGTCTGTTCAAAGATGCGGCAAATGCTCGGTGCTGCCTAGCCTGACCCATGCGCTAGGCGTCTTAGACAAGAAGCGCCCTTTTTAATGACAGTATTCCTGCGTATCCTTCAAAGATAATCTTCAAACATAATCGTTACCAGGAACACATGGTGGGGGGTCCCAATGTCCACAGGGAACTTATACATTATGCGGTTCCGATGCTTGTTTTGGGACGCGTGCGTTTGCCGTGTTATGCCTTTGTGCCTTGGCGTTTTTACCCACGGAGAATATTTGTGCCCACGGCGATGATACCATTGGGGTAGAGGTATACAGCTTTGGTGTACAAACGTTATTTTAATTTAGCTCTGAGAGGGTGGTAACCTTAGTCCAGGGACGAATTTGCTGGTGCAATAAGTCTGCGCTCGCGTTTTCCTGGATGCATGAGCCTGCTACGCGAACGCCCTACAGTAGGCTTTATCGACAGCGGTGACCTTTACCTACCTGAGCCCCACTTCCACTGTCTGGCAGAAGGTAGATCTTTTTACTCTTCAGTGCATTATTTTAGGCTTTGCAATACAGAATTCTATTTATGCGCCACGCGAGGTTCTGCAACTTAAGTCCCTGTGCGATTTCACGACGCAGATACGACGCATCAGCGGCACCGCTAAGCCTCTCCGCGAACAGTATTAGACCAATGATTTACGTTGTTTGGCTAGTTTGTCGATCTCATTTAAGGGATGTATAGCGCAACAAAAAGACGAAGGAAGGAAAGGATTTACAGGGACATAGCGCTACTTTTTTTTTTTTCGTCCTTCGTATTTCCGCCATTCGTCTTTTCGTTGCGCTATACATCCCTAAATATTAGTCCCATCAATGCAGTCGTGTCACCATTCTCCAATCAGCGAGTTGACCTTTCGCCGCTCTCCAGACTCCAGGCGGAGGCCTTAAAGGAGCCATAAAAACAAAACAAAAGTTTGTGTGATTGGAAAAGTTAGGTGTTTCATAGTACCCAAGCGCTCTCCGGGTAGGAAATGGTGCTTCATTATATTTCATGACGTGAACAATGGCGTCATATGAGCCGGTACATGCAACAGATACTTAGTATGTCGACTCCTTATAGTACCCACACGCGGGAATCAAACAGGAACCGGAACTCGTGCCGAAACGAGAACGCGGCACTTTTGAAAATCCAAGTGAAACCTAGCACATCCGCAGCCCTAGTCATGGAAACGCCTGATCGGGATAACCAAGCTCTTGCCGAGGAGCTCCGGCTTGCATTTAACAGCCTCACACCACTTGAACGCTCAATGCTTCTAAGTGCACGAGCGGCAGGATTTGTGGGATACACGGATGGACCGGAAAGCGACCATTCCACGATACCCACAACAGAAGAATGCTCACCCGTTGGCACCGCTGCCTCGTCAGCCCCTTCGCGGCGGACGAATACAGACTGGTACGTACGGGCCGTATTTTTATTACGGTTAATAATATTTCAATTTCAGTAGCAGTATCGTTGATTGATTGATTGATTGATTGATTGATTGATTGTAGGGTTTAACGCGCCGACGCAACGCAGGCGATGAGGCGCGCCGTAGTGGAGGGCTCCGGATTAATTTTGACCACCTGGGGATCTTTAACGTGCGCCGAAATCTCGTGCACACGGGCGTTTTTGCTTTTCGCCTCCATCAGAAAAGCGGCCGCCGCGGCCGGGAATCGAACCCGCGACCTCGTGCTCAGCAGCGCAACGCCTTAGCCACTGAGCCACCGCGGCGGGTCAGTAGCAGTATCGCTTATGCCAGTTGGCCGGTGGCGTGTATGAAAGCCGTTCGGCGAGCGCTCTACTCCGACCATAAAGATGCGACCTTCAGTACGCGGTGTGTGCGGTATTTTTTTTTTCTAAGCTCACAGCGCTTTGACAGCGATTTGACGAAGTCGGCGATGAGCGGCGGCAGGTCCCAGGAGTGAGCTAACATAATTTTCCCTGCAGTAATCACTTCGTCGGTAATGAAGCGAGCACACTCGTACCTTCTTTGGCTTCCTTTCTCCTCCGTTTGCAAAGTTCACAAAACGTAGCCACTTGCTTCGCCGAGGTTCGTCGTTTGGCACCGCATGAAAGGAGATCTCTTCACCACCGGGGTTGTCGCACTCCCTCGACGATTTTCCGGTACTACATGGCCATTTCACGACGCAGCAACGAAATTTCATTGTAAAGTACTCAAATAAACTGAAGTTTTGTAAACTGAAATACGACCTCGTAACGACAGCAGCAAGCCAACACGACCACCATTCCGAAACTACTGCGACGAGTGGCACTATCTCGTCGCTCCTTCCTGTTCATAACTCCCCTCGTTTCTATTTTTAACTTTGGTGGTTGGTGATCTGACGCCAACTTCCTGTCAAGGGATTAAGATGCCAAGCAAAGTTGCGGCTGTGCGTGCAAGAACGGTTCGTTGGCCCCGAAGAGCCGCGAACCCGAAAATTCGTCTGCACGGCGGCGAGATGTCCAGGTCGGCCGGCAGTAGTTTCATCCGCATTGGCGTACATGTTTGCGTGTTTGTTCGGAACTTCAGTCAATTATTCCACCGTTCTTAGTGCCATAAAAAGTGTGTGGAACGTGTTTCACAGGCATATATAGCTCACTATGCAAACTGGTAAGCCCTGCCTAACTTGCGTTTGCTTTTGCCGGCCTCTGCCAATCGCAGAATATTCTAGTATGACATCATAGGTTCTATAGCGGGAAGTGAGCTGGTGGGTCGCATGATCATTCCCTTTTTTCCTAATAATGTAGGTTATTCGAGCGAAGTTTGCGTAAAAGTGGTGTCAGTATGGTTCTAACGAGGCACTGTTTCGAATGAACCACACGTGTTTTCTCTTCATGGCTCCTTTAGGGCTGGCTCACTTCCAGGCATATCGGACATCCCTGTAGCAGTCGTGCTCGACCTGTCCACGGTTCTGCGTCGTTCTTTCGTCTGAGGGGATATTCGCCGGCGAACCTTCCACAGGTGGCACAATATAGCCGACGCGGGTGTTCGGTTAGCTCTGCACCTTATTTCATCCTGTTTCGTTCGGTCGGGTAAGGACGCTAACACCAGGAACTAGAAACGTCTGCGCATCCCTTCTCAGCAGGCCAACATTACCCGCTATAGAGCTCGTTGTGAAAAATGATTTTTCCGGACTAGCGAACGTTTCGCTGGGGTCAAGAGCGACGTCGTTGGACTGTTTCCCACTTTTTAAGTTGCCACCCAATGGCCTTGAGCAACACCTGTTCCCCACAACAAGGCCACCACAGCGGCTGCAGTGTTCATCGCCATTAGAGTTTCATGGTCCGGCTGACCTAGTGCTAGTTTCGCCGATTGATGTCGCCCGTTCGAGCCATCCCAGTTTACCGAGCTTCATCACCTCCGTGGCATTGTGACCCTCGGCGCAGACATATACCCAGGGCGATTGGCTGGTGCAGTGTCCATCGCAACAAGGCTAGAACTCAGCATTCGGAGACGCCATACGAGTGGGTGTCTCCCTCCGCTCACATCTCTATCCTTGTCATGTGCCCTAAAGACAGGCCTACCTTTCACCTGTCTATAAACCATTTGTGATTTTCTTCTACGGATCCGGGGTCCCTTAGTTGACCCACAACCGCAGTCATTACGTTGCATTGAATATGAGCGAAGACTACACACGTTATTAATGCGGCAGCAGGATAAGCCTACATGGCCGTCGCACCCAAGTAACGTATCTATAACGTCGGGTCCTCACAATTTCACAGGCGCTTACGTCGCAACGACACGTTCGTAGGCTGCCCCTTCCTCACGATGATGGCCCTTCCCAAGTACTAAAGCGGCCTTCTTCAATTTACCTAGTGGACATGCGACCCACCCCCCGACACCACAGCCTGAAATCGAGAAGGAGAGAGAGAGAGCTATAGAGAGAGAGACACATCTTTAATTGGAAAGTCAGGTCATCCAGGCTAAGCGCTCGACTTGCTACACCAAATGGGGGTGAAGGTGTGATGAAAATCTATGAAAAGAACTCTCACTGTCACATGAATGACTCTCACTGTCACATGAATGCACAAACACACAGACGCACAGAAAAGCACGCGCAAACATTTAGGTGATATTGTCATTTATCTGAGATTTCATAACTCACTGTTAAGTCCAGTGCTAAGGAAAACGTTAAGAGCCCCTTTGTTGCTCAACTTGGCATGCCGGTTGTAAGCCACGGGCCAAGGAGATTCTTCGAAGAGATCTGGGAGGACACGGGCAGGCCTAGAGAAAGCTTAGCCGTGGCATGCTCAAGTTCGTAGCGAGAACATCGACAGAGAATGTGTTTCAGGTCCTCGCAAGCCGCCCATTCAAGGAAATGAACTGCATTTCTTGCAATGTGGGTCATGCGCGATGGGCCGACTTTTACTTGAAAAAAAATATTGACGCGTGTTTGGGGTCTTCGCTCATTCTTTTCAGCATTTTTTTTCCTGTTTTTTTGCTTCCGTTTTTATTGTTTCTGCAAAGGCAAATGCATATATATTTGCGGTTACGTTAATAAAGAATCAGTTAGAAATTAGTGGTTGTCCGTGTGTATACTTTTCGTCCACGTGTTCTTTTCGTCGCTCCATTTCACCATAAAGAATAACCAACTAGCGCAATCAACAGCTTTACTGAATTTCCAGGGAAATAGTTCTTCAAGAATGTCTCTTCCGAGAGAAATCTCCAGTGTTATTTTTTCCTAAAGCTGAACGCTGCTAAGATGAAGGAATTGCAGTGTAGACAAAACTGACGTTAGTTTGTCTCCAAGGAGCGGCGTGCTATTATCAGGACATGGCTGTAAATATAAAAATACTTGCACTTTCGGCTTTATTGTTTCTATGTGGACCCAAATGCTTTCCAAAACTTACGAAATCAAGCAAATGTTTTTCTCCCGCAGTCTTATTGTTTAATTGCCTGATAACCTACTTAGATGTCACGCCCGTGAATCGCTAATTAGTTGCACCACAAGCTCAATATTTCGTTTCTAAGCTGTCGGGGCCCAAGTAATGAAGAAAACACACAGAAAAAAATCCTTTCGATAGAAAGAAAAAATCATGAGTGCTCATAGGGTTCAACTACTGTATCATACCAATTAAATATCTTCACACATAAAGTTTCCTGCTGCTACAAAGCCTAACTATTGGTCGTGTTACATTTTTTTTTGTTGAGGTGGTTTTTATTACTATTTTACTTGCGTGAAGACGGAGCTTCGATAGACCTCTGAAATTTTATTTGCTCAGGTTTTTTATTTTTTATTTTTGTGTTGTTCCCTTTAAAAACGAATGAACCATTTGCACTATTACGATGATTAGATGTCTGTGCTTCGGCATTTATTCGTTATTGTGTACGTGGAAGCTATTTGAGCCTTTGCGGCGGTGTGTTTTGCGAAAAATGCTTGCGGAATATTTTGAGCTAGCTACGAAACCTGACAGGCTTGGCAGAAGAACAGTGCGATTTCTGTAACGAGCTCTCACGTAAGCCGTCCCTCTGCAATACCTTGGGGGTAATCACTCAAGCTTTAACGCACTTATGAAAGCGCACTCATTAGGCGATATTAAGTTTACAGACACGAAAAAGCGGGAAAAACACGTGATGCATGTCCCCAGAAGCGCACTTGTATCGCACCGAAAGAAGGGTTTCCGTATGAGTACATCGTGGGTGTCCCTTATTTTTTTTTTTGTAATATTAGCGCTGTGTTTTGACAGTTCATATCTACCAACAAGCCCAAAGGCAAGTCCACGTTGACTGTAAAAGTATTTTGTGATCACCGAATGCGCCTGCGCCCAAAAGCCAGTGGCTTGTGGTCGCAGCGTGGTCGCAGCGTGGTGACCGAGAGGCGGGACTCAACACGGCGGTTGCCGTAGCAGACAATACAGTTGTCTCCACCCATCAGGGAGGGTAGCAAGGAGCATCATTCAGGTTCTCTATGCACAATGGACACCTGGCGCCGCCAGCCGAATCGCACTCCTACTTTGCCGACGCACGTGTATTTCGGCCCACGCGAGGGCGCCACTTATTGGGTAGATTTGTCCAATGTGCTTTAGGCGGTTCGGCGCAGTGTTCCATGAAAAAAATCTGGCGATTTCACGAAAGTAGGAGTACAAGCGGCTTCCAAACTGAAAATACTGAGGCAGTATTCTAGTTCACTATACTGAGGCCACACTCTCCCATTATCGCTGCGGTGATGCCTGTAGGAATGTCACGGAAATGTCCCAAATCAGCACGCGCGCTTCTTGCTTGAAGATCTACTAGAGTTTTAAAGGGCCCCTGAGGTGAATTTCATAACTATTTTTTTTGTGTCAGAAATATACTCTCTCGTTCTTAAAGAGGTAAACCCGAGAAATAGTAGGCATATTAGCTCCAGCTAGCAAAAGCTTTTACTCAACAAGACAGGACAATTTGTTGCCTCGGCGACTTGCGAGGACGTAGTAGTCCGAGGCAAAGCACGCACTCTATGGTTCTCCTGTTTTGATTCTGTTCTATCGCCGCCAATTTCGACGACGATGCTCCAGGCCAGAAGCGTCGTGGTTACCATGGTTGCCTAAGCAAGCTTAGGTCGAACTTGAGACTGACAGCAAATGCACTGCGCACGACGCTTCATGTTTGGTAAAGCCGATAAACGTAACCTTAGTTGATGTTGTTTATTCCGTCATTCTTGAGAAACGATGTTGGAGTATGACAAATCACCGGCCGCAAATGGTTGAAATGATTTTATGAACGCGCAAAGTTCTCTTATGCCTATAAAATCGGGCTGGACAAGGTAACATAGGTTTCTGCGTAATTTTCGCAACATATTTTACTCATGTTGTGTTGTAATATTTAGCGGAGGAGGAAATTCTGGTTAAGGCGTTATGTGAGGACCAATTGCTCTAACTAGCTGGAGGCATGGACATCAAGTTGTCTTTTTTAAAACTGTACGAGACATGTCGACGACTAAGTTAACAGTAATTATTGTATTTCGAGAGTCTAATTTAAGACATCCGAGGTGCAAGCTATTTCAAGCGCAAGTAAATTTTCTGTCATTTTGGTTTGAGATCAATGCCCCAGACGTCGGATGCTTGCATACGGCCGACGGAATAAGGAAACCGGAAACGGAGTGCTTGAAGATGTCCTTCAATATCAGCGGCAAATGGAAACTCGTGCTTCCGGTAATACGGTAGGCAGTAAAGGCAGCAGAGGACACTAGACAACGCGTTAACCGCACAAGGGCTAGTGCGTCGAACTACACTTTCCTGCAAATCACGACTTGATGGAAGCAATGAAATCAACCAACCGCCATGGGAGGAGTTGTTGCCACAACCAAGGCCCGCGCAGGCTCTTTTCTGCATAACAGGACCAACGTCGATGCTACGTTCGAAATACTGAATCGTACAAAAGTGTCCAAATATTGGTTTCGGGTACAGCAGCCAAGAAAACGGAAACGAAACCTATGAAACTCTTGCACCAGGAAATGGAGCGTTAAGAGCTCGCGCTGCATGTGGCTTTGCTCTTGCCATTCTATCCCACCGCTCTGAACAGGTGAGTATCCGGACAGGTGTCTAATTTTTTAACGCTGCGCTTGAACAGAACTATCTGCCAGTGTTATACGCAGGCAGACACGGAGGATGCTTTTTAGCTTACTGGTGTTTTTAAGCCTGTAAAAAATTGATTTATTCAAAGTCTTATCTTTATTACGTCAAAGATTAGTTCAATAAATAGCCGTTCGCGCTGCGATACCATCGGCCCCTCAAGAAACCGCAATCTCAGGAGTCCTTTAATTTGCAGTTGATGTTGCGAAGAAAACGAGGCTTCTTTTTCGTGGGAAGTTCAGGCCTAGTTATATTGTCTTTCGCGATTATTGGTCACAGGTTCGCCTATTTACAAGGGTGAGTGGCGGGTGCGGACCAAACTTTTGGAGCGACGAAATTGTGTTGACGATGTATTAAATCGTGGTCACATCCGCAAACCACGCAGAGTGAGACCGTGTTGTCCTGGTTCGCTCCGCATCTTAAAGGGCAGCCTTTGCCTCAACTGCTCCCCCTTTTGATTCCTCGTCTGCTCACTCGGACCTTCGTTCGCTGCAATGTACAAGTACACGAAAGGGGGAATAGCGGCTTTCTATATAGCTCAACAATTTACATTCCTGTAAAACTAGGCCATTGTTCGTAGTTTTTTAAAACAGATGCACATGCATTGTAAAAAAAGTACTGCCGAAAGTGCTGTTTCCTTACAGAATCTCAACGCATTTCGAGCTACGCTGGCTACGACCACAGGTGTTAACGCTCCTCGGCAAATATGGTGGGCTTATAATATATATTGCACTCATGTGAGTTATGCGGGTAGACAAAACTTATTCTAGCAATATAATGGGCCAAATTGAAAATTCCGAGGGTTTACGTGCTATGAAAACATACTTCAAACCAGTGTAAAGTCATTACTTTACCTCGCCGAAGTGATTGCAAACAGCGCAATCTGGCTTCTTTTACAGCTGCGTTCTACATTTCAACCCGTTGTACACATTTGGGGACTACCACCATATCTTAAAAGCATTTTGTTGATTTATGCAGCGTAGTACAACGGGCTAAAATGTAGAACGCTGCTCCCGAACCTATAACAACATGTGATATGCGAATGTCATCTCACATAAGCAGATCACATCGGTGTCTACCTAAAAGTGCTATGTATTATTAGAAAACTGAACTCACCCAGAGAGCATCGTTTAGAGTTTTCTCAATGTAGGACGGTGGGAGTTTTTTTTTCAATATTTGCAATAAAACTACTGCAAATCCGCCCAAGCTGGTGTTCGGGGCCGCCGTACACGTCTTGCGAATTCCAGGACACGACTTAAAAGCTTCCGTCAGATTGCGTTGGTATTATTTGCTGTGAGGATGGAATAACATAATCGACGCATTAGGTCATTACGTAGTACGCCCGCAGAGGGGAATAACCTGCGTTCCTTGCGGTAAAACACATTCGTGTTTCTGAAGCAGGGTGTGAAGTAATGATAACAGAACGATGTGTAACCTTTCGTCTTTCCGTGCGCATCGTTAACCAAAAATCCCGCTCGGCGAAGTGGAGAGGGGAAAAATGTTAGGCCAAGAAGTTTAAAGGAAAGTATTGAGTAGGCCAGGGGCCAACGAGCAGGTGCTGGGAGGGCGCGCCTCAAAAAACAAGACGCTTACAATCCTCGGAGTCGAACCTGGGTACCCGCAATGCGAAACCGCCGTCCATCCGAATGCGCTATCATCACATTCGGGCGCACTGAATTTGCGTTGGGTTCTAGCGCGGGTCTTGGCTTCAGGATTTGGCTTAGTTGAGCTGCACTTTGACATCGTACTTTAGCAACTTGAATTTTATACTTCGGGATGGTGTTTTGTGGACTTTGATTTAACTGAGTTTGCATGGAGAAAGACTTGCTCTTTAACCATCCTTGCGTTAAGAAAGGGGCATACCTACGAAAATCCAAGGTAAACATACTGTCCCAAGAATATCCGCTGTTTCCTTAGTCTTCGGACGTCGATTGCGAAGCTGGCCGAATTTCTTTAGATTACGTCGGCAGCCACTATAAGGAATCTAAAACCTGCATAAATTATTGACCAGGGAAAATACAAAAGCAAGTAGTGGACTCGGCATCGTCAGAAGTCCATTTTACTGGATTCAAAAATGAGGCAGTTGTTCCTATTTGGGCTATGTATCGACAGCCGACACGCGGTAAGGCGCGGCCTTAAAGTACTTACAGAAGTATGGTTATTCTGCGCCACCATTTGTGCTTTTTTCATCTTTAGTTGCTTGCTCCGTTTTTCCAACCTAAGAAAATTCTTCTATATTCTCATAAAAAATGAACATTCTTCTCACACGATGATCGGCAAGATGCCGTCTTGTACGTCTGCAAACATTCGTGCAAGGAATAACAAAAAACATTTTATTTCCTATGTATTTGTAATTGGCACTTCAACCAACATCAGAAAGGTTCGGCTCTTTCCTGTTCGTTTTTTATGGAACTGGATGCGTAAATCGGTTTCTTCGGAAGAAACTCCTCGCGGGCCGACTACTACTGTTACAGTTTTTTCTACCAGCTTTTCATACCTTAGCTTTCTTATAAATAGCCGTAACAAAATGATCTGAACGCATACTGTTTTTTCCCGTAACTAAACCTCCCCAAAACAGAAAAACGGCATCAAAGAATCTTGCCCAAGGCGAATGCACAGCGCTGACTCGGCCGTGCCTCAAGCTGCGCTTATCTTGAATCGCAGGAGTTGCGCTCCTGAGTGCTCCCTCTACCTTTCTGGGATTTGCTAATCTGTACCCATAAACAAAAAAGGTTTTGTGATAACATTTACGGCAGGTAAGAAGGGACTAAGTGCTCTGAGAAAAGGCTGCCCTTGTACGTGAAGGGATGGAAAACAAACGCAGGAGAAGTCGGAAGAAATGTACGAAAAGAAGTGTTGATCGAAGAAGACGCGGTAATGTGTCTAGCAAGGCTAATCCTTTGGTATGGCGATTGCGTTTCTATTCTCGAGGGAAACCGTAAGCTATCTTGCATAATGTTTGTTGGTCCCTTATTTATTTTGATGCCGTGCACCTTGTTTGATTCAATAAGTGCTCTGAACACGCAGCGTAAATGGGGAAGTGCAGTCGTGGAACATATACAACGCAGCCAGGGCTTGAGAAGCGGAATGGCCTAATGAAATGCGTGTAGGGTCTCTCTTGGGAATGTTTAGAAGGCATCGTTGCGAAAACGATTTCAGTTTTCTTTATTTTCTAGTCTTTTCGGTGGGCATTTTCCGCAAATTATCTTCGCATGGTTTCATGTGCGATTACTGCATCGTCAGTAACTGCGCGCAATGCCAGAGGTGATGGTGCACACCAAGACATGAACAAACTGAAATAACTTGAAATTGAAAACATTTGCTTAATTTCAAAAAACGAATGAGAAGGAAATGTTTAAGCGCTGAACTTTTAAAGCCACCGAAAAAGAACAGGTATTACATTTTTAATCACCTTTGACATTTGCTTTGTTGGTGTTGGGCGGTGACAATTTGTTTCGGAATTCCAGAACACATGAACTCCTCCTGAAACAAGAACTAGCAGCGCAGACGCCACATTCTCTGAAATGACGGTAAGAGCTCCCATTAGCGTGTGGCTGGGATACCCTGTCACGCCAATTAAGCCTGTTCTCCACGTCTGCTTTGGCCTGAATACTGTATTTCACTTCGTCTCCACCCAGAGCCTTGGCAACTTACTCACAGGCACCGCAGCGCTTAGACGGTGCAGACAAGATGGTGCTAATGCGCAAGCGTGGCTTCCCGGTGGCGGAGTTCTATGTGAGAATCAGCCTTACTACGTTTACGACTCGAGAAGGACCGAGAGGGGCGAGAGATTCCTTACCCTCGGGGGCCGGCAGCGTCCGCGAATCTTGAGTGGGGTGTTAATTGGCGCTATTTACAAGCACTCCTGATGGTGGGATGCAGACGCGTTGCACTCTTCGTTGCATGTCTGGAATGGTGTGACTGCCGCCACTTGAGACGGGCCCAAGCTCGATGTTTTCGCGCTGAAGTTGTCTTTCGGAAACGCCAGCCGGAAAAGAGGTCTGGGGAATTGCAGAAGTCCCTCTCAAGAAAGGACTACTCGCCGCATACGCACAATTCATCGATTATGTGTGCCTTGAACAACAACGTCTCTGAAAACAAACTAAGCGACCTGGTTGGATAGGTACGCGTAGAATTCAGCACCGGCAGTAAACAAAGCGGTAAAAGGAAAACGAGGTAAAAAGTCGTGGGTTTTCCCAGGACCCCCATTGGTCGCAGGGCCTAAATTTTTTCCTTCGAGCCTCGTTAGACAACAAAGTATTAAAAGATTCGAAGTTGTTGAGGTGTACCGTAATGTATATAATTTCACTTAACACTATCTATAGGACACCTGTTGCTTGTTCGCTTAGACCACTAGTTTCAGCTCTTGCCTGTGGTCCTGTAGACCATGACAAACCTAGTGTAACAAGCTGACATCTTTAGAATGCTTAACCACGAATGCAAGTAGCATGCTTTGCTAGTTAACACTATTTAAAGCAGATGAAGTGCTTTCAGGTGCTACTGAAAAAAACTATTTTAGGCACCCTAATGAGATACACTTTAGTGACGCCACTTGGATGTTCTCAACTTTAGATCGAGCAGTTGTTATCAGGTATTTTAAATTTCTTCACCTATGATAATGAACAGTTTTACCTGGACGATGATGATGGCTAGCGTAGACAATAGACGTTAAAATGAAAGAAGACGCTAACAATATTTATTTCGCTGGCATAAAGTTACTAATTCTGAGCGTGAGATGACAGTTGCCTGGGAAGGTTCTTTCGGACAGTGCGTGAAATCAATCGACCTGATTTAGAGGAAATCCCCAAGGTGGAGAGCGTTTCTCCGAAGGCATGTTTGACATTCATTTCAATGCAGCCGTAAGGATACAACAGAAACCTGCACAGCTTTCTCAAACTCAACAGTTGAATAAAAAGTCGTCCTGGTACAGTATCGACCCCGGGACCACCGCTAAACAGGAGCAATCGCTGTATCAACTGAGCTAACCAGAGGCTAGTCGTTTGTGCTCCGAGAGCGAACTGATCAACAGCTCGAAGTGATGGACAGGATTCAATCGACAAGGTATACCTTCGGTAATAGTCTTCGGTAATAGCTAGGTAAAATGACAGGTCCTGTGCAGGAGTTCTACATCCCTTGAAGTAGATAAGACAAATTACAAGTGGTTGTCTTTGGAACTGGAAAGATCAATACAAAAAATTTCACCATCTTCCCGTAGGAGAACCGTGAGTAGTATGCGAAGCAGCCATAGGGTCGACTCAAGTTCACAGTAGTTTTCAGTTCGGTCGCAGCGTTGCGGGAGGAGAGTGAGGGGAGCGGAGCGCGCGCGCATGTCATTTATACCGTGGAGCTACAGTGGCACCCCCAGGGGAGTATGCAGCGGCTACCGTCGCATCTCGAACCCTAACCTGCTTCGCATTATCGCGCGCGGAGACGCAGGTGCTGCCATTCGTTGCGCAATCCCGGAGACGAGAGGAGCTTCGGAGAGGAGAGGAGTGTTGGAGAGGAGAGGAGGAATGCCTCGCATACTACTCAGGGTTCTCCTACGGGAAGATGACGACGGTGGTTGAACGCGAAGCTATCTCGTGATGGATTGTTTGGTGTTCCAATCCCTAGGGGCATCCTGCCACAATCATCATCAGCTGTGCCTGGCCAAGCATGCGCAGTGGGGGTGTGGTACTCAGGGTTCCCATACGGGAAGATGACGACGGTGGTGGAAGGCGAAGCTTTCTCGTGATGGATTCTTGGTTCACCAATTCCTAGGGGCATCCTGCAACAATCATCATCAGCGATGCCTGGCCAGTCATGCGCAGTGGGGGTGTGGACGGCGCACAACGGCGCCCACACAACGGCGGAGGGAACACACTCGGCCATAAGCTGTTTCGCATCTAAAATAATTGGTGTTGCTGCTCCGTAGCCATGTTCACGTGCGCATAAATCACGTCGCCCATGAGAGAAAACGAACAAATCCGAGCCAGTACCTTGAGTACACCTGATGACCTCTGATATTCCTCAGTGCAATATCCCCTTCCCCCCGAGATACGCAATTATTACAATTAGGCAGGCTCAGAATAGTTATTTTCTTGGTAAACCTGGAGCTCCAGGCCACTTTGTATGCATAGTGTTATTTATAACCATGATAATGGCATAGTCAAACGCTGGCAGCTGTCGCCCTGGGTCATGTCGCCCAGGGCTAACCATCTGTGAATTCTGTATGATGCTGTTGGTTTTCTTACACGCATGCCCGGTAAGTTAGACCTGTGCTCGCTGTGTGTAAAGCCCATATGCTTGTGTAGACTTTCCAGAAAACAGCTCTCACAATGAAGTACCCAGGCGCCATTTTCAGACTGGTCATTGGTCGCTGTTACAAGTGGAAGTAACAGATGGCGCCACGTAGAGAAGCCGCGTACATCGATGCGACTATTCGCTATCCATAATCCCCTATCCATGATTCATATTCCACCGGTGATTTATTATCCATAACGAGACTGCAAAGCGAAAGTGTGCCCCTGGCATTGTTATCGCTGCATTCGAGCTATGCGCTAAACGTTTTGTATATAAAGTAAAACGCCGCGTGGTACAACCACATTGTTTAACCCACACCGCTCCCCCGAATGGCACCGAGGTTGGCGCACAGAGAGCGGCACGTATACTAACGTGTAGAGCGGGCAAGTGTTATTTGGTCGATTTGCGCCGAGAGCGCCACCCGTGGCTCTGCGGCCGCGAAAAGTCGCTTGGTATGTTTTAGTTTCCCTGCTAGACCACACCGCTCTCTTACTCGATTCCTGTTTACATCTGCGTCACGCGAAACGTCATAAAATAGATCGAGGGTTGAAATGCGTTTTTCAACTGGTAATTCCTCGGCAATTAAAGTATCTTTTGCCGCAGAATAAACGCTAGGAGGGTCACGGAGCAATCCAACTTTATTCTGATTCCAACTTGCTATTTTCTTTCAGAGTCCGCACGTGTTGATTCTGCATAGCTGTCTGGCCAGCGGTTCGCGGCTTCGAAAAGACTCCAGTGGATCGTAAGAGTGAAGCGCGGTAAGTGGCAACCTACGAAGTCATCGTGCGGTTCCCTCCACCCTAGAATCCACATTTCATGAAGCGTTGTCGGTTTTCTGTGGTTGAAAGACGATTTAGGTTTTTGTTTCTTTTTTACTATGTTGCTCGTCGGCTTGCTTGTGGTAAGCTGCACTTGAACACCCTGGCATTTTTTAATGCATTCAGCGTGTTACGTGTTTCCTTTCTGTTGTGTATCATTTACACCTTGCATCGTATTTTATGACTTTATATCTTCTTACTGTAAGCCCATAACTGGACGCTTCAGGTCCTGCAATAAACAAATAAACTAAGGCGTAAGTATTTTTACGCCGCTTGGCCCTTCAAGAACGTTACGTTTATTTGGTGTAATCTTAGCTGTTAATTTATATCTCAATGTTATTGGGCTAGGGCGGAGCACATACACCTCTTTTTATATTCCCTCGCATCATTTTGAGTTTTTTTGTTAGCCACATTTGGCGAGGAATAGCCAAATCAGGTGACTTCTTGCCGTCTTAGTTTGCCTTGGGCTATATCCCGCGACGTTTTGTTTCCTTTGGTGATGTTTTAAATGCGGAGTGACTTCTTGCCGTCTTAGTTTCCCTTGGAGTATATTCAGCGACTTTTTGTTTCCTTTTGTGATGTTTTAAATGTGGAGCATTTCTTAGGCTCGCCTTGTCCTGCGTCGTTGATGGCGGCGCCGTCCACACGCTCACTGCGCATGCGCAACTCTCATCCTTACACCCACAGCTCCACAATACTACACTATAAAAAAAAAGAAATAGTTATCGGCGCCCGTTTTCGATCCCACGACTATCTGGCCGCAACGGGAGGTACGCGGTTCTCTTCCCACTACGCTAAAAAATCCGGGACAGGAGCAAGTGCTACGAACGCGCCTTATGTCCTTGACTCATTCAAACTACGTCAAGAAGCTACTGATACAAGGAAGCCAGGCGAAGCTGAACGTCACGGAAACGCGAACTGAAACTTTAGAGGGGGATTGCTGAATTTCCCGTGGGAAAGCTGTGGCGGGAAGGCGCCACGCGTCTTGCAGCTCAACCAGGCCCCGTACGCAACGCCTCTGATTCTGATTGTTGGCAGGATGCCCCTACGAATTGGCCAACCAAAGAATCCATCACGAGATAGGTTCGCGTTCAACCACCGTCGTCATCTTCCCGTAGGGGAACCGCCGAAGAAGAAGAAGAACGAGAAGACCAAAGCTGCGAAAGAGGAGGGCATGTACATTGCTCATCAGCCGGTGCACCAATGTCAACAACCTTTACCTCACCAAAGCTGAGGAGACTACCGATTCTACCACAGAGACAACATCGACAAGAACATGATGGACGAGTTTCGGCGCCTCGAGAACCACCGCCTACTCACCGTAATACAACAACACTTGTGTGCCTTTGCCACCGGTGGTGGACCAGGACGCGGAATTCCCTCTGGCGCTAGTAAAAACCACATCACTCAACATAACGGCAACACAATGGAACCACACGGAACCGCCACGATGCTTCGCATCCTCATCAGGGTTCCCCACGGGAAGATGGTGTAATGTTTTGTTTTACTTCTTTATCTATAATCTGCACTTACTCCTCACCTGCTTAATTATTAAGAGCCGTAGCCGGCCATGATATTAGGAAACCTGGCGGGAGGTACTTGATAATGAGGCTACCAAAGTGCCTAATTTATGTTTCTGTAACAACCTACAGATCAGCCATGCACGGCTTCGAAGTCTGCTTTCACCACTAGACCGCTTGCGATGTTCCAGAAGCGAATAAGAGCAAAAAAGAACAAAACAATTCCCCAAAGGGACTTGCTGAGTACGCTCAAGGCAGTCATAAGTTTTCCACTTTCAATTTTGAATTGATGGCTCGGTTGGGTTTCGTTTTTTTTTAAATCTTTCTGCTTGTGGGGTCCTTTCTCTTTATTTTTTGAAGGAGGGTCGACCAGCCCCCGTACAGCCCCTCCCCGACACCCGTTCGCCACGAAGTGAGATTGTGCGGGATGCTATTTTTGAAACTACGGCACTATACAGAATAAATGTCCTCAAAAGTTATCATTTTCTTTGCTGCTGCAAGGGTCAATGGTGGTTTTTTCTTTGAATTGTTCTGTGTTGTTGGTTTTTGTTACTCTTTCAATCGCGTGATACAGTAGCTTCGATAGACTTCTGCAACTTTATTTGCCCTGGTTTAATTTTTGTATTCATGGTTTGTCTCCCTTCAAAACGTTATCCATTTGCACTATTACAACAAGTAATGTCTTAGTTTCGCCAATTATTTGTTTATTGGAGCAGATACAAGGCATTACTGATTCTGGCGGCTGTGGTTTGTTGCAATGAATGTGTATGCTATAATTCGAGCGAACTAGGAAATGTGACATGCGTGGTTGAAGAACGGAGTGATCGATGTAACATACCTCTCACGTACACAGTCCCTGCACAAAACCATCCCCGTTGAGCAAGACCGCAGTAATGGGAACACACTTATCAGACGCTATCAAGTTTTCTAACACGAAAATGCCGACAAAAGACGCGACACATGCCGCTGAAGCGCACGCACACGGATATGCTTCTGTGTGCGTGCATCGTGTGTTTCTCCTGCTTTTTCATTTTGTAAACTTAGCCGAGGGTTTTCACAGTCAATATCTACCAACAAGCCCACTTGCGAATTATCGCTGACTCTGAAAGAATTGTGCAACCTCCCGAATGTGCCGGCGCACGACAATGCGTTAATAGACTCCCGTGCTACAGTGTACTAGAAGATAGAGGTGTGTCGTGCGGCGGACAAACCAATGGAGAGTACGGGTCCCTTTTGCAATGAAAGAAATGTATGAAGCGCAGGCGTTACCCAGAAAACTTCCTGTTGCAGCGAGCTCTACCTAACAGATTTTAAACCAAACTCAGCAGTAATTTGAGGTGTGTTCACGCAATGCTATAAAATTGAAAAAAAGACTATTTAAGGCAATAGATAACGGAGAATTTAAGAAACAAAATTTGTGAAGCCGATCTGGTTAACAACGGCCTTCAGAGCAGAGAGCTGCTTACAACAGGAGTTCCTATGTATGAATTTTTATCGCTAACGCGAACCCCCCCGAATCGGCTCCGAACGAGACACTTCGCTGTTCTAGTACTTTGTACCCGTGTTTGCAGCAGGCCCCCTGAGCGGCCGTAATCAGCGTGGCGATACCGTAGCAGACGACGTGGTTTTCTCCACCGGTGCCAGCCGTCATGGAGAGAAGGCAAGGAGGATATCCATGCACCGAGCGTCGCCTGCCTGAATCTCCCTCTTACTCTGCCGACGTACTCGTCCTTCACAGTGTGTCACAGAACTTTGTGGGGAACAAAACAAATGCGAGAGAAAAGGGCGATTTTTTTGGAAGTAATGTCACTCATCTCACTCCCCGTCGCTCTCCGCTGACCACAACATCTCGTCCTTGGTGGCGTCAGCGCGTTCGCGATGCCACACATCATAACGGACGTTCAACCATTTCGATGGGATCGTGGGCCCCCGCCTCGCACGCCAATCCTGCGAGCTTTTTCCAGAGGCGCAAGCTTCAGCCGACCGCTCGTTTTGAACAGGAGAGCCGCTGCTGCCACTGCTTTCATCGCGCAAGTGGAACGATTTGACGTTTGTGTGAACGCCAATAGAAAAGCTTAGGCGCCTATGCTTCCTGCGTCCGAAAAATTGTTGCTAAAAGCTTTGTCGCCATCTAGAGATGGCGATGGTGATGGGCGGAACAAATTCCCGTTGGGTTTTTGGGAGTTTCGGTTTCGTATCCGATTCTAACGCGCATGCGATTTTTCGACCTATTTTTCCGGAAAAAAATTGTCCAGTGTTCTTGAAACTATTCAGCGCAGAGCTTTTAGAAGAGGGGAGGGTGATCATCAAACTGCAAGTGGCTTCCATACTGAAAATACTGAACGTACGCCCTGTTCTTGTCCTTGCGTGCATGTCCTTAGGAATACGGTCCAAATGTACCAATCAGCAAGAGGGCTCCCTGGTCCAAAAAAACAGATATAACTCGACTTCGAAGCTTGCAGTCGATGTTCCGGAGGGAACGCGGCTTTTTTGTTTTACTGTGTTTTACTGCCTTTTGTGATTATTGGTCACCCGTTAGGCTATTTACAATGGTTAGGGGCGGATGCGGACAGGCGTTTTTGTTTGTGGCGAGATCGTGTTGAGGGTACATTAAAGCGTGGTTACATGCGTGTGGTCACATGCGTACACAGCGCACAGTGAGATCGGGTTGTGCTCGTTCGCGACGCTCCTTTGCGCAGCCATTGCCTCAATTTCACCGACCTTTGAATCGCCGTCTCCTCACTTGGGCCCTCGTTCCGTCACTACAAGGTAGAAGTACATGGAAGTCGGTAGTAATCATTCCGCATTTAGCTCACCAGATTAAACTCCTGTAAAAGTAGGCTGATGTTCGTAGTTTTTACGACAGGTGCACATGCAGTGTCAAGAAAAAAGTGCGGCCGAAACTGCTGTTTCCCCACAGCATCTAAAAGCATTTTTCGTTGAATTGGCTATGATCACAGGTGATAAGACTACAAGGGTAACTTTAGCGTACTTCTAGAATATTGCACCGATGTGGCTTCTGCGAGCAGGCAAAATTTATTATAGCAGTACAATTGGCCAAAATGGAAATTTTTAGGGTGTACGTACTATGAAAACACACTTCAAACCACTTTAATGTCGTTATTTTTCCCCCTCGTAGTGACTGCAAACAGCGCACGCTTGTTTTCCCTTCTTCTGCGCTAAACAAAAAAAAAACAAGGCTCAAAGGGTACTGTGGAGCCACCTAACGTATTCTACGAGTTAATCTGCGAAATTAAGCACACAAAACAATGAAACATTTTGATGCTATTCTCACCCCACATCCGGAGATCACATCGGTGTAACACTTAAAATTGCTATGTGTTTCTAGAAAGAGCTTAAGCTCACCCTTATGGAATCGTCTAGAGTCAATGTTTCCAATAAAACTGCAGTAAATTCGCCGAACCTGGTGTTTCTGGCAATGCTATATCTTGCGAATTCCAGGAGCCCAGACAAAAGCCTTCATCGGATTGTGCTTGGTGCCATTTGCTTGTCCAAGAGTGGTGTAACAGAATCTACTCACAAGGGCATTTTCATAACCCACGCAGAGGCGACTGAGTAACGTTCGTCCCTTGCCGTATAGCACAGTCGTGTTTCTGAAGTGGTGTGTGAAGTAATGTTTTGTAGATTACATCTGCAGGCACTAAAAATATCTTAAGACTGATATTGTAAATGATGGAGCCGGCACAAAAGTAAAACCAGTAGCGTTGTCGGCATCTCCAAAAGAGGCTAACGCACTGTACGTGAAATCAATTTCAATAGGTTCGCAAATAGGCATATGTTTCTTTTTGGCCAATGTTTGGACGAAAGGCAAGTGGCACGCCTTAAGGTACTAACACACGCATGTCTATTCTGCGTGAGCTTTTCTGACGTTTTTCACTGCATCTTAAAAATTGAAGAAATGTCTTTCGCATGATCACATAACAGTGGCATTCGCTCACTCGATTCTCCGTAAGATGTCACCTTGAGCCTCTACAAACATGCGAACAAAGAATAAGAGAAATCCTGTAATTCCCTGTGTATTCGTATTGGTACTTCCACAAGCATCAAAAGGGTTCTTCTCTCCTTTTTGTTTTCTATGAGAATGGAAGCGTAAATAGGTTTGGTGGGAAAGAAACTCCTCCTTGGGCGGACAACCCCTGCTACAGTTTTTCTACCAGCTTTTTACCGCAGCCTTCCTCAAGCTAAAGAAATCTTGAGAGCAGTGCGAAGGTGCTCTGGTCTAGCTCAGACCCAGAGGTCCAGATACTTCTGGTCACCCGCACTGACCACGTCTCCGCCTGCCTCAAACTGTCGGCAACACCGCTTCCGTAAACCCGTTTGAGGTTCTATTAATTGTTGTCTCTCTCGCTCTACAAACTAAAACATAAAGAAAATGTTCTCAACGCTCCCTATTTTTTCTGTCAACCATGCCTCTCATAAACAGAAGTGCCTGCAGCAAGGAATCTTGCTCAAGGCACATGCAGAATGTAGAATCACTGATGCGTCACGCTGTGAACAGCATGTGTCGCAGACGCTGCGCTCGTGAGAGCTCCCCGTGCTGAGGCTGGAATTTTGTAATCGGTAACCATAAAAGAAGAGGGCTCCGTGATAAGATATTCTTGTAAGTAAGAAGAGACTAAGTGGCATGGTAAGATTTTCCTCTTGTACGCGAAGGGATTGAAAAAAAACATAGCAGAAGACTGGAAGAAATTGTAACAAAAGAAGTTTTCAGCGAACCAGACACGTTAATGCGTCCGGCTCGTGGTGAGCCCTTTAAAATGACGAGGGAAATTGGCTTTATTTTATCGGCGGAAATCACAAGCTCTCTTTCATAATCTTCGTTGTACCTTTATTCATTTTGATGCCGTAGACCTTGATTGAACCAAAAAGTGCTCTGAACGCGCAGCGTGGAATGGGAATGTGCAGTCGATGAACATTAATACAAATTCAGGGCTTTAGAAGCCTGAATGGCATAATGAAATGCGGTTAGGTTATCACTTGTGAACATTTTACAAAGCATGGTTACGAAAACGATTTCCGTTCTTTCTTTTATCTCCTTCTGTTGTTTTGAGAGTATTTTCCGAAAATAATCCTTGGATGGTTTGTTGTGCGATTACGGCATCATCAGTATTGCGATGTGAGAGACGAGAGTGCACAGCAGGCGGAGGAAAAATACTCAAAGTTACAAAAAGCTTTTTGAACTCATTTCGGCAATTAAAAAAAGAATAAGAAGAAAACATTTCAGCTCTAAACCTTTAAAACCACCGAAAACAAACTGATTAAACATGTACACACGTGACATTTCTTGTTGTTTGAGCGGTGACTACGTGTTTCCGAATAAAACGAAACACAAAATCGTTGTTAAAACACACCCGCCGCGGTGGCTCAATGGCTATGGCCTTGTGCAGCTGAGCCCAAGGACGCGCGTGTGATTCCGGGCAGGCAGAGGCCGCTTTTCATATGAAGGCGAAAAGCAAAAACGCCCTTGTCTTTGAGATTTTGGCTCACATTGGAGATGTCCAGGGGATAAAAATTGATTGCTACCCCTCCCCTAAGGCTCTCCTCCTCGCCAAAGTAGCGTCGACGCATTAAAACCCATAATAAATCAATCAATCAATCAATCATTGTAAAACACCCGACTAAGGACAGCAGACACCGCGTCCTATGGAATGACGCTAAAAGCTTCCATTAGCCTGCGGCTGGACTTACCATGTCACGCCAATTATACCTGCTTTGCTCCGCCGCCGTGTCCCGGATACCGCACTTCACTCCGTCTCCTTTCAGAATCTAGGCGGCTTACTCGCAGGCACCTCAGAGCTTAGAGGGCGCGGACAAGATTGTGCTAATGTGCAAACGTGGCTTCCCGCTGGTGGAGTTCTACTTACGACGTTGACGACTGAAGCAGGAGATGAAAAGAGCGGGCCCCGCTTCCCATGGAGGCCGCAGAAGCAGGGAAGACGCGAGTGGGGAGTTAATTGACTCTATTTACACGCACTCCCACCGCCGGGTTGCTGCCGCCTGCTGTCTTTGTGGCTTGTATGGCAGGGTACGGCTACAGCCACTTGAGAAGGGGCCTTGCTGAAGTTGTCTTTGGGGTACCGCTAGTCTCAACCGTTACATAGAGATGTATGCAGGAAGCTCTCAAGTAAGGGCTACTCGGCTCATGCTCAGAATTCAGCGAAAAATATCCACGAGAAGCGAGTCTTGATGACGTCGTCTGGAAAAAAACTGTGCATGTAGTTGGAAGGATACACATAGAAATCAAGGCTTGCAGTAACCGAAACTGCAAAAGAGAAATGTGGTAAAGGATTGTGGGTTTTCCCGGCACCCCCACTGCTGGCATAGTGCACACTGTGTCCTTGAAGCGTCTTTTTCAGGCAACACAGAATAAGGGGAGGTTCAGAGTTTGTAGAAATCTTTTGTGCATGGAGTTGCTCTTACATTTGAATCCAAGATACGCCTTGCGTCTTGTGCTTGGACATTCAATTTCACCTGCTGGATCTCTGAACATGCCCTGTCCTGGTGTTAGAGAGTTAAAAGAAAAAGAAACAAAAACGAGGCCATGCAAAGCAACGCGTAAAGTCAGGACCGTCCTTCGCCTCGTGAGGACGTACGGTCCTAGCAGTGAAAACTTTTCTGGCAAAGAATCAATGATAGACCGATTACGGTATGTTGTTTCAATAAATTGGGCGAAGCCGGTTGGGCGTCGTTAGGGCGTTGTCCATCAAGTTCCAATGTGTGTATACACATTCCGCGGAAGTTCCAATGTGTGTATACAGAATTTTGCAAAGCAACACGTTACATTGAAATGCGGATTTCTCCGCATGGCGTGTGTCTTGGTTTCGCGAAAGCGGATTGGGCGCGCGCGCGCGCATAGGCACAGGCACACGCACACGCGTAACACGATATCCGAGGACACCTAAGATCTGAGGGTTCCGGATCTAGAAATATTAATGTATTTGAACGGCTGGGAGGCTCTGCCTCCCTCCCAGTTCCAGAAAAGCTCGCCCTCTTACACCTTGAGACGATCTGCTTGGTGATTCACTTCCGTCTTACGCTTTTAAACAGCTTCGATCAATTCCCTACATGTTGCGCCCTACTCGACCATGCCGCCATGCATTGGTATAGTAGATCGCGATGGTGGATTTCGCTGCCTGTCCGTTCACTCGCTTGGCTGCTTTCTCCCATTCCTTTTCTTCATCGGCAGCATATAGGTGTGGATGTTACTTATAGGTCTACCGAGGTTTTGTGCACGCCTTAGACGCCTCCCCTTGGTTGCATGTCTTGGTTGCCTCCTGGCCAGTACAGAACCACGCATTTTATTCTGACTATTTTACTGTCGTTTTGAATGAACCACTGCAGGGCATACTACATGATGCATTCCCTTATCTGTTGATGTATTGTTTTTTTTTTTTTTATGCCTGCACCGACATTGCTGCATTGCAGTAGGGTGGGCAATGAGCCCTGTAAAAACACAAGGGCAAGTAAAACACAACAGAAAATGCAACACCAAAACCTGTTAGAACAGCGGACAATGACACAAACGTAATTTGCTATTAAGTTTCTTATGTGCAGACATGAGGCAACGGCTTTACTCGACGTGCGACACTTCCTCTGGGGGTTAATTTGTTTAGGTTCAATACATTCCAAGGAAGAAAAAAAACGTTATTACAGGTTTGTTCGACCGTAAACGTTTCTTTTACGAAGAACGATGAACCCTTGATTTTGTGTAAACTATATTCTGTCGTTTGAAAGTAAATTTGTCATTTATTCAAGATTTACCCGCCGCAGTGGATCAGTGGCTAGGGCGTCGTGCTTCTGAGTGCAGGTGTGCGGGTTCAATTTCAATCCGCGGCGGCCGCTTTTAAGATGGAGGAGAAAAGAGAAAACACCTGTGTGTCTAGATTTTGGCGCCCCTTAATGATCCCCAGGTGGCCAACATTAATTCCAATCCGGAAACCGTCCACAACAGCGCGCCTGATAGCCTTGTTGCAGCTTCGGCTGCGTTAAATTCCACGATCCGATCGAATTATTTGGTCAAGAGCTGTAGCGAAAGATCCCACGAAAAACATTCAATGGGAGTACTCTTCAGCTGTCATGGCAAAGGTGCCACTTTAAATGAATTTTAGTTAGGGTCGGCTGAAGTTTTTAGTATAGGTATAATCGAATCCTACAGAGAAATTTCGGACCTTACTTTTTTCGCTGAACTCGCGATACTCCATGGGTTCCAGACTGTGCACGCATGTTCAAGTAGAGCGCTGCTGTAAGTCTCGCATAGCAATGATCTCGTGTCTAGCAGGAAGGGCTTTGTGTTACTTTACAAAAGTGTAAAACGGTGATGCTTGGTAACAGATTTGACTAATTTCATGGCTCCAGGGCACGCCAAAAACATTAAAATATTGGTACTTACGTACAAACTATTATAATTTCGTTCTGACATAGTTATATGTATAAACGTTTTGTTTTTCATTTCACTCATACAAACAGTTTTATGTAATTTGATATACGCGGCTTTCCATGCACCATTTAGAAAACTCATATCAGTCACGTTGCAAAAACAGGAAGGCTTGGAGACTCGTTATTCTGCATAGCCCTTCTTTAACGGCTCAAGTTGAAGGGGTGTGTTACCTTACCTCCTCAAGGGATCAGCTTCGAACAATTTTGCGCTTTTTTCTGGGCAGTTACAACGGAGATAGTATAAATAAAATAAAATAAAATAAAATAAAATAAAATAAAATAAAAAATAAAATAAAATAAAATAAATATGGTGATTGAAAAATTGTCTGCTGGTTTAATAGTAAACATATGCATGGTATTATTCCACAGTCCCGCAACTGAGGCAAAAGGGCGGTTGCACAAATTGTCTCTGTTCGTCCATTGTAAACGCGAACCAGTTTCAGTTCCACATCCGTTTGCACTTGCGAAGCTGTTCAGGTCATCAGAGTGGAATTTTGTTTGTGCCATACTAAAATATATCCAAAAAAACAAGCTTCTTCCAAACTGTTCGCTCATTGGTTTTGAAAAATCCTTGACAACGCCAATAACAAGGAGCAGAAACAACAAAAATTCCTAATGGTTCTTCTCCTGTCAGAAAAAGTCTGTTGTTTAGAAGCGTGCGGGGTAATAACAACAAAAAAATCTAAGGCCGTGTTGCCAGACATTAAAACGTTTTTAAAATGGAAAGTAGGAGTGTATGTTAATTAAACTAATATGAAGGACACGTCATCAGAAAAATTTAAAAATGCTGTCTTTGGAAAAAACACAACGCGGAGAGTCATATGAAAATTAATAAAATGCTGTCTTTGGAACAAAACACACAAACGTATACGGCCTTTTGTCAGAGAAAAAAGGGTTTCCCGGCCCTTAGCGGCACCCAACTTGGAGAATTTATGTCCCATTTAGTACTTTAATGGCCCATTAGTTGCGCGGGACAGAGATATTTCGGCTCCGGCTATGTTTCTTGATAAAATAAGAACACAAACTTGTGCGCCGGTCTTTTTCACTTACGCCTAGGGGAACCGCTCCGGTTTACAACGACCGTACCCAACGGGATGTTTCCCCTGGACCTTCTTTCGTTTGGAGGTCCACGACAACTGCTGTATCGTCGTTGTAAATGTACGGGATTCCACCAAAACCAAAATATACCCTGTGATTGTTCTTGGCGTCGGCTTCCTGGACGTCAGGCACACAGACTACATGATGTACTGGTAACAGGTGATACTGCAAACATTCTGTACCAGCATCAGAACAGAATCAGTGTTCAGGGGGACGTTCACGCGAAAAGGGACTGCAGTTGTTTCGCCATTCAACCAATAGAACGACGTTAGGCCTTAATCACATAGCGAGGAAATATTAGTCGAAATTTTAAGTAGAACGAAAGTTTGCTTTAAATCATTTCTTAAGGCAAATCACTTCGCAGTCTCCAACGTCGGCGCCGAGAAAATGTTGGTGTGGTGGGAACGTCTGTATGTACTGGTGAGAACAAAGGTTTTTGTTTTAAAATTACCAGAAAAAAATGCTCCATTAAACTACAGTCGATGTTTTGTTGGACCTACAGGAAACGTCTGCGGATGCAAGTTTTAAATATTGCAACATAATTCCATCCGCCGAAAGTGAGCTGGCATTTCTCCTTTGCGCAATTAAGCATGACAGTGGATGCGACGACTAACATAATTTGCGGTACCTTTAAAGTAAAGATTTTTACCTCTACCCCAGAAGGGTTCTTTCTCGACCGTTGGTGTCAACAGAAAACTTCCGCGAAATAAATAAAAGAATTTACTTCCACCGTCAGTAATCTAACCTGGAACTAATAGAGTAACAAAGCGAGAGCCTGTCGCTTTACCGATGTAGCTACGAGCCCACGCGGAGACAGCGAAGACAGATGGTGCACTCACCAAGGATATCTACGGGCTTACCACCTGCATTCTCGCTAACTGCCACGTGATAGCATCACTCGACCTCTTGCACCCCTGTGCGGTCCGTCCACGACACGTCTGGTCGCGCTGTGTGCGCCTTGGGTCTGTGCTAAATGTTAAAAATAAAAGGAAGCTGACACTGACGCATGGCATCTCAATTCTAGTACGCCAATCGGCGCATCGGTGATCAGAGGACGTCCGAAGCGCTTCAATGGAAGCGGCGAGTTGATCGATCCGAGTCTCTAAGCGGGAAACAGCCGATGACTCTGCTGTCGAAGCGAGGGGGGTGGCTGAGGGAGAAGTCGCGTCGTGAACTTTATCAGCAAGCTCGGCGGCGCGGTCGAGGGTCAAGTCCCCTGCAGCAGCTAAAACGATGCGAGTGGACTTTGGCAAGCGCTGCAGAAAGAGTTCTTTTAAAAGTGCACCGTTGGAGTCCACGTTGCTCGCGCCCACGAGCTGTCGCATGGTGTTGAGCAGCTGGGAAGGGCGGCGATCTCCAAGCTCTTCGTGGGTGAGCAGGTGCCAGAGGCGCGCGCTCTCAGACACCGTGGTTCGGTCCAGAATACTCTGCTTGAGCCGCTGGTACGGAGAATCGTTCAAAGGTGCACCGATGACGTCTGCCACTTCATCAGCCACCTCCGGACGCAGGTTGCAAAGCAAGTGGCGAAACCGAGTAGTCTCCGAGGTGACGCGGTGCAGATCGAAGACGGCTTCGACCTGGGCAAACCAGACGTGTGGGTTCTCGCGCAGGAAGGTGGGCAGACGGAGCTGTATGACTGCGACGTCCGGCGGCCGCGAGGAAACGTCAGGCAAAAGAGGGCCCGAGGGCGCGAGCTTGCTGGGGTCGGTCATGTCTTAGTCCGGAGTCCCCACTGTCGGGAACCGCGGGGTCGCAGCGCAGCGCAAGAGAGAAAGTACCAGCGTGGCAGGCTTTCGGAATCGAACTGCCCGTGCCGTGCTGGCGCACCAAGCACGCGCCACTCGCCTCTTTATTCTCGTCTTTCATAGCCGGCGCCAAGGCGCCGGCTAAGAGCGACAACCAGAGGGCACTACATGCTAAAGCCTGTGGCCTCCAGTGTTCACGTAAAAAATCAGAGCTCTTTGTAGTCCACCCTCACGCTACACGACACATCAAGGAAATCATTCAAATACTCCTTGATGGCCAGGCCAACCCTCCAAGACCCAGCATCAAGATACTGAGCCCACATCTCCAGGCCAACACCAAGAGTGTCGTATCCTTGCAGCGCCTCAAACACAGCATCAATCAAATCATACACATGATCAGGCGAGTTGCCATCAAGAAGCGAGGCGCAAAGGAATCCGATATCTTTCGATTAATTCAAGCTTTTTTCCTCTCGAGAATCCCTTACGTCAACCCCCTGTCTTCTTATCGCCAAGGAGGACATAAAAATGCTTTATATAATGATTAGAAAGGTGGTTGAGCAGGCCATTGGTCTTCCCATGAGTGCGTCCACAGAGAGGCTGCTTAGCACGGGGCTCCACAACACGGTGGAAGAGGTGATAGAGGGCCATCTTTCTAACCAGAAGCTCCAATTGAGCAGAACTGCGTGGGGTCGTGACATCCTTCACCAGATTCGCTTAGCAACACAGAATGCCACTACACTTGATGTACATTCCGGGACTCTTGGCGACAAGGACGAAATATGCTCACTTTGCTTATAAATATCAACCCTCACACGACGAGGTTCAGCGACAAGCACGGGCTCAAGCGCTCACCACCGCTCTCGGTGGGGATCATCTACACAGACGCCTCCCACATTAGATGGCAGCAGTACGCCATCATCACGGCTACCTCCAGAACCAACCTCCTTGCGTCTACCTCACTCGAGACCCCTGGCATGGCGGCAAAAGAAGAGGCAGCCATCGCCTGTGCTCTCACTGAACCAGGTGTTCGGAATGGTTGTCACGGATTCCCAACAAGCCTACCGGAATTGCCAGTCGGGTTGGTGTCCCGACCTGCACTGCGTGGGCTAAGACAACACTCCCCAAATGGTTCCATTCAGCTCATCAGGACACCCGCTCACGCTTCCGTGGAGGGCAACGAATACGCCCACCAACAAGGCTGCGCTTTACCCACCGTGCTATGGAGCTCTAGGAAGGAAGTCACCCGCTTGTCACGTTCACGGAGAGAACCCAGGATTATCGCCTTCAGAAACAGACCCTAGCCTTCGCCTTACCTTGACCTTTCCAGAGAACATACAAACTACCCTACGGCTCATACAATCCGGCTCCTTCCCGCACCCGACGCGTCTTCACAATGCACCATAATTGCTACGACGCTGAATGTAAATTCTGCTCAGAAGTAGGAACACTCTGCTACATAATCGGGGTGTGCGACTTTATCCCTGAGCACACTGCTCTCTTTCAGTCAACTACCCAACACGAGCAGTTGGAGATGCTTCTGTCCAGCCGTGGTCCAGCCCCTCTATGCCTACCCAGCTTCAGCTGGTGGACAGAGCACAGGTGCTGCTGACTGCATGTGGGCTCCAGTGAAGAAGGAACCACTCTTCTAGGCATCACTCTGGGCTGTTCAGAAATCTGAATAGAAGTATTTCCTCCTCCTCATACGTTTCATGCTCCTCATGCACATCTTGCTCCCACGTCTCTCCTGCCGATCTCATCGCCTCCGTCCGCGGCGGCAGAAACGGAGAACTGAGAAGGTCTAACACCGGGATTGAGATTGCTTTATTTGTTATAAAAAAAGCGTTTCCACTCATGTGCTACACCAATACATCTAGGACAAACCACCCTTCATGCATCATGCATTGATTTAACCTTACCAAGAATATCTCTTTGAAGTAATGAAGGGTGTGGCTAAGAGTATTTCACTTCTCTCTGGTTTAACTATTTGTAGAGCGACGTAAGTGACTTCACATGGGCAAGCGTGGTGGGTGCCGTTTACAGCTTTGCTTTCCAACCATATTCACAGGGTGGATTGGCACGAATTTTTTTTATTGACCTTTCCTTTTGCTTTTATATCCGTGAGCAACGGAAGTCACAGTAACACGAGGCTTCCTTTACTTCTGAAAAAATAAATGCAGAAATAGTTTGTCACCTGCTTTCCACAAACTGAATAAATATCATATGAATCGCTTCTTTCTCTTTGAGCCATGTGGGACAACAAATCACCACGCCCGAGTAGAAAATCGCTACTCTTATCGATGATAGTTAGGAAGGGCAAAGTGGACATTAGTAGGACATTATTTAAGGAACTTGAAGGTGACGCACTAATTTGTTGGCTTGTGTCAGAAGCCTCAGCATTTCGTGCCGTTTATTTTCACTTACTTAAAAATGGTCACTTCGCTGTTTTTACTGTTTCCTGAGGGTGTTTCTATGAATAAAATTGTGCCTGAGTTAGCGCAACCAGTGCTTAATTTTCAGGCGTCAATTTTTCGTGCTTCAGTAACCTTGCAAATCTGAAACCTTGTTTACAAATCTCATCAAAAAGGTTTACAAGAACAGCTTTTAGTAGTCTAGGTGAAGAGTAAGTTTTTCGGTGGATGTCTTCCGTCGTGTGTCTGTCAAGCTAGTACCACGGTGCATGCGATTTGGAAAATGAATTGCTTTGGTGGCAATTTCCAACCATTGGTTTAGAATCGTGAATGACAACTACTCATCCAAGAGTGCGCCAGCGTGCTGGTTTGGAGCTCTTGACAGGTCATTGAAAACAATGGAAGCGCTAACACAAGGACAAACGACTAAACGCACACATACAGCTTGTGTGTGTAGTTGCTTTAGTTTTTGTATTAGCGCTTCCATTCTTTGCCGGTAGGGAGTCTTCGCTAATACCACGATAAAATCACAGTTCGTGTGTGGCAGCTTTACGCACCTTAAGGAGTACACCCGAGGAACTTTTCGTGTTACGTTTTTTCGCTTCTTCAGGGGCCTACCGCTTTAGTAATTATAGAATGCCAGACCAGATAGTTGACCACAACGTAAATAATTATTTACCACTTCGTTTGTGCGTGTCAGTTCCTGTTTCGGCGAAACGAACAACGGGGTGGTCGCCATGACAGTACGGCCGTCTTCACATCACTGCTCTCACCACGGTGGTCTGGGCGTGAACGGGCGCAGCCCAGGCCGCCTGTGGTCGTTTGTGCCGAGTCAGCGGTCAGCATGACAGTCCCTAACAAACATGTGACGTGTACACCAAGCGGAGCACCGCACTCCAACAGCCAGCGCCATGGCTATATCACGGGAGCCCTGACGTCAACAGTTTGGAGTAAGGCGCAAGGCGAGGGACTGAGCGCGTCATGCTGATGCCGCGCTTTGAAGGGCATCCGTTCTGATCTTTCTCAAGCGTGAAATAAATAAATTGATTTAACAAGTTATACTAAACCGTAGCGGTTGAAACATGGATATATCTCCATACACACGGGGCGATTGTACAAAGTTAGCTTTGAAATTTGGTGGCAGTGCTTCCTTTAAGCTCATAAGCCGGATTACACATGCTGTCGCATTCACCGTAACAAAGCAGCAGTATAAAATACGCGATGCTGCTTCACCGCACCCATGTTCACACGCGCAGAAAACATTCCCCATACGAGAGAGAAATAATAGAAACCTATACCAGCACTTCCAGCATTCCTGCCGCTCACCTGCCGCCTGGCGTGCCCTCACAACGCAGAGACAGGACGTATAGGCCTTCAGCCGAATATTTTTTCTCTTGGTATAATAAGAGCTCCATGGCACTTTCTATGAAATATTATTATTGTTAATCAGGTTTATAGCGCAGTCTAACCCAAAGACCTACCGCTACGGGTCATGTTCCCTAGTGCTAATCAGTGTGAATTTTGTATCACGACGTTCCTTTTCTCACACGTCATACGCTATAGTATATAAGTTTAATAGCTGTTCGCTATTCATAAGGCGAACATCCTTGTGTCAAAGTTCCAAAGATTAGCCTGAGACCTGCCAATTTATGCAGTACGGGCCACCACCGGCCAGCAAATATTTCTAATCTTTTCTCGCAGAACCCGGCCGGTCCCTGCCCAAACATTGTTTGTGCAATTAGAAAGACGAGCGGTGAGTAATCCCAGCAGGGGAACGTCATCCGCTGCTAGGTCAGATGAGGGCATCGAGGCAAATAGAAGATGCGAATAGAGGTGGTCGGCAAATACGGCCCGATAATCTGGCTGAGTGAGGGAAGGACAAAATAGGCTGTATGCTAGCCAGGAGAGTTTCCCTTACGCTCGCAGCACTGATGCTGCGTTTACTTCGCTCCCTCCCGTCTTCTTGCCTGATTGAATAAGCTGCCCTAATGCAGTCGTTTAAGCGCATAACCCAATAATACGAAAGCCATGTGGCAACGTGACGGTTTAACGACAAGCCCGCCTGGTTGATTGTGTGCAGTTATCTAATCAGAAACAAGGAACATTTTAACAGAAATTTGTCTTCAATACCTCGTGGCAAAAGTTTCGTGGTGCATAGATGCAGATCATGTTCGTTTTAGCATAAGTGTTTACTTGTACAGCCTGCCCCAATTCTAACGTGTAAATCTAGCAGGGATGGTGACTGGAGCTGCACGCTTTCCTACAAGCGGTATTTCTTTTATGTGAGATGTAAAGCTGACAAGCCAGGATTCAGTAAACCTGAAGCTTGACAAAGAAGAATTTATGTCGTCCAACGCCCCATTTTAGGATCAAATATAGCTTTAGAGGCCGGCTAAACCACAACGTATTACTGACGGTTTACTCTGTGCGGACCAAGCATTTTATCAAGCGTCACGTACTAAGCTTGCAAACTTGATTATCTGTGGGTGAAAGGAGTTATGCGGCAGGTGCGGCAGAAGAATATCGTTTTTAGACAACATTTGCAGCGAAGGGAGAATATACGGGGCCCAATTATTTTGCCCGGAACGTGTGCCCTAACCTTGATCGCGAGTGTGTTGCCAGTGTATTAAGCAGTACGATGGAGTTTGGCCCAACGCGAAGAACGAGATCAGTGACCCAGCTGTCACGGTTTAATGATGTAGGTAGTTGTGCTGTCTGGAAAGGGTTTATATTTAGACACACAATAAAATCAGCAATTGTATTATAATAAAGGAGTAAGGATTCACTAGGACATTAGAAATGAGACAAAATACGCTTACACAAAATGCAGGGTAAATTTGCGCAACCAGCCGCAATTTTTCCCCTCCAATTGCACAAATCATGTGAAAAAAAAAAACACTCCCTACCATGTCTCCTTCTCGATCAAGTTAACTATTGCTTCAGGCTGCTTCAGACATTCGGGAGTTCTGAAACACGCCATCTGCTGCACTGGACGTAAATTCCTGAACACGCAGCTCACATTATTATAGAGGCTTGTCAACGTGCCAATCCAAGTCCGTTACTATAAAAATTCTTGGCCCGCTTTTATAAAAGGAGCAAACCAGAAGCGCAAAAAAAAAACGAAAATGCTTAACGGCTTTTTCTTCTTTGCAAAAAGTTAAAGACTAGTTTGCTGCGGTTTAAGCTGCATACGATGTTCTGTACACGGAGAGGGTAATAATGGTTTTTCCTAAAGAAACATACTCAGAAGGTGAACTGTGATCTCTTGTGTTTATGCTGTTCAAGCTGAAGCAGCTCTCTCGGAGCCAGACAGCCATAAATGAGCCCTGTTGTTTTTCATACTAGGGAAAAACATCCCTTTCGGGTAAGTGTTTTCCCCTGTCCCTAAATGGGAGCCACTCGGAGCCGGGACGGGAACATAAGGACATAAAGGTGGATATTGTTGGTCGGAGAAAATCTTTTATTGCAGCTTTATTATCGAAAGAAAAATAAATTTAGAAAAACTGGTTAGCTCTTATCTGCAGATGCAGAGCCTCGCCGTATTCAGGGAGTGGTAATGCAGACCGAATACATGCGGCTGCCATTATTGACCTATTTATTTCATTTGCTTCAATGTGTGAGGAACTATACCGTAACCGTCACATTACTTGAACAGATTGAAACCGTGTGTTGAATGCCATAACTGTTTTATTTTGAATTCTTTGAAGACAATGCTGATATTCTTTAATTTGCCACACGACATTCGTTTGTCCTACACGTGCTTGCAACTTATCCAAATGTTTATTTTCAAACGGGGTGCCCGTTGAATACTGAAACATCGCGAGTATCTACAAACCAATGCATTCCCGCAAGTTCATCAGAAGTTCACGAAATATATTCTTGTAGGCCTTTTTTTCTGGCCTGATTCTGCACCTTTAATGAAGGTGCTGAATTCACTGCCGTATACGATTGTTGTCGCCTCCGGCAAAAGGATATCATTCTACATATCTCCATTGCCGAATGCTCCCCGCGCGTTTGGTAGTGCGGCAAACACAACGTTTTTTGCTGACTGCATATTCCAAAGATCTAGAACAATGTTTCACTGTTTACGTTTCTGTTTACTTCCGCATGCGCATGCTGTTATGGAGAACAATAGCTGAACGTCTCACCTTCGAGCCTCAATGTTACGGTTGCTAGACAGGTTATTATCCCGATGATGTTCGCCTCGTTAAGGAAGTGCGTCTCAGTTCACTGACTACACGAACGGTTGTGCTGTCGGTGCGTAATGCTTGCCATACGCACATCAGAGTAGTTTTTTGTGATGTCTAATGCCTCATGATTATTGTAAATGGTGGAAAATGCCAAGTCAGTGGTGATGTCCTTTACATGGACAATTAATTTGCGGATTTTACTGGCTGCATTCCTTCGCATACCTAATTAGGTAAAGCAATTTTATGAGCACTGATGCCTTCCTACTGTCTTGTTATTGATTTGATAGATGTTGTTATTTTGGTATTTTGTAGTCTTTCATATAGGCGACAGCTTGTAAACAGTGCCTTATAAGTTTTAATACATGCGCCAACTGTTTACAGATGATCACTATCCGGTAAAGCTTTACTCTAAATAGGCAGATATTGTGTTTACTTCAAAATAAAGCAAATGATATTAGTTGCGACTGCCTTGTAGTGTTTTGGTCGAAACAACTTTTTGAGATATGGCAATGCTCCTTCGAGGATGATAAGACACGACATGGAAACCGCTACCGCTGTTATAAAATTTCTTATATTCTGCGGCCAGTCAACTACGGTATTTTGTTGATTTCAAAATGTCTCCGCCACCTTCAACACGCCGATATTATGGTAAGTTTGTCTAGCGTAAAGGTAAAGCCGGGGACGCATACGCCGGAACGTTTTTGCGCGTAACTTCAGACTGCACGCCCGATGTCTTACCGGATCGGTAACTGGGCTGGCTGTATTCTCCATTTTTGGGGTATTTTTGAAGGTTAGGCATCTTAAGTCTTGATGTGGTCGCCAGAGCTCCTCCCTGAAAATTTAAGTTAGGCATATCAAGCGTAATCCGGAGCCTCTAGTAGCGGGACCCACCTGAGGCTAATTTTCTTTTTCCCTAATACTGCATACATAAAAAAACTTTATTTCTATGCCAAAAACCCGCAGCTGTTTCCTCTAGGCCGAAGCTGGTGTATTTGACTGGTGCCATGCCTTTCTATACCTATACGTGCGTATACGCTAGCGAAGACTAAAGCTGGTGCATTCAACGCCGCTTCAAAGAGAAAATATCTTTTATTTTTCTCGCGGATGAACAAATTTAACTCTAATGCACTGAGGGACGAGCCAATGTATGCGTGTGCGTGTGTCTGGGTGTGCGCCTTGGTGTGATCGTTGTGCGTGCTTGTGTTAGTGCGTGTGTGTGAGTGTGCTTGTGCGCGCGTGTGCGCGTGCGCGTGCGCGTGTGTGTGTGTGTGTGTGCGTGTGCGTATTCGTGTGTGTGTTCGTGTGTGTGTGTGTGTGTGTGTGTGTGTGCGCGTGTTTGTGTGCGTGTGTGTGTGCGTGTGTGCGTGCGCGTGTGTGCGCGTGTGCGTGTGCGTATGTGAATGCGTGTGTGCGTGCGCGTGTGCGTGTGTGTGTGCGTGTGTGTGCGTGTGTTTGTTTGTGCGCGCGGGTGCGTGTGTGTGTGCGTGTGTGCGCGTGTGTGCGAGTGCGTGTGTGTGTGCGTGTGTGTGCGTGTGTGTGTGCGCGCGCGTGTGTGTGTGTGTGTGCGCGCGCGAGCACTCTTGTGAGAGAATGATCCTCATTTGGTAACTTTCATTTAAACGAACTTGTTTCCGCCACCCGCCGGGTTTTTAAAATTAGCATTCGTTTTTGCTTTTTAGCAGGATGTCTCTACGAGAAGACGAAGAAGATTCTTCTATAAACCACACGAAAGATCAGGTGCTGTCGTGTCGTCCTATTTTGTCGCCATTCTATACCGTTTATATGAACTGCAATTTTCCTAATGTTTGACGGGTAGGTCCAGGTAACTCATTGCTGGCACTAACAGATCAAAATGTTAAAGCAAAGTTAGCTTTCTCAAATAAATTATATGAATGGTATAAGTACGACGACTTACCGCGACAACAAGCGGTGCCACAGTAAGCTCGTAGATTAAAAAAAAACCGGTGATAGAAATGTTCCTACCGTTTTGTTCATTCTGATTGTTGCCTTTCTCAAACGTACTAATGTGAGAACAGTGAGCCCTGCACTCTCTTCCATGAAAACGCGGTATTTCGATCAAGATTTTGACATATGGTGGAAGACGTAAATTTAAGCAATAGGAGCCATTCATCGGATCTGGAGTTTTATAATCGGTTCGCGAAAAACACGGAGGTCCCTTGGCAAACAGTGATGTTGCACGATGAAAAGAGAAGCCTGAAGCATACGGGTCTCCCGGCGTTTCCCCATGAAGCGCTGCACGAAGCAAACGTACTCAAACGTTCCGATGGGCTCCGCAAACAAGGCGCGGTAATTTGGCTAGCAAAGTAAGGCTGCTTGCATTGAACGGGAAAATTGCCTAGCTTCCCGCTGGGGAAATCGCTACTATTTTTCCAGCATCCCTTCTTCTCTCATTTCCCCTGCCCTTGTGCCCTGGTCAGATCTTCGACCCACTAATTAGCTCAAAATACGTCCGGCTGTCGTCCGTTGCCCCTATATTGGATGGCAATGACGCAGACGCAGTAATCCAGAAGCAATACGGGCCCGAGCATTGAATTTTGTGAAGAGGGCCGATAACAATACAAAGAGCACTTCTATAGGATTCTTCTTGAATCCCATAGACATATTTGTGCTGACAATTGGCTGGAGCCGGATGAGTGCACAGGAATTTTTAGAAGGGTTGGCTATTTCCTACTATCTATTTTGCCTTTCTACGCAAACGTATAAATTATGAGAGGGAAATTGTAATGTCCTGGGCCACTCCAAGAGAGCTTCTTTAGATGGCATCTACTAATCCTTGAGCCGATCGTACAGACGTCGTGCCTTGTCAACAGGCCGCAATGTGTAAAGATCACATTGCAAACAGTAACCTTGTCCTCACGCAAAATTTATTTGGACTGCTGGCACAATCCTACCAAAGTTCCTTCTTTATTTCAACTTAACGACATTAAGGGAAACAACAGTCTAGCACTCAGATCCACTGGAGCCTAATGCAGAAGAAAAACATTCTCATTTGCTACAAATAAATTTATATCCCGGCCTTCCGTACCAAATAAAACAGACGTGCTCAGATCAGGTCCTTCGTGAAATTTCGTAATTTTTTGGAGGAGTTTGATTATTTGCATATTTGTAACCACGTTAGTTGATGATGAATTTCGAAGCTTTAAAAAGAGGGTCTCGTTCCAGGTTTCAAAATCTGAAATTTGAAGCCTTTACCCGGGAACCTGCGCTAGAAAAACAAATGCAAGAAAATTCGTCAGCTGCCCCCTTCCACGTGAACGCTTTATTATAAACAAACTCTGCGTCCGTTCGCTTATGCTGATACCACGTGCTGGCGATTGCGTAAAAGCAGAAGCAACTTTCTGTAAAAAACAGGACGTGAGTTTAAAATAGACGTGAGGTTACGTGTTGAGTATGATATGCAGAATTTATTTTCATGCGTAATTTGGTACGCGGCATAATTTCGCCAGGCGGTGAGTTTTTTTTCGTAATTTCTTCCACGAGAGAACCCTATTCGACGCAATAATCGCGGCAATCCAATTGCTGTATGTGTTAGTTATGCTCAGGTCGTTCGTAGAACGCTTTTATTCTACATAGTAGCCGCTTTTGAGCATAAAAAACGTGGGTGTGTGAGTTCATTTCCGATTAAAATGAGGATAAAACGATTAAAATTTTAAGCAATGTTGTCTACTTTGCATACTCTCGCCGAAATATTGGCCCTGAGGCATTGGAACTAGCCACAATTTTTCCGTGGCCCAATGACTTCGTTCACTGTAGATTGCATTGAATTATCCACTGGAAAAACGCGGTGCGCAGAGCAAATGACGGTCCAGGACATATGGCGTAAGATAACCTAGCTGTATTAGGGGCGTCATTTATTGCCATGATTCTACGTAAACATTATTCAACAGTGATGCTTGATTCCACTCTACACGACATTTACAAGTGGATTAAACAGTGGATATTAGCGCCATTTTTTATGAGCTGTGGGAGAAATTGGTGTACAGGGCGGCATACTTTTGCCGTGGATTGTTTGACAAAGCCAGAAAAAAAACAATGAAGTGGACGGCTTCTGTGGCACTGACTGTGTACAGCCGCGGACTTTGCTAAAGGCACGTGAAGTCGAATCTCGGATCACCACTTGTTTTGGCTAGCGCCCGTGTCACACGCATTCTTTAAAGCCGGTTTATTCCCGTCACCGCTTGGCCGTATTGTAAATTCCCGTGTGCAATTAATTCAGCGCCACACAACAGGAAGGAATAGGAACGATGGCGACGAAATGCTGAATCTGGTGTAAATAGCAAGGAGTCTTTCAAAGCGAGCACACGTGACCACTTAGACGCTGAGAGTGGAAAGCATAGTTTCCGTGGTGTACGACGGCGAGCGCCAAACGCCGCCCTGTGGAGTCCCGAAGCAGGAATCCTGAAAGCGTAAGAATCGGCAAAGGGCGAAGTTCGCGAGGGAGGGGGACTACGATGCTGACGAATGGATGTTTCGATAATGTTTTCGCTTTGCTGCGTCTTGCATATGGCCCGTGTGCTTCGTTCAACACTAACATCAATCCTTTGCGCTTGTCTTTAGTTATGGTAGGCCAAGCATATTTGGCCCAACTTGACATATTTTTCCGGAACTGCAGGCGGATTACAGAGATCTCGCCTCTGACATGCTTTTAACTGAGGTAATTTGTGCACTTTGCACTCAGGAGGACGTGGGGTACCGCAGCGTCGTAAATTGATGAAAAGAGCGTCAGATTTGAATGAAATACATTTGATATTCCGCAGCATGGAATATATAATCATGAATACATCCAGATACTTCTATTGGAGGTCGAGCTCTTCGCTAGTCAATATCAGTGGTGATCAAGCGCCTCTTGTAGGTGAACCTTCGTATCATCGGCCAGAGCCAGAGTATTGAGCACATATTTACTGTCTGAAGAAGGGCGGACCTTCAAGTCAGCTTCTATTCAATACACAGACTGCTCCGCTCGTATTTGTCGGTAGCTCGATTACACAAGCCCTGCGCAAATAACACTTCACGGCGGCGTTTCCACCCGAGCCCGCCCGACGACCGCCTGAGGGGGCTTCCCGTATGCAATACCGGCTAGACCAGTGTGGCTAACCGGTTCCCCTCGTTCGGGCAGCAACGTGTCAGGGTAACGGTACTGCTGAGGAGTGTTTTCTCACCTGTCAAATATCAGCCGGCTTGGTGTGCATAGCTCGCATGTTGAAGGAAGATGTCTTTTGCAATGTGAACACTACTTTTTCATCCCAGTAATGCTGTACGCGAAGAGAATAAAACGTATTTCGCACATACGTAGATCGCCAAAACAAAACAGCTCTTGAAATGAACGAAGAAAGAGGCTACACACACCACTATGTTTGCGTTGCCCGCTTCTTCGTCCCGTCGTAAGCGCTGTTTCGATTTGGTGATATCAAAAAGGAGAACTAAAGACTCCAATTCCACAGCTGTGATGCCAGCTAAGAAAATTTTTTTCTGAAAGTTCCTGTCAGTTGAAAAGTTGTGGAGATACTCAATGTTTTACCCAAATACAGGTTCTGTTCATTTTATTAGGCTAACTTATACCCGAACAGTTGCAATGTGTGGCACAAGGTTCTCTATTTGAAATCCTTCTTTTCCTATTGTTCAAGATTTGCGACGTACCGTCACTGATAAGATAGCGCTTAGTGGTGAGGAATTTTCATTGCGCAGAAAAGTAATTCTGTTACAGATTTTTATGGCTCAGAGAGTCCTTATTGTACCTTTGAACAGTGTACTGCAACTGGCTGATGAACAGAAACATTCCAGAAAATCGTGTTTATTACCCATTTAGTGGCAGTCCCTCCATTTATTTGATGCGCCCCCTCCGTTGGCAGTGACGAATCTTCGAATAAACTCCCACCGATCTTCCTTTTATACACCATTCTTTGCCGAAATACGCTGACGTACTTTATGCGAAAGCATCTTATAGATGTCAATACCTACAGTTTATTTTCCGTATATACAAAAAATATGATTATCTCCAAGCTTGCAAAACTTCCAAAGGCGTTTTACTTGAAAAGGCTGTCTCGTTGAAAGTTTCGCAAAATATAAAATAATTAAGCAAAAACGCCCGTGTGTGCGTGATTTCGCCGCACGCTAAAGGTCCCCAGGTGGGCAAAATTAATCCGGAGCCATCCACTAGGGTGCACCTCATCACCTGCGTTGCGTCGGCGCGTTACACCCTACAATAATAATCAATAATCAACAATCAATAAAACTATACAATAATTCAAAATAACAACCAATGCGAAATATGACAAGCGTTTCTTTTGCCAAAGATATGATGGCGAGTTGTTCCCGTCTTTTCAACTAAGAAATTTGGTGCCTAACTCCTTTTTGCCCACCGTCATTGCAAAGCCTTTGTTTTATTTGCGCCTAGTTTATTTCACCAGGCTTCACAGAATCTCAAATACATTTCTGGCTCGATACCCACTCATTTCCCCATACAGGGAGCCATTACGTTTGAATATGGTTATAAAAAACCTGGCAACTGTAACGTAAGAAAATGTTTTTTTTTCTCTCTTAACCGTAGAATACTGGAACTAGACAGCGGACGAAACTTGCATGCTCCTTTCGGATGAATTGTCTGCTAAACTATTAGTCTAGGTTAGCAGCACACCTTAGGCAAGCACGAACGAAGAACACGACAAGGAATGGGTCGTCGTATTTTGCCGTCTTATAATCTTCGCTCTTGAGACGAAAAGTAAGTAGTAGCAAATCTCCTTAATTTGTGCCCCTTGAACCAATTTTACCAACGTCTCCGTGATATTCTTTTATTTAATTTAGCTTTGCTGTATATGGCGCGTTACGGCTGTAAAACGCTTTTATGTGCTGCTGTGTAGCAATTAGTGTATGGGCGGAGTGCTGGGGCCCAGTGCTGCGATAGCCACATTTTGTTGAAATATAAGTAAAAGAATATGTAGCCCTGAAAAAAGACGGCAAAAGCACGTCGAAGCGTTATCATAAGCATTAAATTCCAAAGAGACGTTAGTCAAGAGAAAAATGCAGTTCTGCATGAAAAATAAACATCAGTACTTTCCACGTATTTATAGCTCCCGTGTGAACTGCTCCATTGTGGCCGGAATGTGCTTGTATGTAGTTCGGGTACAAACAGTGAATATTAAACGGGGATTAGGACTTACCTCCAGTGCTCCACGTACGTTATTTATTCCTGTTATTGGTTCTGTTTGCACAACAAATCGGTCCTAATTTTTTCAAAAGAAAACTGATAGGAATGTGGTGTTGGTACAATTAAAGTATCTATTGCAGCAATAAGCGCGACAAAGTAAGTTACAAAAAAAAAACGACGTGTCGCTAGCATGCAAACCATCTGCCTTCCACTCTAACCACTATTCAATACGTTATAGCCTGTGGCTTCTGGTATGCCTTCGTAACTCTTGAAATGGACTGTGTATTTGCCAAAAAAAAACACCCGTACTTTTAGTACGAAAACTTCACGTAGAGGAGTTTGATTATTTCTTGAATGATTTGATTGTAGGGTTTAACGCGCCCACCCAGCGCAGGACGATCAGTAGCGCCGTAGCAGGGGGCTCCGGATTAATTTTGACCACCTGGGGATCTTTACGTGCGCCGAAATTGCGTACACCCGGGCGTTTTTTCTTTTGGCCTCCATAAGAAAAGCGGCAGCCGCGACTGGGAATCGAACCCACGCCCTCGTGTTGAGAAGCACAACGCCTGACCCACTGAGCCAGTGCGGCGGGTGATTATTTCTTTATCCACTGAAAGAAGCAGTCACACAATTATTTTGTTTGGGAACTTGCTTATCTTGTGACTCACTACCAGTGAGTCTCAAATTATTTATAGGGGCAACGTTCAGTACCAAATCATAATGTAATTTTCACCTGCCTGCCATCTAACCCCTATTCAATGTTTCATTCAATCATTCATTCATTCATTATTCAGCTAATTCATTCATTCACAGTTAGCGTATCCACTTTACTGCAGTATGATGGCCTCTGTAGATCTATAAAATTTAAGCTGAATGCTACCTCACGGTGGCTAAGTCCTATTTTGTTGAAGTCGATGTTGTGTAGCTTCATTTAAGTTGTTACATTAGGGTAAATTACACCTGAGACCGTGTTAAGTATCACGGTACGGGTGGTGGCCTAACGAGAGGTATATTTTGGGAACCGGCCTAGAAAAGGGGTGGTGTGGCACTTACTGTACGCCTAATAGGGCTTCTGTCGTAGCGCTTCAAGGAGGCTGGACCATCGTTCCTCCGTACCCTGCTTTGAATGTCACCAGCCACGCGTTAGGACAGCTACTGTGTTTACCCGCCGCGGTGGCTCAGTGGCTAAGGACGTTGTGCTGCTGAGCAGGAGAATGCGGGTTCGATTCCCGGCCGCGGTGGCCGCTTTTTGATGGAAGCGAAAAGGCAAAAACGCCAGTGTGTTCGAGATTTCGGCGCACGATAAAGATCCCCAGGTGGTAAAAATTACTCTACGGCGCGCTTCATCGCACTACGGCGCGATGAGGCGGCGTGCGACTACGGCGCGCCTCATCGCCTGCGTTGCGTCGACGCGTTAAACCCTGCAATCAATCAATCAATCAATCAATCAATCAATCAATCAATCAATCAATCAATCAATCAATCAATCAATCAATCAATCAATCAATCAGGACAGCTACTGTTCTAGATTAGGCAGTGTATATTGAAATGTCACCGTACTTCCTGTGTCCACGGTTATTCGCACTAACAAACACTCCAAATTATTAATGAAGAAATTCAGTGACAATGATTAGCTTTGTTTCCGCAGCGGCGAATAATTCGCTGCCATACCTGCTCGCGAATCGCCTTTCTATCTTGTCAGGTGGTCAACACTACACTGCTTATGCACCCATCCTAAAAATATAATAGGAGATTGAGATCTACCCAAAAATGTCGGCTAATTGACGGAAAGTGGGGTTTAACTCGTATAAGCTACACATGGGCCATGAGACGCACCGTTGTTGAGGGCTCCGGAGTAATTTTGAACAAATTAGAACCTTCAACGTGCGCCTAAATCTTGACTCACGGGCATTTTCACTATTCGCCTTCATCAAAAAAGCAGCCACCCTTGGCCAGGATCTAAACCGTGTCCTAGAGCACAGCAGCACAACGGCTTAGCCACTGAGCAACCGCGGCAGGTGTACAAATGCTTTGCTCTAAATAAGCATCGTAAAACGTTGCTCAATAAGTTTGAGGCGAAGCTCGCATAGAGTATACAAGAGATCGGGGCGGGTTTTTGAAGCAAATATTTTTGGTACCAGATTATTTACAGGAAGCGAAGTCCACTTACGTGAATTTGTACTTTGTGCATCCAGCTATATTCACAAGTTCTCCCGCTTGTACACGGTCGCTTCTTTGGCGACATTATACTTAAAAAAGCAAACATTTATAACTTTAGCAGATATGCCAGGAAGCTTAAATGTTTCATGATCCGCGCTTTCACAAAAATATTTTCCGGCAGAGGCTGAAGCCTGCTTACGGAATGGTAGTTGTGTCCTATGCGCTTTTCTGGATGTGACGTAGTTACAGCGCTGTATGGTAAACGAAGAGATTTCGACAGTGTGGACTATCGAAATGTTTCCCGCAATGTTGGTGGCATTCACGCCAACAAATCCCAGCAACTTTTCAGATTTCCTTTTTTACCTACCTATTTGAAATAAACTAACACTTGTTGGTTTTATGTGAAGTAGGATTTTCGCTAGTTTAGAAGTGTAAAATATGAAAACAATAACACATGTAGGAATGGGCACAAAATGGTCATTTTAAACATTAGGCGAAGAGTTCGACAAATAATTATTATGAAAAAATTATAAGGTCGGCGTTTCGATGCGAAAGCCATGAAATATAATAAGACGTTCACACAACAAGTTCTTTCAACTATACATACCTTCATTTTAATTGAATTTCCGGATCTTCTGCGAAGGAGACTGTAAGAAAAATAACAACTCAAACAATCACATTATGAATAAATGCCGTTTTATTTGTGTATATTCTGAGCACATTCAGAAGAGAGCCTTGTGTTTATTTTTATATTCTCTTTTCTTGGCCGAGCGAGGCTTCTCGAACTGACGACGCCATACACAACGTGGATTTTGAGAAAGCAATGGAGCCTTCGCCAGAAATATTATCATAAATTGCCAACATAAACCGCACTCAACCAGGCCAACCGGGTTCGTTGTAAACAAACCTTCCGGCGCGAACCTTAGTTTGAGGCATTTGTGTTGAATAATTGAATATACGAAGTACAGCCAGTCTACAGCAATGCCATAAACTCACATATATAAAGTCTCAATGAACAAATAAAGAGCGGCACGGGCTGGTTGAGCATGCTCGCTTGATTATATTATACGCATTTTGAACATACGGTCAATGTAGAAAAGTACGAATTGTAGACAATAGCTGGGTAAAGCGTCATTGTGGCCGACATTGAGAGAAGCGGTAGTTTTGCAGATTGTGTGGGGATATGTATTAACACTAAAAGTAGAGTACAAGGCAACAATACTTTACGAAATAAATTACTGCAAAAAGCACTCGTTTCAGCAATATTTGGTACCAGAAGTATTGGGGCTTAAAAAACATCCACGGCTATGCGGAGTATGCGCCTTTAACAAGAAATGAACACAAGTTGTCGCACCCTGTTAGGCTCACGCCCTATCAGACTTTACGTTAGTAGGCCTTGTTTTTACTAACGCTAGCCCCATAACTGGCTTGCGGAAAGTAAATTGAGAGAGTAAAAGGTTTCTTGACAGCACCTTAACAGTTACCTATAACAGATAAATGCAGTTCTTAAGAACCGCTAATACTACCGTGAAGAAAATATTTTTGAGCTTTCACCTACGCGCTGACAAATGACTTTGTTTCACGCCCAACCGAAAAATGTATCTGAGAGGTAACACACATCTGCCACAAGAAACCTGTAAAAAGCAGGAGTGTTCTAATGAGAATATATGAAGAGTACATTGAGTAAACTGTGGACCATGTCTGTTCTAGAACTACCCGCAGTGGCTAGCTTCAAGATTTCTTTTTCTTGCTTTCAAAACAGCCGTACTTAGCTTAATGAAATTATTGCACTTATACTTAATTGCACAATGTTGACAAGCTGTATATATGCTCCCGTACTCCACCTCTTCCGTAAAACATTTTTGTGAAGAGAAAATCCACAAATGTACGTTGGAAGTTTATTGATTGTTATTGCACTTTGCGGCCAAATTTAAGGGCTGGTTGTCCCTATGAGAGCACAAGATCGACTTGCTCGGAAACATTTAGAAATGTTGTTAAAACTAGTAATTGAAATGTTACCATACTGTGTTGTTTGTTACTGTGGGCAAAGAGAAAATGCGTTGATTTCTTTTGAAAACGTTCCCTGCCACATCTACGATGAATTGTAGGTTTTACGCACAAAAAAGGCCTTACTCCGAGAAATGCCAACGTCTATAAGATGTTGACTTTTACATAAAACCTGTTTATGACTGCTGGTTTTCCACTTGGTAATATAAGGAGGAGAACAAGTCTTACTACAGCTATAAGAATCATTGGGCTCACGCCAGCAGTTATGTCGGATAACCTCTGCCACAACTAGGAATTGCAGAGCAGGGTGCCCCTGCAGCCCAGCCCCCCCCCCCCCTCCCCCCCCCCCCGAAAAAAATTCCGATTAGAGCTTTTCAGGTAATGTTGTAACTCAACATACACGTTGACTGGAAACGTTTCTCCACAGCCAAGAGAATATATACATTGGCTGTAAATGTGCAGTTCTTGACTTGAGCCCAAATTATCTTACCTTTATTTGCTGCAGTTCTATCCCGCAACATTTAAAAGCTCACCCACCAAATAAAAAGCGTAGACCTTATTTATATGCAGGCAGTGCCTCATTGTATTTATTTATATACCACACGTGTTATCTTAAAACCAGCCAATGTGGTTATTTACGGCTCGCCATGTAATTCGTATTTCTATCCCTGGTCGCAAGCTTCACAAGTCGTTACATAACTCATTATTTATCATACTTTCTTACGACGGATTGAAATAAGCATCAAATGCAACGCCTCTTTCTGACTTCTGGTGCTGATCCATGCGCATAGGCAGCAGTTTCAGTTTATGACTTGCAGAGGGTCCTTCAAACCGAAGTTTCACCCCCAACACTATAATGAATGGAACATATATTTGCAGAGATGTTTCTTAAAAGCTAGGGAGAGTGGACAGCTTGCTATTTAAGTTTACCTTATTAAGTAGGAACGAAAGCGCAGCGTAGAGTTTCGAAAAGTACGAGTCATGGGTAACCTAAATGACAATTTTAATATCAAAATTAGTCGTCTTTGCTACTGCTATACGCATACTAATGGAAAATGGTGTGCTGAGCGTTTTGATATGGCAAGGGCTCTTGATAATTTATACATGTATCACTAGAAGACGCTAAGAAAAACTTCAGTAGCGCTAAAGTTTTCGTACGCGGCAAAAATTTATAGTCAGTGCAGGAACGAAAATCTTATATATTGAAAACATCAATACCCTGCAAACACCAAAGTTATTAAGGTTTTTCTTTCAGCACTTTCCCTTCTGTGTGGTATTGCTAAAGTGTGTAATCTCATCCATGCTGAATGCGCTTGCTCTGTTCCTTTACTATTGTGTATTTGGTGTATTTCGTAAAATATTATATGCGAATATTGAAAAAAGAGTAGATTTAATGCTGTCGATCAAAAAAAAGCATTTGCGTCACCTCCAATACTCTTTCATCTGTCTTTAAATGCCCATGTAAAAGTGCTTGCTTTGATGCGGTCACCTAGGCTGTTTGAAGCCGCACCAAAATCTCACTGTGGTGTTTACATACTGAACTGTCACTCTAACTTTTGCAACGCATTTTACAGCCAACAATCACACCTAAACAAATTACATACAGACCGATTGGTCCGAATACAGAATAACACGTGCACAACCTTTCACACTGCCTGGATGCGTTTTCATCGTATGAATCAACTTCACACCGCAGAAGAAGGATTTCAGGACAATCTCATACGTAATAAAATTTCTCGACCAGCACTTCCTAAATCTCCAAACCAAGACATTTCTCAAGTTTTCTCTGTTCTCGGCGCTTATTTTATTTTAGTAACTCCCATTACTCCGTCAGGCACGTTTGGCACTCACGTAGAATACGTCACAGCACCCACCCATGAATCAACTAGTCAAATGTTGACAGCACCAAACTTTTGCAGCACTAAGCCAACTCTCGTGCTATTAATCAGGTTCCTCTAGGTGGCTTCTCTGAACTACAGCACCCAAAATTGTACCACACATGATCAGTAGAAGCTAACTATTATAATGAACTGGGTATGACCAGTAAATTGATTTTCCAAAACTAGCAGTCGAGCCAAAATTGTGTATGTTTGAAAGAACTCATACCAACAAAAAAGAGGCCTAGCGAAAACAAGACCGGCAACTACCTTATGAAGCCGCACAGTGCGTTGTATCTATAATTCTCTAGATGAAAGTTCAACGGAAAACTTAAAGCAGCAAATATGCGTAATTCTCTAGAGTAATCTGTACGACGAGAACGTATAAAACGTATACGTAGAGTATAAAACACTTCTAATTGAACAAACCATCGTCTTTCCCACGAAGAGCGCCGCTGACACAAATTATTCGCTTCACGTGTAGTTCCACAAGCCAAGTTCTCAACAGCGTGTGTCCTTATACACAGCAAAACGTCTGGCCGCATTCTCCACTGCTTCTCTCGTTGACCCTATCCGTGCTTTCAGCTGTGCCGTATTCCACGCAGCAGCTCCTTTGCACTACGGACGAAGCGATGATTGGCACCGGCTTGTTAAAACTGGTATGCACTGATGTTTCAAAATCTTCAGGTGTCTGCTGAGTCGTCATGAGGATGTGCTCAGTATTTGTGGACCACAGTGGTGAAAGCGATGACCGCCAACACCCTCGGCTAGAGCACATCCCAAGGACACGGTGCGTACACTTTGTAGGTGGCGAAGCGCACCAGAAGCGGACAGTAGATCCCCAGTAGAGTGCTGATGAGCGCCAGGGCTGACGCCCAGCCCAAGCGACAGTGTCCGAGAGAGAAGGCAGCGGCCTCATTACCGCAGTGGTCCTGCGCGAACGGTGTGGCCAGGAACCAAGGAAATAGGATGAGCGCCCAGGCTTGAAGCACCACTGCGGCAAAAGAAGAATATATTTAATTTAGGTTCACGATAATTTACAAATCAATACATAACACTTTTCGTGTCGCTACGTCCCAAGATGTAATGACTATTTTATTTATAGTAACTTGCTCTGCAAGTAACCAATATTGTTTTCTGGAGACAAAACTCGTTCAGTGTTGTAACGTTGTTATCTCCATTTCAAGGCTAAACATGCAAAGCTGCAGCGCCTTCTATGTGAGTTCAAGCCGCTGTACGACAGTTTTGGCTCTTAGAACCAACACATGCGCCAATCCTGTGTAACCATATTTTAGCCTAATGTTACGTTGTGAAGACTCTTTGTGGTTCCCGCGACGTGTACAAAAATTGTTCATCCAATCCCGCTACAACAGGACCAGTCATAAGTATATATTCCTTTTGCTGGCCAATATTTTACTATTCTAAGAAGGAAAATATTGTGACGAGGATGTTCGGCTTTGTACTAAGCCGACGGGCATGTGTCGTCGGTGCTGGCCAGCACTGCAAAAATTTTACAACGGCACCAACTGGTTCCTTGCAGCCTTTCCCCGGGCCGAGCGAACCGTATCGTGTAGGGATGAACCTTCTTGGCCCCCACCCTTTCTCACCATCAGGGAACTGGTGGATTGCCGTGGCAACGGACTGCCACCGTTTTGCCTTTGCCAGGGTGCTACATACAAGTGTTGCGACTGATGTCGCCGAGTTCCTCCTTCACGGCGCCATTTTACTCCCAGGACCTTTACGTCAACTTTTTGACCGACCGCGTTCGATAGTTCCTGTCAAAAGGGGTCGCTGATCTCCTTCGTTTGAGTTCCACTACACATACCCTTTGGCTTAGTACAGAGGGCAACATCCTCGTCCCACTATTTCCACGCTAAATCTGGATATAATCGTACGACCGCAACTTTCCTAATGCCGTCGGTTTTAAAGCGATGTAACGTGAAAACATGTTTTAGCCTTTTTGAAAACGCTTGTATAGCAAACGCAGCAGGTCGAGTAGCTGCACAATGCTTACACTGGATTGTTCCTACACTAGGAGCCTTCACTGCGTGCGGCATTATGAGACTCCTTTTATGTGTTCAGCGTTGTTCTATGTCTACCAGCATCACATTGATGCGGCTTGCGGTATAAAAAGAGCTCACTACAAGCTTAGAAGCTCACTGGAGTTTAGAGCTCGTGCGACTAGTTGTTTTGAATGGCTTAAAAACGATACACTGATATAAAAAACAGTGATGGTACTTCGCCTTAATTACCATTTATCACTGCGCGCATATCAGTATAAATTATACCTTAATAAAGCGAAGCCCTAGTGTTCTCCTTGATGGACTTCTGTAACGCCTAAATGCCCTGCAGGAAAGCCAACTTTCTTTGACGATGATTATGAATGATCGGGGGAGAAGTGAAAGAAAAAAAATACGCTCCCGTGGCCGGAACTGAACCTGGTTCCCTCGGGTTATGAAGCCGGTGTCTATCCGATAGCTCTATTTCGATGTGGTTGAAACTCACGCCAACCTCACACGACAGCCTAATAATTCGTCACGAGAAAGCCCTGCGTTCAATCATCGTCGTCGTTAGACTGAAGGGTGCATGATTTTTTTATCGGTTGGGTACCTGTAGAGTGTAAGCTCACCTAAGCAACTGAAAGGTAAAACGTCAGGAAGGGTTCGCGGATAGAGCCAGGTTCTGTGAAAGCGCATGTCTAATATAAATCACGAGTCTTCACATCATCATTAGCGACCATTTTATTTTGCGCTTTTTTTGTCTCTTACTATGAAGATGTGCCTTTACCAGTCGTCAATGTAAGGCCTACTTTTAACATTAACGTTTGGTAGGCATATCGTGAAGCTAACGACGCCACAGGCAACGACATACTTGTTTCATGTCAAGCTGCGGGTAACAGTTGACAACCTTGGACCTCATTTCATAGTGTTAGGCTTAACGTGTAGCGCCGCGTACCCCTCCGCTGACCTTACTATTGAACGCAGCCCTTCTTTTGTTGTGCTACCTTAGCAGTCATATGGTGTATTGCAGCTAATGATGACGTCCGTACAGTACACACCCGTGTTCGGAGCCGACGGCCACCTGCCGTTTCTCTGTGCTACGCCAAATCGAACATGTGTTACAGCCTACGGTAGATTGGTTGTGACAAATCCTCTCCTGCTAAAGAAGAGGACTCCGGCGGCTGCTTTTTCTCTCCACGGGCCTCTGGCTGGTTTAGCGCGGAAATTGGCTGATCTATTCTTTCGCAGGAAAGCAAAAGTTAAGGTTCGATACTAAAAAATTTGCAAGCGCGCACTCGTCGTGATCGCATTTTCGGCGTTTGATTAAATGAGGTAAAAGTAAGCAAAAACAAATTGAATGTACACTGGTCTGAAGCGCAAGGAATTCTAATACCAGAAACGCGGCAGTTAAGAAAATGGTGATATGAATGGGGTTACGTAGATCCCGAATACAACTACTTAGGATGGTCTGGTGGGCGCTGCGACTGCCTCTGAACTTTCTCACAAGCTTCTCGCTAGCCTAAATAAAATAGAATTTCTGCGCGACTGGTCGAAATCTGTACAAAATAGTGCAATAATCCTAACTTCCCAATACCATTGACCTGGCTAAAACAACCTTTAAACACTACGTGCGCTCGTGCGTTGTTGCATTCGCCAGTCTGTGAGTAAATGAACCCAACCGAAATCAAGCAACGGCACAAAAAATAGTTGAAATACCCAAACTAGGATGGTGAGGAACCCTGTACGTAAGATCTACTTAGCCCAAACCACTTGTCTAGCACAATTAGGTTATGGTATGTAGTAGGATTTTCCTCAGCACAGACTCTCCTGGTGACACAGGCCAAGACGGTGAGGGCAACGCATGGATTCCCGCACTAGGGTTTCACTCTCACACTCGAGCTCATTAAATGTTCTCTCTCTCTCTCTCCCTCTGTCTCTCTCTCTCTTTCTCTCTCTCTCTTTTCTCTCTCTCTCTCTTTGCTCTTCTCTTTGTGTCTTTGAGGCAGGACACATTCACAACCACAAGGCCTTCGTGAGGTGGAAGTGGGAAGCCGCATGCTTTGACATTTATTTTATTTACTGAAAATTAGGGGACTGTGCCTATTGAAATAAATAAATACCAAGGGGCGCCTTTGTGCGGAATAAAAGGAGGAGGCGTGTGCTCTGTTCATATTAGGTGCACCGGAAACCTAAATTCATCAGGGCGTTTAATTAGCCATGGTGTGCGCTTACTGTGCAAAAATGCAATCAAAACACGCTGGGAACGTTAAAGCAGGGCAATATAAAATGCAGTGGTAACCATTTCAATGCAACCTGTCTTAAATAACTGTGATCGCACATGCCTAATCGTGAGTTATTATAACGGAGAACGACACTTATAGTCTTTAAGAAACCTTTTGCTCTGCTTATAAAAAATCTAGAATTTCATTGACATCGTATGACCACTGCAGTAACTTCCAGCTTGCTGCACGTTCCCGAAAAATGGTTCTTTAACTTCTTTTTTCTGCCACCGGGCGAATGCCCCTCAATGATCCTGACAAAGGGCGCATCATGAATCACCAAACCGAAACCCGTATATATGGCAGTTAACTTTCCGGGCACGTGCCATCGATTCCTATATAGATACAATGGCAGGTTTGAAAGAAGTGCAGATGTGACCAGCACGGGCTTTGGTCTTTGGTCATCGAGCCAATATAGCTGCGTTAAACAAAAACGAGAATAAAGTGGTGAAAAATCTCGAATAATGACCATCGAAGGGGAGTAAACTGCCAGGAAGCCGTTATTTTCATTTAGCGGTTTTCTTTCCTACATTCGCATCCTAAGTTGATGGCTTCCTGTGGTGCTTTTACTGCGAGCTTTTTCTTCTAATACGACAGAAAAAGTGACTTATCGAGAAAGGAAAATATCATCCAAGAAACGACGTTGAAAAGCCGCAGTCTGAGATCCGCTGCTCGTAAATTCCCAGTGGCGGCGATGTGTTCTGGGGCCGAAGGCAGCCGAAGGTTTACCTTGGCTAGGACGCGGACGCTTGCAGATAGTAATAAATAAATTGTGCCAACATTACCCCTTTTCCACATATAAGTATATTCCAGAAGAACATACACATCGTTATATGACGAGCAAAGTTGCGCACTGGCGCCTAATTTCGTAGCCTCCACGCGTCCGAGCTCAGTGAAAGGCCCTTTTCAAGCGTACGACTGCGCCACTACGTGCAACGCCGCAATCGTTGAAAAACAGTACATATTGGATTGACAATTGAGGCGCTGATAGCGGTAAGCATTACGTTGTTGTTGGATTTCATGGAATAAGATTTTTATTGATAACAACTCCACTAGAAAATATTTCTGCCCTCACCCCGTACTATTACAGGAACACTGTAGTTTTATTCGTCCTTGACAAATAATGCACCCCTTCGCTTAGCGACGACGATGGTCGAACACAGAGCTTTGTCGTGAGGAATTTCTTGGTTGTCGTCTGAGTTTGAACTTTGGCGCGCACACGCTTTGAACATTGACTCGCGTGCATTTAATACTTTTTTATTGCGGCGGCTTTGAATTTGACACGTCGCTTTTTGATTTCGCAAGAACAATGCTCGGCCGTCAACCATCGTCGTTGTTAGACGGAGGGGTGCATGAATGATCTACGTTTGCACGTTCAATTCCAATCTGCTTTGACCGAGGCGGAATGGCACAATCGGATAGACGTCGGCTTCACGACGTGGAGCCCAAGTTCAAATCCGACAGAGGAAGCGATTTTTTGCTCACTTGGCTGGCGATCATCATCATTGTCGGAGAAAGTTGATTTTCCTGCAGTGCGTTTTGGGTGAACTACAGAAGACATTAGTTAGAGAATCAAAGCTTCGCTTTGAAAGTCCATTTTTGCACATATTCTTTCTTCTCATGCGTCCAGCCAAATATGCTCCGCTCCCATCTAAACAATCAAAATAGAAGGACAAGGCGCGTAAACACGGTGTAAATTATTAACGTGAACTACAATATTCCTCCATCAGGCGCTTCCCCCCAAAATCTTACACAAGCACTCGCTCATATTTGCTTAGGAGCCGAGCTATTCACGCCCTGGTTTTTCGCAGCTGCTTCATGTATGTTTGCTACAAGGTGGCGGGAACTAAAAGGAAATGATGAAAGGCAGAAAGCGAAAGATGAGACAAAAAAGTCGTCGCGAGGAAGAGCTTCCTGATGGAGCCAGGAGCTTCTGTGTGAGGGGAAACGCGAACCACATCACCGGCCACAATCTCTTCCAATAACGCCCATCACACCTGAACCCCGAGATGGCGATATTGGACCATGAAGAGAAACAAGAAACGGAAAAAACAGCCCACTGCAGCGGTTACGATCAATCTTGCTACAGACCGCGCTCTTGCCCCATCCACCCCCATCGTAATGAATACGCAAACACAGAAAGGAGCTCCGATTCGCGCCGGTGGCTCACCGTGATTGAGTTTGGCGTCACGTTCGCAAGACCTGTAATTTTTATCAGCATTTTATTTGCACAGTTTTAGCCTCAAACGTATGAAACGCGATCAAATCGTCTACAGCGCACTCGTCTCAATGCTATTCAAAGAGCTAATGGACCTCCTCTAATGGGCTTGTCATGGGGTGCATCATCGTTTCTTTGTCTTCTTGCGTTCAGAAGCAGAATCTGTTGTTCTTGTTCTCTGGACTCTTTGGCGTTTGTGTTGTTTGTGCACGGTACTCTCTCCTATAAGAACCCAGCTTTTTCCGCCAGTCTCTGCGGCACTTAGAAGGACGCTCCTGTCTTTAACCTCGCTTTGAGGAACACCTCGTTGCAAACCACATGTGGCAATGTCTCCCACTTCAAAATTCTATGCAATGTTTTTTTTAAAGTTTGAGAATGAGTGTATTTTTTTTCTTTCGCAAGCGTAAATCTTTTAAAAGAAATACTATCGTGGCAGAAGTGGGAACGCGACCAGTGACGTGAGCAACCACTCATTTTCTTCCAACTTACACTACACTCTCTTCTGGAGTTTTTGCTGTTTTTTTTTGTTCGCTCGCTATGACAAAAAACGACTTGCCTGTTTTCATCTGTCGCTCTCGAAAGAATAAATAATTGTTAGGACAATGGCACTGCAGCGCGCGTGTATTAGTTTAAGACGTTATAATGGTTATTGCCCACAACCCATGCACTGGATAGGAAGGAGTGGGATAACAATATGATCAGGGTGGCGAATTGGGCTAGTTGGTGCACTTGGTCAGCGTTTTGTGTCCCTGTTATTCCGCGCTCTTCCCCCCCAAAAAAACAAGAAGTAAATGACAGAAAGCTCGGTGAAGGGCTGACGCAACAATACTGTGAGGGAAACAGTCAATTCCCGGCAGACAGGATAGTTGTGCTTGGAAGTGTATTGATGAAATTTTATCCTGTAGCAAACATTATTATGGCGATGGTAGTGGTTTTAAGAACACCAACGTGTTGACAAAGGCGAAAGAAATTGACAAATCTGCCCTACAGGAATTTGTTTGCTGGACCGCAAACGAGACCAGCGGATGAAAACTGTTTTAATTAAATGCTAGTCAAAAATTGTTTTTCTGAACAATGATTAATTTATGTATCACGTCGTGGGGAACACAAGAGTGCAGATAATACGGGCGCGAAATACGCTCACAGGGGCTGTCTTGCCCGCATTTTTTGGTGTGAGATAAACTTCTGTGGCAAGTTTATTTGAACACGCGTAAATTGATTAAGAAACTTGTCTGTGTAAAATGCCCAACCAAGAAATCATTTCAATAATGTCTGTATATATTGACAGCTTCGATATTGTGTTTGAAGGAGTGGAAAAAGACTTGGTAAAATCTTTGAATATGTGCGGCTGCCAGGGAGGGCACGTAGGGCTCAAAATTTTTTGTTCCTCTAATCCGCCCAAATTTTTTGATAGGTGAGAAGCGCGCTATTCTGTGTTACAGTATGTCCGGAAAGAAGGAATGTACTGGTTATTCCGTGACCCAGCCTAAGTTCAGCCTAAATGAGCACATCGACGTGGTACGTGAACGAGGTAGGCTCCTGATAGTTCAATCGCAAAGAACGTCACTGGCATACAGCATGATGTCTTTTTTTTTGCTATCGTTATCGTTACCGCGCATAACTATTCTTTTCCTGGCTGAGTTTATGGCTCCGATTGCTGGCAGCACACCATGCCGGGCCGGTGGCCTTCACATAATCTTTTTTCATGCGGTTACCGTTCCTGGGTCAGAAAAGTGTTACAGGCTCCCTTTACGTCGGTCAAATGAAGCCTGTCACAAAATCCGAAGAAATTATAATGTAATCCTTTCGATGAAAGTTACAGAGGCGCTCTGTGTAAATTTATGTAATTCCGAAAAATAGTGTACTTTTATTTACGCAGGACGATTTGCCTGCTGTGAGGGCCTTCAGATTGCTGCAGCTAGACATCTTGTTATTCAAGTAACAGCCGCTACAAGAACTTCACAGGTGGATCTCCCCTAGGCCGTACGAACTACAGCGACAGTGGCTGTCGTGCAACTATGCGCTTAGCCCACAACAAAGTTTTATTCGCCAAGCGTACGGTTACGTTCTCTCCCTATCTGAACTTCATCATAAGGACGGACTTTCAGTTGCTTTCAACGCTACGCGGCTTCACTTGGGATCTGAACGACCAAACCCTGTGGACAGCAACGAAAGAGTTTGTGTCAAAAAGGAGGTCAAGCAGTTGTAACGCAATTTTATTCAACAACTTTATGTTCTTTTTTAGTTTTCAACTTTCATGGGAAAGCTACGTGATCTGGTTTCTAAAAAGCCACTCCGTGCTTTAGACGATGAGTGCAGCCATGAGGATTGTTGGGCGAGTTAGCGCTGGAAGTTTGAAGGAAGGCAGCGCTAATGGACGAGGGCATAGGAAGAGAACTCTCCGTGCTGTCCTCTGGCCCCGTACATAGTGGTTCATTAGGGCTCGAATATTTTTAAAATGACGTCGCAAACAAAATAGGCATTCTTCGGGTAAGCTGAGGAGAAAAACATTTCTAGCGAAGCCGTTGGTAGGCAGTAAGATGCACGAAAAGATTTCATACGCACAATTACGACTGGTTAGGCGGTATGAAAACATACAAGGCACGCAAGGGGTCAACGAACTATAGAAGCCGTGCTCCCTTGCCCAAATTTACAGCAACATACAATTAAAAAGGTGTAGATGTGAGAAGCGTGTCGATCTCACGGTCTCAAACGATAAGGCTTAAATTCTTAGCGGGATCTGTAGGTTTTTTTTTCACATCAGTTGCTTCCCACGCCTACCGCTGTTGCTGGGGCGTCAACACGTTGTTGTGCCCGAAGTTATAAGTAAGCGATTGTTCTTTGCGTCTCTGAGGCTTTCATGATGCCTTGAACGCGCAGCCTCTGAAGTGGCTTAGTGTCTCCGGCATCGCCTTACAAAGAGCAAGGGCGTGCGTTCGACTTCAGTACCTGTGGCGCACTTCCTAATTAAGGCGAAAAAGGTTAAGGTGCGGGCGTAAATATTTTGGCGGTAATAAAGATCCGCAGGTGGCATAAATGAATCCGCAGCACTACCTATAAGGAGTGTATTGACTCGCAAAACCATTACAAGATTTCGGCTAAGTTCAGTTGCGTTGTGAGAGTGCATTTTTCAACGAGCATCTATTCGTAACTTCGGTTGAGATGCGCACCCAGGCATTTTTAAACTGGTGTCTCTTTATATCAGACCCGAAATAAGTTTGGCAAGAGAAGTCACAAGAAAGCTGACAAATAGAAGGGCTGCGCGCTGAGTGGGCAAGGACCACAGACGCCTCTGAAGTTCTTCTTGCCCGGAAGGGGTGAACTGTGAATTTTTCACTTTAGGGCTGCCATAATGGAGGACGGTAGATATATCAAGCTGCGAAAATGTAATGGGAGGTACGAAGTGTAGGATATCTGAAATGCACAGTATGTACTCCACATTATTCGCCACCAAATGTTGTCCTTTCATGTACCTGCATGTTGCTTTTCTGGATCAATTTAGAGAGAATCATCCGGTAGCCCAGATTCGTAATGCATTGTTAAGCTTGTTATCACCCTTCAAGTACCTTCTAAAATACGCTTTTCATTGGAATCTTGCGGTATCCTTCTTTTGCTAGAGGAATCAATGTTCATGGCAAACATGCACCCTTACCACAAACATTATTCCGATGAACTAAATACGAGAATGCTTATAGAGAAGTGTACAAGGTGGCCATTTAAAAAAGTAAACTCTGAAAAATAAATTTGATGAATTACGGCGCAGGAGAATACTTTGGCCCTGAATTTCTGCGAAACAACACTCGGTCACAAGCTGTCGACGTCAGTCGGCTCAATATTTTTCTGAAATAATATTCCGAGGATATTTATTATGCACGTAATGCGGAAATAGGGGCTTCGATGTAACTCGTTCCGAAAGCCAAATGTATACTTTACTAAAACATAGGTGCGGACGCGTATGAGCCATCACCTAAATTTTTTCAGGACTTAGCGCCAAGGCGAATTTAGCTGGCGTGTTCGTTGTGATTAGTCAGGTTTGTTCTGCATATAGCGCGATGAAATGGCCGCAATCCATTACATAACAGTCAGTTTCATAAATACAAAAATGAAGCTGAAATACGAAATCAGTTTGAAAAAAATCAGTTTAGTAAAATATGAAAGTGAAGTTAATAAACTGGTGCGCTAAGAAGAAAACTCCGGCAGCGGTTCTTATACGTTATGGCGTTTGCGCAGATGAACACAAAGATGTGGAGGCCACCTGGAGCTGGAAGATGTTTTTCCTGGTCGTGGTGCAAAAAACCACTAAACATCTGCGCGTTGAGCTTTCGGCGCAGCAAATGATCCTAGGACGTCATATTTTATTCGTATGCCTCTTCGCCACTGTTATACGAGACGCCAAAGGGCGTCTCATGCGTAGCGCAGGGCCAAGCGTTGATTCTGTGATTCCATCTGCCAAGTCGTTGTACTTATTCTTGCACCTCCAGGGCGCCGCTTAGACGTACATCTCAATTCGCACGCACACACAAAAAACGCGCTTTAGCTAATCAACGTTTTCTTGAATAAGCCTTACCCATTTACTGTGCATAACAAAAACCGGCACGTGTCTTCACCCAAGCGTTCGACGCTTCGCTAGCAGCTAACATGTCAAGACCTTTATCAGGGTGACATAAATCAAAGTCGGCTTCTCTCTCCTGGGAAGAGGGCAGGCAGGTTCGCGTAGAGGCAATAGCTACGAAATGAGGACGAAGCCAGGGAGGGTCCAGAGGGTGCCCTAGGAGGCGATTATACGGCCGGATGACTGTGCACCTTCCCCCCAAGTTGCATTTAGTAGGCTGAAGCATTCCTGCGTGCACGGGAAGTGAGAGGTCCCGCTTGACCGTACGAAAGAGAAAATGGAGAAAACAAAAGCGTGCTTTATAAGGAGAATCGACGCCCGCGTGACTCAGCGCTCCTGTTGATCGAGTTGCGGAGCGACGCCGTGGGGTCGAAGCGCTAAGGTTGGGAAACTGACAGGGAGGTAACTATGCAAGGTCGCGGGATGGGGATTTCCCCCCACTTTACCGCCGCCACGAGCGTGCCTGGGGTGCGGCGAGGAAGATTAAATCTTGCCGCCGCTGCGGACCTGTCTCGTTCGGTATCCGGCCTCCTTTGTCCACGGCCGAGACCGTTTTCTTCCGGCGCCTTTGTAGAGAGTTGTCGAGGTCGAGTCATCGCACGGGGTCGCGCCCCAGTGGTAACGTGAATACGTTTGAGGGAGCTCCGGGTCCCCTCCTTCCACGCCTCCGTGGAGTTATTGCCTTGAGTAGTGTCTGGAGAGGCGAGTGGCAGTTTCGCTTTGTCTGCGCAGCTCGTTACGCAGATAGCACCCTCTAGTGAGGCGTGTGAAAGCGCTTGTCGGCCCCGCCAGAGTAGGATGAAGGGGGTTGAATGCATTTATTCGGGATCATTTGGAAGCGGTGGATAGTCACAGAAGCGGGGTTTGCTGGAGCACCGACAGAGAGGGGCGACAACTTGGGAGCGAAGGCCCTCGACGTACAGAAACATTATGCTTTATGGTGTAAGAAAGACTGGGTAAAATATCTGTGTTTACCTGTGTGAATACAGACCGACTAGAGTACACCGGAATGCCGTTATTTCAGTTTTCATCCGAACATGGAATGAGGGTCCACCAGCAGTTAGAAAATCTGTGGCCTCCAGTGATAATAGAAAAGATGTAATGCAGTTTGGGTTTAGGCCACCAAAGTGGGAATATTCGCCTGATAGGTTATCTAATCCTTTTGCTTAATGCGCGCATAGCTACGCGCTCTCGAGGCGTCCTTAAAAAAGAACCTCTAACATTCTCGAAAAATTGACAGCGCGACAACGAGACTGTAAAACCGGCCTGGCTTTATTGATGTGTGTGGATATCCGGGAGCAGTTTCTCTCCTGCGCCCAGCATTGTAGAGGAATTTGGCGTAGCGGCACGGCAGTGTGGCAAGTAGATAATAATGAGAGAAGCAGCTCTATTGCAGACCGATGCTTAACGTCATGTAAACCATTTTCTTGGTCGAGTTATCGGGAACTGACTCTCTTTTCGGCTTTGACCAACAGGTCCGTACGCAATGCAAGCCTTTGCGAACAAGAATTTGCCCGACCCAAATATACAGCAACAGCGTGTGTGCCTTTAAAAGTGCGCAGTGTATGTATATCCATGCGCAATGCCTATTGAAAATATGAGCACGCAGGCAGTTACGGGGGTAGAGTTAGCGCATATTTAGGAGGAATTGGAGGAAGCAGGGTTTAAGAAAAACCCTAGGAAAGCGATAAAAGAACACAAGACCGAATATACCGGGTGAAAACAGGATGAAAAATACAGTATCAGTAAACCATGTAGAGGGTTTTTAAAATACCCTAACGAATTTACGCTCATCGAGAGCGTTCTGATAGCCATTTGTGCCGTGGCAGGGAAGTATTTCTGGAGCAGTTGCAACGAACACCATCGTAGTTTAGCTGCGAAATACTTAGAATTCCTCAGGGACGACGCCAGTAATATGAATTGATTTCCGCAAGCATCTTAAGAAGTACTTACACAAGATTTACATTACTTTTATTATTGATTTTTTGGTGGTTAATGTCTGGCGGACCCGGAACGTCACTTTAATTACTTTACCGCGAGGTGTAATTACATTCTACAGCTTCAAAATACAGTGGAACCCCTCTGATGCGTCACCCGGATTTACGATGACCCGCTTCTTACGACGGATCGCCGCGGTCCCGGCAAACTCCCCATAGAAACAATAATTTAAAAACCCCGATGGTATGACGCTCGGGTGCACACGGTCCGCTTCATACAACAGACCATGGTGCGGATAAACCGGCACTTTTCCCATATTTTACACCGCTTCGCCGCCTCGTCCTGACCTGCTTTATTCTTAAAGGAGCCATGAAGAGAAAACAAAAGTTTGTTTTATTCGAAAGATTAAGTGTTTCATAGTACCCCAAGCGCTTTCCCGGAAGCAAATGGTGCTTTATTCACTGAGAAATAAGGCAATTTAAGTCAGAATTTTCAATCTCCCGCTAAAATTGCACATTTCGTCACGTGAACAATGGCGTCATACGACCCGGTCCATCAAACAGATACTTAGTATGTCGACTCCATATAGCACCCACACGCGGGAGTCGACCGAGACGGCGGCCATTTTAAAAATACTAGTAAAACCTAGTGCACCCGCAGCCCTAGTCATGGAATCGCCTGATCCGGAGAACAAAACTCTCGCCGAGGAGCTCGGGCTTGCATTTAACAACCTCACACCACTTGAACGCTCAATTCTTCTAAGTGCACGAGCGGCAAGAGTTGTGGGATACGCGGTGGACGGGAAAGCGACCATTCCGCGATAGCCACAACAGACGAACGCCCAGCCGTCGGCACCGCTGCCTCGTCAGCCCCGTCGCGACGGACGAATACAGACTGGTACGTATGTGCCGTATTTTCAATTTCAGTAGCAGTATCGCTTATGCCAGTTGGCCGGTGTCGTGTATGGAAAGCCGTTCGCTCGAGCTCTCTGCTCCGACCAGAAAGATTCGAGCGTCAATGCGCGGTGTGTACGGCAATTTTTTCCCCAAGGTCAGAGCGCTTTGAAAGGCGATTTGACGAAGTCGGCGACGAGCGCCAGCATGTCCGGGTCCCTGCCGTAACCACTTCCTCGGAAATGAAGCGAGCACACTCGTACTTCCTTTAGCTCTCTTTCTCCTCCGTTTGCAAAGTTCACAAAACGTAGCCACTTGCTTCGCCGAGGTTCGTCGTTGGGCAGCACATGAAAGGAGATCTCACCGGCGGGGATGTCGCACTCCCTCGACGATTTGCCCGTACTACATGGGCATTTCAAAACACAGCAACGAAATTTCATTGTAAAGTACTCGAGCAAACTGAAGTTTTCAGTGGTTGTAAACTGTAAACGAGCTCGTAACGACAGCAGCAAGCCAACACAGACCTCCATACCGAAACCTGTGCGACGAGTGGCACTATCTCGTTGCTGCTCTGTGTTCCTTACTCCCCTTGTTTCTATTTTTACCTTTGCTGGTTGGCGATATGACGGCCAACCTCCTGTGAAGGGATTACGATACCAAGCAAGGTCGCGGCTGTGCGTGCTGGGACGGTTCGTTGGCCCCGAAGAGCCTTGAACCCGAAAATTCGTCTGCGCGACGGTGGCGACGGCGAGATGTCGAGTTCGGCTTGGCGGTAGTTTCGTACGCATTGGAATACACGCTTGCGTGTTCGTTCGGAACTTCAACCGTTTACTCCACCGTTCTTGTCATAAAAAGAATGTGCAGTATGTTTCACGGGCATTTAGCTCGCTATGCAAACTGTAAGCCCTGCCTAACATGCGTTTGCTTTTGCCGGCCTCCGCCAATCGCAGAGCATTCCCAAGTGACATCACAGGTTCTGTTGCGGAAAATGAGCTGGTGGGTCGCATGGTCATTTCCTTTTTTCCTAATTATGTAGCTTATTTGAGCGAAGTTTGCGTTATAAGTGGTGTCGTTATGGTTCTAACGAGGCAATCTTTCGAATGAGCCAAACTTGTGTTTTCTCTTCATGGCTCCTTTAACCTCCGTTTGACGCCGCGTGATGTGTAAAGGTCCGCAGGCGGGTCAGACAACTTACTGAACAGGCGCAAGCAAGCAGGCGGGTACTCGTGAGCGGGAGTTAACCTGCGACGCCCCCACGCGGCAACCGTACGCCAACGCGCCAACCGCGAGAAGTCGATGTTCAGGTGGCAGGTGGAGCGTGAATTCGAAGCTCCCGTTGAGCCTCCGACGAACGCGGAAACACATACGACGCAGCCCCATGGCGATGACTGGACACCCGCTGTCCCCACCCGCTCTACCGAAGTGTCTTCCTTTGACGAGGCTCTTTCTTCTTAAATCTCTGCTCTTTGTTTATCAAAAGCCGCGTTATCACTCTGCTCTTTTTGTTGTTTGAGCGCCTCAGTTTACGCACGTCCACCGCAAGGGTGGAGCGAAATACAGGAGGTGATGGGGAACGACATGTACCCGTTGGCATCGCCGTTTTGGGTCCCTTGCTGGCCGCCACAGCAAGCCACTGTAGCAAGACCGCGCTATAATTTTCGCCGCTACACGGTTTACTCGTTAAGCTTAAATCATCTTATCTATTTCGCGTTGCTGGGTCTTGTGGGAAACGAAAACAGCTATGTGTTGAGCACTGTGACCCAATAGCGATGGCAAGGACCGTTCAAAGGATGTCTCCACCATATATATTTCATCTCCGCCTTGTACTATGATTTTTTTTCTCTTCGCCTTGGCAGTTACACACTCGCCTTTTCCTTTCACAATTTGCTCGACCACGTCGGCTTATATCGCTTAGCTCGCGGCGCTTGGCTGGCTGGCTAGCCGGACGCCATAAATGTGGATGGGGGCACAACAAAGGCGTTTTTTTTAAAAAACTTGGGATTTCAGCTAAAGGTTCGCAAATAAAGCGAGAACGCGCTAAATATAGTAGTTTAAATAAGTTCTTAGCTCCCCTGTCGCGTGACACCGTCTACTAGGCCAGCACTTACCCGCACCCCGGTCGCACGACACCCCAGTCATACGACGCTTTCTCGCGGTCCCTTGAAAGTCGTATTATCGGGGTTCCACTGTAGTCGGTTTAGAACCACGGCATGACGTCACTCGTTTTGTGAAGACGTCAGAACACTGCGGAGACCGGTGGAGTTGTTGTTCCGGCTGGCGCTCAGATCTAGGTGTATCTGAGCGGCACAGCTGCCTGAAGGCTGTTAGGAATACATTTGCGGCGGAAATTTGAAGACCCCTTTGAATATAAGTCCTGATGGCGACTTTTATTGCTATTATGGGCTATATTATTGGTTCCGTTTTCCACGCGTGAGCTTTATGTTTGGTTTGAGTGCTTCTCTGGCAGCAGTTATGCCTGCTGTTCCGGCTACGTGCGTAACTTCGTGAACGCGCCAGCCCCCAGTCGCCGCTCGCCCGGCCGCACCATGTGAAATGACGTGACGAGTTTCTGACGAGCGTGGGAGGTACACGACTACATCGGTTCTTTTCCATACCACAGGCGTGACTGTCACACCTATGCCCATTCGCTGCGCGCCGCTGCGCGTGCTGTTCTGTCGGCGTGATAAATGAGATCAAATTGAAGTATGTTCCACGCGTCGCAGTCTCCTTATATTTCAGCCAGGGCATTCTGTTGAGTAAAGGAAGCGAACTGCTGCAATAATGTTAACACCAAAACTGGTTCCCTACCCGTTTAACTCATTCAGCATAGCTTAACGCATCCATCCAAGAATTTTGTTCTTTTTTTGGCTGTAGTAAGATCACAGCGGTTCGGTTCCAGTTATCGAAATGCGCCAGGCGCCTTTGATCTTTCTCAGCGGAAAACATTCAGACATTTACACCTCTTCCACTTTTCCCATCAGCTCTACTGCCAGACTGCAGCACCCGGAGCTTTCTTACACCTCACCCCATATATACGCCATTCAACGGGCATAATTGCTATCGTTTTAGAATTTAATCTATCCTTCCGTTGAGCGAGGTGCTTTAATCTGCGGTTCATCAAGTGGTGCATCTTTGAATTTAAATTTGTGAACTTTTGCTTTTGTGCAATTTAGGCCAGCCGTCACGATGAAAAACAGCTAAATTTTCGACCCTACTTAACTGAGAAGCAAAAACTCCACCGGCCAGAATTAGAACACACTTATAGCTCCGCCACGCAGTTCGAGCCGTTGAAAACGTTCTCCTTTTTTTCCTATTGAGTTAAACAAAACCGATTCTGCTTCAGAGGCATCGTCGCTGAAGCACCAGGCTCCCATCGCCCGCTTCCTGCCCTTCACACTCGGTTTCTGACGCGAGGCCTTATTGAGCGGTTGATCGTGTGGGTCAAAACGACCACAACGGCGGTAAAGTAATGCAAGGCGCACATTCCTGCGCCGGATTTGCAGAAAGTGGGGGGTAAATTAAATCACGTAAAGAGCATGCAACTTCTGTTGTGCAGGTGACGCCAGCAACGAACATCAAAATAGAGCAGCTCCGGAGTGGATACTCCATACTGAACTTGGGATAGGATAGCCGAGCGGCTATGCGCTAGTAATAAAATATAAACAAGAAATCTGAAGGCATGGCTTCGCGAAATTATTCCAAACATTCTTGTTGTAAGGGAGCTTTTGTTGCTCAATCCGTGTCAATTAAGGAGAAGTAAGCATCCATGCCAAACAGGGCGAAATAGCAAGCGCCGAAGTAATAACAGTCGGAATCTGAAAAGTGACTCTTAACACTTTAACTAAAAGTACAGTGCTACTTTTATTTGGCTGCGTTCAAATAATGATCATTCTTCCCATAAAAGAGAAAGGAGCTGCAGGTGTACTATGCTACGCCAGTGCCAATTTTACCGACTAAAAAGGGAGAGATTATACTGTTTGCTGATACCACCTTAGCTCTGAAGCTGACCCATCATGCAAGAAAGCAGTCCGGTGTTGCGCGGAGAAAGGAGAACATATACGAACAGCTACGCAATGTTTAAAATTTATGACTGATACGTTTCAAGTCGCATACATGAGACGCCTTACAAAAGTTGCCACCCCATTTACAGTTTCGAAGAAGCTTTCTTCTAGAACCGCCGTACATGCCCTCGCCCCTCAAAAATTAGCGTAGCAATCATACGCGCGAAGCTTTCCACGTGTACTCGGCCCCAAAGGTGATCCCCAGGTCTTCCCTCCGCGTCACATGCAATCAGACCACGTGGAAAGATTGAGCGCCCAGAAGAGGGTAGAGAAGCGGGGAGTGGGCGCCCCTAGAAAGGATTACGCCTGGATCAGGAGCGTAAATCCTCATTATCGCCTGCTCGCACCCCGTTCAGCACCACTTGGCCCTCTTCCTTCCAGGAATCCGGCACGTCCGTGTACACACAAAGATGCGGGGTCGCGGACGGCCGCGTTAGAGCGGTTTGCAGGCGACATCCCGCACTCAATCAAGGTGAGTGCGCGCGGATTGAGGCTGGTAGGATGGGTGGCATCACTGCTAGTGTCTCCCACACATCCTTGAGGGGTACAGTGCGTTGGCGACTGTTTACTGTGTGCTATATGCTGCGTCTGAGAAGAATTAGAAAGAAAGAGCATGGAAGCTTGTAAGGTAACAGCATTCGTATTGCGATGGTGCCTCTTGGAAGAGTGGTAGTGTATTGGGTCAAAAAATGCAAAATATATGCAATGCGCCTGCGTCGGACGAGTGCGCTGACACCTTGAATGCATTTCGTTGTTTTCCTGACGTTGCCCAGCGTCACAGTGACGTTCCTAAATCCATTGTCTGTGAGAAGCGAATGATTTGCTAATGTCAACTTCCACACCGCTGCGTGTGATTGGTCAAATGGCAGCGTTCACATCCGTGAAGTCCCTTTGCTCTATATGAAGTTCCATTTCGGTTTTCAACTGTGGTGTTACGTGTACTTCGACCTGCCTAATTGGCGGTGTTGCCCCAGAAAATTTCCGATGCTTCGTGATATTGATCAGCAGTAAAAATTTTGTTAATACTAAATGACCATCACGGAAATAAAAATATTTACATCACAATGCGTTTTACTAGTCTCAGTTGGCACGCACATTGTGTAGGCTGGATTGTGTCACGGCTTAGCGTGACAATGAATAGTTTTACACACTTGGCCATATTCAGATTCATTTTGCACCTCCTACAGCTTAGCATGAAGACGTTAGCAGATATGACTGCGCAATTTCGGGCTTCTGCTGTGTGGCTCAATTTTTATGCTGTTTTACACCGCCTTAATCGGTTTTCGGTGTTTTCCCCGTCGTGACGTGTATTCGCACAATTTTACAATATGTAACCGTTGCATACCTCGGTTACCAATAATGTTACTTATTTATTCAAATTCATTTGTTGCTGGTCACCCGCCGATGTGCCGTCACATTTTAACCGGGTTTTCAACGATATGTTTGTCACATAGCGTCAGCGTTGGTTCGGTTTGAATGTCTTCTGCTACATGCATGTTATCATGAGCGAATTAAGACCTTCCGGCCATTCCGAATATTATTACAGTAAATGAACAAGCATAAAAACCCTGACATAGGTCGGTACAGAAGCTGCATTTATTAGTACATGCACAAATGTCGAAGTATTGCTTGTCACGGGTTGACCAACTGTGCTGTATTCCAGCAATTGTTTGTCTTCGGTATTGGTGAGCGCACAATGATATTCCTAGATAGTATAGATTGATGTTGCTTTCAGCGAAAGAGCATGGATTTTTATTGGTTTTATAGGGTTGCTCAAGTACAATTTACCGAAAGTGCTTGCGTTGTATCCGGCTCTCTACTGTAATCACAGTAAGCTTCGCTCGTCGTGAGCTTCGAAAAGCAATACAAATCTGCGGGAGGCTGCCAATTGAAGGAAAACTAAACGGTGTCGCAATGTTATTCGTAGATCCATTGTTTAGTTTATATTCAACCAGTCAGCATTGTGACAGTTTAATGGATACATAAACCGTTATACGTTGAGTACTAGCTAGCAGAAGAAAAACATGTTCAGTTAGCAGCCGCTGCACCAACTACCGTGGTAGCGTCACACTGCAAAGATTCCGTGACATCGTCAGAGCCTATGAACCGTAAAACTGCGTTTGATGTTGTCGCGTCATGCGCGATTTAATTGCCTAACACTTCGCCTATAAGTGACAGAAGGTTAGCGGTACCATTAAAAAAAAAGGTCGTCCTGTGTGCGCAGCTAATCCGAGCGAAAATGTGCCATGTGGCTGGAAAGAGGACCGCACGTCTCCGTTGCTAGGTAACGTCTGGGTAACTGCAGAAACGCTGGATTGCTGAGAAGGAGATTGCGGAGCCAACATGACAATGGAAGGCGCATCTTTATTGCAGCATGAAACGTTCATGGTTATGCGCTGCGCCACGTTGCCTCATTCGGCTTTCCCTGTTCGCAGCTGTGTGTGTGGTTTATGTGTGTAGAGGTGTTGGTTTATGCATGGGTGAAGAGAGAACCTCAGTTATTTATGCGCGCAAAACAAGTGGGAAATGTTAGGTAAATATAACTACATAGTGCTTTATTTATTAAATCTACAGTCCTGTTTTGCTTAGCAACTACAATTAGCCTTTCTCTTACACGTATTTAGTGTGCTGTTGTTTACTTCCTCGGTGTAGCCTGCCATGAGTAATTTGTGCCGACAAAACAGTGTGTTCTAACACGGAATGAATTGTGTGCTGTGAGGATGCCCTTGCTATATGGCATATGCTTCAATACCTCCAATACATCTATAAAACTTTACTAATCGAAGAACCCCCAAGAATCACCGTGGGGCAGCACCACCCCCCCCCCCTCCTGGAGTAATCTCAAATTTACGGACGAAACCACCCTATCTTTTATAAAGCTGTTCTATAATCAATTGATCAAAACTAACTACCTTTATGAATACTTTGCTTCTGGAATCTTCCTTAGTTTTTTATTCCGTTACTGGTACGATGGTTCTTAGCTTGAATGGAAAAACGATTATAAATCAACTAATGTCTTTCTTTGCAATACAATGTTACAATTTTGTGATTATTTCTCAAAATTTTCTGAGTGTTCGGCAAACTTCGCTCGCACAATTTTATTTTTTCCTAACAGCTTGCTCTGTGTCCAATAATTTTACGAGCTGGTTCTACCAGGTTCCTTAAAGGTGAAACCTGTTAACACAGGCTAACTAAATTAGGCTGAACCTTCTGACAAATTATAACGCAGAAAAACAATGTAAACTTTTCGAAATAACTGAGCTGTTCTGAGTTTAATATAAAACGCAGATGAAAAATGGCGCCTTTATAATTCTGTTGCACAGGGCGTTTCAGGGGAGCACCTGTTTTTCAGGCAAACTTTAATTATATCTGGCAAATATTCAAACCAACTTTCTCAATTTTTAGTTTTCTTTTTGTTGTGCTTTGATTAAACAAACATCAAAATACAGCCTCCGTCTTCAATGCGCCGTATTACCGATAACCTAAATATTTTAACAGAGCACTAAATGCGCGTGTAAGTGTGTGTGAAGCTATATTCAGCTCATGGAAACACATCCTCATGTTCTGCAGCCATTGCCTTTGAAAGATTAGTGTATCTCTTGAATAAATTTTTCTGAGGTAAAAAAATGGCCAAAGCCTATTTGTCTGAACGCCAATTCATGTATTGGTAGTGGCCAACCGTACACTGTATTGTATATAAATCCAACAGTACTGACAGGTATTGTTCAATGTGGGAAGTATTGCTGAACATAATATTTAGGAATTTATAAGCAAATGTCAATATTCAATTTTTTGTCCAATTCATATCAGAAGCGGAGGCATTCTCAATTTGACGAGGAGTATGTTTTGGGTTCCTGCGCAATCCGACGTAGAAAGTGGTCAAAACAATGTTTATTTTTTTTATTTGATTGCCGACAACCGCACGTGTTAAAGATGACCTGCCAATGCACGGTACAAGAGATGATTCATAAAACTTGCATGTTTTTTAACATATTATTAGGCGTTCAAACAAATGTGATCATTTAAGGCGTGACGTAATTGATAGGACAAGGTATAGCAGTGGTTGAAGTTTGAGAGAAAGAAAACGAAAGAAAATCCATCGGGGATATTGAGCTCGGCAAGGTCGGACACATCTCGGCTGTTTGAGTAAAATAAAAGTGCCTAATATCTGACTAGGTAGAGCATTCCCGCTTTTGTAAATATGAAGGTGTGTCCTTACCTCCAGCTCCTTGAGCGTGACCGATGACTGCAGCGGCCGCCTTTCTATTCGATGTACCCTCCATAGCAAGAGAGAGAATGGCTAGGACCGCCCCAATGCACAGCACCGCCGAGCCGAAGCTGAATAGCAAGAAACTGGCGTGCCACGTGCGTGAAGGAAACCGCGGGTCCACGCCTTCTCCAGCACTTGCTTCTTCCCGCTGAAATGGTGACGCATCGTCTTCGCGAAACCTATAGCACAACGCGTCACCGGGCACAAGCACGGGGCCGTTTTCTTGAGCGTCGCGGTAGCAGGCACCGTAGAGACCCAGCATGTACTCGAGGTCGTCAGGGTCGTAGGTCAGTGGAGGCCTCGGGGTGTCCGTCCTCTCGCGAACTAGCCACTCCGGCTGCACCAGGCTGACGAGGCTCATAATCGCGACAAGAGTCGACAGCGTAACCCACACCACAGATACGGGCCACGAAGTCCGGATTGAAGAGCACGTGCACATGCTGGGAAGCGAGGAGCACAGCTGAGGAAGACCATGAGGCCGGTTTGCAGAATGCTGGCGCTTGTGTTTCCGGATAAGTTTAGGGAAGGACTGAGAACCTCCGTGTGCCGATTCCACGGATTTGAAGTTGGATGGCTCGGAATCCTGTCGCATAATCATTTGTGCGTTCCAAAGGTTTACATGCGATATGACACTCTTATCACGGTAGTTTTAGTCCGCTAGGGCCACGCTTGTGCAAGGGCCTCTGCACATTGTCGCTGATTAAAGACTGCCACTTGTAGCTTCTAAAGCAAGTCTACCAAAGCAATGACAGTTTCAGGTGAGCACATTTTTTATATATAGATTCACGTAGACGTAAACTCTGACTACTTTAGTTTGAATGAGCATTGACCAAAAATAGTATGTTTGGTGGGAAAACACCACTATTTCCAGCGGTTCGCTGGTTCGCACAGTAGGCCTGTCTGATATGCTGTGCACACGACAGGGGATAGAACGTTCGCTGGTACTGTGATTCACAAGTTGTGAAGGAGAGGTTTAGATTCATAGAAATATTCCCTGCCAATAAGTTTCGCAAGCTGCTCGGATGTCTACGAACAAAGTCTCCTGTGCGCAACCATGCACGCTCGGGACGTGGAGGAAAAATATTTCCAGCTTCGAGCTTAACCACCCTAAGAAACACATAGCCGCCTCAAATCTCCAGTTGTCGCAGCTACGAGCACCACGTATGGGAATGACTTCGTCATCGGTCGATCCTTCTTGCAGACATACTATGCTCAGCCCATAAAGGCAGTTACTTCAAGTACTCCCGATGTTTTGCCTGAAAACCTCATTGTATTGAGACGGTGGCGACCCGATGCTCCGGCGAAATGGGCGCATGATGAATGACACGTCCGCGTTCACAACGATGCGAGAAGAGGCACACCAACGGCGCAGTCACCGAGCGAGCATCACACGGAGCAGCACCACTGCGAGCATCGCGAAGCCCCGGCCGCCGGTTACTCCGGGAGACAGCATCGGAATGACGGGCCGTTCCCCCGGCGGCGCGAACCCCAGACGCAAAACCTCCTTCCCCGCCTGCTTCCTTTTCTCCCCAGCCGCCTTCGCATTCCCTTCCTGTACGCAGGCCGGCGCTCCGAAGGATCAGGGTTGCCAGGCCAACAAGTGGAGCTCTGGGGCGAAGGAACGCACTGCCGCCGGGGCCGCCGCGTTCCGTCGGTGGGCGCATGCGCTCCCGCATTTCTCCCCACTTCCTTGTTTCGACGAGGCGAGGAATCGCGCTCTTCCTTTTTCCGTATTTGGGCTGCATTGCTTTGTTTCTCGTTTATTTTCTTTCTTAAACAGTTTCATGAAGCTCGCGTTGGTGCTTTTTGCGCGCGTTTGATATTCCGCTGTGTGTTTTGCTGTCCGAGTCTGAAAGCAGTTCGTTAGTTTCTTTTCGTCCCAGTTCCAGACAGACAGCTGTCCCCTCCGACGTCGTGTGTGTGGTTTGTGAGCTGCGTTTGGGCGACAAGCCGTCTGTTTCGGATTTACTGCTTCGGGCACCTCCTTTTTGTAACCCTGTTTTTACCTCTCTTTTCGATCTTTCTTTTATGTAACGTGCACCTATTTTTATTTTTCTGGCTGTCAATCTATGGCATAAAGTACCAAATAAGCGGAAAAAGTGAAAGAAGGAATTTTATTTGAATTTTTTTACATTTATTAAAGTTAAGGTCGAGCCCAGTTCTAGTGTTGCCACACATTCTCTAAGAATCCTTTCAGAATAATCTAATACAAGTATTATCAATATTACGGAAACATTTATTGTAATGTGGTAAATAATATTGCATTTCGGCACGCAATTTAGTTAGAACTTCCATTTGTTAACCCTCAGTTTTATAGATACGGCTTTTGTTAGTACATAATGGTATTTAAACAGGCGCAAGTCTTGTTTTTAGTTTTATTGAGTTTTGTTCAAACAACTGCCAAACATGGCAGAAAACATGCACGGAGGAATTCGGTTGAACGAGAAATATTGTCGTTGGTTAACAGCTTCCCAAGGTTTCTCGACAATGTTATGATATTTGATCCGATGCAGCCCAACGAGTGGTAATATGAAGTCATCAGGTTCGCTAGAACACGTACAATAGAAAACCGTACCCTTCGAGTGCAAAAAAACAGCTACATCCAAGGAGATAATCAAGGAACATGCAGTCGCAAAGTTATGCCACTAAGTAGGAATCTTCAATGATTTTAAAGAGGTTACTTAAACTTCTGAGCACATTTGGACCTAAGTCCTATCGAAGGGCAATGAACTTGTCAGTGAAAAAAGAATGAGAACGAGACAAGAAACTAATGGCAAGCAAGACTTTACCAGAATAACACTTGAAATAATTGCCGATTAGCTAGCTATATGTCCAAAGACTTTGTTTTGAAATCCTTTAAAAATGTAGTTCGCCTTACTGCGGTTCATCCTCCGATAAGAAATTTGTGTCACTTATGTTCTCGTCCTTAGGTACCCGTGTGACTGGGTTTTGTGTTTATAGAATTTTTCACGACTAGAAAAGAGGTTGTTTTGTTATTTCTTTGTTTTGTTTTTTAACCTAAGTATATAGCTCGGAAGGTCCACTGACTCGGAAGGCCTACTGAAGGTCAGCACTTTACCCACTATGCCCAAGCCGATTACATTAAACTGCGAGCAAACCATTTTCATTCAATTTAACACTTATGACACCCGTGTCCGGGTGTGCACCCTTACCGACATAATCTACTATGCCGAACAAATCCCATGCGATAATGTATTCCAAAAAAGTAGCCGTAATGAAGTTCCAACTAAAATCACGTGTAAAAATGGGGCAGGTCAGCGAATTCCGATAAATAAAGTGGCCTAAGGTAAGGTTAGCGGGAGAACCGTTTTTCCGCACTATGCAACATTTCAACATCAGGCTGTCACAGTATTACGTCAATTGTTTAGACGCACCACATGCGCACAAGAGATCGTCTTTCAATTTTGGTCAAATTTTACATCATGTTATTTGCTTATTTTGAAGCAAGAGGAAATACGCTTCCAGCGATAACATAATTACGCGGGCACCAAACTTTCGCATCATGTTTTGATCTAAAAGCATCATTTCTCACTCTCTTAAGTCGGATCATTATGCCTTTGAGTTGAGCGTCACTGAGATTTGTGCGGCTGACTGTAATATTGCCAAGTGCACGGTGTGGCGAAACACAATAGACGTCGACCACAGTTTGATATTTTCGTGAAGTCTTATTTTCACATTTTTTTCTTTGTTAGGCCAGTAATTTATGGCACTTAAATCTGCAGCGACACAAAGCGACAATCGACGAAACGACAGAGACAACATATTTCCGAGCGAGGACTGAACTTGTCTGGACGAAGGCAGGGCTTTTCTACTGCTCACTCAATGATGCGGGCACAAATGACCAGATTGACGCTCCCTACATTGCTCTTGCGGCGTTTCTATAGCTCAGGTAAAACTATATTTCCTAGACGAGCTGGGGGAAACTTGTGAAACCCTCACGGCGCGGCGACCACGGGCGCTGTTTAAGTTTGGATTCACATAGGGGGCGTAGGCAGTATTTTTAGGCAGTTACGGCAACGCTCTTTGGCTGTGCAGATCTCATTAACTTAGCTATGTGAATGCGTGAGCCGATGTTCAGGAATTTTGAAAAATGTAGATGGTAGGGGAAAAAAACGTTGTTGCCCATTCAACAATGTTCACGGTGAATTTTTGAAGGTTCTAAGAGAGGCAGAGGAAACTCAAAAAGCGTCGCTGCATACCAATGAGTGATCTCGGATGTCTGGTCTGTACACCCTATGGGATCAGTCTATAATGACGATGGCGCCGCCAGGGTGGAAACAGTGCTAGCAATTTCCGTCCAGGGCTTCATGGCTGGGTTTTCTGAAGTTTTGGGTGCGAGAACAAGGCTCAAAGCATCCTTGCGCTGTTTGGTTTTGAGATCAGGCGGGTTTAATCCTATGCCCCATGACAAAACGAGAGGAGGATTTTTAATACGCGGCGCTCGAACATAACAAATCGGTTATGAAATCAAAGAGGAACAGTTCCAATATTAGCTTTTCTAAAACAATACGAAGCAAAAACTTAGCAACTTGCGCGACATACAGGAAGTTTTACTAACAGTTACAAGACAGGCTCTACTATATAACAGGAAATTAGCAGAGAAATTATGTAATTTTAAACATTGTCCCATCCTAAATGACGTTCCCAGACCCCTTTTCGGGTGCACCAACAGCGCTGCGGTACGGAAGACACGGTATGTAAGAGGAGGGAATTGCGACAGCCCTATGTTACGGAACTTCCCCTCAATTAAGTCGGCTAGTCCCTCTTACCTACAATTGCAGCCTGTCCACAAAAGGCAACTACTTTAGAGAATTGTCTCAAAGGCCTTCGAAACAGTCTGTACAAAGAGATTATACAGAGTACTTGTCTTTAGTTTAGCTGCTACGTAAGGCGCAAAATCAAATGAGCACCTAATATCGCTATGACAGGTGACTATCTGCAAAAGACGACCTCTTGACTGAAGTATTTTCCCAAAACAACCACGTTTTTCCGTTTGGGGTAAATTCAGCCGCATGTTGAGAAAAAAGCTATTACATTGACAGTTCGTTGTTCGATGAAATACAATATCGCTTCTTTACTAGTAACGTGGCACTTGAAGCGTTGCAGGTAATTTACGGTCATCAATATAGTCGGAAGAGTCATAGTGAGCACACAGTATAGGCAGAAGGTGCACGACCACAGTGAATATGGGCCGTTTTCGGGCTGAGCAGTGCTCCCTGTTACCGTTATTCGCCTGGCTGTCCTTCTTTCTTCCATCTTCTGCAAAACGTACCTTCCAGAGGACGCTGACAGGCGCAATACTGCTTCAAGAATAATTTCCGCCAACATTTAACCATAGCGACACGCCTTATTCTCGCCACAACAATTTTAAATTAGCTTTCCGTAGTATAGACAGGTTCAACCTAGCTAGGTGAGGCTCCCTGGGACAACAACAGCGTTTCCTCACCAGACAAGGATTTAGCAATTCTGGTTGAATACATCTGCGGAAAATCACCCAATCATTATACAATCACACTATAAGCCTTCAGGCACTCCATTGGCGTGGCCGCAGATCTTTGGGAAAGGCCTTCGTCCTGGAGTGGACATAACCAGGCTTTAGATATATATAAAGGTAAAGTACATGCTCACCCCTACAGGCCGCACGGTCCTTTAGAAACGCCCTCTCCCGTTCCTCCACCTTTTTGCCGTCCTTCATCGTATCCCTACCTCTCTTCGTACTCATATCTTCATGTCTTCCATCCCTAAGCACATGCATCCTTCCTTCAATCAAGACGGAAGACAGGCCCGCGTCAGCCGTCTCCGAACAGAATACCACAACAAACGGGATACCCGATACGCAGACCTCGCTCCACATACAGCTCGTCCCACTCAATTACCTATCACCTCCCTCACGCTTCTTCATGCACGGGACGCGGCGCTTAAAAAACAGTCATCACTCTGGCAGCAACCATGGCTTCCTCCAACTACGTGGCAATCCTAACAACCTACAACTGTGTGTTTGCCGCAACTGCTGTATAGGACTCATCTCGCATTCAGTGCTCAAGATTGCAACCTCAACCGAGGATGCCCCATCCAGACTGTGTGGACTTCGGGCCATTCTTCACTCAAGGGATACGAGGCGGAACAAGCAGCTCCCCCTCTCCTCGAAGGTCCTCTTCCGTTGACGAATGCGCCCGGAGGGTACTCCGGGCGCATTCGTCAACGGAAGAGGACCTTTCTGCACCCTCCGGCTATCTCCGGGACCTTTTCAGATACAGTGAAATCTTCTATCATTATCCCTTACTCCTGCTCTAACACCCTCCTTTCCAACAATCCCTGCACACTGAGTGGCTCGCACTTGGCGTCGACTACAGGCCAACACGTACTACAGCATATCGATACTCCACCACATCTCCCCATCTGCTCACCCCTAAATCCCTTGCTCTGTCCCAAACACCGCCTACCACCTATTCTGAGAATGTCCCTACGCGCCAAAGCCCTCCCTTCCGCATCCATTGAGCAGTGGGAGCGCAAGGCTGGCCATCTCACGGCGCGGGGACCAGGAACATGTCACCTCTCGCGACGAGCCTGCTGCGCTGGCTCGCGCCTTTCTGGACGAAGAAAGCCAGGCACTTTTATTCTGAATAAAAGTTTTTTTTTAATTCAATCGATAGTATATTTTGTTTTTTCATGCCACATTTCCTTCCAACATTGTTTCGCTGAATTAGTGCCTTTACCGCGATAGAGGGCCTACTTTGGTTATTTTTCCCATTTCACTGTCTTACTACCAATTATTCGCTCGCATACACAGAGGCAGGTTCCCAAATCTTACATAAATTTATACTCACCGAGGTGCACACACCTACACACACAGAGATCGGTTGAGCTCTGAAGCCTACCACAGCACCGGATCTCATATCTAAAATAAAGGTATTTCGCATTTAGTATTACACACTAGTCGCGCTTACCATGATTGAAGGTATGACAGCGGCTGCCTGCAATGGGTGCTGTAACGAGAGTTGCCACTGTGTTTTAACGTTGCGCCCTAGTTTGCTCCTTCACCTTTGAAAAAAAGTTCCTCTTCTGGATGCTTAAAAACAAGAACACCTAATGTTTAACACTCGTAGCAGTAAACTCGAACAGTGCTCGTGTGCGCGTCCCGGCATATGTCCCACAAGTTTTTAGCCAGCCAAACATTTTCTTCTCAGTCGATTAAATCTGGTGTTCGAGCGATTAAGCAACGCACTTTAAACTCCGAATCTCTGTGCATTGCATAAACCTTGTATCGCCGAAAAGCCCTGTTAAATTGTTAACAGAGCACTTCAAGCGCTAATTATTAAACGAACTAAACGATAAGGGAGGGGGTACACTTTGGCATACTTCTTTATTGAGCGTGAAGGGGGAAAAGTAATGTTTTACCGAAGGACAGCCCCGCTTGCACACGCAACGACTGTAGTTCCGGGGAGAACTGCTTTTCGTGGACAAAAGAGTGGCCTCCCTTGTGACGAACGCCAAAGAGAGCGCTCGGGGCGCATTAAGCGTTGCTCGGCTTCAAAGCTCAGCCTCACAACTGCGGAGAATAACAAATGAAGAGGAGGCATAGTGAAAATACAGGAGCAAAGAAGCGTTACGCGGTGTTCATGCAACCTTTATGAACGGCTTTGCGAACTCGGCTGAGGAGAGAGAGAGAGAGGAAGGCGCCGACTCTTTCGATTATTTTATGGTGCATGCAGTTTACGACGCGCTCAACTGCGCAACCGCGCCGCCTTGATTAAAGGTCTTTTTTTTGCTGTTGTACGTGCGGGCCCTAGTGCATAGGAAAAGGTAGCCATTGGGCGACATGGGAGCGTGTGGAAGTATTTTTTAAACTTTGCTCAGTCCCCTTCGCTCCCAACCCTAACCAGAACTAATGAACGTACAATATAAAGTAAACAAAAAGTGTTCTAAAATTCTTCTAGCAAATAAATGGAGGACGCTTAGCTTCCCTTTTAAACGTGGAACGCGATCGCCATTGTATTTGTTACTGCGGAAGAGTGCAGGGCGCCCGGCCTAGGAGTTGATCCACTTAATGGTCATTTACTTTGTAAGTTGGGGGTACAATGCAAAAGTAACATTTAGGTTAGTTACAACACCAGGGACGTCTGCTCCGGTTAAATTAGGGTCTCCATAGAAATATTGAAAGCAGGTTTTTGATGCACGAATTTATTCGGTGTACTGTTTTTACGTAGAGACCAAGGCAACGCGAGCTTTTCTCAAAAATGCGTCTCGTTCATTCACAGTAGCTTTCGGAAAGGTGTGTGGGGCTCATTTATTCCTTAGACTCTAATGTCTTTTTTTAATTGGTCCGCACATTACGTGTGTTGTAATTTATGGTAACCTTTTCTTTCTAACCAAACTGATAAATATTCTTGCAAACAAGTTGTCAAACTATTCTTTAGGTTGTAGCAAGGTGATTGCACACATTGTAAAAAAACTCGCTCGCTTACGTGCAGGTTTTGCGAACATTCTTCACAGCGAAATTGGTGTTTCAAGTGGGAATACTTTCGGTTTTTGAGAAGTGTTTGGAAATTTGGGAAGTGGGTGTTGAGTATTGAACGGGTAAAGCTAGAACGTACGATGTGAAGGCTAAACACGAAAATTAGAAGAAATTTTAGACTTCGTTTCACACGTTCAAACTTTTCGCAATGAATTGTGCATACGGTTATTCCAACACGAAGTTTCGAAGTTATTTCTCAATCTTTTGCTTCTTGGAATCATCGCACCGAATCTGCCAAACTAATCCTCTTCTCATTGCCATAAAGGCAAGAAGATGAGGCAGGCTGTCAGGTATCATAAGTATAGTCTTGTTCTTCCCGCGTGTTACGCCGAATCAGTTGGTTCTTATTACGGGCCCGCGTTGTGGTTCCTTGTTAGTGTTGACTGCGTGAGTGTGTATATGTAAGAATTTATGCTACCACGCACATTTATTGTAGTGTGTGCAAAACCCGATAATTCGACTTCAGCCCCACTTTCCCTGCACAGATTATTTTCAACCTATAACATCCTTATAGACAACTCTCGTAGGCTTCAGATATTTCCACCATTATCGGACAATAAGCATGGAAAATGGTTTGTGTGTTCAATTCTTAGGGTTTCCTAAATAATGAAAAAAGCCATTTATGTCATATACACATTTTATCTACACAAACCGATGCGGCGCCTCTGAACTGTAGAAGGGATAGTCAACCTTCCGTTGTTGAGCATTGTTGCCGTTAGGCGTTCGGGGATATGTAAGCCCGGTTCATGTAAATGTGTAATTACGAATCAAGAAAATGTCAACGAAATACATACTTTCATTTACTGGTTTTATGCAGCATGTTTACTGTTGAAAAAATGAGGGAGTGTTTTTGCAACACAGTTTTACTATATATATTATACATTCTCGTTATTTGAAATGTACGATTTTTTGTATTATTTTTTAATTTACGCATTTTGTTTCTTTCTGTATATTTGATTGAAGCTGTCCTCTGTTGTGAACTCCACAGGGTCAGGAGCCCTCGTCAGGCACTCAATGCCTTTAGCTCCTGCCCCGCCAGCAGGCATTGTAACACCGTCTGCTGAAAAATAGTCTTCTTCTTCTTCTTCTCTTTTCTTTCTTCTTCTTCTTCTTCTTCTTCTTCCTGCGCCACCATAAAGCTTGAGAAACACGTGAAGCTGGCTAACACATTAGTCTTAATTTTTCTGAGACATTTGTTGAGATCCGAAATATCTGAAACGGCCACTACATCTGGAAACGGGAGAAAAGAAAATTTTGTTAAAATCAACACATCTAAAAACGCCCGGGCACCAGAGCAAAAAGCCTAATGTAGTCAGAGCTACGTGCTCACCTCGCAGGCTTAGGCGGGCACAGCGTCGTTAGTTCGCATTTCGTGTGCGTCGCAAATTTCCCATCGCATCAACTATCAAGAAGCAGATTCACTGTGGTGCGATTTATTTTGGCTTTAGTGTATGGGAAAACTTTGCGGCCGAATTCCCAGAAGAACATGTACAACTCCAAAGGCTGAGTTTCGAACACGTTCGGTCGCCTGGCCCATTACACAATGAGCGCATAAACAATCCTGGAGCAATTACTGATGGTATTACATTTAGTTTCACATAGGAGAAGACACAAAGGGTGGGGCTGTAGAACGTTTTTTTTTAATTGCGGCCCGCACACATGCTTCCCCTGCCACGGTTGGCTATTTGGCACACTTCTCAAGCAACAAATACGCTAAGAAATTCGCAACAATTTTAAAATTAGAAGATCGCTGCCTTGGCCATTCGCTTGGAGAGTCTCTACATGGTTCCGAGTTAAGCTATGTTCAGACTATTCACGCTAACAGCCATATCAGTGCGCTATGAACGTAAAAAACGGCGTTTCACGCAGTGCGGTTGGCTGAGACGTCAAATGACGACATTATTTAAAGATTCTACGACAGTTGCGACACCAGTCTGAACCCGGCCTTACACACCTAGCATTAATAATCTCTTTCGTGAGTGTGCTGCTGCTTAAGCGCTGTTGCAGAAAAAAATGTGATCTTTTACGAGTGGAGTGCTACACAGGAGGCCCAAAACAGTTTATGCTTAGAACGTCGCAGATGAATTTATACAAACTTACGGTGTCACGAAAGTGCTAATAGATTATTTTATGCATACCAGTGTCCCCTAGAGAAATAGAGTAACAAGCGCGTCTCTGAGCACCTTGAATCGGCTGGAACTCCATGTCCAGGTTCCGCCCAGTTCTCCTTATATTTGGAAACCTCTCCACGGAGGGGGCTGCATATTCCATTGATGCCATGTAGTGTTATCGAACGTGAGACCTCTACGATGCCCGTCAGCGCAGTTGATCTATTATTACTGAGTTAAGTGGCTCCACAAATTCTGTGGAGAAGATTGCGGTTTTAAAACGGGTTTACTACTGAATTAACGAAGCTAAGTACTATGTTGATAAAGGCATCAAAATTCCCACCGATATGTTTTAAAATGACCTGGCACACTCTCAAAATGAAGTAGCCAGTGCCGTAACACTAGATTTCTTTTCATACTCCACCCTGTAAACTAAACTACGGTCAAATGAGTCAAATAGGACTCACCACATTGTCTGCGTGCTTCCGCAAAGCCTAAAATGCAGGAGAGAAGTGTGAATGGACGGAAAGAGCCACGGCTTTGCATGTACGCCGAGCATATTTTTTTCGGATCCGATATTTTCTCGGCATTCTTTTCCTAAAGTGAAGCATTCTGGGTGAAAACCTTGCAACTCGCGAAGGATGAGGATCTGCTTGTGTGCATGCTGTGTTGTTACAACATCAAGTGGGGATAATTGGAAATAACGACTGGGTCACAATCGGTTAGAAATGCCGCATGTAGTTATAAGGCCGCGGGGAGGAAGTGGAATCCGTCATTCATACCACCGGTGACGTATTGCCGTGCGGGATTGGCCCATAAGCCATGAATTGGGATGCTTTTCAGAAATATGATAGAACATCTTGCAGTGGCGGGCCTGTGAGAAGGCGGCGAGTTCTCTTACAATTCATAGACACCACCCCCCTTCCCCGCCATGGTTCATTTTTCACTGCTTCCGGGAAGCGAAAACTTGTCATAATCATCTGGTGGCCGTCGTTGCTGATCCCCACATGATCGTACCTCTTCACCGTTAGCTGGAGCAAGAAAAATGCTTAATTATTCTTGTATCACACCACCGGCGATGCTATCAGACAGTGTTCATCGCCGCAATGGCAGTGTGTTATGGAACACAAGCGAACCGACAGCGTAATTATCACAAGTACCAAGGCATCCCCAAACACCCCACATCTGAAAATTTTTATGTGAAATTCAAAGATCGTTCGTAGAAATAGCTTTTGCTGCTTCACTTTCCAGCACCTCCCTGTGGTGCAAGCTGAATTTTTTTTTCAAAATTCTGTTCCGTTCCTGGAGGATATTCGTGTGTTTCTAATCCCTCATTTGCACCATACACACAGCCGAAGCTTTGTCGGTTCTTGATTTACATCTATGCTAGTTATCATATCACCAACCTGTTGTCTACGTAGCAAGAACCGATTTAGCAGCCATCAGTTAGCCCACCCTATGCTATGCTCTACCGATGAAAAGATCAGTAAACTTGAGAGGCTGCAATAAAATATTTCGGGTACCTATATGAACAGTGATTCTGGTCTTTGTCTGACGTAAAGATCCATATTTCTGCCTAATCATTTATTTTTTCCTAAAGACGTCTACAAACACTTTATGTAAATGATTTCAGGTTTTCTTCGCGTCTAGAACCACTTCCAAAGCTAGACTTATCGCCAGCACGGAGCGGTAATGCGTGATTTGGTTGTCGCTACAGATACTCCTTCCGTTTCTGCTTTCTTTTTTGATATTTCAATTTCAACTGGCTACCGAATGCGTTCATTGCTGCAAGTGAAAGTAAGCCGGGTAATTGCCGCTACACCGTTGAAATGATGTAATTCCAGCCGTCAAACAGCGCCAAGACAGGGAACGAGAAAATTGGGAGCTTGCACTCACGCGCACACCTTGAATGGCAAAGCTGGTGGAGTTTAGCATTGCCAGATACGTAGTTATATTTCGGTATCATTGTTTATTTTTATACTTGCGGTGCGAGTGATCGTCGTCATACGCATAAAAGAGGTCGTCGTCTTCTCGCTAGGGGTGGATGCAAAGTCATCCTCAGCGTTGTAGACTTCTACCAGCTCCTCGTCATAGACTGATTGACTGAATAAACTTTATTGAAGTAAAGATGCAGGAAGGGGGGGAAGGCAAGAGAAAGATTGGAGAATCACAGGTGAAACCCTTTGTCCAGGGCTCCAGTGGCTTTTGCTCCCGTCTTCGCCCGGCTGATTAGGTCTTTTTGGATCTGTAAGTTGGTGCTGACGAGGGTGGCCACCCATGATTCACGTGAAGTCAGTGGCAGGTCCTTAAGTCATCGATTCGAGGCAGTGGTTGTGGGATCTGCAAGTCGTGTCGGAAGGATTAAAACACTCCTAGCATGTCTTCTAATTATTCATAATGCTTCTAGAGAAATGCGGCGGCCTCTCCCAAGCAGGCTGTCTTTGAACTTTAGAATAAGCTCGGGATTTTTTTTAAATTCGTGGTAGCGCTTGCGATTTTTTTTGCTAGAGCCACTACGCGAGCCGCATACTGGGCGATCGCCGCGAGGCACGCGCTCACGCGAGATCGCCATTTTCTCGCCCTCGGGGTGCTGCCGGGTTTTTGTTTTGTGCTTAGCCCACTGCGCGTACCGAGGACGCTTGGCAGTGGCCGCGAGGCACACACTGACGAGGACTCTTAATTTTCTTAATATTTGTTCTGTAACGGGGAACTGACAGCTTGTACAACGGCTCTGCTGTTAACAAAAACTTCTGAGCGAGCTTCTAATTTATCTGATGGGATGGGCGTACAGCAGTAATTTCTGGCTGATGTACTTAGCGACCTCCTTTTCTAAATAATGGCTGAGCGTGTGGTCTGCGCTACCCGAGCATTAAGGATTAAAAAAAAGGAAGTTGGAAAAAGTGCTTCAGTGTGCTTTTAACGACACTTCCTTAATTCTACTTAAGGGGCATGGCAAAGATCAGCAAGGAAGGACAAAACGTCATATTATAGTCCACACATCACTTAAATAGATTCATCAAATAGCGCACATTTCCTACGCTAAAACAATTTTTTCTAAACACATATCAAGTATTTAGTTGAGACAGAGCACTACTTCAATGACCGCATTAACTTTATTAAGAAAAGGGAAAAATTGAGTTAACAACTTTTTATTCGCAGAGATATATTCCTAATGTTTACAGTCGCCTGCTTTCGTTGAAATCACACCCGGTGCTCATTTACAACAAAACTCCCGGGCCATCTTCACTAACGTGAAACCTTGCGAGAGGCGAAATGTGCAGTGTGTAAATGCATTCTTGGTGCCTTGGCGTTTTTCCCTCAGAGATGAAACCGTTAGTGGGTAGAGGCTTGCTGTAAAAGTGTCGTGTCTTTAAAGCACGAAGTGTTCTTTCGCGAGGCGGTGGAAAAGGAGTGTCCAGGTGTTGTCTTTTAGTATCTACTACGTTCTAGCGCGATACATTGTAAAATGAGTGTCCCAATGTTCAAGCACCATGACTACATGAAGCGGACGACTACGACAGGAGACGCCGATTGCCCGAGCCCCTGAGCGGCTTCGCACCTAAAAATTGGGGACCTAAAATGTCGAAATCGAAGCGCGCTCAGCGCATGAGACCTGGTATTAGCTTTCTCGTGTTTCTTTGAGCTTTACATGTGAATTCTGATTGGAAAATGAGTAGAGTCCTTCCTTAGCCCGCGATAACGAGGAATGGCCTGTGAAGGTCGACTAGTAGTTTTGAACGCACACTGGGTCAACAAGGAACACTAATGTACTACGCCCAGATGAATTATGCTTCCCTTGAGGAGGGGCAAGAATAAAACAGTAAAATAAAAATACAAAACCGCGTCATTTTGCCTAAACCTCCATGGGCTTGGAAGATCACGGCTACGGCTAAGCGAAGGTCACGCGTAGGCACTTCCGCGTTCATCTCGGGAGTGCCTCTCAGTGCGTGCTGCTCCATTCAGGTTCCCGAATGTATTCCTTCGCCATGCAAAGCACCTCCTACCCGGATTCACTGCAGGAAGTCGAGTTTAGCAAAAGTTCCGGAGGCCAGAGAAATGTTACCAAGAAGGTAACGGGGGGACTGCCTCCCACGGCGATGCGGCGATTACCGAATACTCTACCAGAGGCGTACTTGAAATCCGATTACATCCTCTTCTCCTGCTGGCCCTCCAATGAGATGCAGCACCCCGTGTTCCCGCAAAAGCACGTGCCTCATGTTCCCGCCGAACTGCACTCCAATTATGGCTGTGATTACGCATCGCTATGCGGGACACGCGTTGCGGTAATCTCTCCCCGGATAGCGTATCCGGCATAGGAGGTTCAACGACATTGTGAATGGTGGTCGGGTTTGCACTAAGGGAAATCTTCAAGCAGATGAAACCGAGCAGGCGTCTCTAGACTGAAATACTCAAATACGTAAGATAATTTCTTGCATATTCAAGCATTTATAACTCATTATTATCACTTTTTATTATCTCATTATTATCACGTCAGCGAGCGGAGTGGGTCAGGAAAAAAATGCGTGTTAAGGACATATTAGTAGAAATTAAGAGAAGAAATGGACGTGGGCAGGGAATGTAATGCGAAGACAAGATAACCGTTGGTCATTAAGGGTAACAGAGTGAATCCCTAAAGAAAGCAAGTGTAGCAGGGGGTGCAGAAAGTTAGACGGGCAGATGAGATCAAGAAGTTTGCAGGGATAAACTGGTCGCAGTAAGCACAAGACGGAGATAATTGGCGAATAATGAGAGAGGCCTTTGCCCTGCAGTGGGCATAGATAGACTGGTAATGGTGATGTGATGATGATGATGATGATGATGATGATTGTCACTCTAAGACTTGTTGTTCTTGTATGCGTTATTAGAAAAAAAAATATTTTGTTTAGAAAGGACAACCATAGCGTACGCTCCCTTGTATTTTCGTATGCTTCTATTTGGCGAGCTGTATTCTTCTTTCAATTCTATAAAATATTTGAAGCGTTTAGCACAGCAACCATTCTGATTTATCCGGTGGGAACACTTACGTGCCTTTGTTTGCGTGGTTTGAAACTTTTGAAACCAAGCACGCATACTTAGCTCACTCCTCTCTACTATGTTCACCTGTGAGATTAACAAAGTTCCGCAACAATAGAATGAAAGAAGATATCAGCCCACATTTTTTGTCATGCGATATTTGGATTATGCATAGCTTGACTAGAGGCCAGTAAAGAATTATTGGTTAATCAAAAATCTCTGCGTCATTCGCCACCGTATAGAGGCTTCTGGGCTCAAGGTTGTGAGGAATAGGAAGATACATCAAGCTGAAAAATATAGCAAAAAAACAATTATGACACGTAAGTACGTCGCCGCAGTATGTGATTGAGAAAGAACTGTCCAATTGATGAACCGATTTGCCGATATTGTGCGCCACTATGAACCCGCCGCTGCGTCACTGGTCGGGCTTAGGCTAGAGTGTGAAGCTCGGCGCGGCTCAACCAGATGCCGCTGAGTGTGCCGATGAAGTCTGTGGTCATTCATGCCGCAAAACCGAACGGCTAGGCCAGTATCATGGGAGCCGCCTTATGCCGCCCTGAACCCTACGCAGCGGTAGGGACTGTCGCGCCGCTGTCTGACGGCAGTAGCGATAGTGCAAAGCTCGGAACGGAACGTTCCAAAGCCCCATCAATGTCCAGTGAAACGCAACACCGCCGAGTCACCTCTGCATGGGTCATTGATCGCTTCACATCTAGTAGAAAGATTAGGAGCCGTATATTTGTATAGACGCCAACGCTTGTCGACATAACAAGGCTTTTTTGACGAATGTGTGAGATACTGCTATCGCAATAAAAATTAATACAAAAATTTCGTTAAGGTTAACAAAGTGTACTGTTGGGCGAGTTAGTAGTGCATAGTAAAAGATGCTACAGCGCATCGTCTTTCTATGTCCGTGTTTTGTTTCGCGCTACAGCATCTTTTACTACGTTAAGGTGTTTACTTGAGGTGCTCACTTTATGTTCTGCATTCATATTCGTAGTGATGCTACGTGCATAAGATAAGTGTTTATACTAAAGAACTAGATCGTAAGAAGTGGTGTACAACGGTAATCAACTGGAAAAAGGAAGAAGAGGAACTCCAGCAACCCTGACTAGTAAGTATTTTTTGCTGCAAGAAGGCAAATGTTTACTATTGCGTCTAACAATTTCAATACAACGCATTCATGTTTGTACTGACACCGTCATTTTTTTCAAACTACGGATGATAAACACTATTTACAACCTAACTTGCTATAAAACGTTTGCGTGCCGTAAGTAATGAGAAGTAAAGACATGCGTTGGTCAGTCATGCACTGCTAAGAGACGCTACTGTTTTTTTTATGGTCGATGTTTGTCGTTCTTTTGGGTGGACAGGTGAATATTTGCATTACCTGCAACGCACACCTGGTATTAATTTGTTTTGTTTACACCAAGAAACTGGCCAGAAAAAAAAGTGTCCAGATAGACCACGGCACCCATGATTTCAAACCTTGCTAAGCCACCTTACGAGAGGACGGTGTGGAGCAGACGCTAGATTGTCTACCGCGTCAAGAAGCTTAGTTTTTTTTACACGTTCGGCACCGTCTTGAAAATATTGTGTATTTCTCATGAATTTGATTCTCTCTAGCAGAAAAATTTCTGGCGGGAGATTGTGTTGTTAAAGAAGAGAAATTTATAGCCGCTCATTTTGACATCATTTCTATTACTCCACCGAGTCTGGTAAATCATAAGATGTAAAGACACATGGGCCAACTGCTTTGATTACTTTTCTGAAAGAATGACGTGCCTATGGTTAGCGTAGCAGACAACTGTATAAGTTCACTTGAATAAGCCCTTTGGGTAATACAGGTATTTGTTTTAGGTATGTCGAATACTTGATTACCACAAGCTCCTGCCACCTGCTCAAGTGCTCTTGGCATTCGAATAACATATTCGGACGTCTTTCAGATGGCGGAAATATGCAAATTTATTTCGATGGAAGGCGTGTCAGGAGGCTGAATATTTAAATGATGCGCCATGTACACAGAGAGTACCACTATACAAATTCATGGGGATATTCGACGACCGCGAAAAACGCCAGATGGTCGTACCTTGCTTGGGAAGTCTGGGCACGTTCTTCAAGAAAAGTTCCCGACAAAAAAGCTTTTGCATATCTTTATATGTTGTGCTCTTTTCTCGAGACACTTCTTCAACATAACCAGATAGTTCGGTAAATTTTATGCTAAGGTGTGTGAAAGAACGAAATCAGCAACAGCATGCACAAGAAAAGCTGAAATAGATAATTTCTGCGCTTATAACCCGTTAGGCATTCTATGGCAAAGCGCTACAATTCAGTGAGCTTCGTCTAGAGGTTTGATATCGCAGTACAATTTTCTGTGCACTTAGCTGGCCCAAGGTGATCTGGGGCTACAGAAATAGAGCTAAAAACATTGTTTCCAAACAGCGCAGAAGGCACCCCTTAGCGGCCGCCTGTTAAGGACTACGTAACCAACAGCTGTAGCCCATTCCTAATGAAGAAAATGATTTCTACCTGAACCTGAATGCTTGCTAACTGCTACCTCAGCTAATCGTCACATTTTGAACGGCTTTCCAGAGACCCCTGGCTTGACGTTTTGCATGTTATGTAAATTGAGATTTAAGGCAAGCACAGCTAGAGGAAATTAAATTCCAGCAACAGTTATGACTGGGTGCTGCTTTAGCACTGGACATAAGTATATGTGCTCTCACGGCGTTTCAGTTACTCCTCAGGAAAGAAGGCGGCAGCGTCCTAATGGATTTCAGGGGCAACAGGGGCGGCAAGAAAATGACGTCATGACGCGGCAATAGGGTCGGTGAAGCCTTGTCATTATGTAAACGCAGCCTGTTGCCAGCAGGCACCCTGTTGCTAAAACCCAAAGCTGACAAAAAAGTACAGAAAGTAAGCGCAGTGGGCGGTGCGTGTGTGTGGTGGGAGGGGGGGGGTGGAGGCAGGCATTCACAGCATCCGTCGCCGGTCCTAAGCGGATGGCGCAATAGGGGGTCACACGGGGCGCATGCCTGCGCGTTCGAAGGGCTCGACAACAATGTGCACCCCTCGGGATCAAATCGGGTTGAAGATTGCTTTTTCTCTATCTCGGCCCCGCTCCCCCAGCGAGATCTTTCTGGTGCTTTCCTTTCTTCGTCCTCTCTTTGCTCTCGATTCCATCCACTCTGAAGGGTGCGACGAATTCGATGAGCTGCGTAGACGCTGCAGAACCGAAGGAATATAAGGCGGGCGGCCTCCATAGCAGACTTTTTATTCTCAGATGCCAGTAACATTGATGAGATATCACCACAGATAAAGTATCGGCGCATCCAGATATCGGCGTTGTTTTGTACCATAGTATGCGATTGGGTGTTCTACAACACCAAAGCTACATCTCCGCGGTGAAGTAGGCTGCAATAGAGGGCTACAGAATATGTAGATAGCCTGCAGACCTTTACCGGCGGCTGAAGTTTAGTCACACCTGCATGTGTACTTTTGTCGCCGTATAAAAACAGCCGGACCAGAAGTGTGGACCGTACTACTGCCCTTGATCTCAGCAATACAATCCTTCAGCAGCTGTGCGTGAATAAACACACGCATTTTTTTACACTGTTGCGTGTAAAAAAAGCAGAGGGCGTATGGAAAATATTTATTTACCCGTGGTGCAGATATAATTAATAGCTCCGGTATGTCAATAAAATAGGATTTGTACGTGCGATGACACGTATTAGTCCTGCCAATGCAGAAAACGTTGCGAGCTTACATTAGCTACTGGCGAATATTACCAGGCATACTCTCTGAAATTGCATCATGATGTATGGAGGTTTGTCCTGCCGCCACTCGCAGTGCTAATGAGGCTTCTGTTTGTAGCACTTAACTCTGCTTTGCCCAAATGCCACAGTAGACCTCCAACACATTTTTTTCATGGCATTAGAAAAGTTTTCAGAGTATGCGGAAGCGCGTTGTATCTCTTTATCGTAAGAGCACTAACTGCTTTGCGAGTTACGTAACTTAGCGCACGTCGAGTTCCACACATCGAATAGCGCGCATCAGTTGTACAGGTAAACGCGACCTGTGCGTGGGTAAACAATGGCATATTGGTACAGCCCTCTAACGGTTTTGAAAGGTCTATTCTATAACATTACCACTAAAATCATAGTTGAATAGCAGGGAAATTTTTGTTGCTTGCGTTCATTGTCAGTAGTTCAGAAGCCCTGAATCCATCAGATGTACTTACATTCCTTCCAAACATTTGCGTTTTTCTAGGGCACACTGAAGAGAACTCTGAAAATCACTTTTGTCTTCATCGCATCTTTATACAGTTGTTTGGTGTTACGGCCTTCTGATAATGTGCTTCACGACACCTTTTTCGCTCCTTTTCAGCATGATCAAACTGAAGGCGTCTTGTTGAGCAAGTCGTCATTTCAGGTGCAGGCTCAGGCAAAGCTGGCTATTTCCGAGCAGCAGTGGCTACCACTCAGTGTGCATTGAGCCTCCTGGTTGGGACACTGTTCCTCACGAAAATGCAGCCGCGCATTATCGCAGGTAATTATCGCATATATTAAGCTAGACGTCAAGTACTGCCGTAACACTGAAGGAACGTGTCACGAGCAGTCGGAACACCGCGTTTATTCTGACCTACAACCAAAATCTCCGATTCCATGAACGGTGATGGGGGTGGTTATGAGAATAGATGAGGTGCGACATGATGGTGGTAATGGTCCTGAGAAGCACACGGAACGGAAAGTTATTTCGACATGAAAGTATCAGGCACTTTGCATGTGTCCTTATAGCGGGCACTAGCACAGCCCCAAGAAGGATACGCACAATATTTGTATACGGAAATGTGTGAAAATGTTTTCCATGTACGAAGTACACAGGTGCTACAACGCAGTAAGCGTGTTTTTCGAAGGTTGAGCCTCATGAATCAGAACGGATTTTTACATAGCGTGGGTAGCTTTGGGGGAATATTTTACAACATTGTACATAAAAATTCTGAATGATATTTATGTGTATTACATTCCCTTGTTAGCAGTCACATGACGAATTCAAGCAAATGGGGGTACTAGCCTCGTCTGTTGCCCCGTTCGGATGCGCAATGACATTTTAGTACATTCACATCTTGGTACCACGCTGTCGTCACACCTGAGCCGCAGTTTCACCACAGGGACCGTATGGCACTTTCGGACTAACAATCGGCAACAAGCAAGGCAGTGCCATTAAGCTGCTTGAGTGCATTTGAGCCTCATTAGGAATGTTAGCGGTCCAAACAATGGCCGCTTTCTAACCGGATGCTTGGGATTACGAAAACCGCACTTCGCTCATTTTAACATAGAGCGAAAGGGGAAGCAAATGGACGAGAAAGTACGGACGAAGAGTGCTCCCTTTGAACGTTTTACGATAGTTCTGACACATTTTTTGAATACCAGCGCTTTATGCAAGTTACAAGCCGATTAATATTACCAGCGCCGATAGATTCGAGAGACTATTCTCTCGCGTCTGGGGGGCTTGAGCAAAGGAGTAATGTTACGGCTGGTAACATTAAAAAGGAAATGTTGTAGATATAAGGTTGAATTAGAGTGCTCGAAATTGACATGAAGAATAAAGCGTATAACCAAAATAGACTCTGGATCGTCAACTTGTTCCGCCTAGACAAACAGCGATGTATCTTCTGTGCCCTACAGCGGTAATTCAAAATAGAAGGAAGCGAACTGAGCGAGTTCGTATAAGATCATCGCAAAAAAACCGTGCAAAAACGAACACGTTGGAAGAATAAATGCAAGACCCATAGAGGGTAGTTTGGCGGAGTTGCTACGACGAATTAAACATGAATGCGGTAGGGCAGGCGCAACAAGACATCGATGTGGGCGAGTTTGTGGAACATACTGCAGAAACAATAACGCAAAAGACGGGACGAAGGATCACAGTGCATTAGCGCCCGTATGTTTTACTGTGTTCCTTCGTCGCGTCTTTAGCGCTATCGTTTCTTCGGTAGGACGCAAACTCGCTAAAGAACCACTCAAAAGCGGAGTGGCTCCTAGACGTGTGTAAGGCGCGGCGTGCGATAGAGATGCATTTTATGGTAACGGACAGGAGCATGCTACCGTATATTTTTAAATCAATAAGTGCCGTTGTAGACTATGAAACTCGTGGGAAAGTACCTCGTGGACACTTAATTTAGCCCATGTCCTGCGATAACTAAAGATGCACACCCAGTTCCACTGGCCCCTGTAATCCTCATCTAAACACGCGAAGAATTACGGAATTTCTGAAAACTACCGTTTATTCCCGCAGTAAAACGCCAAACTGTGGGAAAAAATTTAGAAATGGCAGCACTGGCTCACAATAATGTGCATTGCCTGCATACGGTTGCCTATTTTCTCAAGGCTTAAATCCCATTAACACCTGAATGGAAACAGCCTATCGCGGAAGCGGAATAAATGGCGCTCGCGGTGACTAACCCAACCGACGGGGAAGCCCCGCGCATGTTTTTCTTGCTCTACGACATATTTCTTTCACCCCGATGAACGCGGAACGTTAACCACAAGGGCAGTGGAGGGACCCGACCCACGGCTCCCCGCAACGCGATATATTCAGGAGGCGAAAAGGCCCGAATGGCCTACTTTCACTTTTTACCGACCCCGCATTTACGATGAAATTCCGTGTGCTGACACCACCCTCGCCCTCCCTCCTTCCCTTAACCCCCCAGTGCATCCCATCCTGACCCGTGCGCTTGCCTTCGGGTCTCCTGGCCTCCAGACACAAGGCCACTCAACTGGTCGAAATTGCTCTGACCAGCCACCCCTTACGCAAAGCAGGTTCCCTCTCAGCTTTATACTATCTTTCATTTCGTGTTCAACAAGATAGCAAAATAGGCATGAAACAAAGGCCATTTAGGATAATAGTAGTAATATAAGGTGGAAAGGAATGTATTCCAAGCTGTCGCATTAATCAGGTGCGATGTTATGCGGAGAGGGAACATTACTTCTCTCCTTCTGGCGGTGAGTCAGACCAGCCGTATTTCATCTCTTAGAGCGGTGGTGTGAGTTCTTAAAAACACGTGCAGAAATAGAAGAAAACGAGGTTCAAACGGAGCAGTATCTGGGGAGCAAAACAATGCACGGCTTCGTCGGGCCATGCAACAAAATTTTAAAAAAGCAAAGACAAAAGATTAGGGACATGAAGTTTCAGAATAGAGCTACCAAAAAAACCGGATCATTCCGTGCACGAATGAAGGATATTTAAGATGAACGCATGACGACTTTCCTTTCATTCTTCCGAGTTCTTTGTATTGTAGGTTAGATGAAATTAGAAAATACTGAGGGCGTCACTGGGAGTGTAATTTTTGCGTCTCTAATGCATTTAGAGGGTCTTGGAGGACAGTTTCTGCTCGGCGTAATTTACCTTTTGCCTAACCATCTAGCCTACGAAGGAGGAGGTATTGTTTTTCTGTTACACAGCATGGGTAATCCAGTGTGTAAAAACAATAAGACGAAATAATTTTTTATTCCTCTGCTTTAGTATTACCTCCTGTGCCCTCTAATGACAGCCATAACCATTTGGGCTAACTTTATTGTTATTCGTTTTGATGAAACGCGGAATAAGACGTGTGGTTTGGTTTTTTCTTTCTTTTTGCAACCCCTTTTATTTCTCGGATATTAATGTTCTTCTACGTTTATGCTACGGCGAAGCGATAAACGATGCTTCGGCGAAAGGTACGCTCATAGCGTCGGTTATCACGAAAAAAAATCGTGGTTTTGAAACGAAGCCTACCTAGGAGCTACCGCTAACTCATGCAAGGCAACCGATGTCAAAAGGTGGGAATTATAATGTAGCCTACGTGTTCATCACCTCAGGTCACAGAACACTGTAGGGTAAACGGCTACTTGAGGACCTTGCAAGGATAATCTGAGGTCACTGGCTCAAACCATGTTAATTATCGCTATTGCCGGATGAATGGGAGGCGGTAGGTCGAACCCACTCTAATGTCAAAGCTCTGCTTGCGGGTGCACAAACACACCGCGCGATGTTTTTGTGCCTTTAACCACTTGTGCCCTCGTCGTTTCCGGTGTCCCCTTCCACGGTGTCTCGCTAGGTTTCTATGTTTTTATCGTAGCAACCCCAAACGGGAGTAACGGGCCAGCGGAAGTCACGCACTGAACGACATCATGAAACGAAGTTACTTTTTTATGATTCCACATGGGTTTCACAAGCTGACGTCACTCATGGCATAATTGTTGCGTTGTGAAGAAGCAGCGGAAGTGAAGCGCAAGGATAATGCCCCAGAAGTGTCAGTGAAAATGGCACTAAAATTTCTCTAATTCTCTCGTTAACCGCTAATTAACACTCTACTAGCACCTGTACTTATCGTTACCGCCACCCATGAGATAATGAATGGTCGTTTGTTTTCGCCATTATAAAAGGGCAATAGATTGCTCCGATTTGTAGTCGCCAAGACAATAACAGAAATTCAGAACCCGAAAGGAATATATCATGTAAAAGAATAGAACAGAAGCTCTCGTCGGTACAAGGTTGTTGCACGCGTTAAAGAATTACTGATGTTGTTATTATTCTTTGACCGCCACTACAGCGGCCCCAGAATGGGGAACGTGTGTCACATTTCATCTTAGATTTAATCAGGATTCTTGCTATTTTAAAATAGATGGACAGAGCTTCTTGGTTTTAAGTTTCTTGTTTTGGCAGCCACCTAAACAAAAGGGCATATTTGTTCGCGGGCATACGTGCAAGAAGCACAGCGTTTGCAACCAGGATAATCGATCGGAGGAAACCACGAGTTCCCCCCCTTCCCCACGTATCCCATCTTCACAAAAATCTCGTCACCGCGAGAACTTGCGAAGGTGAAAAATCCTTCCTCTGCCAAAATGATGGATACTATTACAGGAAGCATTTGCAAATACCGTGTTTTTGCTGTAAAGCGATGCGTCAAAAATGTTTAGGTATGTTCGTAACACCATTTTAGATAAAAAAACCCATATGATGCAGCTTATTCCCGAATGTTTCTCATTTCGTATTTTTCTCTAGCAAATCATGAAAGCTACTAAGAAATAGCTACAGCGCGAAAAGGAACATGAACACGAGGAAACGGGACGGGGGCTGTCTTCTCGCGGAATTTATTACGAGAAACTCGCAAATTCTATACACACTTATCAAGTTAAGAACAGAAAAAAATAAAAATTGAAATGTAAATACAGACCACACATACAAAGAAAACAGGACACATCACTGAATAAAAAGTATCTAGCACTTAGCGCAATCTATATAAATATACCAGGTTATGTTGTATCCGAATTACACAACGTGTTAGAAAGAGTATAAATACATACGTGATTGATGACAACCTCACAGGCGCGTGTGAAAGGTGCAAGTTTCTTCATAAAAAATTCAGCTAGCAGTCAGCGCTCGTCCCGTCGCTTCCTTCTGTCTTTTTTGCTCTTCGCGCTGTACGTTTCTTTACATAAACTACCATAACGCCCAAGAGTACAACCTGTTAAGCGGGAAAACTACATTCAAACACGTCGATATAAAGTCATCCGTGAAGAAATGTGTGCACTGAGAACACGTTGCTGATGGTACCAACGAACAATTATTTCCTGTCTTCTTGAGGCAGATTTATGCGGCACACAGAGAGGGATACTGCCCATGCTTGGACTTGTATGACAATACGCGTCCTAAGTTAATGCAAGCAAAAAAAATAATAAAAATCTCCACAAAAAATGCAGCTTTGCAAGGGAAATCGCAGAATCATCTGTGTGTGAACATTTCCAGGACGGCGGAGGGACGGGGCTACATTTTTGAACAAGAAAGGCATCATTGATGAGTTTCATGACAGTGCGGAGGATCGCCAAAAACGGCGCAGACGACTGTCTCGTGGACACGAATAATGGAGACTGGTATTGCGCTGGCCGCGTGCAGAAGCTATGGTTGGACAAAAGTCTACATGTTTGGCAGACAATCAAGCTCGGAGGGTTGGCCTGACAGACATCACTCGAACAGAAAGAAAACAGAGCATTGTCGTACATAGTCCTATCGCCCTTGTTTTAAAGATCCGGTTGCCCTCTTTTGAATGACCCCTTCTTTGAATAAAATAATTGGTGCAGAAGTACACCGACAACTTGGCTGCGTGAACAGTATTGAGAACAATACCAAGAATATGCAGTCCCATTTTCCTAGTCCATCTTCTCTAGATTGTGCAAGAACCTCTCCCATGGATGTTATACATACTGCAATGAAAACAAACGGCTTAACTTTAACTGTGGACAGAGAAAAGCTGAAGATATCAAGCGCTTGTGACGCATTTATTTCTAGTTAACGGTACCCTTTGTAATGGGAGCCACTGGTCAAAAAAATTGTGCATTTTTCTGTTGCGCTCCACGGCTTCAAATTATTGAAAAGTTAGCCGTGTCGTTTACAAACATAAAGACGTGGCTGCCGGGTAGGTTTGACATCAAACCAACTATTTATTTTACTTTATTTTAATTGTAGGGAAAAGAATGCATCCGGATTGCATTGCGTATCTCGTATTGTATTGTATTGTATTGCATTGTAAGCTGTATTGTAACAAAATACATTGTAGCCTAACTTCGTTTTGTGTATTTATGTTGAATTGCGTTGTTTCTGCAATTTCTTCTATTCCAGTATGTATGAGCCGTTTCGCCGGCAGCCTTCCCGATTATTTTTGCGGTTCCAAATTGCCAGTGTTTCCTACCATTCAAACAGAGCATACATCCCAGCTCAGAAGCGCGCCGGGTTTATAATGACTGTTGTGCAAGAACCGAAGCGTGATTATTATTAGAAAACACTGCGCCTTCATGCAGAAGGTGACAGTTAAAAACGGTGTAATATAGAGCAAAGTAATCAGGGAAAAAAAACGTGGTCAACCTCCCATGTCCAGGATACCGAGCAAGGACGAGTCCTTTACCGCCTGTTCCATTAGCACAGCTTGATTTTCACGGTCGGAGCTGGTCAGCAGCCTCTCCCACATCTCACTGCAAGCAGTGCTGGTTAGTTGGGGAAGTAGGGGTGGTGCGTTTGGGCATGGAATCACGAGGTGGATTGTGTCTAGTGGAGTATTGCATAGTTGACAATTATGAGGGTGGTGTGTAGGTGCAATATGGGGAACGCATGTACAGTTGTAGTGGTTATCTGTTTCTAGGCGTTACCAGGTGTGCGCCACGTGTATCGCCAGTGCGTGGTGGATGATATTTGTGCGGAATTGGTTGTAGCTGGTTAGAACGGCTCCAATGGTAATAACGGGTTGATGTCTTGGTTGGTGATTCGGTTGCTGAGGATAGCCGGTTGTGCATCTCATGGGCTGTGTAACATAGACTGCTTCATTTCCGGTAGGCCGGTGTGAGCAGGAGTCCATATTTTTGTGATTATTAGTTGAGGGGAAGTTTTGCAGTAGGTAAATTGCTGTTAGAGAAGCTTGTCCACGGCGGTGGTATACGCATGCCTGGAGAGAGTAGGTAACAATCGCTACGGTGCGTTGACTGCGGCGCATGGTAGCACAATGAGCTGTGGGGATGGATTCATCGGTAGTGGAAGATATTCTGTGAAATGGGGTAGCAGTCATTGCAGTATTGTAACTCGGGAGGCCACACTTGCGGTGTGATGTTCAGTTAGGTGCGCGCAGTGAAGGTGTGTCGGATGCGTCGATCGATGTCGTCTTCTTCGTAGCGGTCACACACGGACTTTTTTATGCTCCTGTTTTGAGTTGGGTGAATGCGTCTCGGAATGGGGGTGATGTTAATCTTTTGACCTATGGGAAGCGGGATAAAGTGGAGCGTGTCTTGGGCTGTTGGGGTGTCATGTTTCATGAGAGCGAGCGGTGTCGTTGTTTTTGTGTAATTTGAAGGCGATGGATTTTAGTCGTGCATTGTGCTTCAAGGAGCTCCACAACGTTAGTGAGTGCCCATTTCGCGCTCACGGTGTTTATATCTCCAGAGTGAATAAATGAAAGCAAAACAAATTTTTACATAGACGTTTGAATGTAAAACAACTGAAATGCTCATAACAAGTCGTGTGTAATGTGAAATGCAAAAACTATCTTAAATGCTCTTGTCACGAACACTCTAGCGCAATTTCTTTAGCGCAAGTATGCATAATACGATGAATCTGCCGTCCTGATAGCAGTATCTAATATGCTTATATTTCCCGTCCTCCAACAGCACCCACACATCCAGGCATCTGATAAGGAGCAGTAACAGCGGTGAGTGAGCCCTAGTCCTGACGGCTGCAAGCCACAGTAATGCACAACATCTGCCAAATACCTAAACTGCACAGGGAGCACTGGCTGAAAGCGCAACCGTCGAGGCGGCCACCTGGAAAGTTGCGATATAATCGATCCGCGTTGCTATTTTATTTTCTTGTATTCTCTTTTTTTGAAATTTTTTTGTATTTATGAACGCTCTCGGTGCGTTGGTGAACATCGCTTGTTCATGACGGTAGTGCGGAGGAATAAGTAAAAATGTTACGAGTCTCTATTGCAGATTGCAGAAAGAGATGGGAAGCTGAATCGAGCAATTGTTCATCTACGAGAACGCACACCAGCTGCCAGGGTGAACAGAATGCAGGAGGGATGCACAGGTAATACGCCGAGAAATGCTCTCGGTCAGCGCGCAGAGGTATAACAAAAAATTATAGCATTGTTTATAGTGTGCGTTCCATATGTGAACAATAAACGAGCTCGCGGCCGCGATATGGCTGCAGCGAATCGCTAGATGAACAGAGCGTACATTGGAGCTACGCTGTTGCATGGCCCTTTTTTGTTGCAGATTTCTGCTAGCGCTCTTACAGCTTTCCCTTGTTGCAGATTCGTGATTGGTTTCCTTTGGAGCCTTTCATTTTAGACTGGCCCTGTTTCATGTCCTCTGCTACATTTCCACTAAAAAAAGGGGGATTTTGAATTTCTATTTTGTTTTCGGATCCAGGTAGGGCTTTCGGGCTTTAAAACCGCAGGCGCATGGTTGTGGCTATTTTTTCTTTTCGAATGTCCCGCGCCTACTTAATTCTTGCTACTGCTTACTTGGCCAGTAGACGGCCTCAAACATTTATTAATAAAGTACAAACAAACAGAACTTCTGATGAAAATGTTCGCTTCTATTAACCTAGCCGTGCTCCGAAGTTTTGGCCATGGAAGTTGCAACCATAACCTCTTTTTTTTTATTTCAACACCCTTATTGTTTTTGCTCCAGAAAACAAGATCACAGTGACTTATTCATGCTGCTTAGCCTAAAACGATGTTCCTGAAAGAATAAATGATTACTCGCTCCGCCTCCCGTGCAAAGTACGAGACAAAATGAGACCACCTCTGCCGAAAGTCGATTTTTGCTAATGCTTGTTGCTGTGAGTAACTTTCTTTTTCTTGCAGGCTTTGCATCATAATGGCGGCTTTCTTCAGATTTTACTTTATCCCCTTCTGTGTTCCAATGGCACCTTCGAGCAGCCGAGCACACATTTGATTAACGAATGGACTTCTATAAAGATTGACAGATTGGTAATGAGATTCACAAAATCCGGCAATATAGCTCTCAAGATATTCGAATAAACCATTGCTAAGACGCAATAAATGGCAGAAATCAAACTACGTTTCACAAAAACTTTGTTTCCCCTCCCGTCTAAAGTGATGCGAGTGGCGCTAACTGCCAACAATTAAGGTTTCGACCATGTCCACCTCGACAAAACGTGCGCCCGAAGCTCTCTTACTGCTTCAAGACGTACGCTCTGTATCACTGCACCGGGTGCACATAATAAGTTTTGGCTACTGAGACTGAGTAACCTTCTTCAAAATAAGAAAAAGTTACTTTTTTTCATTTCAATTTTATTTTATTTTAATCAATAAGCAGTTTTTTTAGAGAAGTTCGGTGAAAGATAGCAATTCTTGTCGTCCAGAACGCGCTAGTAAACGAGGATAGGCTGCACCAACTCCTGATATATAATGTGTAGGCTTCCATTCGTTTACAACTATTGCATTGAAATACCTATGTACCTTTTTATTATGTTGAAAGCAAGAATGGCAAAACTGTTTGGCTCAAAGCGGGATATCTATACTTTAGTTGCACTTACAATACTAAAAGTATTCGTGTAGCCTGGTTGTATGTATTATTAAAGGACCACGCAGACAAGACACAATTTGTACAATGTCCTCGAACTAGCCTTTCGACACCTCACTCGGCTCTACTGCAGCCTGAGAGCCGCTTTTAAAGCGGGGAAACGAAATAAATATTAAAAATATTGCAGAAATTGCGCTACAGTCACGGAATACGGGCACGAGTGACGCGATAGACAGCACAACTAGGATAATAGTTACCGGCGTGTTAGTAGCACATTAGCGTAGAGCAGTGTATAAAACGAAACACTAAACTACCCTGTCATGTTAGTTCGCGGCGGCTTTTGTTTGAGGCCGCCAATCACAGCAACAGGACTCCGAGATATCATAAAAACTTCGCCACAAAGTGCAGGGAGTCATCACTGCTTCGTTTGCTTTCATTGATATCAATAGTATCCGTCTGAATATTGCGATTAAATTATCTTCACTATCGGTACGAATGAGTCTTTTACAATCAACCAACTATCACTGCGTTTTCATGGCTCATTCAACAATTCACAGGCTCAATTTATAACTACAGAAAATTAGCACGTGGCATGTGTTGGCGGTGTATAACCGCAATCTTTGAGGGGCAAAATCACGCCATATTTCACGGTTTTATATAAAAAAGGTATCGTGTAAACTACGTCTGTCATACCCGGGAATATAATCCTTGCTAACTATGAAAAAGGGGTATAGATGTTGTGTTTTTCCAAAGCTGCAGCTGGTTGGCACTTCTAAAGTTCAGGTTACATGAGTGAAACGAAAACGTTGTAAATTGGGTGGAGGAATTTTTCTAAGGGCACGCAACAAAACCAGTGGAATTAGCGGACTTTCCAAGAAATTCAGCAACTACGTCCTAAAATCTGATCCGTCAATCCGTCCGAGGCAGCGCCACCAACGAACGCAGCATTTTGTAGATTCTGGTTTTATCCTGTTAGCGCCTTCTCCTAGTAGCCGCTGCTTATTGACTTCTGCTGGAGTCACGAATTTTTGCATGTGCACGTACAAGTGAGCATGCGCACTGTTTTGTATAGCGTCATGCTGCAAAAAATAGGCACATAATTTCGAAAGCGCCGACGGCAAGAAAATTGTCATTGTTCAAAGGAATTCGGGTCCTGAAAGTTTGCGAAGCATGTGTAGCAAAAACCATGCCAAAAGATAGTTTTAAAGCAGCGAAGCCCTAACCACGCAATGTTTTGTCACACTGAACGGAACTCTCGTCCAAAGTGTCCCGAAAGCGTGCAGTGATTTAGGAGGAGGAGGAGATAGCCTTTATTACATTAGGAAGACGCTAGGTCAAGTGGGGGAAGTGGGAGTAGAGGCTGGGATATTCGAGGCTTGGGACATCTTGAAAATAAACCGTTCAAGTTAAAGCTGGTTGGCTCCTTAAGGCGGAAGAGGCCACGTGGGATGAGGAGAGCAGGCTCACGGCTCTAAACTGCTCGCGCTAGACCGCTTTCTAGAGAGTAGTGCGCAATTAAAGTCAGCGTGGAGGGTTCCAGTGTTCGAGGGTCGATGTATGAGGAGGAGGCATTTGGAGGAGGCTTGAAGTGTGTAGTCACAAAGCTTGTCTGAGCTTGCAACAGAAAGTATGAAATAAAAAACATGAAATCGTTCAGCCCAGTGAACGCGTATGTCCCATGAACGTAATTGCTTTTTTTTATTTCTACCGCCATTGTTCATCTATTTGTTTGATGCCGTTTATTGAGGAAGCGAGTCAGAGTCCAGCCGCTGGCTGCGGCTAAAACATGGCGTCGGAACAAGCAGCCCGCTCTCGCGCAAGGACGTGAGCGCGTGAACCACGGGATATATGAGCGCGTGAACGCCGAGCCCGGCACATAGCGGTATGTAGCACTCCTCCCTAGTTCGAGACTCTATACCTTGCAGGATGACGTCGATTCCTCGGTGGCATGGATGCTCGGTGGATTTGCGCGCCGCTCCAATGCTGGCTGAGGAGTGCTACCTACCGCTATGTGCCGGGCTCGACGTTCACGCGCTCACGTCCTTGGCGCGAGAGCGGGCTGCTTGTTCCGACGCCATGTTTTAGCCACAGCCAGGGGCTGGACTCTGACTCGCTTCCTCAATAAACGGCATCGAGACTTGACATGGCCTTGGTGTTGCCTGGCAACATGTTGTATTGCTGTCGCGGCATTCTTTCTTTCTATCACCCTAATTGAGAGGCTGTGCGCTGCGACACAACGATGCTGACGAAAATTGGCACCAGCCACCAATTGAAAATGAATACACCCGTTTTTTAAGCAATGTTCATACAAATATAACTTACACCAGCAACGCGAACCTTCAGCATGAGTGAAAACCTACAAATAGGCCAGCATGCAAAACAAGCCCACCGGAAGACATTACACAATTACGGTGTACTGGGGTAAATTGACGTGGTGGTATAATAGAGCCGTTAAACGTCTTCCCACACGCAACAAGACATGGTCTGAAGGTCACGCAGTATTGGTACCCCTACGGGTGGTGGTGGTGATTTATTAAGAAAGAAGGGAAGAGAAAAGAGCTGGGGATATTGTTGAACTCAGTCGGGGAGTTCACCCTCATACAACCCAGTCCAGGGAAGGGAAGGGGGGTTTCAAAGGATAGGAAGAGAGAAGAGGAAGGAAGGAAGAGAGCGGGGCACAGTCTACGTAGCGTTCGTTTCGTCCAAGGCGCGACGGCTACAAACGCTGCACTAGTCCTGTCACAACTAGGAAGTTGAGGAGCTGCTGGAAGAGCTACAGTTGTGAGAGAGAATCTTAAGAAAAACGCGAAGAAAAAGTCTTCCTTGTTTATTTACCGTGGAATGATGCGCATGGTAATACCTCCGCCGAATCAGCGACTCGAAAACACGAGCGAGATACGTGTAGCGAAGGCGCATTATGCTCCTGGCAATAGAGGTATGTTTTGTTTATTTTTACTTGTGTCGTAGGTTAAAAGAAGTCGTCACTACCAGAAGCACCCCGTTCCGATAAACTTCTTTACTCCGCGAATGTTCGGTCTAAGCAGCGTTAGGACATTTTTGTGATTTTCTAGCTAGCTTCTAAAGCAACCTTTTTTGAACGTGCGGTTCTTGTCTTTTGTGGCATTTTTCGCTGTTCCATCTTGCACATCTTCTAGCATGACCGCCCTCGCTTTTCGCTTACAGGACCAAAGCCTACGTACTCCCCCATAAAACGGCCGCGGTGCGTTACTGAGCTTGTAAAAAGTGGCCCCTTTTCGTGTCTTTGCGCACCTTTTATGGCTCGGAGAAGAGCGTGCTTTTCCTCGTCGTTTCTTGTGTGCACTGCACTAAGCTTGTCCCGTAGGCCGACCAGATATAAGGAAACAAGAAAGGCCCACATACGTGGTGGGGCAGATGAATACTTTATCATGCAATCTTTGCTTTTGTGATACATGTATTGCCAGAAATAAAGTCAGTGTAATATCTGAGTGAGTGGCAATATTTTTACGGTCCTTCTTTTTCCTACCGTGAGATTACCGCGGATGATTACACCACCGCGGCCCGTTGGTATGTTCTTAATTTATTTATTTAAATACCTTAGAAGGCATTACATAAGGGGGGATACATACTTAAGGTTACTACAGCATCAGTAAAACAGCATGTCACATAGTGATACTAGTAATCAAAATGGCCAATAGCACAAACAACATTACTAACAACACAGTAAGTAATAAACACAGAAGCAGCCCGCCATAGCAGGAAACATATTACAAGAAGTATCTATAAACATTCTCTACGCATACGTTATAAAATAAATGTCAATGGTGGCTACAAAAATATTGTCTATTTCTAAGTAAGTTAGCAATGAAGAATAGAAAAGCGGGGGTTCTGTAATAGCGACGATGTTTGAGGGTATTGGAACAATATTGGATTCAGAGGCCCATATTTGTCGTTCTTTAAAAATTGTTCTTTCAATCGGGTGCAATGTGTAAAAGTAGGTGCTTCTTTAAGTAAAAACAGGGCAGTGAATTTTGGTATTCCACAGGGTTCTGTGCTAGGGCCTCTTTTGTTTAATATTTATGTTAACGACCTTGCCAATGTACCACTAAAATTTAAACTTTATATGTACGCTGGCGACACGGTCTTAGCTTTCCGAGTAACTCGTATGATGAAGCTGCAAGAATTTTTCAGACTGACATATGCCATTTGCTCGATTGGTTTGTTTCTAATCGTATTTTCATTAATAAATCAAAAACGACCATACTTTGCTTTCATAGCCCACATAAGCGGCTCACAATATCTAGGCTATTTATCTACACGATAGCGGCTGCCGTCAGTACTTCTGCCCAACTGCGCCACATCAGTACTGTTAAGTACTCAGGTTTACATTCGAGCTTGGGACACGCACATTCAAGAAGTGGCGAAGCGCTTGCGGGTAGTGTGCAGTTACCTTTATTCCCTACAATTTACATCAGATATTTTAATCAGAAAAATGGTGTCACAAATCATTGGGAGAATCAATAGTACGTACGGGCTAACTATCTATGGTCATGCCTCACAATACCGGCTAAACATATTAAACCGTATAATAAAACGAATATCTCGCAGCATTTCATATGGAACACTCCTTCAAGGAGAGGACAAAGATTTAACAATGCATCAACTAGAAATGCTGTCTGTTGACAAACAGTTTGCCTTTGATGCACTTTGCAAACATTTTTTTTCAAATACCTTTAAAGTAGACAACAAAAACAAAGACCTTTGCGCCGTATTGAAACGTATGTAATTCCTCGCGTTTATACCAATTACGGGTAAAGAACACGACCCTACTATGCACCTTCTCTTTTTAATAAACTTGAAGTAGATGCTGCCTTCATAGTTTTAAAAAAAATCAAATTGTTCCTGCGCTTATGGCTAAGCGAAACTTCTTGAGGTTTTTACTATACATCCGAAACACTTGCATGTCACATAGTGATACTAGTAATCAAAATGGCCAATAGCACAAGCAACATTACTAACAACACAGTAAGAAATAAGCACAGTAAGCAGTCCTCCATAACAGAAACATATTACAAGTAGCAATAAACATTCTTGACGCATACGTTATAGATTAAATGTCAATGGTGGCTACAAATTATTGTCACTCAAGTAAGTTAATGAAGATTGGAAAAGCGAGGGTTCTTTAATAGCGACGATGTTTGAGTGTAGTGCGTTCCACTCGTTTATGGATAAAAAAAGTGGTGAAAATTGCCATTTCCTAGTACGTGGGTGTATGGGATCGACCTTATGCGTGTGATCGACGCGAGCAGAAACATAGGGAGCGGGGTTAATGAATGTTCGAGAAAATGACGAGTCACTATGATATAAACTGTGGAAAAAAGAAAGGCGGGAGTACTTTCTGCGCGTGGCAGGCAATGGAAGGTTCAGGGAATGCTTAAGAAATGTTACACTTTGGTGGCGAGAATGGAACAGGAGTGGTGATAAATGGAGCTGCTTTATTTTGGTATCTGATTCTAGGATATCAGATAAATATTGCCGTATGTGGATGTGTCAGATGGTTGACAAGTATATCTAGTGAAGGCCTGATCCAGGTATATATGCGCGAAGTTTAGTTTCCCGAGTTCGCGCACCTCAGGCTGGTGTTTCAAAGACCCGGAGTTTTGGTTCAACAGACTTGTTAGTAATATATTTAGACGTGACTCTTCCAGGTTAGAGTCGAAACTAATGAAAATGCCGGAGGTATTTTGTCGAGAGAGCGGGTCTCAAATCAGGGTGTTTGTGACTATATATCTGTTTGGAGGAGGGGTTGGACTACGAAAGTACTGTCTAATAGTAGTTTGGTAGTTTCAGCGTTGATGGTCCGTCTGCCACAAGTTTGCACCACTCTGTTAGTTTGAACAAATCTAAGCTGCAGTGATTCTAATATCATTCGTTCGACAATCCTCATTTATATATAATGCAATCATCTGCGAATAGGCGTAGGGAAGAAACTGTATTGGATCCAATGTCATTAAGTGTAAACTCAAAAATAATACCTGGTCTGAGATCGGAGCCCGGGGGGACCCTCAGGACTTATAGCCATGCACTTTCCGGGAAAGTATAATAGGGGTATAAGTTTGCAACTGACTGTGAACCGGTTACAGAGGAACTCTTGAATCCGTTGGGATTGTGTTTCTGATCAAGCTTCAAGCTTGAGGGTGCCGGACTCTTGGTTAGGTAAGTCGGTTGGTGTTGGAACTGCGATCAAAAACAGCCAGTTGAAAGGCTCGATAAAAATAGCATCTGTAGAGCAGAGCTATGCATGGATTTATGCAAATCTGTCAACCATTCAAATAGTTGGGTGTTGCAAGAGCGTTTTTTTCCCGAAAAAACCGTGTTGATTTTGAATGAGAATGTTGTTTCTATTCAAATGAGAAATAAGTTTCGAGTAAATAATGTGCTCAAATAGCTTACAAGAAATACAGGTTAGAGAGATTGGATGGTAGTTGTTGGGACATGACTATTGACAGGATTTTATTATGGCTTTAACAAAGGCGTATTTCCAGTCTGCCTCTACACAGCACGTGTCGAGCGACTGCTGAAAAATGTTTGACAATAGGTACGCTGATGTGCGGCAGGTAGGTTTCAAGAGTTTTGCGTTAATGGCGTCGGGCCCCGGGCTAGTCTTACAAGGAAGTCGTTGTATAGCTCGTGTAACACCATTTTCAGTACTGTAATTGAAGAAAAATGGTCATGAATGTTTGGTTGTGTCAGTGTCAGTGAGTCAATTGGAATCTCCTCCATGAATACAGACCCAAAATGCTTGCTGAAGCATTCAGCGCCTTCCTCTAGCGAAAGAGCTTCGCCTTGATCACTCAGTAGAGTTGACTCAGAAGGGTCGGCTGTAGGGTTCACCGCGCGCCAGACTTTTTGGGGGTCAGTTTCCAAAGGTTAGGTAAAGTGCAGTTAAAATAGTTATCCTTGGCCTCTTTTATAGAGGCGTGAGTTTGTTTTGAAAGATTTCTATATAAGCCACTCTTCAGGAGCATTAGTTCGAGTAGCCTTTTTAAATGCTCGTTTCTTCCGATTTAAGCATCTTTTACATCGTGTGCGAACCACGGGTCGTTTACTTTAGTGCTGATTGTTAGTTTCGGGACGCAGCATTCTTCTATTTTTAAGTGTGTTGCGGAATTGAAGCTAATTTTTGTTTGCAGTGTGATGTTCAAAACCTGGCTCAAATATGGCTATAAAGTCATCTAGCATACGGTTCATCTTGTGGATATCGGCGCATGCGTGGTTCAATAACTGCATAGTTACGTTTAATTTGTCGGCGTGTGGTAGAGATAGTGAAGAGTGGACAAACCTGTGGTGGCTAATTTCCCCAGGCACGCGGGTAAAAGCTTTCTCATAATTGTTAGTGAAAAGCACATATAAAATGCTATCGCCACGTGTAGGCGCTGTTACTAACAGGGTCATGAAATGGACGTATGTCAAATGTAGAAACAGCAAGCATGCATGTTGGTGGGAGCTGTTACTGCCGACAGAAGAAGACGACCAATCTATGACAGAGTAGTTGATGTCACCGCCCAGAACAAGAACAGAATTCGGATAATGGGTATACACATACTCAAGTGAATCATTAAGATAGTCGACTAACTCTGGTCCGCTATCGCTGGATCGGCAGCAGGCACCGATAATTAGATTGGTGTGAGCTGACTGCACAGTAACCCAGATTACTTCAATAGACGTGTCCTAGGCGATAACTGGCGGTTGGAGTTCTTGTCAACCCGTGATAATTATTCCTCCCTCTTTAGATACATGGCTTTAGATACTACCCCCCTTTAGGTGCATGGCTTTCAAAAGGCAGCCAGTATAAAACTTTATGTAGATTTCATCTCGCTATTAAAGAAAGAATTGTGAAGATCAAACAAAATTGGAAGCGGTATCTTTTTCGTTCGACGTTATCCTACACTGCGATGCGTGCCACGCTAAGGATCGAAGTCTGTTCGTCCATCCGTCACGAACAGACTCTTACTCCACAGACTCATAATCCACAGACAGCGCTCTTACTCCACTTAAAGATAATCTCGACCCTGTTTACCATCTGTCAAAGGGCATAAGATAAGGCCAAGAAGCAAGTAAGTCTGTTTCATGGGTTTTTCTGTTGGACGTGGGGTCGCAGATCCGCCTTGTTTGCGAGGTTTCTCCTAAAGGTTCAATTTCCGGAGGTTTCTCCTCCGGACGATTAAAAAACTCCAAATCTATTATCGTTTCCTAACGACAGTGGACTAAGCCTCCGTCAAGCGAACACAGGTAGCTAATTATGGGGAGCTTGTAATGGGGGGTTGTTGCGCACTGTTACCCGAATACAGAATGCAAGTTTCGCCGTAGTTATTAGTTAAGCCTACGGCCAAAGTGCTGATACGGCAGTCAGCCATTTTTCCAGCCTCCTGAAACAGGCATCGTAATAAGTTCCATAAAATACGATTATTACCTACTCATCTTAAAATGATTTTTTTGTTCACGAGAAATAATAAACCTTCCAGAAAGTCAAATTGTTTTATTTTTTAATTTCATTTGTAACATTCCAGGTGACATCTCACGCCCCCCCCCCCCCCCCGCACGGTGGACGCCGTGAGGCCGGCGAAGGGAGCTAAGTAGCTTAACGATGGCAGGAAACGAAAGCACTCACATTGAACTGTTGAACAGCAAAAACCTTAAAATTAATTGAACCTTGTTAATTCGATAGCTCCTGACTTCGCCTTCGCAACCCTACGTCATTCTTATCCAGGACACGCGTGCTGGTAAAGGTATTCCCGGCAACGTGCCCTACATGCTGCTCACGACAGCGATAGTGCCTTATTAGGTAGCACATATAGTTATCATGGTCTTCGATTTGAAGGTTATCGACGTTCCCTCCTGTCTTGAGCGGTGTATCAGTGGGTTTACTATGTACCGAGAACACTTTCGCTCGTTGTCAATCCTCAAACTTTAAAATCCCTCTAAAGAGTACTCGGTCGGTGAAAGCATCTCACAGAGCGAGAGCACATGCCGGAATTCTATAAGAACATGCCGAGAGGCTGTCTGAAATCAAAATGCATGCCTGTCTGTATGCGTGGCAATGAAAATGATGGCTATTTTTGTTGTGTCTGCCTCGGAGAACAACCAACTTAAAAACACAACCTAGTTCTCACAAGTGTGTAGCAAAACGGGAAAGATGGTGAGATACATGGTGAGATACGCAGTCTGCAAAGAATTTTATTTGGACATTTTTGCTAATCGTATTTCTCGGATGCCGCTGCTTGGCCGTTTGGTGGTTTTATTGTGATACCTGCGCCGCGTTGTTTGTAGGTACCTGTTTTGAGTCCGCCGCAGTTATGATTCTGAATTTTTTATGAGCCGTAGAGAGGACCAGCTATTATATTGTGCAACGTTGTACATAGTCAAATCCCATTAGCTGTAGAGGTTAGCTGTGTCGTGGTGATGGTGGTCAGCAACTACGCATGAGCTTTCAATAAGCCCGACGATTGTACGCGGAGAACCGCTAAGTTAGGTATACCAGAAAAAATATTTGAGAAGGCAGAGTCTGTCAAACAGTAGCTTTCACGAATTAGTTAATTCTATGTTTTACATACGAAGATACACATCATCATTTCTGTTGTAGCTAGTTATTTCTTCGGAAAAACAACGAATAAATAACGCATTTTTAGGCACTGGGAATGTGTCAGTAGTAGGTGTTCAGTTGTAATTTCATAGCGTCGGCGGTGAGAACTTTTAGACCTCAACGTCATCCTTAGCAATCACTGCACCCGTTCGTCATCGTCATCGGCGATGCAGGATTGACTAGAAGAGTAAATCGTCCGACTCGGGGGGCAACAGGGAAACACCAGTTTTAGCAAAGAAGTCAGTCGGAAACTCGCGCGAGTGCCGAGCTTGCAGGAAGTGCCCCGGAGGCGTCCCACGTTGACAGCTTCTTAGGTAGTGCTGTTAGGGTAGAATGCGTTTAAATCATCAAAGACTAACCGATACCCGCCATGGTGTGTTAACCAACAGTAATAAGAATCCTGAGCCCGTACTGTGACACAGCAAGAGGAAGGTGATGATGATTATAAGGATAAAGGTGGTGGTTGTGGCGATGGTCATGAAAGGCAGGACAAGTAAAAAAGGTGTAATGAGAGCGCGAATTTGGCAGTTGAAAGTTAAAGCTTTCGCCTTCACTACATCATAAGGAGTGCATTGGCCTTGTCATGATATTAGCGTACACGCAAAAAGCGTCTCGGTATTAACGCACTACCCCGTCCAGGCGGTTTCAGGAACAAGAAATCGACGTCGACTAAGATGGCTGATTTGACGGATTTCCTATGCACCGATAGGTTGCATTCCTACTGAACTCGCACAAACTGACGCGACAAATTGTGCGCTCCAGCCTAGCGCCAAATATCTTTCTCAAAGACACAACAATCAATGTCGTTACTATAGTACTCCTCATCACCTGTACCGACGTCTAATATCGGGCAGCAGGCTCAACGTACAGGTGCCATCAGAAGTAATTTGAGCGCGGCAGCTGTGGCCGAACCGTATCGGAGCGCCGTGTAGCTGCACCGGCGGTAAACAAAATGACGAGAACACCCATGCGCGCCTGACGCCGGCGATAGCCCATGTATACCTCGCAAACCACTTCCTTTAACCTAGCTTTGAACATTGTTCGCAGTATACTGGTCTTGGCGATGGCGCTGATAGCGCACACCCCTAAAAATACTTGAAAGAAAAACTGTCAGTGCCAATTTCTGTGATAGCGCGCCTTTTTTCCGGCAGCTCGCGTTCGCTGGAAGTGCTCTAGAGACGTTGGGAGATGCGACTCTGCTATCAGCGCCATCGCCGAGACGAGTATGCTGCGAACAATGGAAGTTTCTGGGTGAAAAGAAGTAAGTTTGCGTGGTATAGATGGGCTATCGCTGTCGGCAGGCGCGCATGCGTGTTCTCGTCATTTCGTTTACCGCCGGTGCAGCTTCACGGCGCTCCGATACGGTTCGGCCACAGCTCCTGTGCTCCAATTACTTCTGACAGCACCTGTACATCACCTTAAATTCCGCTATCTTCGTCGCTGATGGTTGTATAGCCGTTGGAATGCCGTACATTTCTACCACGTTTTTTTGAGAAAAACATCAGAGATAGTTGCTTTCATCTACGATATAAACTAAACGTATGTAAGAAAACAACAAACTTAACAAAACTGTTCACACACACCTATTAGTAGAACTAAAATAACGCGAAAATACTAACGAAAGCACCACACTAGAATGACTGTGAGAAAAGCTGGTCTCGTGCTCGTATTGCACATTGAAAAGAAACAAGCATACCGGCTGCAATATAGGATGACGTGCAACGCAAAGGGATATATTCGCGAGTGTGATCGCTTACATATCCCTATATAAATTTTTCAGAGTAAAAGGTTTTGGGCCATGCCAAGCACCACCAACGCGCACCAACCTCTAAGGGAAAGAACAGCTGGTGAAGTGTCCCACAATACAATTTGGGCAAACATAATTAGCTCGCCCCCTGACACTTTGTATGGCCATAAAAACGCAAGTTTCATAGCACGCCTAAAGAGATGTTTGAACCGCTGAAACGTATCAATGCATAGTTAATAAACCATCTCTGGGCCCTGGCATAACCTGTGTGTATGCACGCCAAACCAAGTGCTTTATCGAGTTTGCATTTCTTTATATTACGCGTTGAGCGCGTCTGTAGCGGCTGGAATGAGAGGAAAGTGCATGATGTTCACAAACAGAGAGTAAGCAGTCATCACAAGCCCATTGGAATATCTCGCACCCGATTGGTTGAATTTTGTTCTGCTGATAAACGTACTGCAGAACACACCTCCACCACACCCCAAGAAAACACGAAACACATAAGAGATATGGGGGTGACGGCAGTGTAGCGTATTTTTAACAAAACCCACGCTTTGCGTTAACTTCTTCGGCTATTCAAAGAATGTAAAAGTTGGCAGAGCCCTGCTTGTTTTAATGCAAATGAGGTTATGGAAAAAGATCATATCTGCCTTGGACAAATAGCTCTTGCATTACGTCCTTTTGGCAAAATCACATTTCGCGGGATACCTAGCAATCTGAATTTAGTGGCAAGTATTTGCCTCAGTGGAACACAGCTCAACAACACAAAATCCACATTACTGTCTGACACAAATAGCATGACACAAATTTTAGCAAAGAAGTTTCGGGCTCAGGTGAGTGATACGGGCGCCTATAAGTAGCGCAACCGGGTGTCCACTGCCTCTGCAGGCATTATGGTATGTGATAGCACATTCAGCCCAATTTTGGCAGAAGCCTGCCTCTCCTTTGTCATGTTCAAACGGGAGAACCAGCAAATTACCTGAACACCTCGTATTTAGCTCTGTGTGCCTCATGTCGTAGAGATCGCGTTTGCGGCGAATATGGCGTGTGATCCATTGACACCAGGGAATGTTTCTGCGGAAGCTCTTCGGGGTTTTTCAATACTCTTACTGCTGTTTATTTTTGCTCCATTTGGCAGACAGACAGACAGACAGACAGACAGACAGACAGACAGATCGAACAAACCACTTGCCCGCAATTGGGGACACTCGTGGCCACAAAATTTGTCCGTGTTGCCCGCCTCTTTCTTCCTCCATGTAATTGGGTTTTTTATCTATCAAAAAGCGTCTGTACCAACCAGACAAATTTTCTTTCTCCTGAAAAATTGAATGTTTATCCAGCTCAAGGAATATTAGTGTCAAAAAAGCAAGTCTCTGGCACCATTAAGAAGAAAGTGGCTGTGCATTACTTGAGTTAAATAAGGTTTTGCGGTGCCGTGACAAAACAGCACCGACACTAAAGCACGGAATCATAGCACCACGCTAAAAATAGGCCAAAACAAAACAGCGATACGTTCAACCCGCATACGACAAAAGATCACAGCGACAATACACTACGCCGCAATGGAGATGCTTAAAAAGGGTTGCATTGTAGCGGCTATGTTGTATGCGAGCAGTCGTTTTTTAAATTTTTCACAACTTGGAAAACAGCTTCCGAAAGCAGCACGCGAAAAAGGTCACAGTGACACAAGAGCACAGCGACAAAACAACATACTCTTTTGCAAGACGCATCAATCTGTTTTGGTTAGTATCAAGCATTAAAAATGACGCTGGATTGTCACTGAGGGGACGCGGTTTCGCCTCGGTTGGTGTAATACCAGAACAGATTGTTCCATCTTCAAACAGAGAAGTCTGACTTTACTTTTACCCAAAAAGAATAAACCGCTTCCGCTCCCTGGCTTGCTATAGTGTGTTGTTTGTCGCGGTGCTCATTATTTTTCACTTTGCCTTTTTGCCGAGTGCAGTATTGTAGCTGTGCTGCTTTGTCGAACGCTGTTTTGTTGCCTCCTGCTTTGGTATTTCCACGGGTATTGCGATGAACCAGAGCATGTGACACAACTCCTGAATAGCATCAGTAGGGACAGTGGGAGAACGTATGACTCTGGCTTCTCCGTTCAGGCGAATACGCACAGGCGAGATGAAAAAGACGTGGGATGGCATGATGGAGGGTACATCGCAAAAATATGGTATTCGCTACGCTACTCAGAACGCTTACTCGATGAAGGAATATGTAGAGGATCACCCCAGCAAAACATCTACAAATGGCCGAAAAAATGTATAAAACTAATATTTTTCATATAGAACCTCCCACACAACTCTGTTGGCTTGAAAACACAGCGTCTCTCTGGATTGGCTGCGGGAACATCTTTATGACAATAACACAGCCTTGGTTGGTACTACAGTGCGTAAGAAATGTTGGCTCTGCTACGATGAAAAAAAAAAAACAGCCGCAAGCATCGAACAGGTATCATCGGACGTCTACGACAAAATTGTACTTACGACCAGAATTTCGCAAGTATATATTAAAATTTCAGAACCCCAGAGACGGCGCCTGGTATCCTAGAAATATGTGAAGCTTAAACGTATCGCTGAAGACACGCGAATAAAGCCCAAAATTCATAGTATGTAAACAGTTGGTAATGGTACGGAAGCAGCAGTCGCGGGCTTCCGTTCGGAGCGGTGTTCTTCGACGCCAGGCCAGTGGAAAGATCGACGGCGTCACGGAACATTAGGCTCCGAATCCCAAAGACGTCTTCTCGGGATGCTTCTGCTTCTTTGTCGTCTCCCAGTGCCTATATACCCTAAGATTCACGAAGCCGGGATAGCTCTGATGCGGAACATTCTTTACTGAGCCGAAAGGTTTCCGGGCTGCTTTTTATGCGATGATTTTGTATTTTCACTTTATTTCGCACTTTCTAGACTATTGCAATCATGTTGGCGTGGTTGAGTTTTTAGTTTATGTAGAAACGTTCCCCTACTTTCCCATCAGACTAGTGCGTCATCGTTGTGAAATGACTCTCATTTATGTACGGTTGGCGTCTTTCCCCCAATATTTGCTGCACATCGTCTTTTTTCCTTATAGTATTGTAAACTAAAGTGATTGATCGCTATCCTACTGTAAAAGTGACGATGTATCGAAGCTAAGCGCTCCAATTCTATGAATGTTTGTGCTCAGAAAGTGGGTTTTTAGGTCTCGGGCCGTACGAGTTATGGAATGCTGCTTAATTGGCAATCCAGTTTTCACATGCTCCAGTGGCGCTTTCCAGATTTCTCAGAAGGTACCAACAATCCCAAACAGTAATTTGTATTATTTTTGATTCACGCCCTCTATCAGCCTGAAACCAAAAGGTTTGTATTCGGCCCATTCGTCAGAATTTTATCCATGTGTGTAATCTGCAGCTCATGGAGGCATAATTGGGATGGATAACAAAGAAAAACAATCCTTGCGAAAAATGTGGCACTACGAGGGCCGTTGCTCTCAACAGGGATGAAGATATAATACAAGATTTATCGTTGTTAGCACTTGGTAGGATTAGACTTTTTGAAGCGTTTATTAGTTTGCCTAGGTGCAACGTATTTTTGTACAGAACGAATCAGAAACAATGTATTGTAAATTACCACGTCGTTCACTGTTATCCCCTCGGTAAATGGCGAACCCCCAGTGATTAACTGCTTGCGTTTTAACCAACACTTTACCCAAAATAAGGCATCTAGAGACATGAAAGTTATTCACTCTTGTGCGTACTACGTTAGAATTACCTTTCTTGAATATTTCAAACGTTTGAAACTAACCCTTTCGTCCCTACATTCAAGTATACGTGATCGAGATGTATTCTTGCAGAAAATGCAGGGAGCCTGCGCTATCCCTGCCGCTGGTAGAACTAGTCTGTTTGCCGACGCGTTTAATACTGTTCTGAACGTCGTCACCTTCATTGTCGACAGTGTTCAGAAGCGGCTTGTTTCCCATTGTAGCGAGCGTAATTGTAACCGCGATGGCTACCTTTCGGATGGAGGCAAGGCGGAAACGAAAACGCCCTTGTGTTAAAATTTCCGTGCACGGTAAAGGTCCCCAGGTGATCAAAGGTAATCCTGAGCCCTCGACAAGGACGCGCCTTTTAGCGCCGATGTAGTTGCTGCTCATGATACCGTACAATCCGAGAAGCAGCTTGCTTATAATTAATGGTAAGATACCACCGCCGCACAAGTTATTCCGTTGCTGTTCATGCTCCAGAACAGGCTGAAAAACTAGTCGAGAGTGAGAAAGCGAAATAAATTTATTGAGTGACACTCTAATCCCCGGGTTGCCTTTCGCTGAGGGTAGGATGCGCTGGACGAAGCGGGCTCGCCCTAGCCTCCACTGACGAGCGAACTCTCTGTAGGATACGAGCCGATCCCTGCCCGAACAGCGAAGCGAATAAGCGCTATGGTCGCCACCAAAACCCTAGAGCGCAGTCGTGGGCGCATTCTGTTTCCAGCCAAGCCGGGGTGTGCAGGTGTCCATATTATATGTAATCTTGCCGTCACGATGAATAATCTAGAGTCCAGTCCTGAGAGTAGGACACTGCTCTGGGGAGATCAGCGTTCTTGCAGAATTTAATACAGCAGACCCTCGAGCCGCTCACCAGGTATTTGATTTTGCGTAGGCCGTCATTGCTAAGCCAATGAATACCCTTTCACCCAGCTCCGGTTCACTCGTTTAGACCGACCCGGAGCTGATTAGATTGCCTTGTCGAGTGAATATTGCTAGAGCCATGTCATGGTGACCCGGGTAATCGGCCGGGTGCAGATATACCCCGTCTTCGGAATTTCCATATCGTTTGTGTAGGGCTTCCGCCCTTATCTGTCTGCGTTCCAGATTGTGGACCGGGTGCATGTTTCTAGGGATCGATGGGACCTGAATGTGTTCCCGCACTTCGGGGGCCAAGGGTACCTGTGGGTGCTGGTGTGCGGGTGCTTGATCCCCAGGGAGCCCAGAATATACCTACCGGTCAGCCTGTAGCTAAGCCACTCTCGTTAATCTAGTCGCTGAGTCTCTGTTAGTTCCCTGATGGCGTTGTGATGATCGGTTTTTTTTAGTTGCTCAAGCTCAGATTTCGAAGCTCAAATTTCTTTAGTTACCTTTTCAGCTGGTCAGCTGCTCCTGAGGTCTGCATTTTTGTCGAAGGTAGAAACGCCAGACGATTTAAACTATTTCATAGGTGTCATATAATCGTTCTACGGCCCATATAAGGCCGATATATAGTTTCAGGATATTTCGGAGGACAGTTTGGGAGGATAACCAAACCCGCGTACAATACAATTCTGGGAGCGGTAAAAAACGCGAAATTCGCATTCTTTTATAAATTGAACATTACAAAAGAGAAAAGGCAGGTCACAGAGCAAGACGGAAAATAAAACTACATCATTTACGTAGCGCTACGGCTCCTTTGTTCTCATTAAAAACTTTGAATAGATAAGCCGTAGCGCTCCCGGCACATCGTACTGAATTTTTCTACTTTGCTAGTGACTGCGTTTCATCTTCGGTATTTTGCTACCTGACCAGACGTTATGCTGTCCAACAATCGAGTACATAAACTATTCTGATTAAAATCTTTGACTATCAGTGCGCCAAATTGAGCCAAAATCCTTCGGTGGAGAACATGATAGAAGCACTACCCGTGAACCACTTACACAAGCATGGACCAGGTTAAACACATTCTCGCGTAGCAGCAAACGCATTAGCTGTTTACGGCATGCCGTGTGCATCGGCGGCTGCAGTTTCACACGTCCACGACGACCTGCGCAGCTCAGTTTTATACTACAATTGTTTCCGTTCAAATCTGTACCGCGTATGTTGATGATTTTGAATTCTGCATGATTTGTTTCGCTCCATAATGGAAACAATAGCGTTGCTAAGCACCCGTCTGTTTCCGGATCACTATTTCAGCACCCTGAAGGTTAAGCATTTTTACAATAAAAAGTCCTTGTAACTCTAAGCCATACTGCTAAAATACGCGCACGGAATCATTTTATGTCAAGAACTAGCACAATCTAGGTTTGATACACTATATATTTTTGAGTTATACTGTCAGTGAAGCGGCAGACTTGTGTGTTGTGTGACTTTAAAAACTTCGCTTTCCCCTAAGAGGCACGAGCACGCAGAAACTCGAAGCCCTCGGACTCCACAGCAGCCTGGATGAAATAGCGGAAGCCCAGCAGACGGCGCAGTTCACAAGACTATCGGAAACCAAGACTGGCAGAGCAATACTACGACAACTAGGCGTCAGCGTCAGAGAAGATCTGCACACGGACGAGCAGATGCCGTGGGAGACGAGCAATTAAACGCATCGTCGTAAGCCCGATCCCACGGAACATGAACCAAACGTACAAACAGGAAAGAAGAGAAGCACGAGCTAAGCGCTGATAGCACTTCACTCAAACAACGAAGGGGCGGTATTCCTGGACGCGGCCAGCTACAAAACATCAATGGCGTCTTCGGCGTCAGCGTGGTCGAAGCCAAGAACAGCGAGACCAGGCTGGCGGCAAGCGTGAGACCCAGTCACCGAACTAAGCCGAGGAAGTGGCGGTGGCACTCGCCGATCGCGCACCCAAGAACAAAGACGGTGGTGTGTGATTCCCGAGCGGCAGTGCGCACTTTTGCGAAGAACCGTGTGTGCGGTGCGGCCGCGCGTATTCTACGCAAGGCGGAAAGCAACAGTGACAACGACGGCTGGTGAATAAGTGGCTCCCCGCACATGCGGGCGAAGGGGTGGCGAGCTCGCTGGGGCTCGCCAACTACAACGAGACGGCCAACACCGTGGCGCAAGGATTAGCCGGCCGTGCCACGGGAACGACGGTCGCCGACGATGTGGATCACCCCGATGAGGACACCATGACCAGTTACAGCGAGCTGATCTGGTGGTATAGACTAGTAAGAGGAACGATGGCTCTGCCTCACCCCGGGTTGTCCAGGTAAGAGGCGGTAGTGCTCAACTACAGGCAAACTCAGTGATTACCCCCGTGCTAGCCAAGCACCAGTGGCCGGAGCATTACGTGACTGATGTGTGCCGACTGTGCGAGAAGGAGAGGGCCACGCTGGCCATATCCTAAAAGACTGCATAATGACGAACAATGACAACAATGCCCACGTTCTCCCGCCCAACATAGAGGAGGCGAAGAGATCCAACGACTACGACGTGCAACGCAAGGCCGTCCAGCAGATTCTAGCGGCGGTCGAGGCAGCGACCGGACGGGCCGGAGGCAGAAAGGGGAAACCAGAGTACGCCGATGCAAACCGGGAGCGACTCTCGCCGTTAAGAAGACGTCCGGCCTCGTCGACCCAAGACTCCATCCGAAGAGGGTGCGGTAGGGGTTACTGCAGGAATCTCAATAAAGTTGTGCTCTCTCCCTGTCTCTCTTCACTTTCGCGTAGTTTTCAGTCATGAACTAGTGTATTTTCGATACTTCTGACTGAGCGGCACCTGAACTGCCGCCCACCTTTTTTGTTCTGTGTTACATACGGGGTGTCCGCTTTCAGCCAATTAGGGCTCGCTTGAAATGGACACTGAAACGGACACGAAATGAAGGAAAGTGGGAATTCCTCCCTTGGACGTTCAGTTGTAGGTGTTTTGACCTAGAGCGTTAAAAAAAAATTCCGTAGCTTGCACTTGTGGGGCAAGGCTCTAGAACCAGCGGAGCTGGGGGTCGACATAGCTTCTTCGGGTTTTTCTTAATTTTGCTAGGTTTTAACTTTGCAAAGTTCTGTTAGGGGTCCCTTGTTCTTGCTACGCTAGGCTAAGTTAGGAGGGGTGAGATTAACCTTCGCGGGATTTTACAAGGCCGTTCCGTACTTTCCCCACACTAGGTCAGCCTCCACCTCAGCTGCTTCGCAAGTCTTACACCATTAGTGCCAACTGCGTCACTTTTTTAGAGCCACTAGCAAGGTAAAGAAAATTTTAGCGAGACCAAGTGAAGTTAAGCAACTTCTCGTCGTGCCTTTCGGGTCGGTCCCCAATGTTACTGCGGATCCCAGGACAGTGGAAGCAGCTGGATCGCAACAGTGCAAAGCCGTTTCGGGCGGCAATGCGAAGCTAAACACCGTTAAATAATGGATACAGATTTATTCAGCAGCAGTCGTCGTCATACGTTTGGTCGCTGTCGTGCGAAGGAAAAGCTGGATAGGGCAAATCCTCTCCTAGCGAGACTTCGCTTCGGTATACCCCCACTTCTTTGTCACTTCTTCGTACACTTCTTTGTCGACTTCTTTGGTTGGTCCGAGTTGGACCAGCCGACAAAAAAAAATAAGAAATAGCGGGAAGGACGTGGACAAGGAAACACAGTGAGACTGGACGAGCTCTCCTCAAGTGTACTTGTGCTTCTTTCTCCACGTCCTTAGCACTCGTTTCGTTATTTTCCAAGCCATGAAAAAACTCGCCCAACAAAGCATTTTATGAAGCAGCTGACGAAGAAATGGAGATTCGATCGTAGCCGTCTCGTGTGATCTCGAGCAGCGATACGACGGCGTTCGCGCAGCACTTATTCTAACTCGGGAGTCACATAAATTCTCTGCTGACCTCTCTTGTTGGTGGGAGCGTACGCGATGTGCTCGGCGCGGAGTCACGATGCGATGTGACGTCATAGCTAGGCGAGGCTTGGCTTCGCCTAGGCAGCTGCGCGAAGGTATGCGAGGCTGGGCGCGGCTTTCGGGCAGGGGGCCTGCCCATGAAGATTTTTTTCTTGGTATTTGTTTGCTAACGCCACCGGATCAAGCCTAAGTTTAAGCCGCTCCGTTGTTAAAGCACCCGGCACCTGCCTCAGTGGCTCAGTTGTTGAGGCGTTATGCTGTGGACCCCAACGACGCGGCTTCAATCCTTGCCGTGGTCACCCGCCGCGGTGGATCAGTGGCTATGGCGTTCTGCTGAGTACGAGGACACGAGGTTCGATTCCCGGTCGCTTTCTGATGGAGGCGAAAAGCAAAAACGCCCGTGTGTACGAGATTTCGGCGCACGTTAAAGATCCCCAGCTGGTCAAAATAAATCCGGAGCCCTCCACTACGGCGTGCCTCATCGCCTGTGTATCGTCGGCGCGTTAATCCCTACAATCAAACAATACTTCCTGCGTCCGCTGCTTTTCTGACGGAGTTGAAAAGCGAAAACGCCCGTGTGTCGAGACTAGGGGCACGTCAAAGATCACCAGGTGATCACAAATAATCTAGAGCTCTCCACTACAACGCGCCTCAAAGCACAGGGTAGCTTCGACGCGTTAATACTCATGATGAATAAACACACGCCCGCTTAACATTTTATCTTTTGAGTGCCCCAATTTTTATCACAATTCATGGCATGTCAACACGGATGCCATTGCGTCACGAAAAAAAAACATTGACTTAATAGTCGCCTGCAGCGCAAAGATATTGCTTGTCGCACGACCACCATGAGTTTTCTGCTAGCCCCCATAAATAAGGTTTTGAATTAACGGTGTTATAGATTCGTCCCGTCGGGGCCGCACAGGCCATGCGAAGGTGATTTAGAGGCTTCGATGCAGGAAAATCGAATTCATCCAGCGAGACACGTGCAGCGGAGTAGAGACACGGGTACCAGGGTAGATCAGTAACAGAATCTTATTCACCGCCCCCGCGAGTGCGCCCACCGCTGCACGTGTCGCTATGGGCAATAACCACAGGCGGCTAATGCTGACGGATGAGGCTGAGAGGCGTTGGGTTGCTGATGGCGTTCCCTTCTGTGTGTGCCGATCTCTGGCTTAGAAGATAACCGCCGCTAAGAAAACCTTTCTCCGCACCACTGCCACCAGTGACATTCGCCGCTGGGAAGATAATGCAACCGCGAGCGCAATGCTGTAAATATGTGCGTGTGTGACGCAGTAAAGAGAAAGTGTAGAGCTCTCATGACTTATAAACGTTTGCCGGCAGCGAATACGAAATAAATCATTGCATTTATACCTCACAGCACCTGTCATAAAAGCACCGTAGATTACAATGAAAAGTGAATCGATGCCCGATCTGCACAGTGAGTGCAGGATGCCCTTGGAACAAATAGTGCAAAGCTAACTGGACAAGAAATGCTATACAATAAAATTTCAGGAGAAGCACTTACGAAAGTTTCCCTCTTATCTTAATGAATTATTGGGGGTCCATCTGGGCGCAAGGGCTGTTCTAGTTATATGTTGTACGTTTTTATGCGTGTGGTATTTATATTCGAAAAGTACAGACGAACACTGTTCGCGGCCTGTGTTGCCGCAGAGGTGTTCTTTGCCGTGATTCTTACAATGGCTTGGCAGGAAAGCTGGTGTTTATATTAGTTACTTTATAAATATCTTTGGCCGCCTATGAACGAATTGTCACTTGTGAGTTGGTAAACCTCAATATGCCCCTTATAAGCCCAGTGTTTGATATCTTCCCGGGCTGCCTTGTAACTGCGTGGTCGCCTGAAACATGCCAGTTCCCGAGGAATGCCGCCTTTGTTATTCTGGTGCCTTTTGAGAGAAAGACGCTTGTGTGCTTCGTTATTTGCTGCGAAGAATAAGCGATGTCTTTTTAGAGAGGTGGCGGTTTTAAATAAAAGAGAAATTGGAAACCAATGGCACCGCTACCGCAGGTATCGCGAAACAATCCCTGAGAAAGTAGGCAGTAGGGTTCACTCGGGGTTGCGAGATTGGAGATTGGGAAAATAAATGTAATTGGTGCACTTGAATGGGTGTTCTAGATGCCAGTCTACATGAAAAGCATAAAACTTTGCAATGGAATGAAGTGCCTGTTTCAAGGAAGAAAATATTCTTCTTGTCTTTTTTCGGTTACTTTTGTTCCCCATTTAGCAGCGACTCAATTCTGAACTGATTCATTCAGAAATGTATCACCAAAAAAAAAACATTCAGCTTACATAGCCCATCAATCGTGTTGCTCACTCACTCACTCACTCACTCACTCACTCAGCTCACTCACTCCTCACTCACTCATCACTCACTCACTCACTCACTCACTCATATAATTACGTCACATCACTCACTCACTCACTCACTCACTCACTCACTCACTCCTCACTCACTAACTCATCATATAATTACTCCACGCACGCACCACTCACTCACTACACTCACGCATTAATTACTCACTCCATTCACTCAATCACTCACTCACTCACTCACTCACTCACTCACGTCACATCACTTCACTCACTCACTCACTCACAATTGAAAAACTCACAAAAAAATTCAGAAACTTTTCTGTTGAAATACTCTCTACGAGCTTCGAAACGATCAAGGTGACACACCCACGAATTAAAAGCGGGGAACAACACAAACTGCTCACAACAAAAGGATCACAATGCAGATTAATGGACACCGGAGCTTCGCTTGTGCTTCATCAATTTTTAAGGCATTGGGGATTTGCGCGGGGTCGGCTTACCTTTTATAAAATACAGGCGAGGATTTATTCGATTTCGTTTGTGTTGATGGGCGTGCGCAGTTCTTGAAATGCTACTTATGGTAATTTGATTAGCCACCGGTTTTATTTCCCGAGTCAGCCTTAATAAGATATTCTAGGAAAACGTCGTTCACGAGTTGACGGACGGGCTTAGGGGAGTTAGTGGTTACGCCGCTGAGTCAGAAGCCGTGGCCTTCACACGGGGTCGTGCTGTCGCAATAATGGTAGCGAATTTTATATCGCCCGGTTTATGAATTCAGCTGGGACGCATGGTGCCAGCCTTCGGCTTCAGAAGTCCCGTATCTGGTGTAGGTGATTGGGAAGAACACTCTCCAAGAAAAGGTTTCCTATAAAAACATGTAGCACACTAGTAATCCTCCTCAGCCATACAGTACGCACGAAGACACATTAGGGACTCCTCGACAGAATAACTTGTCAGAATGGCGGCTGCCGCAATGCGTGATTTCAAGTATATTTTGTTGAACACAATATGTTTTTTTACAGGACCGGCGAAGCTGTGAACTGACATGAGGCGTGATACTCAAATACGGAAATACGCGGGCTGCCTGGTGACGTAAGATTAAATCCGCAATTTTAATCACTTAAGAAACCAAACTGGAGGAGCAAAGTACACAGTAATAAAAGAGAAAGGAGGAAACACTGAAGCTGGTAGTACGAGGCATGCAGCCTTGCTTAAGGTGAGCATGTGGCGTAAAGTCGTAAAAAAGGCGGGCACTGAGTGTATTGACGTTCACTAAAGTCCATGTAAGCAATACATCCTCCTAAAGAAAACCAACACTCACCCTCTCCTGAGAGGGTGACCCCAAAATGTGCCCAAATTTACGGGCTGAAAACGAAACCTGGCCCGTGCGAATGCATTATGAGTTGCGAATGCAACTTTTACCACTCACAAACTGACAGTATCATCTTGCGAAAAAAAGTCCGCACCATTTTCATGTACTATCGCGTACTCTCCCGTATTAAATCCCAAGCACTCTACTCCCACACGCTTTCTTTTCTGCGCGGTGGTCCTTTATGCAACGACGGCGCATTCCTTGAATAGTCACGGCGATTGCTTCGTGCTTCACTGCCGCGCAAAGCTATGCGACCAAAAGAGCTCAGGAGAACCGCGGTGTGCGTAAAATTCCTGTCGACATATTTCTCGCCCTGAATAATTCGCTGCGCTATGCAATGGCAAGCGCATATTTGTTGCTGAGGAAACATTGCGTGCTCAGCGTTGCAATGATGGCTTCTACACCTGGCTCGAATGTTTAAATATACCCAAGGAAGCGCTTCGGAATAGAGCGGAACTCGAGGTGGCGCGTTTCATCCCAGTACCCAAACACACCTCCCCTTCTGTCGGTTCGGCGTTTCCCGCATTCTGGAATGACAAGCACGCTGCCTTTTTTTTTTGCTACAGATCCAAAGACTGCGCATATTCCTGTCATCAAAATAGTGCAGTGATCATTGTAGAATTCTTGTCCCAATAGCGTATATTTTTTTGCTACGTTTTCCAAACACGAGCCCGTTGCTATTAGACACATGTGCAAGTGAGAAATCCGCCAGGCGGGCTTCTTGGAGTTGTTTTATATATATCAAGCATTTAAAAAAAAGGTTTAATAAATTGCATCAGAGTTTATTTATGGACGTATATTTTGAAAAGGATACATCAGCTGAAGAGGAATTTTGACAAGGGTGTGTGAAGAAGTGGAGTGATTAACAGCTGCAAGGCATGTGCACCAGTTTCTAAGCCTGCCATTCACTACGGAGTGTAGCGCATACAAGCCGGGGTGTATCGGCCAGCAGCCAGGTGGAGTTTATTGTTGAATGCGTGTCTATATCATAACCACTTCTGGTTCATTGTTGTGTTATTTAGCTTTCTTCTCACGGCTTTCGCAGAGTGTCTGCTGAAGGACGGGGGGTATATGTAGCACAGGGAGACAATTACCTGCGTGAAGGCAGGGAATTGCAAAAATCGGTGGTCAGGAAATGGTGAAATTCATTATTAAGTTTATTCCCGTATGAAGTAGGTAAACCGCTTCCTGCTAGTGTGCCTCCGTAGGGATGTGAAATACGCGCTCAATAAAGCACACAGTAAGCGAAAGGTGTGGAAGGAGTAAGCATGGTCGCAGTAGCAGTATCCCATTAGAAATAACGGAGATCATAAAAGCGGCCTCGTCGCCGAAAGTGAACGCCTGTACGGCCTTTTTTACTCCGCAGTCTGAAGAGAACCTGCAGGTAGAGCGTGCGTTTAGTGTTCGGGTCAGTTTCTTGCAATCCTGTTGGGCTTCGATGACGAGCCCCAAGAGAGAACAAGCGCCGTACGCGAAAGAAACGGGCCATACGGACGAGCCTACGCGTGCCCGTGCTAGCGGCGTCTCTACATCCCCGCAGTATATCAGCGGAACGTTTAAGCATGAGTGCATATTTTATGAGCGCCAAGTATCGTTACACTACTAAAGCCGAAGGCCGCAGCGAAGCGCCTTTCAGCTATCGACGTCCGGCGTTTTTCGGCTCGGGGCATAAACTTTACCTCGGCTTCCTAGACCCGCCGCTGACCTCGAGAGGAGGCGGTGCGCTGGAAGAGCAGATGCGTAAAGATGGATGTTTAAGCACGAGGCAAGATCATTGTACTCAACTCCTTTACTCGCATATTTATTATTTGCTGTATACTTCATTCGGCGGTAACTAAGCGGGCTTCATGCCAGTTGTACAAAATTTCTTTCATGCCAGGGTAACTCGTTAAAATAGGAATAGTTTTGATACATGCTCTATTTCAAGAAACTTATACCCCTAGACGCAAAGACGCTTTCATTTAAAGTACAAAGTGTAAGAGTTTATGACGCTGAAAGCGTAAAAAGGCTTCGGATACGTGGTTTCAAGCGTTCGCTCTAAGCTACGAATCAATCTATTTGCTGCCATTTAAAGTCCAGAGATTACAATTTTTACGTTTAGTTTTTGTCGAGTGAACATTTCCTGCTTCAGAAGAGTTATACGAAAGGGTTATCGATGAGCTTTAAAATCGTTGCAGTTCTAAGCATGACCCACGCTAGCTTACGGCTGCTGTTTACAATGTCTTCCATAGGGTTAGCGATTCGAAATACGGGAGCGTGAGACGGGAAAGACCGGTCACGGTATGTTGTCGCAGGATATGAAGTATTGGGAACAAAACTGACATGACCGGAGTCACATACGCTCCACGGGTCAGAAACAAATGTTCCGTCGTCCTGAATTGTTTTCCGTTCGAGTTCCGGTTCCGCCATTTCGCCGTCCGAGAATGGTTTTCCGTTCTGCCTTTTGCAGAACCTAACATACTGCCAGAACTCGCAAGTAAACTGGGTTAGACAGGATATATACTAATGTTGTAAAGGCTTTGTTCTGGTCAGCAAGATTTAGTTTTGCTAAGGACCTGCATTTCTTAAAGCTTGGGAGGGAAGAAATTTTGTTGCAAGCCGTAAGAACTATAAAAATGACGCTTTTTGGGAACGCACTCATAAGTCGTAACTGAACCATGAGCCGGAAGCCACGAGGAAGGAGGAATGGCTTTGATTTTGCCACTTTGATTGAGTATAAATAAGGAGGTTCAATTTTAAACGTATGACTGCGACATATTCGGGGACCATTCATGATGTGAGGTTGTAAGTTGCGCATTTCCACACCCGCTTCAACGATTTTCGAGAAAGCGATGTGTCTTATACCTAGTAATAGTAGTAGCTCTCCTAATTTCATACCGTCTTAGGCTTGCGCAACGTCCCCAACGTCATACTCTGCATTTCTAACTCGTTATTTCGAAGACATAAGACAGATAGACTAGATTAAGGACATCCCCGATTGGAAGAATCGTTAGTCTTTCGAAACGTTAGGATTAAAAGAACAGATGACCAAGCCGATGCTTCACGTCCTCCAACAGCCACATTCGCCTCTAGCAAACTTTTTGTGTCGTTAAAATGGTGGAACTACCGGTATTTCCGTATTTTCAAAAGGTGAGTTCGGGTTCTACAATTCTATTTACCGTATACATCTTACTTGACCTGTGCCTCTGGATACGAAAGGCTATTTGCACAGCTGGAATACCAAGTTCCCGAACACGAAATGCGAGCGGCAGCTGTTCGCTGGAGTCGTCTCTCTTTCGGCTTTCCTGCGCCCCTCCCTGCGCCGCCAAATGGGAAAACAATCCCGTTTATCGAAATACGGAGGCAAGGGAGAACGGAAAACGAGAATAAAAACTCGCTGAAAATTGAGTCGCGTGCAGTGAACGAAAGGTGTCTGGAGTATTGCATAATAGTAAAAAATAACCGGCAGTTGACGACTTTCATAGGAATCTTTTGTAACTGTATAGCGCCACTCGAGGTACCAAAATATGTAAGATACACAAAAAATATGTTTAAATCCTGCCGATACATGAAAGCACGTGTCGCCTCGTTAAGACGCATCACTACAGGATGTAACATGGCTCTCGGCTTCGAATTGTCTACGCGCTGGAGATTCCATTTTTCACTACCGCTACCATATGCGGCCGCACCACGCCAGTTCTTAAATTCCGTGTATGAGCACCTTACCGTAGGGAAGCCTCAACTAATACAACTTGCGTGTCGAGAAGGAGTGCTTAATAAATTCTTGCATTTGGGTTTGGTTTTAACATGAACTCAAATAATTTATTCATTGGTTTTTCGGTACTGTCCTGATGTAAAACTGTAGCTATTCATCGCACATTCCAGGGGATGTTAGCGACGTCCAGTATGGTAGCGCTATCTTTTTATCATACTTGTAACATCTATTTACTACGTCTTCATATAAGTAGGAGAAAGAATATATAACATCTGGAAGTGGAAAATACCTACCCTTAATAACGCGATGTTCAACATCATATACCACAAAAAAGAGATACCCAATCAGGAAAATACTGTCACAACAACCACTTTCTTATAAGCAAAATAGAACGTGTTTCTGATAAGCAACAGCCCTCCTTAGAATACATGCGGTACATGCCAACATTGCAACCTCCGGCAGAAAAATTGTCCAGCCTCCGGCTCGTTCCCGACGGAAAAATACCTCCAAGTGTCTGCTGAAGTATAGCGCCTAGGAAGGGCGAGAAGAGCACTCACACAGGAATAACCGAGCATAAAATGACTCGAAAAGAAGATGGCTGAGAAATGAACCATGGAATAAAGTTCCGTGTGGACAATCCCTTCCGGGTTCCGGGCGTTACGGGACATTACACTCGAAGTCGGGATGGCATGATTGCATGCATGCGCCCCTCCTCCTTTCTTCCAGCAAAAACGGTGTTTTCACAACCGCAGTTTCTGGCAATGCCCCAAGCTCACTGGCGGGGCTCCTACAGAGCATTTTTTTCCTTTTGCTTCGATTCTTGATGCTGTTCTTTAAGCCACACTTCCTCGAACATCTAGCGCCACTATTATCTTTCTGTCTTCATTGCAGTGCATGTGTCACAGTGGAGACGTTCTCTTTTCGTAATGTCAATTTATGAGCCGAAGTTTTGATATACTTCATACTTATAACTATTAATACGGACGTATTGCACACTACCAACGTGGTGTTCACACAGAAATCAATCGCGCGTGTCACCAAGCCTACCAAGAACGGTTATACAGTATTGCACGTTTTTTGTCTGCTTGTCTTCTGCTGTACAGATGGAAGAAAATAAATAAAAGGCAATCCTCATGACAGTAAAATGGATCGGCAGTCATGACTGTAAATCTTCATGACCTTCAAGACAGTCAAATCTTTTTTTTTGTCGTGAAAATAAATCTGCCTTTATGTAGAGCTAAAACTGCACCGCCCCACACCTCCTTTGCAAGTGAAAACGCATCAAAGACAGCGATTTGGGATGAAAAGTGACATACGCTCTTTTAAAAGACGCGTATAAACGCGTTTCGACACACAAACGAAACAGTGTTTCTCCCTTCATTTTTCTTCGCTACAGTTATCCTACAGCTCCATGGCCGCCAATAATACAAGACTAATATGTAGACTACATTTCCCCTTGTCCTAGAGCAACTGTTGTGCTTTGCAGGACTGGTCGCGAACACAGACTGACGCACTTAGCAGGGGCCGGCAACCTTTTGAAGAGGAGGGCGGAGTTGCATGAAGCCGAAACGGGGGGGGGGGGGGGGGGGGGGGGGGAGGAGGTTGTGGTTTGCGACGGGAAAAGGAAAGGAAATTCACTGGGGATATTTTGAGCTCGGCAGGGAGCTCACCTGCATACAACCCAGTGCAGGGGAAGGGAAGTAGAGGGGGAGTGATAGGATAAAGTAGAAAGAGAGAGAGAGAAGGAAAGAGAGAGCTCAGTCCTAGAAAGCTCTCAGTCCGGGCACATCAGTCAATCACTGCACTCCGGGCTACAGCCGCTGCGTAAGGCCGGTCGTCTCCAGGAAATGAAGCAGATAAGCGAAGACTTCCCGTTGGGTTGCCGCAGGCCCCTTCGGGAACAGAAGGTCCTCCATGCCGGCGCTGGGAAGGCCTCGACGCTGGAGCGCTCGGTGGAGCTCTGCTCTCGGCCCCGCGTGGTGGGGGCAGAAGCAGAGTAGGTGCTCGAGCGTCTCCAGTTCGGAACAGTCCGCACATGTAGGGAGTCCTCGCCCGTGGAGCCCGCAGTCACCACGACCCTCCACGGGGTCTGAACAAGGGGTACTCCCCCCGGTCTTCGTCTGTTGCTCCCCTGTTGCGGGAAACGAAATGAAAAGCTACCTCATGACTTAACGGACGGCGTCAAGACAGCACTTCAGGGGCCTTCGTGCGTGGTGCCTGAGCTGTGGTCAGAGAGCTGCCCCTCTTTGCCCCAAAACTTCACCCCCACCACCTGCACGCTGACAAAGGCCCAAAACGGCTTGGGGATGGAAATGACTACGCCTTTAAAATCGCGTATCAAACCTCCGGACCAGGACCCAGCTGCGTCTGCCTTGTTTTCTACCCACCAAGCAGCCTCCCGGAGGCCCCATAAACCCAAGCTAATATGTAGCCTGCCTGCCCGGCCTGGCAACTGGTTGCCGGGACAGTGGAAACCCACAACGAAGACGCACGTCCGCGAGGGCGGCCACCAGGAGGGCCCCCAGTCTGAAGCCAAAACGGCGGAGGGCCGGACCGATCGGGAGGGGAGGGGTGGCTTTTCAGGCAAAGAAAAAAATAGGCGAATTGGCAATAATATTTCTCATTCATTGAGAATTCGTTGGCTAAGTGTTAAAACGGGGACACCGCCAAGTGGAAGTGAGCAATCCCATGTTCTCGTCTGCTGTCTAAGCCCATTTGAGGTCCAAAGTGGCGTGTCGGCCTTGAGATCGGAAGTGACAGTCAAAGGGTGGGAGTTCTGAAGACGTGCTGGTGGCCGCAAAATACTGCCTCGTGGGCGTAAGCCGCCCTCGGGCAGAAGGATGCTGACCTCTGGACTATAGCAGTCATGCAACGGCACTGTGAAAAACTTCGTTTAGAAATACACCAGATAGTGAGGTAACCAAAACACACTGGTCAGCACAGTGAGCTCTATCGCCAAGTTACCCCTGAATTTGGTTCGAATTCTGGAACTCCAGCTATGCACCGAAGTTGCATGTATTCAACAATGACGCTAGAGTCTGGTCGGTAGTTTTACGATTGTTGGAGGACTTTCCTTCAAGTTGAACTATGTTGCTGTCACAAGCGTATTATGCCAGGTCCCGAAACTCGGGTAGGCAATTCTTTTAATTATGAGTACGGTCACCCGACGCTTACCACATTTTTAATACGCTGTAGAATATCGTGTTTTAAATACGACGGGTAGAATATTGGGTAGCGCAGTCAAATCTATGCCCTCGTTTGCTTGCTGTGTTGGTCTGCATTTCTTGGCTACGTACATTGTAAGTTCGTGGAGAATGGGCTCCATGTCCGGCCTGCTATGATTTCTGGTGCATGAGCATCCGGACGATTCTTGTTACGTTCAGACGTAGAGGATGGTCAATATTTGGTTTATGCTCTCCCAGTAGTTTCTTGCAGCATTGCTGAAGTGATGTAAATGTTTTTTGGTTGAGTGATGGCTAGGGCGTTCTAAGACAAGATGTAATCATTTATTGGTGTTTCAGAACATCTACTGCTTACAAACGCACAATCTGGCTCACATCGCTGTGCCGTTTGTGGGTTTCTTCTTTTTAATGCTGAGCTTGGTAACTGCGATGCGCTTGCCCGCGCGGAGAGACACATCTCGCGTATGTCTAACACAGGTTGTTTTTGTCAGCTCAAAAGTGTGAATGAAGCCTTCATGAGGAGCAATAATAAATAAAAAAACATAAAATCACCCCATGGTGATGTCAAAATGGACTTACCGTAGTAGATGCGGGGCTGTGGGATTATAAAGATTTTTATTCTTGAAGAAACCTATTTTTGATAGAGGAGGATCTAGGCCAAGTTGGGGAGAACTGTATCAGAAAAACGTCTGTATCGTACTGATCAAATTCGCACTTGAAACCAAGAAACATTTCATGCATGAGCTAGCGCACAGATCCTGCGTGTGGGATTTGGTCTGCTGGATACGACCGCAGACGTACACAAGAAATGTTTTGGCCTTGGCATACCTGTTGAGTTCCCCTGTGGCTGTGTGCCACGTGCCTTGTGTGCATGTGCGAGTGTCCAGAGCAGCAACGGTCCGCACTTTAAATCTTGATGTAGCCCGTGCGCTAAACGATACGAACAAACAGGAAATTGCCAACCACATGCTGGGAGGAGGAAGAATAAACGTCCCTATGAAGCAGCTAGCCTTGAGGAAGAGTCCTTATTTCATGACCCCTGAGACCATCCGACTTCTCGAAATCTCTTCACCAGCCGAAGTTGATCGTCATGGTCCGAGCTGGACAGAGCTCTCTCCCAGTGCTCAACCTACCACCGTACTCATCCAAATCCTGCGAATCACAAGTCTCCCCGTAATTATAAAATGTTGTAAGGGAAGACTAGCAGTTGAAACCGTACTTTTTATTTCCCGGACAAAATATTGTTGCGTTGTGGCAGGATGAAGGTGACATGAACAACGGAAGATGTAACAATCTATTTACAAAATGTACAAGGTGGTCATGGTTCACAGCATGCCCCACCCATATTTGTCGTGGCAGATTTTGGTGCACGACGCTACGCGCTACTGCCGTCTTCTTGTTCTCATTGCGCAACAATATCATTCGCAGTGCCTGCTGTACGGGTATTCCTTCAACAACTAAAACCTCTGTACGGCAAAAGTATCGTTGCCGACTTCAAGAGGAATGGTCAAAGCCGCATAAATGAAGCCTCATTCCTCAGGACCACCGTAACGTCCAGTTTAGAGGTAAGACCCTTTCCCGGATTTATCGGCAGCAAGCTTTGATATCCAATATATTAAATTCGTTTCCGCCGTTCTACACCCAATGAATATGACTTTTGGGGGCCCATGGTAAGGTTCAAGTTAGAGGTTACCTAAACTAAGCCTAAACACAGCCCGTTAAGTCTACGGTCCGGCACCATGTCTAACGCCGCCAACTTGTACCCGCTGTGAAAGTACACATTGTACTTATACACGAAGCTGCGGTAGCAGTTCACGTTGTAAGAGCACTGGTTCTAAAATGTGCCCATGCTGACAGGTTCCTTGTGTCATGTGTCAGGGCACCCCCCGAAAGGGGATGCATCACAACCAAAAAAGGGAAATAAAAAACAAAGGAATGTAAATTTTAAGTGTGTGCCAGGAGCGCACCAATGAGCGAACCCCAGCGTCTAAACCCCGAAGCATCATGGTCAAATATGGCAGCGCGCTGGTCAGCCAATTAGAGAACGCCGCGCAGGAGACCAGTGGCGTGATGACCATATATAGACATGGAAAAGGCAAGGAGCCAATGAGAGTGCGCCACGAGAGAGCCCAGAGGGGATAAGAGCGGGGAGTACAAAGAGAAACGGGAGGCAAGAAACGGGGAGGCCAGAAACCAGGAGGCGATAGGAGCACGTCAGCTTCAAGGAATGAGCCACGGGGACGTGGCCAGGCCACCGACAACGCCTACTAAGCCTGGGCGGGAGCGTGCCGACTTCGCATCGGCTGCGGCATCGTAGGCGCACCACAAACCTGCGTCTTCGTGGCTCCAGCGGCGGCGGTCAGGCACCCGCGGCCAACGTCCACGCTCCGTCGACCTTCGTTTCGACGGCCCCGAAAGGCTACGTTCGTGCCGAGCCTAACTGGGACCTCCAGCGGCAGCAGGCTACCAAGGGGTAGCCACCGAGGAACCTTCATGACGCGCGGAGCACACGCCGTCCAAGGAGTGACCGAGCGCATTGAGCACCCGCATCAAGGACCTCCAGCGGGAGCGGCTACCAGGGGTAGCCACTAAGGAAACAAGTGAGGACGCGCGGAGCCCACGCGGTCCAAGGAGTGACCGCGCGCAGCGAACGCCGGCACCGAACCGATACGAGGACGGCTACCACCGAGTCGCGGCCACACACGACACGCCAGCGCCGACGACAGCGGGGTAGGCCAGTTCATAATGGACGCAGTTGTAGGATACAACTAGGGAGTTGTGGTTTAGAGAGATCACCTAGAGGGTGATTGAATGAGTTGATTCAAACTAATTGTGTAGAACTTTATTGCAGAAACTTTTGGGGTTTAGAGTTGAATTGTATTTTGGGATTGTTAGTTAGAGGTGTGGGTGTTTCTTGTTTGTGTGTAGTTCATTTATTGAGTGCTTTGCTTTAGGGTTTTTCTAGTGTGCATTAAATGTGCGTTTTGTCAAACACGTCAACGGTGTTCCTGCGTCTACCTGTCTGAGCTGGTTAAGACAACCCCACCATCCGTTACGTGACACCAGGGTATACCATACCCAGGGGCTAGTCTGCCGAAGCTTGTGTAATTCCAGTGAAGTGGTGCATTCACGCAGTTTCACATATCCATTGGGGTTACCTAGGAGTTCTTTTTATACAATAAAGTGTGTGCATCAAGCAAGGCTTCCAAGTGACACTGATGCTTACGGTGGACGTGAGGAATAAACCAAGCAATCGATAAACCAGCGACGAAATTACTTACAGAGCAAGCACGTGTGGTCTGTTGACCACTGTAAATGTATGCCGGTGCACTACAATAGACTGTGCGTAATCTAACTCCCTGCAAATCAACAAAGCGTTACCTACAGAGGTGCACACTCCCGGTGCAATATATTGGACAACGCCTTATATGCAGGAAGGAATGCGCAATCAGAACTGTTGTTGCAACGCCTGATGCCCCCAGACAGTAGAGAAACAGCGATCTCCGTTGCGTAATGAAATGGCTGGCGCAAACAACAACAATCTCCATCCCGTAGACTAGCGTAGACCAATTGTTTGTCGTTTTATGAAGTCAGAGGGCATTCAAGGGCGCTAGCACTTATCAGTAGTCATAAGGCTTCCTATGTTGCCTTGTTGCCTAATGCCCGAGGTGGTACCGTCTAGGTTGCATCTGCAAAATATTCGCCTTGTAGCGTCACTACCACGAAGAAGGGAAGAGGGTCCGGGTAGCCTCGTGTAGAGAGTAAAATACCAGCCGAAAATATAATTACAAATCATTCATGGTGTACAGCAATTAAAAACGGCGTGGCTCTAGCCTTTTTTAATTATTAGCATGACACTTAAACGTCGAACATCTTCCCTCTTCACCACTAAATAATAGTACAGATGTTTCCATAAATAGCGCGCCTGTGCAGTACTTCATACCTTTCTGGAAATTTCTCGGATTTCGGGCCTTCTGGCTTAAAATCCCGCCTTTTCTGAGTTCTCATCGCTAAGTCCGCGAAGTGGCGTAATGGCACGTTTCTCGTGGAATTCTCCGGGAGTTCCCCTTTCACTATGACGTTACCTTATCTTTGCTGCTTAAAACATGCGAGCGTAAGTAAGAGGCGCGTAGAGGGCCTAACACTTCCTTTAGTTTCTGCTTATTTGTTGATAAAAACATATTTCAGTGAAGGCGTTGTTCGTATGCCCTGTAATTAAGAACAGAATTTTAGTACTCTAGAAAAATAAGGATAGGCCTTAGTAATAGCAGTGTCTGATATCATTGCGGGTACTATGGCTGTTATAGCTTTTAAAGAATTTTACTTAAAGTGATCTAATGGACACTAATAGCAAATAATAATAAGATAGACAAAAATATGATGGACAATACACAATACTAGGAAAAACTAGCCCGCTATTCCAGCAATACACTCTTGCACGTCCAAACCCCTTTTTTTACTCGCGTGATTTTCGACCTGTTCGTAAAAACCCCGAAGCATATTTTCAAATTATCTGCTATTTATACCAACACTCTTGAAGCTATCAGAAGATTACTTCGTTACAGAGGTAGGCAAGCCGACCATCCGGATTAGAAAGCTAGCTTGTGTTTTTTTTTACATTCATGCAAAGTTACTACGAGCGGCAGGCACCGCGGAAAACATAGAACCTTGGAAGCTCTAGACGAAGCTGACCGTGGATTGTAACACAGCCATCACGAAGTCTCTTTTTCAGGACTAATAGCGCCATTAATCTTGCGTTTGGCATCAGCGTGAGTGGGAGATTTGTGCCGATGGAACCGGATCTAGAGCAGAGACCTGAGAAAGCTGTGTGTTTGTAATGTAAATCACAGGAAAGAAAAGCAGGGAAGAACTAGCACCTCTGAGAAGAGGGAGTAGAATGAAAACCAGGCCTCTCGAAGAATGACGTCATGCCAAGATTTGGACACTCCAAAGCCTGCGCCATTGAAAAGGGGGCAAATCGGAGCCCGCCCATTGACGGCCTGTGGCGTCTGCGCTTGACTTCCGCCCGGCACAAAGAGGAATCAGGAGGGAGAGTCATCTCTCAACGCTCCCCACCTCCGTGCTCAATGAAGGTGGGTGGGTCAGCCGGGCCACGTTTTCTCGCGTTCCAATGAACCTGCAACAATGATCGCCCCCTTCCTGAAATGGCAGCAGGACCCGCTCTCCCCCAGGGTTGAGCTTTATACTCACGCACCTTTGTTCGGGGTTGCCTGCCTTTTCTCCCCCTTTCCTAAATGTCATTTGGGGAAGAATACAAATGCTTAGCCCTTGAAGTAAAAGAAAGCGGAACACTTATGTTTTTCTTCGTTGTTTATCCTGTTTTTTTTTTTAACTAGCAAATTTTTTAAAAAAAGACGTCGTCTTGCGTGGAATGACCATGCGCACGTTTTAAGCAAGACTGGCTGCGCGGGACTTCTTTTAGACTTACTAAATGTTTATGACAAGTTTTGGACGTACCGGATACGCGCCTAAGGGATACCTGCTGTTTGCGCCAGCAGCTATCTTGAAGGCAGTCGCTACTCAATCGCAAGGAAGAATTCTTACAGTGTTTCCGTGACCGCTTTTTGAACCTGTACCTACAGCAGGCCAAGGTCACCGCATCTCTGTTTTGTTTTGTTCAGCCTCAACCTCTAACAGTTTTTCAACGTGGCACACACAAGGAAGGAAGAAGGCGCTTCTCTCCTCTCGTTTGAAGTATACGCGAATAAGGAGGGCGCATTCACAGCATACACATATGGAATGAGCACGAGAGTTAAGTGCGCATGCCCGGCGAAATGTTCAGCAGCCAGCGCCTGTAGATACGACGGTCAAAATACACGCCAGCGAGTAGGTAGTGCTACGGCTTTGAGATAACAAGGCTCTGAAAAAACAGTGTATACTTAGGTTAGTTTTCTAGTGAGTATTTCTGGTCTCCAGGAAAAAAAAATTTTTGAAATTGCGTGTCAGATAAACCATTGTTAAGCTCAACTTGTTCCCATGAGTTGTTGCGTGCATCCAGCAAATGTTTTAATAATAAGTGGGAGCGTCTACCGGTATGTGGGTCAGTGTATTATCACGGTGAAAGCGGCGAAGTGAGCAAGACAACTTTGCCTGCGCTGAACTATCCCGTCAATGCAACCGTCGTCTTCTGGGCTGCTTCGGCAAGCACGACCGAACCCTTTTCCGCTGATTATCAACCGACTCTCCGTGAACAAGGAGTGCGAAAAATCTCTGCAACCGCCCTTGTAATGAAATTACGCAGGAGATTATAAGCTTAAGGGGTTGTCCCGTGCTTGCGGGAACAGCGCAGCAGACGGCGGTTGCAGTGGCGGGATCTTCTCCGCGCCCGCGAAGTATTCTCGCTCATTTCACCGCTTTCTATAGCGATAAGGCGCTGACCCACCAGCATGTCGAATCGACGCTCCCGCCATATTAGATGCGACTGCATCTCATTCACTCGCCTTGTCCATGCAGCGTCGTCGGCGTTGTTGTCGGCGTCCGCCCCTCCCCCATTCTCCTCGCCGCGCGAGCTGCGCTCTCCGCCGCTCACCCCTCTCCTCTCCGATGCCCCTCTCTCGCGAGGGGCATTGGATTGGATTCGAATGGATTGGCTTGGCTTGGCTTGGCTTGGATTGGATTGAATTGGATTGAATTGGATTGGATTGGATTGGATTAAAGTGGATTGTGTTGGATTGTGTTGCATCATAGCCGCGGCAGACACACTGGCGCGGGCGCATGTGCAGTACTCTCTCTTCCGCGGTCTCCTCTCCTTCGGGCGCGCTGCGCATATAACCGGTGTGCCGCTCTCCGGCGGCCTTTCGGTCGACGGTTGCTCTCCGCTTGCGCTTGAACCCCCCTCAGCGTCGCATCACACCAGGGTTCCCGCGAGGGGAGGTGGGCGTAATTTTTTGTTTAGCTAATTCGGCGGCTGTGTATGTGTCGTTTTGTATAGTGGTCACTACAGAGGTACGCGAGGCAGTTCCTACCAATGGACCAGCGTGTCAAGAAATCTCTCACGGCAATGACGTGCTGGTGCGCCGGTCATTCAAACATGGCAATGGCTTTCCCACTGTTAAAACTAAATCCTGCAACTCTGTGATTTCCTGAACAAAGCAATGAGATTGAAAAGTGTTTGTTACTATGCCCGACCCGACCCGCAGGCAGCACGTTTTGATTGCATTTTGATTAGTTTGGTTCGTCTCCAATTAAGTACTAATCCACTCAGCTACTACTCTGGAGGCCCGGATTTCATTGCCATACCAAGAAAATTATTTTTTTATTTATCAAAATAATCGGTTTTACAGACTGGTACGAATTTGGACATTTTGTTTTTTACGTTTTTCAGCAGCGGTCATTAGCTGTACCGCGTTTGTTTTTTTGCCCAATGGCACACTGGGGCTTTCTCATTAAAATTCAGTGCGTGTAAATAGTCAAAACACTGCGAAACACACGTTGCTCATTTTTGACCCCACCGTTTTCGTTGCTACCTCGTCAGTGAGATGCCGTCGTGGGTGCTGCTATTGGGGTGGTAACGGCCAACCGGTGTGGGTTCCCGCTGAAAGATATCCTGGAGTGAAACAGACACCTGAACTCCTGCGTTGCTCGCAGTGTGTTTTTCGTGTCATCGTTCAGCCCTCTGTAATCTTTATCCAAAGGATATTCCCCCCCCCACAAAGCACGCTAGCCGGCTGGTATTAAACGTTGGAGGTACAACTGCGTTTCATGAGAGGTAGTCTTACGCTCAGAGGGATTGCAACTCGCATCGTCGCGGTGAGTCAGGCGGGCAGCTTGCCATATCCGAGATCGACTCCCACTCGGGAAACACACGTGAGGTTGACTATAAAACAGACCCGTTCCCGGTCAGGCTGGGACATTGAAGGAAGTTCGAACTAAAAAAGCAGAAAAAGCGTTCTTGTTTGCGATCAAAGGAGGACCGTCCATTGGAGAAGTTAATCGCCGAGCATCGGTTCGGCGGGAGGATGTTGAAAATGTGGTTCGCATTTTTTCATTCTGCTTGCTCAGAAGAGGGCCCAAACAAGAAAAACTCCGCACACACAATCACGTGAAATCAAAATGTGTAGGGAAGGACAGCCGGGGGCGGGGAGGCCCTCAATTTACTCAATTTATTCGGACTCGCTTCAGGACTGGCGCTGTGCACTGGGACGTCGGGGTCGTTTATGTACGTCGTAAATTACCCTTTCCCCTATTATCGGGCAAAGCAAGGCGCCAGCTTAGATTATAGTGGCCCAGTCCAGGAGACCTCTGCACCGTCAGTCTGTTGCACAGTTTCATAAACAAGACAATTCTGTCTTTATTTTTGGGAATCTCATGATCATGTGACCTGCCAAAGTTATCTCAAAGGTATTCGCGCCGTGTGCCTATTTCAAGTAGTTAGTGAACTCTAGCGCTATTACGTTTAGCAGTGTTCATTATGTACTTCCCACGAAATGGCAGAATCGGTTTCAACGTCACTGGAGCAAAGTGTTTTTAGGTTGGTAATTAACTTAGTGAGAGCAACATAGTTTTGCATCACGTACTGGAATATCAGAAAAAAATATGAACCTAATTGTTCGGTTTACACTATCAGATGCCTAATAATCTATATCAAATCCACTACGGCCACAGTCGCTCACGGAATTTGGGGGCAGGGTTAAGAAATATTACCACACAGTATTCACTACACATCAGTATCTCCCAAGCATTCCACATTTCTTCCACAAAAAAATCAAACTGGGCTTAACGCGCACAAATACACACGATTTACTTATAAATAGTTAAACGCTTTTGTTGTGGCATTGAAATACAATAATAAGGGTGGTCGTTGTCCTCTCCACAACAAACAGTTGGAAATGTTAGCCGATGAAACAATCCGGGAGGATGGTAAGAAAAAATACATTATTCACAGACACGGGCGTCGGCCAGGAGGTGCAAAAGGGGCAATTGCCCCCTCCAAGCAGCACCAGCGATTTCCCTTCGCCCTCCTAGCCCACTCTTCCTCTTCCCAGCTGGTTCTGTCTTGCGTGCTTCTTTTTCTGCTAAAATTGGTGATCATAAAAGTTTCATAGTGTCCATAGCGATCCCAACATAAAAGAACCGGAGGAACGGAGGGATCGCTTTTGTTGGGTTTTTCTTCAGCGGGAATGCTAGCAGGCACTTTAAACAAAGATCTAAGCCAGGCACCTCTGGAAGCCTTTGCCGTACACACTGTACTCATATGATTTTTCCTGAATAACCAAACTTCTTACTGGGAAGGCATTCTGGACCAAACTTTTACACACCCCGATTATATATGCCTTCGTTATTTGTTAACTACCCCACTCGCCTAACGGAAGGTGCTGAGGCCCTCAAGGGGCGTGTAAAATGTATTTAAGAAGCTGGCTTCTAAGCGGTTGCTCCTACGAAACATTCAACATTCTGGTCGGGAGACGTTGCTTGGAATCGGAACGTACATTTACTTTTTTTGCACATTTTGCTAATAGTGCAAGGCCATGACGGTAAGCAACTAAGTTCCCACGAATACGATAACCCATTCAGACTTCCCAAGCCTCATTCGTCTTTAACTAACCTAAAAGGCCAGAAGGATCACTCAGCACAGCTACAATAAATGCATCCGTTCATTGCAGGGTGCTGAGATTCACGCATTTCGTTTTACAGCTCGGGCAGGAGCCTTTGGGAGTGTGCTCAAAAGCATTTGCCTAATGTCACGGTTGAAACACTTCTGGCCCCACTTGCCATTCCTCGCCACCACTTTCCATTTGTAAGTCGACTGCCCAGTTCGTTGCTTCGCCTGCAATCGTACTGTTATATATAGCGAATACCGTTTTAGAGGCGAGGTATTCATCCCCCCCTTATTTTTCGCTCTGGTGCTAGGTAGCAGCGTCAGGTGTCATAAGGAATTATCTTGTCATCCGCATATAGAACAGTTGGGCAATGAAATTTCAAGAAATATTGGGGTTCTCTACACATTCAGTAATTTAAGACCACTTTGGCGCAAAAAATAACTTTATAACAGTCTTGCCTATTATAGGCTTTGCTACGGAATGTGGCGTGGGGAACAACAACTGAAACAACTTACAAACAGTTGGTAACGTTACTAAAAAGAGTTTGTATGTTTGCGAATTTTGATGAACGCTATGACGATTTGAGAACGGGTCCACTATTTCTTCAGTACAGTATGCTTAAGGCTGACCAAATTTATTATATGAAGCTTTTAAAAGTTATACACAACGAAAATCTTTATGGCAAATATGACGACAATAACAGTTTATACTCTTTCAGATATCCCAAAACACATACGCCTAAATTACATACAAAACTACGGCAGGCAGTCTTTTCAGTTTCTACACTCTGACATACTAAACAAGGTTGGGATTTCAGATATACTAGAAACAAATTGAAAACACAGGTGAAAGAATGCCTCCTAAGTTTGAATTTCTGCTTTAATGTTCATAATACTTGTCTCATGCGCTGGTTTTGTGATTGTGTCTATGTTCAAAACGAGAGAGAAAACTCTTTATTAGAGAAGAAAGCCGAGAGTTTTGCCGGAATCGTATTACCGACATGCTACTCGGCGGGGGAATGGGTAGGGGAGAGTAGAAAAGGCCCTATAATTAACAGGGCAGAAAAAAGAGAAGAGAAGAAGTAAAAAAGCGGGCATCATGTAGTTTGTGCGAAAAGTTCGGCGAACGTCATGTTCTCAGTAGTTTAAATCAGTTCAGTGACGCCGATCTCGTCCAGGTATTCAAACAACGCCAAACGCAATCATATTTATACCTTTATTGCCCTATTGTACTGTATTTTACTTTACTCTTACGTCATTTAACGTAGGTTATTGGACGAACGTTACTCTTATTTCTTTTTATTGTCTGGTGTTCTGACATGTTGCTTATATTATTACTCTAACGTTACATGTTCTAGCTTATCCATTTTGCTTTTTCATTGTAATGTACCAAAGGGGGATGGGGCCTGTGTAGGCATTTGTAGCGTTTAGTTCCTGCCTGCCTCCTCGTACTTCAGAGAAAATAAAGGTTTTGAATCTTTGTAATCGACTGGGGTGCCTGGATGCGTCTGTGTTACTGCGACCGGAGCAAATTCAGGCACCGTAAAATCGGCAGCGCCAGTATTCAGCCGTTCAGATGGCGTGGTGCCAAACCAAATCCTTCTCACGTATGACAGCCGTAGCCATAACATGTACCTCGCAGGGTAGACTGAACGGGAACAGAAAAGTCCAGCTATGGCATCCCGTAGCCTCCGCACGCTTAAGTGTCAGCGAGGATCGTAGAGCTGTTTTAGACAAGAGCGGAGCTAGTTAATTTAAAGGGACACTGAAGTGATATGTAAACATTGCGGGATTACTAGCGCAAATTGTAGTCCGTAGTCCCCAGGCCATGTTTCGACCACTCTAGGCGCGTTTACGCGATTTTATTTAGTAGAAAAACTAATTCGAAAACGCAGTCCTCCTCTCTTTACGCTCGCCCATTTTCTGTGGCGTTTTCGTGTGACGTCAGGAGGGGATGAGCTGGCAATTGGTTGCGCCACGGCTGCGCTACTGCACGGCTCCCCGGCCGACAGAGTCAGTCGGCCCAGCGTCTCGTCCGCCGGCCGCCGGCGGGTCGTCGCAATCATGGAGGTTAAAAAAAATTGCTTGGTCGCAATTCGTTCGCTTAGTTGAAACGAAGCCAAGACACGTTTGTGAATGGAAGAATGTGCCTTTCTTTACTTGGTTTGTTTGTACACTCTATCTAGCTCCAAGTCAAGGTCGCTCACACAAGCGCTGCACATGCGACGCTTCGCTGACTGGTACGCCAGTAGGAAAATATAAGGCCTCTTGAAGGCGGGAGAAGAGTCAGCGAAGTCAATATAGGTACTAAGGAAATAAAATCAACTGATATTTTTACCGTACAGCGTAAAACTAGGGCGCGGGAAGCACTTCTTTGCGCTGGGCGAACAAGCACAGCGGTCAGCAGCACGACTACGCATCTGCGAACGCTTTTCCGTCTACGAAATGCAATTGCTAGACGTGAGCTACTGTGGAAACTCGGGCGACGCTTACTGCACGATCGCAGTACAACAAATAGTCACCTAAGCGGCTTGAAATGCCAAAACTAAATAAAAGTGTAAACCGGTTGTACAATATATACCCTATATTAGCAGGGCATTCGCGTCCCGCTTCGTGGCCTAGCGGTCTGGGGCGCTAGGATTTCACCGCAAATGTTTTGCGAGTCCGAGTTCGAATCCCCGCGGGTACGTGCTTTTTTTTTTTTTTTTTGTAAGTTAACTTTTTTGTTTTCCGCCGATGTTTTCTATATTGAGTTCACCTTTTTGGGGGCCGCAACGTTCATGGCTACACGAACTAGTTCACAAAACGCGCGCAGGCTGGCACTGGCGCGCTAGCGAGTTCTCGTTGGCGTGCTGTTGCCTTAAGCACCGACTGCTTGCAGGCAGTGGGCACAGGCCAGAATGAACAGACCCTTGGCCTGGTGCGAACACGCTTTTTACGATACAGGCATGAGGGAGGCAAGCTCCAAATATGGGGGAAAAGCGCATGAAATTTGGGCGTCTGCGGGTACGCGGAGGGCGTTCATGCACTGCGTAGGTCTCGGCTAGTGAATGCTACGACTACAAGCCGTCCTGGGAGGCTTATCTTGTGCATTTTACAGCCGACAACATGGCAGAAGCGCGGTACGATGATTACTGAGATATTGAGAATGCCCATCCAACAAAGCCATTGGTTATGTTTTACAGAACCTAAACCGAAACCGAAACTTGTGTGATTGCTAACCTTGGGCATCGTCCAATCACGGCGCCCCTCCTCTCAACGTCACAGCCTTAGTTGGTGCGGCCGCCGCAAACCGCGCATGGTAGTTTTTCTTCTTTCGCGTTTTGTAAAGTAATTACCGATTTGTCAACCGGATAAACGATGAAAAGTGTGCTAATTTGATCCAGTCTACGCAGTGCAAGCAAAAACGGGAGCTTGACAAATTCACTTCAGTGTCCCTTTAAGCTCTTTGCAAGCGTAAAATTGACTTCAAAGGCTTCCTTAAAGGAAAGCCTGATGCTCATTTTTCATGTAGCGCCTTGTTTGATAAAAAGAAAAAAAAACATTCTGAGCTTGTCGGCGGTCCTGAATCCGAATACATTTCTACTACCATTGCCACACCTGAGCAGCCTTCACCATATCAGGACCGTTTCCACATCGCTTCGCCCTCAAATAATACCTCGCACGTAACCTCCATCCGACCCAAAACTCTGGCCACAGTCTTTTGCTCTCAAATAGTTTGGGTATACTCAGTTTCGCGCAAAAGACTAATCAAAGCTGATTCACTGCCGATTTCTTATTTTTTGTGACTGTGTAATACGCATCTTTTTCCTCGTCACCATTGACTTAACATGGCCCATGAAGTTGGCCTGTTACGTGCGATGTACATGCGTATTAAATAAATTATGGGTGTTACTTTGTTCTAACCCTATTGGCGGTGAGCGCGACCACGGGCGGCGCTGCGACGGGCGCCTCCGTGACGTCAGCTTAGGGACTCTCGCATTTGTCGTCTGCTTCACTCGGGCTCGCTCTCCCGGCTGTTTATTTGCGCTCGGTTGCCGTCTGATGCTTGTCCGCACTAGATTTTGCGTGTGCATAACTTTTTATCATAACAAAGCCTTTCAAATCGCATACACCAGCTGAAGGAATTATTTAAAGTATAGTTTTTGATAGCGCTCCGGAAGAAACATTACCTGTGCCGCCCCAGTTTTTGCGAAGCCGGCCCGGTGCGGAGCGTGAAGAGTCGGAGTGAGCGTAAGCTTCAGTTTTCAGCAATCTTGAAAGCAAAGGGAGCCGGCAACAGCGAAAATGCAAGACCAAAACAAATACCAAGCCTTCGGGGCTGTCGGATTTGGCAGAAGCATTACGATATCCGGTAATCATATGTAAGGGAAAACAGTTTTTGCCACCTCGCCGAACGATCGAAAGCATTATATCACATCACTTTACGTTGTAATAGCTTTAAATTATGCCGACATGCACTATTGGCCGCAAAAACTGTAGGTTGAGTTCCAAATAACCCACTGTGTGTATAGGCGCATGATGGTTTTATACCAGGCTTCTAACCAGTATGGATCCGGTTTATTGAGCAAAACGAGTCGCGTCTACGGTAAAGATACAGTAACACTATGTTTGTTCAGACCTAGAGGGATATTTCAGTACATTCCCCACAGCCACATCGCCCCAATATTCAGATATGCGTCATAAGAAAACTGCGCTCAAGAGGAGGAGGAGAAGGAGGAGGAGAAACTTTGTTTAACAGTAAAATCGAACTGATTAGTGGGCCGGGTCCTCAGTACAGGACAAGAGAGTAATTTCTTCGATTCAAAGAACGCCATCCCGAGTAAACCATGATGTGTTCTTTACGCCTGGAAGGGGTGGCTACCAATAAAGAGCTGTTTGGAAATATTCATCGCTTTCGATTCATGTAATATATGCACGTATACTATTTATTGCGTTCGTTAGCTAGTATATCACACCTTCAACACCGTAATCATGTCATAATTGTTTGGGTTGAGAGTAAACTCGTTATGATAACGATGGTTACGGTAGAAATTCGCAGCACAAAAGCCGCCTTCGAGTACTCTGGACAACGTACGTTGTCTGGAGCGCGATCGCGGTAGCATAGCACGAACCTTCTCATTCTATTTGCATGTGAATAAACAACGGACGCTGCGAATATACATCTTCTTGCACGCAACCATAACTAAAGCGAATTTGTGAAGAAGTGAATGTATGTTATATCACCTTGAAGAAAATATCCACACGATCTTTGTGGTCCTCCCAAACATCCCAAAACCTACTACTAATAAGACATCAGTGATGGTGCGGAATATTTAATGCTTTGGGCACAGAAAAAAAAAAGAACATCAACTCGATACTAGTCAACAACGAAGGAATAGAAGACAACCGCTTTGTTTCCTGCTATGCAATGCGCGTGTAGGGGCACTTTCCTTGGCACGTTGTATTAGAATGTTCAATCTTTATAAGAACATCCCAAAAATACTGTATGCAAGCCTACGCGCTTTGAATATTTATTGGGGAGCTCTGAGCGCTGAACCTCGCGTATAAGCTAGAAAGGACAAGTTACGCACGATCTTCTGACCGATTCTCTGAAGAAAGTTGTTCTCTCTCTCCTCGTGTGTGGCAAACTTGGGGGATACAGCTTGAAATTATTCATGTGTCAGAAGCTGGTAAAAATACCTGCGTTACTAGAAATACGCTTTTTGATGCACTAAAGGAACAAAGCGGGCGCTTTCTAGCACAGGCGCTGCTGCCCCTCACAAGCGGAGTGTAGGAGACGACAGCGGAGCGAGTCCCTAAGCCGACGTCAGAGCCAGGGGGCGCCACTCAAACATCTCACCGCCAATACTCGGTAAAGCATATTCAGGTTAGTTTCATCAAAAGTTGCATTTTTTTTCTCGCGTATTGGGTGGGTGCCCCTTGGGTTCACACCGCGAGAGGGAGAACTATTGAACGAGTCTAGTGATGTTGTCCAAGGTGTTCTAAATATGAAGAATGCATAAGTAAAAAAACAGTATGCACTGTTCGATTGTATTTTGTTCTGCGCGCAATGTTAAAAAATATATACATATTAGATGGAGAGATCTTCAGTGTAGAGGTGCAGCAGCACATGCAGTCTCCTGACGGAAACAATAGGGGAGAACATGATAAAACCGGAAGAAGGCTTTACGCACGTACATTCAGAGAACCAGGAGAGAGCAGGACAGTTTGGCAAATAATTCAGTGTGCTGCGGATCATTGCACGCCAAAGACAGGCCAGCCGAACACTCCAATACTTAGGAAGAATACTCTTAGCATCTTCATCCCTTGCCTGGGCTCTCTGTTATCAGCACGAGATCAAAAATTTCGACACTCCGCCGCACTTGTTTTAAGGGCGAAACCACTTATCGCTCGGGCTGTTGGCGTCGCATGTGGTCGTCTAAAGCGACGCCAGATCTAAAGCGCTTGATATGGGGGCCCCAGCACCGGTCTTTTCTTCAATATTGGCGCGGTACGGTTTCTGTGTTGTACATTTCAGAATATTTTCTTAAGCCGTGGGGCAATCTTTCGCACAATAAAAAAAATAACTCATGATTAGTAGCGCAGCAGTTAGCCACCGAACCGCAGCTGCAAGTACAGTTTTGCGTGAAAACACGTAAAAAAAGACAGAGGACACCTACAATTGCTTGGCTTAGATGGACATGAGAGCGTGCGGCTGCTGGGCCTTGCTCAGTTAGAGCACAGGTATGGCAGTATCTTTGTTTTGAAAAGCATGTGCTGTGAGCATTGTGACAAGACCAGTGCTTGGTTGGGGGTGCAATACATAGTTTCACAGAGCGGACACTGGAAGAATAACTAACAAGTTCTTTAATTAGATTCGATTTATTGGACATCATTAGGAATACAATGGACCCTGCAAGGCTTTTAACAAGTGCTTCCACCCTTTCTTTTCTGTCTGGAACCACTGCGAAATGTATAGTTACCACCCGTACTCAGCAGCATTACGTGCTGTGTAAGCAGGTACGGCTTAGGAATATTCTCTTGCGTTTGTTGACATTTGTTCTAAAAACCTATGGAATGCGTTTATTGCGTACATTCAAGGACGTCGGCTGATGGCCACGATATACCTCCAGGGGTATATCAGCAGGGAAGCCTGGAGGCAATGAAAAAGGACGCCTGTGCGTAAACATTATCTTGGACTTTCAAAATAGCCAGACGATGGAAACTATTCAGTAGCTAGCCGCTAGTGCGGGGTTCGTGTGTAAGTATTAAATGAAAATTTAAAATTTGCTTTTACATGCAAACGAGAAGTAGCATTTGTTTCAGTATCAGTCGAGCGTTTGGAGCATGCCTTAGCCCTGATTTATACGTAAACCTACCCGCTAGTGTTCTTTTTATTTTTGTCGCAGGAAAACTCCGAGTTTTCTCGAAGTGTACTTACCGACGCTGTTTTTTTTTTTTTGCTCGGAAATAGTGTTCATATATTCTTCCCTGTTGTGTGTTGAGACCCCGCTACTGCAGTTTTTCACATTAACAACTTAGGTCAACAATAAAGGCATAATCTTCTTAGAGAGAGATAGGTAGAGAGCTACAGCGCTGTAGTGAATAAAATATTAAATTATTTGTAACTTGTGTTAACGTGTCTGAAAAGGCTTTTGCGTTTGTTTGGGGTAAGGATTAGAGGGCTGATTTGATTCTTTTGCTTATTCTAACCGTTTCGTTATTGCTAGTGAACAGTCGAAAAAAACGCACATTGTTTTCTTCTTCAGGTCGTGCTAGCGTCTAAAACCTAATATTTGGAACTAAAGAAACAGCAAGGTTATACCACCATGCAATTTTACTGTGTATTTGTCAACGTTAAGAAAAGTTTGGAAAAGAAAACTAACAACAATAACTCGGTCACAAAATTTTAGAGAAACGCGGTACCTTTGAGGATACCCGCGGGCATTGCATAAAATTCTGTGATATACAACCACGGAGTCTACCCACGCTGGACGCTTCGTTTAAGGACGGACAGACGGGGCGAGCCTAGCATTCGTCACTGTCTCTCTCCATTCGATGCGGTAGGGAAACTCTTTTCACACTTGAGTGGGCGCCGGGCCCATCTCGCGCCATGAGTCACGCGAGGGAGTCATGCGGCGGCTTTCGGCGCAAACACGGCTTACCAAGCATTCTCCGACCGTCGCTGCTGGTGCCGCAGTGTTTGACGGATATGTTTTGCTGGGAGTGAGCCTTCCGAAACAGCCACAAAATGCCAGATCGTACAGCACGGAATATCGCCTTTTCTGAATCCACCATTTGGGGAAACGCATTTTGACCCGCGGAGCGTGAGTACCAGCGGGGGGCACCTTTTGAAGATCACCGGGGTCAGACGGAGTTTGGATCCAATGTTCGACTAAATTACTCTCCTGTGTATACGCTTAAATGTCCCCACTACTGTCGGTAGCAGTTTAGACATGACGCACATTAACTGCACGGCCTCTGTCAGTTGCCGACACCGCTGAGCTGTCACCTGGTGGTACACTCTGCAGATATACCAAAATAATCTTTTGACCGCATGCAAACGCCTGCTATATTGATTCTTCGGAACGACGGGAACCTTTTTAACTTCTTTACATCACTTTGATTGTAACAGACGCGAACGTTTTTTTTTTAATTTTTTAGAAAATTTGTCCAAAGGGAAGGACAAAACATTGCTCAATCGTCGCGAAAACTCGTCACCTTAGTATAATCTTATCAGATGTTCTCGTTGTATTTGTTTTCGACTAGTTGCTACCTTACAAACGGACGTAGTTACAAAGGACTTTATGAAACTATCAAAATCTGCGCTCAAATGGCTGTTGGTGTATGGTGTGTTAACCATTTGAGTTGTAGTGACGCATCACCATCTGCTTGCGGGGGGTCACTAGCCTGGGGCCCTATTCTCAACTGGACAAATTGCCGGCAATTCGCCATGTTTTTTTTTTTTTTGCTTAAGCACGACGTAAGCAATCACTGATGTGCTGTGCCTATAGCTATGACGACATGCAATGTAATTTGACGATTCAGTCATAAAGATCACAACCAATGTATCAAATATTGTGCATAAAATATAGAAAACCCTTGGAATGTACTATAAAAATTAAGACGGTAGCTGAGGCTCACAAAAAAACACATTTCTGGAGGTCAAAATCGGCGTCAACACCACAAGGCGATCGAGTAACGTTGATCCAAAAGCGAGCGAAAGGCGGATGCCGACTAAAGAACAAACACAATTTTTTTTACCGTATCTATTTATTTCTTTCAATCGCTTTTATTAACATAGCTGGGTTCTCTGCTTGAATGCAAGCTTTGTTGCGTTATCACCTTCCCTGCCGCCACCGCCGCCATGCCATCGTCTGCTGCTATGTTACAAGTTTATGGCGTGATCACAGGAAAAGACGGCCGCGGCCATCGCTTCTATGACACATAAGAGCAGGGAAGCGCTACTCCTGATGACCGCGGAGCGCACCGATGTTGCCGATTCAGTCATTCGTCAATCTCGACTTCAATCAGCGCTGTAGTGAACGAAAGAGTCACTGCTCTCTGTTATTTTTCTCTTGAGTTCGATCATGTGACCCAACAGCTTACTAGGACGAGTGTGGACAAATGCCATGCATTGGGTTCCCTTTGTCATGGAGAGGCTTGTACTTCCCCTCTTATGTTGCGCTTACGCCAAACAAATAGTTTTTATTTTATTGCCAAACATAAAAGCAAAATACTGCACGTTATTTGTATGCTCCATGATCGCTGACTTGGAAGCAGTTCAGACTATTATTTGTTTCGGTTGGAAACATGCTTTAAAAGCAGCGTGCCGGCGAAACTGCGCCTGCTGCAAATTGGCGGACATTACTGGCGCCGAAAGCCGGAGCACTTTTTTGCCCTATTTTGCTTGTATTTTTCGACAAAAACAGCCGCCATTTTCAAGCTGTTACGTAGCGTTACGTCACTTTTACGCTGGCTGAAGTTGCCAATGCATCATGTAATCGTTTCCGGCAACTGTTTAAATAACGTCATGCCTTTTCAACGAATCAGAGAGAGGGCATGTATTACAGGCATTATTGTTGTTGAATAGCAAAGACAGTCCTTCGTTGTCATGTCTTGTGCTTTTATTCTGGTTTTTCATTGCCGGCCAAGAATTATGCGCTTTCGGTAAAAAGAAACAAGGCGAACAATAGAACTGGTGCCCGTAAACGTCATGAAACGTCAAAATGACATCACACACAACCGCTTTGTCAACCGGAAGCACGCAACCAAAACTGAAAGCCAATGAGAAAAAAACTCGGGCAAATTGTTGGCAACCATGTCGAATTGCCGGCAATTTGTGCAGTCGAGAATAGGGCCCCTGATCATGAACGGCTTCCCACCATCATCATTAGCGGTGCTTGCCTGGACCTTCAGTAGTGCCACGTGACGCAGTAGAGATCGAACACGGCCGCACTCCCAAGCCCTTCGCAAGAGGCTGCTCATAGAGCTACAACCCTTCAAGCATCGTTGCCATGATTTGAAGCACAAAAAAAAAAGCCGACGAAGAACAGAGTAGACGAGACAGGCGCTAACTTCCAACTATTTTATTCGGCTACGCCCGTGCTTATATTTCCTAGGAAAAGAGAGGGCGATAAAGAAGGAGCGTACACACAGATGATGACAAAAACAGATATGTTTACAGCACATTTTTTAGAAAGCCCATTTCGCTACTGTACAGAGCAATCGAGGTATCACTTACACAGTCACTCGCTCTCTCCCTGATATAATAGGCTTCGGCTAATTCACTCGCCGCGCTGCTGAGCACGAGGTCGCGTGTTCGGTTCCTGGTCGCGGCGGCAGCTTTTCTGATGGCGGCGAAAAGCATAAACGCCCGTGTGTACTAGATTTCAGCGCACGTTAAAGATCCCCAGGTGGTCACAATTAATCCGGAGGCTTCCACTACGGTGCGCCTCATCGTCTGCGTTGCGTCGGCGCGCTAAACCCCACAATAAATCAAAATAATTCCCTCGCCGCCCTGTTCTTGCTTTTGCTTAGTATTCTTATCTCTTTAAACCGCGGCTCACAACCGCAGCCACGAGAGTGGGTGGCCGAATGTGTTCCATTATCTTTTCCAAGCGATAATTCATGTTCCCTGGCTCTCTCGTTGACGCAACGGCCCGTTGGGCCAAGGTACCACCTTCCGCAAGATAGCGGGATTTCGTATACAACACCGACAGCACAGTGGAAATAGTGATTTGCGTGTTTTTCCCACATGCCTTCTTCCTGCATTCACCCGATATGCGCGAGAATTCAGGCATCGCCGCGCCACGTACACGGTGTTCGCGGCCGCGGGCACCTTTAATAACGGCACTGATAAACCGTACGCAAGCCCGTCCCCTCCTACATTCCCAGCCAAAGCCACCTGAGTCCTCTCTACTCACCGGACGCCCTCACTAGACTGGCTAGGACATGCTAAGGACCTGTAACGCGGACAATCCTGAGCTCTGCATACCTGTATATAGTTTTTTTCGCTCGATCTGCGCGACGCCTGCTATATATTTATCATAGCGCACTTCGTGTTAGACGGGATGTCTGTGATGGCGCATCATCATGTGCTTGCGGCGCCCCTATCCTCATCATAAACGGCTGTATACCATCATCATCTGCGGCGATTGCCTGGAGCGTTAGTAGCACCACACGACGCAGGAGCGACCGAACACGACCGCGCGCCTGGGTGGTCAAATGTCTCCGCCGCTTCCAGTTCTGGCCTGACCTACGCACCAGCTAGAAATGTAGGAAGCTGCAGACGCTATACCGAGTACGCGGCTCCTTCCTACAGAGTATTCATCAGCGCATTACAATGCTTCAGATGCGTCATAAGGGTCTGACAGCATTTTCTTAAGTTGCCTAGATGTATTTTGCGACTTACTGTTTTTAATGAAATGGAATTCAGCAGCAGAACAAGAGCCCGCGGGACTTTTGAGTACCCTGTGACGTGATAAGATAGATCGAGCGTCGAATGCTGATTTTAATTGCCTTGCTCCTTTTGCTAAGAACATTCATCTTTTTAAAGAAAATTTCAAATAATTTCTGTCTAATTTAAGGAATACTTGGGTGCAACGAGAGATTTCGCAGTTTCTGGATACGTGAGTAAGAACTGAAGGACTCTGATATTAGTCTAACTGCATGTACAGTTAAGGTTAACGTTTCATGACCGACCGTTACACATTAAGGGCGAAGTTCCTGAGCGCCTCGTTCTGCGAAAAAGTTCCATGGTTGTAGTAGTTGTCCGGCCAAGAGTGCGGTCGCCACTGTGCCCAGTAAATAACTAAATGGATGCTGTTCCACTCAACGCAAAATCTATCAGATCTGCGGAGCAGTGATTCGCCAGCGGTTCGCTTGTGTTACTGACGAACCTTGTGATAAACTTTTGTTTATTTGTGTTTTGCTGTTGTGTTTCTGTATTTGCAATTTTTTTCCCGTTTGCTTTATTGTGTGTGTCGGTTTTCTTTTTTGTTGTATGGGTTTTTTCTATGTTTTGGTTTTGTTTATCTGTTTTATCCCACGTGGGCGCAATAACACCTCAAATTGCCCGTTTCTGGCCAGCGCCCGCATGGGTACGCGCCAAGCAGCGAGGAACAACAGCAATCTTCGGGGAAGGCTGTTGTACACTTGCCTGGAACGTCGCAGACTGCTGGTGTGTCTTCTAGTGCTTTTGTCTTTTGAGGGCACAGTGAAGCTATGCCACTGCCATAGGGATGTGTGTAACGCTGTCCAATAATTCGTTGCAGAGACGGCTCGACTTTCGTCGTAGAACCTTCGGATCGGGTTTACGTTTATATCATTTTCCCACCCCCTTTCTCTTTTTATTCTCCCACTTGAACTTTCAGTCTGCATCATTTATTCTGCTCTCATATTTTCACTTACTAATTGGGTTTCATCACAAAAACAAATTCGTGGCCAATCACTCCAAGCGGGTATTTGTCATATGATTTGTAAGACGCCCTACGACGTAGGGCGGAAAACATCCAAGAGCCCTACAATGCTCCGCACAAAAAAAACATGTCGTCCGATTGTATTTGACTGCGGTTGTGCAGAATATCAGCATGTGCGCTACTAACTGTAGTGTCCCCATTTTTCTCTCTTGGTTGATGGCTTGGTACAGTGAAAACAAAACCACAGTACTCATGGTTCAACCAGAATATAAAAATGTTAACGCTACCCTATGTTACTACAGGTGATGTGTATCACAAGGGTTGTAGGCTAACCAATTCATCGAGCAAGCAAGGCCTCTCAGGTTGCCGGTCCTACATTTTGATTACATCCATGGTACAAGCGATGCTTTGAATCGGGCACTCCTCGCCAGTTGTGCTTCCGCGTCCGCATTTCGTACGGTCATGCCACAATTATAGAAAATGTGGAGACTCAAGGTCATAAATACGTGAACGTGGCGGGCCTCCATCATTGGAAGTTGAAAGAACCGTTTTCCGTGCGGAGATACCGGCAGTTATTTATTGTCCCCTGGAGGTTGTGCCAGTCGACACTGCATCAGTGCTCTCGGAGTAAATGTGTTCCACTGCCACATTTTTCTGAAATGTTGGCAATTCACGGACGCCGCTACAACAATCTTAACCAGCGTACAAACACCGTGGTTGTCCCTGATGTACTTAAGGCTTTCGCGTAACATACACACTTGGGGGATTAGCCAGGAATCAGGAACATTGAAGGGCAATGTGCCCACCTCACAAAGTTCACCAAACTATGAATTCGGAACGTAAATTTCGTAGTAGAATATTGCGTGCCGCGGGACACCTGAACGTGATGGAACATGAGTGGAACAGGTACAAACTAGCCGCAGAAAACCGTTAACACAGGAATGCTTTGTCGAGGACTGTGCTGCTTATAGAGCAACTGGCACAGTAAGACGAAAACAAATGCCAAGACAAAGATGAAACATCGGTTTGGCAATAAAGGCGCCTGTGAAAATAATAAGCTCTAAAACAAGAGCAAAGCAAAAAACTATACGGAACTACAGTTCATCTATTAAGGAGTCTTCGCCAGGCTTCCGCCTTTAAATCACGTATACGTCCTTAGTTTCCCTAAGGAACAGTTTCCGCGGAAAATCATTTCCACTTCATTTCTGTTGACTGCTTTGTACCGAAGGAATAACTTTACTGATTTAACATATTGGGCATACATTGGGTTGTATTATGCGGCATATTTTCTTTCTTCCCGCAAAACGCAACTACTATATCGCACTTTTCTGCCAAAGCTACGTCTCTGAGACGCTGATATTGGCAATACCCACACGCGCGTACTCTGACGACGCTGAAGAAGAAACGCGCGCGCTTCGAAGGAGCCTGCCCCTCCGGCCTGAGCGCCTTCTGGAGCGCCTTGTAATGGCGAACAGGACACCCGAGACGAATGCGTCTTGGGAGCTTGATGTCCTCGAACCCGAGGGAGTGGAGGATGGCGGCGTGAGCCCCTGGTTCAGCTCGTGGGGCCACTCCACCCTGGCACAGCTGACCACGGAGCCCGGCACCGCGGACGTGTTCGCCGAGGTGGCCAGGGACCCCTCGGTGGGCAACCTGTACACCTACTTCGACACAGAGCAGCCCGGCGTGGCCAACGCCTCGCTCGCCTGCTACGTCCTCCTGGGATTCGTCGTCCTCTGCGCCTTGGTCGTGCTGCCGCTGTGCTGCATGCGCGCGTTGCGCTCCAGGAAGATGAAGGTGAGGGCCGCTGCCCCTTTTGCCTACATAACGACGCTCTGTTACTCCTGCACGGCACGGATTCGAGTACCCAACCAGGGGCGGTATTCTCGTAACTGTCCCTTTTGAAAACATCCTTTTGCGTCCCTTTCATCGTGACGCACTCCCGGTTAAGCAGTGGGCGTTGGCAGTCGGTTTGCCGCGCTTACGTTACGTCACTTCCTGTTGTTTGGTTTTAGCCTATCAGAGCTTGCCAAAAGGGACACTTTTGAACGGGACGGAAAAGGGACAAAACTCGAGAATACCGCCCCTGAACTTGTGTATTGGAGTTGCCTGCCGGAAGCCCTAGCGGAAACATTGCCAATAATATCAGTATTGTTGTTATTACCAGCTAAGCTGTTTATCAAATCGTAATTTCTGGTGCCCGCCGTAAAACAATACCAAGACATTGTCGAGCGCGCGCGCACGTCAGCGCAGACCTCCATGCGACCGCCAGACCATTAAACGGGCCCTGAACACTTTCGATAAGCACTTTCACTGCTTCCTTCGCGTCTGGAACCACTGCGAAAGCTATGGTTATCGCCAGCACGGAACGGCACTTCTTGAGTGGCTCGTCGCAGTCGCACCAGATACGCCTTCCATTTTGTTTTTGTGGCTTGTTTAAAAAGTTGATATCGAAAAGCGTTCATTGCTGCAACTGAAGAAAAACCGGCCAACAGCCACTTCATACCCTTAGTGACGTAATTCAAGCCGTCGAAGAACGTCAAGACTGGGAAAGAGAGAAAAAACTTGTGAGCGAGTTTACAAGTTATCTGATGGTCATCGAGCAGTAATTTTTGGCTGAATTAATTTGCGACTCCCTAAAGTAACTACTGGATTTGTTGGGTGACTACGTTCTGCAAGCATTTAGGATTTAAAACAAAAGTTGGAAAGAAAGTTGCAGCGTCCCCTTAAGAAACCATAGAAAAGCTAGCACTCATGGGTGCGTGCTTCGTTGCGACCGCCCATAGAACCCTGCGTATGTTTGTCAAGCGAGGCATACCAACTAAGGGACATTGGCCAAGATTGTGGCGACCGCCAGGAAGTTAAAAAGGCAAAAAAATACCCAGTACTCGTGTGTTAATGCCTCGCGGCGATCGCCTAGCGTTCTCGGCGCACGTTTCTCAAGCGAAGCATGCCAAGTTAAGGAGATTGCCCAAGCTTGGCCAAAAAAGCTCCAGCGTTCGCTGCAATCCTGGCAACACTTAAGCGGAACAGAAAAGACTCCAGCGCTCGCGATAATCGTCGTAAAACTTGCTCGGAACGAGAAAGGCACATCATAGCGTACGCCCCTTTAATGTGACGCCAATGATTATCACTTCAAAAAAAAATGTATAGAAACTCACGTTCATCGCAATAATGATGGAGTGAAGGCCGTTGCGGCAGTGAAGGAGCAGCAAACAGGCTGCAATCATGGACTTTAACCTTCGTGGTGGTCGTTGTGGTTGCGTACAGCTTCGCTACGTTCCATTCTTGCGCATTAGTGTAAGACTCCGTCAGTTTTTTTTTTGTAATATCTGTAAAAATAAGAAATAATGAAACCACCACTAAATATTAAAAATAATTTACAGAATCCTCAGGTAGTCTCCCCATTTTGGTGGAATGGTGTAATCACCCTTCAACTCTTTCTCGCGTAGAGTTAGGTGTAACAGTCGGACCCCCAGTTTATTCTTCCTCATCTTCATGGAGCTCATCGGCAAAAAACTTCAGAAGTTGAGAGTAGTGCAAGCCGGAATGCAGTGCCCTGCCTGTATCGGGAGTAGTACCTTCCCTCCGCGTATTCACGACGGCTCACGTCAGTATAGAACTTCTTAATACTATACTCCAGATGGCGCCATTGATGTAGTTAAATGAGGATCCGTCCTTAACGGCTCCGTTGGTAAAGAATCGTTGAAAAATGCATACCACAGAGCGTTGCTACGTCCATAGAGGTAGAAATGCTTGGCAGTTCTCAGCAATGTAATTATTATTAAAAATAATATTACGAGCAATTTAATAATATGCTGTTTAAATTTATAAACGCGGTATTTGCTGGTATATATTGTTTTGTAGTGGATATAAATACAACGGGTATTTACAAGTTTGAATGCTCGGTTGCCCCTCCACGAAGCAGGATGTGTGACGTTTTGGGGCCGTGTTGATTTCTAGGCATTTCAAGGAAGTCACGTGCTGAAGAGGTTTTGAGTGCGAAAGTCTAATATTTCTCGCCAACACAAACGAACATTTTGTCTTACGCAGGGTCTTTTCATCCCTCCTAAGGGGCATTCAAGCGCGCTCAAACGTTGCAATTCAATTTAACTGTCGAAAATGGTTATTATTGGCGCTAGTGGCGATCAACTCGAGCCTACTGCCGCAGAGAAGATATTGCGACAGTCCTGTTATTACGAAGAATTTGAACCTGATAAACATAGCCACACGATGTGTGCGATGATATGCCAATGAGAGAACAGTTAATTGATTGATTTATATATTCTGGGATTGAACGCGCTAACGCTACACAGGCGATGAGACGCGCCGTAGTGGAGGCGTCTGAATTAATTTTGAGCAACTGGGGATCTTTAACGTGCGTTGAAATCTCGAACACACGGGCCTTTTCGCTTTACGCCTCCATCGGGAAATCGGCCACCTCAGACGGGTAACGAACCCGTGTCCTTGGGCTCCGCAGCACAACGCTACAGCCACCTAAACATCGGGACTGGTAGGAAGAACTGCCCGCTAAGCCCAAGGAGACGGCTAAAGATAGATTCAGCAAAGCGTATAGTTGTATGGCGCGCCAGTGAATTCCATAAAGTTCAGTGATTATTGTTAACTTTTGATTCTGCTTTACCGCGTAATTGCGCGCACAGAATATGAACCAGTCTACTATTAATCAGGGTCATGAATAAAGAAGTACAAAACTGGGAAAAGTTTTGCCCTGGCTCATTTATGCACCTTCTTGAAACGGGAAATTGATAGCATCATACACTTACAGCAAAAACATAAAAAATTGGTTGGTTTGTTGGTATGGGGTTTGTTTGTTGTCACATTCACGAATGCTTGAGAAGTAACGCTAATGTCCCGGGTTAAGAACGTATTTCTTGCAGAACAAGGGCGTTTGACAGCAATTTTAGCGACGCCTGTGAAGAAGCATGAGCTACGTTAACTTTTCTCACAAACGTTGCAGGTTTTATTCCTGAGCGACAACACATTTCTCAGATGACAACTGTGCCATCTCACAAGAATGAAAGAAGCTAATGATATTACTTTGATGTACGACATTCGGGAGAATGACTGCCGTGACTCCTATACCCTCTGGGTAGCCAGATTACGGTAAAAAAATTGTATTCAGTCTTTGTGAAAAATAGTTAAAGAAACATTTCAATGTTTCAATATATTGTGTGCAGTTCACTTTGCATATAACAGTGCTGCCTGTTTCACTGAGAAATCAGAAAAAGAGTGATTGTCACGTTCTGTTTTTGATAGGGTGGCACAGCCATGGCACTGTTCATCCTGGGTCGAGATCCTGCTTTTGATGGGAGCCTTTTTTGCGATGGCATGCCTCTACTCCCTGGTGCGGACCTGGTTCTCCATTGAGGACAGCCTGCTCTCTGCGGAACCCCAGGTGTACGCCTGGGCCATGCAGCTTCTCCGCAACTACACCAACGCCGCCGTGAGCGACTTGAAGCGAGCCATGCCCAAAAGCAACATGTCCACCCCCGAGCGGAACGAGCGGCTCAAGCAGATCGACAAGGTGGGAAACGATACGCTGGCAAGCATCGGCTGGCTGGAGGAAAACCTGACAGAGTGGGAGGACCACCACAAGGCGTACGCCTCGAACCGCAACTTCATGGCGGGCTGGCCGCTGGTACCCATGATAGCGTTGGGTCTCTCGACTGGTCTGGCCACCGTGGCCGGACTGCTCGCTTGCGTGGCCTTCCCCGAACGGAAAGGGTACAGAGGCAGCAAGGAACGCAAAAGACGCACGCTTAGCCCGTGCAGGCCCAAAAGCGTGGCTAGGCTGATGCTCTTTGCAGCTGTGGCGCTGATCCTCTATTTGGTGGCAGCACTGCCCATGATATCGACTGAGCTGGCGCCTTGCGTGCTCCTGGCCACCTACGTGTGCGCTCCGTACCGCGCCGGCAATTTCACGATCCTGGACGAAGGCGTTGCCCGTGCTTGGCCCGCGGCCAACAGGCCGGACCCTTTTGCCGGCTGGTCCCGAGCGTCCTGCTAGATAAATGCAGCACACAGGGGGAAACATCTATCACGGCACTGCCGGAGTGTGTTGTCCCCAACTCGACGAAGGAGACTCGTTCTCTCCACTCCCGGCGGCTCCATAGTATTGCGTCCGTGAAGGAGGGGCCGTCGCCACCGGGCCCTTTCAAGCGGGGGGACTCGGGCAACGCGACGGAAAGCGACCAGAAGGGGAAGGTCGTCGGCGACTGCTACTACCCTGCTTCGGTTGTCACCACGTCGATGGACGCTGCGTGTCCGCTGCTCACCGACGACCTTGTGGCTCACTGGATGGCGCTGACAGCGGGGGCGCTTTGCGCTCTGCTCGCCTTGATCGGTGCTTTCCTGCTGGCGTACGTTTTTTTCAGCGGGCACAGAAAATCTAAGAAGACTCGGGAGACTTTGGTGCGGAAAAAAAGGAAGCGGAGGCGGAAAGCAGAAGAGGAGGAGGAAGAGGAAACTTCACCACCACCCCCACTTCCGCCTCAGCGTCCACTAATAATGCTCCCCCCACCTCCACCCCCTATAATTATGCCACCACCGACGCCTATAATTAACATCCCCCCAATGCCACATCCGATGCCGATTCCGTATCCGGTGCAGGTACCAATGCGGCGCAGAAGCCGTAGGCGCCGACCAATGTTATTAATGCCACCAGCTCCAGTGCCTACTGTCATGCAACCACCGATGGTGACCGTTTCTTCAGCGCAGCCAACGGGGCCCTAGTCACGGTGAACTCAGACATCACCCCCCGTGCAGCACGGGCCACCTCATAAATATTGAAACCTGTGCGGTTGGGGGTATAATGTATTGGGAATTTTCCGTTTTCAGCGATCTACAATAAACAGCTTTAGTGTTTGGCAAGTCGTCGAAATGAAAAGGCTCAGCCATACTCATTCATCTCAAAGTGTGTTGAAAACTCAGTTTTAAAACGGTACAAATGCCTGGACTTGTTTTCATTGTTATAAACACCTTGTCATGATATTTGGTGAACCCATCTCTATGTAGAAAAATGTATTACTGTGAAGGAAGCTTCCCGTAAAGACACAGGCAGCACGCGAACAATATTTAACACTTGTCTTTTTTACGGTGTAATCACATATATTGAGGTGGTGCATTTGGCTGACAATTTATAAGTTGATACATTATTCCTGCTGTCAAGCCGACACTGATTTTATTTATCGCCAGTTGGCAAGGTAGAAAATGTATGGCAGATGGACACTCAGCAGAGGGCTTGCCGAGACGCCCAAATACAGAGCACCCACGTGACTCGTCTGTTCGCGCGAAGAGAACTGTAATGAAATGCCGTCATTGGCTTCGCTCCAAACGTAAAGCGACCTAAAACATACCATATTCCTATTATTAACAAGAACAACACGTAGATTTGTGTTTATGTAAGATATTAAATTTAGAAATAAAAAGGTAAGCAATGAAGAAGAAACTGAAAGGTAGACTGGCTAGGGCTCTAACCCAAGCCGTCAGCGCCAGTACTCGGCACTCTACATGGAGTCCACAGAGCCTCAACGGTAGGCTCGTTTTAGGAGGCGCTCAAAACAATGGCGCACGCAGTGACATCACACATGTCACGTGGGTGCTCTGTGCAGAGAAGCCTTCGGAAACACGCTGCCTGGACTTCAACAGGCGCCAAGAACAACCTGCCCTCCCCGTGGCGGATGGGTATTCTTTTATAAATTTGTAAAATGCGGCCCTCTAGCCATGGCCGCAACGCTGAGCTGGCACTGGCTGCGCTGTTTTATACAGAGACGGGTATCAGTGGCTGAAGAAATGGGGGGGGAGGGAAGCGGGGGCGGCGCTGCAATTACCGCTGCGAACGCCTTCAGACGAAACTTGCGTCACCTATATTTACAAGAATAAATTTCTGCAAATATTTTATTTCCAATATTCAATCAACTCTAGTACCTCCAATAAAGAAACACAGATAAGGTGATGGTCAAGGCGCATTTGCGAGTGCTTCTTGCCTGTGGGTATGTAGCGCTATGAGAGTTCTAGATGCACGAAACGTTTAAAAAGGGGGCCTCAACGTTGGCCAATCACTCCCGTGGGTATGTGCTCCTCTGTGGGTGAGTTTTGGTGAGTGAGTAACGGTAATCACTCAAAACAAGCAGTACAAGGGAAACAGTTCTTCAATGCACCTCGGAGGGTATGTGTTGCCGCCTTTGCTAGGCACAAATTTGTAACAAGGCAACTACTGTAAGCACCACGTCGGCAACCGTGTCTGAGCTTTGGGCTCGTAGTGTACACAATGGTGGCTAATACACCACTCGGGAACCCTCAGCCCCGTCGTTATGGATCACTGGGTCAATTGCGGGACGCGCACAATAAAGACTCGCACGCAACGCTACCAAAAGCGCTCCCGCTCCTTACTTCCTTACTTCCTTTCCTTCTTTCCCTCGCCCTCCTCACGACTGCTTACTGGCTTCTCTTTCACTGATGTTTGCAACAATACTAACAACCTATTAGTAAGATCGTGGTTAGGGCAGTCGGTTGGAAGGTCTGATGGAAAAGAATTATTCCGAGCTGCTCAAAGTACCCTTACGTTTGATGAGGGCCGGTTTCGTGTAATCTGCGCTGCAAGAAGTCAACCACAGTACGTTCTAGTACATCAGACGGGGTAAAAGAAGATGAACGCCGTTAGAATAGAAGCCGCGTACAATCTGTTCTATGTCTACAGAATTGACAAGAAAAAGTAAAAAGGAACGGGTTATTTGCGGTTTCAGATTATTGGAAATAGGTTGCAGCAAGTACTACAATTATGTACAGGTGCGTCTCCAAGACGCAGCCAAATCCAGATTTGAACCGTACACTTGCTCCATGTCATGGGGCAAGTTTCTAAGCAAAGCTTGTCTCCGAGCCAATATGTACACAGAATCCCTTTGTCGTTTATTTGAGCATAGGCAAGCAATAAATAAACCTGTAAATACATTGCGAACGCACTCCTGGCCTACGCTGCGATAGTACGTATAACACAGGTCTTGTTGTATTTCGGGCTCGCTTTATTCCTCTCTCGAATCCTCTCACGGGCATTTTAGGGTGCTCTGTATAATATGGCTGTGCAGCCCATGCTGCGCGCTCAGGATGTCGTCTAAATTAATATATGATTAATTATTGGATAATTGGCAATACACCAGCCTGCTGTCACTCTCTTAGTCTTGAGCTTGAGTCTTGGCGCACTGCGCACGCCATGCCCTCTATTTAGAATCACGCAACACGGCGTTCTCGGATGCCGAACTTGCGAGCGGCCTGCACAGGAAAATATATACAATTCACTACGCGCCGCCTTACTGTCCACTAGTTCCCACGTTGTATTTTAGACGACGGTTGCCATTTTTCCGAAAAAGGGGACAAAAAATCCAACTTGCCCTCAACGTATACAGCCATTTTCATGGGCATAATGTCTGGCGAAGACCTTGGCTCTTTAAGCATGAGCTACATGGGGAAAATCCCGGGAAGAACGGGGAATAGTTGATGGGACACGGGCGGGGGATATTCTTAAGTCCCCGGTACCTGAAACGTGCCACCACCTGAGCTGAGCGATAGAAGTGGAGGCACGTCTTCGAGAAAATTCTCCGTGATGACACACCGAACATAGTATCGTCACGATCCGCGATGTGAAGATTGGCGCTTCAGGCTCCCGAGAGCATGAACAAAGAGCGGGAATGGATTGCTTATTGCAGTCTTCTATGTTCAGGAACACGCTTAGGGAACGACGGGGACGACGCTTAGCGAGTAGCGAGTGCGTGCGAAAGGGAAAAAATTAACATTATAAAAGGATTAAAAATGATTAGATTGGTACATCAGCAAGCTATGCCTATTGAATGTAAAGGCTGAGTCTGTAGTTACGTTGGATGACAGGTACTGCATACGTAAATAGGCCAAACGGCTACTCATGAAATCAAAATTGGCGCCATGACTCACGGCACGGTTGGCACGGTCACAAGGACAGTCGCTGAACTGGTGCGCCGCTTTAACCAGGTAAAGAAACAATGGTGTACAATTATTCCGATTATAGTGTATGCAGCACAAACATCGGACTTGCAATTACGCTAGCCTGTAAAAGCGATACTCATGCAGTTGAAGTAAACACCAGCTAATTAACGCACACTTGGTACCACATCACAATCGCCATTCGTTTCTGTTTTTGTGCAGAATTAATTATTATTGCTCTAGAACCCCCTATTATGATATGCTTACGTTGTATTAAGCTTATTATGTAACTACTGCTATTTATTATCGCTTTATAATACTATACATTACACATATATTACGCCTACAAACACACACTCGTATTATGCGCGAGGCACACCTGAAGAGAATATTTGAGCCGTCTTCTGTTCAAGAACCTCCAAGAAAAGCATGTCAAGTATTGGGTTCTTTCCCCGTGCTGGTCAGCATGACGGGTCGCATGAAAGATCTGGTCAGCATGACGGGAGATTACTGGAGGTGGTAAACTTGAGAGACAGTATGTTATTAAATTATTTTCGAAGGAACATAGTTATGGGAACATTACTTGCAATACCTTTATTGTCATAAAACTGTGCAATTATACAGGTGAGGCTAGAAACGATTATCCATGGAATGGCGTTTCTTTCGAAAAGAAGTTCAGCGGTATATCAGGGACTACTGCTTATTATCTCTAAAATGTGACTCTTTCGAGCAATTTCCCTGCCTCTTTGGGAGTTTGTGAACTGGGCCCCGACTTACAAAGTTGTAATGAAATTACATGTTGTAAGGCGCCGAGGTGTTTTATGACATTTCAGGCAAAAACAGCGTTCTGGTCGTGGGGCCTGAATCTCACTTCCCTTTTTCAGTCCTCTTACTTGGGTTCAATTTCGGAATGAACAATTGGTTCTAGTGTTTTAAGCGTTTCCCGATACTCCGTGCAGGTGCATAGCACTACGCGCAAAATAAAAATAGTATGGTTATAACAAAAGGTGTTATGTTTCATGAAACTGTTATACCTCATTTTTGATGGGAATGAGTTTGAATGTGAACGAACATGAAGCAAGAGGGATAAACATGACACACCGTGTCGTCTGTCGTGTCTCTTCCTCTTCCTTTGTATTCGTTTACATTCAAGCTGATTCCGATCGAAGATTATGCGCATTCTAGCACAGACCAGAGGAATTCTGCTTTGTTACCTAAATTACCTCTGCTGCCTGAGCTCTTTTACCGAACCACTTCTGAAGGAAACGGGATATATGTCTGGACATAAGTCTGGCGCTTGGGGTATCGAACTCATTCTCGGTGTTTCAACTAGTATACCCTAAGTACCACGTTGATATCGCGTTAACAAGAATACAGTGATGGAGGCTGCCGCCGGAAACAGCTGCAAACAACGCCCGGCTGATCACGCAAACCTGGCTAGGCTAAATTTGCAAACTTACACAACCAGGAACGTCTTCAAATACCTTGAATACTTTCTAGTTCGCTAACGTTTTCAGAAAAGAGGTTCATAGCCACGGTTAATCGCATAGGTCGCGAGCTGTCCCGACAAGCTGCCATGGGCGCAGAAATTGGACTATTAACGGCTACCCTTGGTAACGTTCGCGACCTATATTGTGTTACTGCAGGTTGAGCCTCAAGAGCGGCATTTCAGTGATTAGAAACATCATGAAATTCATAATTGATAAATAAACTGAAAGCTCGTTTATTCGAACCCCAAGAAAAAAGCCGTCTAGTTCGACGTGATGAAAGTCAGTCAATCGTAATAACACCATTACAATGCGATTGGGAAGCGGTAGGCCATTTGAAAATATTCATGGGCATAACGTGCTGGATTGAAGCCTGACTTTTTTTCTATTGAGGCGAGAGTCGGCATTTTTGCATTCACGATTGAATGCATGGAAGGCCCTATCTCGCCGTTATCGAAACTGAAGAAATAGACAGCATTTAATCCGGTCATAATTTCCGACTGGCCGGCCATACTGGTGCGTCTCCCTCCTCGTATTCGCCATCACTGGCAGTGACACGTTCTGCGCTTCGTACCTATGATATAATTCCCTGATGCGGCAGCGCACCCCTCGCCACTGCGTTTGCGTCATGAATCGGAGTAATCTGCAAAGAATACGTTTTCCAGAACGTCCTCCAAAAGGGGACCATTCCGTGATATCCATTTCTACTTGTTGCCTCCGTTTTTTTCGCTGTTGCTCAGTTAACGCAGCCTTGTGTGTGAGAATCTGGTGCGTGTATCAGCTGTATTGCGTGTATGCGTGTATGTATGTATATGAGTGTATTGGCTGTGTATCAGCTGTATTAGGCACCTAGCCGCTAGCATTGTGGCATGTGTTACGAATTATCTGTGGCGGAACCTTCTGACGCTTGATTTAATAGTAATTTTTATATATATATAAGCTTCTATTTACGCTCAGCCTGACCGAACCGCACAGTTAGAAATATTTGAAAATTAGAAATATTGAAGTTTTAATTACGTGCTTCTTACTGTATTAACAAATGAAAACGGTAAGTGAGGCAGTATTGCCAGGATTAGTTTTTCTTCTCTTACCTAAAACAGACGTTTCGCATAAGTGTACCAATAGTAGCAGGGCGAAAATCTCAAGTGAACAAAGTGAACAAATTGGGACTGGTAATATCAGCTCGCTAAAGCTAGCGTTACTTGTGAGCGCAACAAGAATTACAAGAAAGAGAACAACGAGTCATTGATACTCAGAAGGAAGGCAAGGGGGAAGTAAAAGGCAAGAGCAACGTCTGCGTCGCGCCCACATAATAACTGATCAGCGGGAGTGGACGCAGCCCTTGGATACGTAATAAAATTCCTGGCTTTGCGGCCCGCAAAAACGTGCAATGAGGTACACAGGGAAAATGAACAGACTTAGATATACGCTCGTCGACGCCCATTGCAGCGATCAATTTCATTAGTCGGATCACCCTGGTGTATGCAGCCAACCTTTGTAAAATGTCATACTTAACGCACTTTAATGGCGTTAGGTAAAAATGGAGGAAGGCTGAAAGCTCTCCGGCGGAATAATTTTAAAACAATGGGTGATTCTGTGTCTTCAATAGCTCATCGGGGAAAAACGCATAGATCATTTCTGAGGTTTTGCATTTGGCCCATCGCCTGAATTTCAGCAAAGAATTGGGAATTTCTACGCTGAAAATTTTTGGGAACGCTGTCACACACCCCACGCACCCAATTTGAAGACGTGTTCGGCAGATCTTTATTGTGTTAAAGGCTCTTTTTAGTAGGCAAACCGTTTCACGCCCAACGCTGGAGTAGCGACTAGCGCTACTCCCAATGTCTTTCTAGTTGCCAGCAGTCGGGGTCCCGCCGCAACTATGAGTCAGTCGGCGCGGCTGAACTGTCGCCGATACCCCGCACAACCATGTACCGCGTAGCAGAACGACAGCGCACACGTAGAGGCACGTTAATATGGCGTCGGGGCCTTAGTCACCGCGACCCTAGCCGCAACACGTGTCGTTACGGGCAATAAGCACCCCAGGCGGTGAAAATGATGAATTATTCGCGGGGGATAAGGCAGGGGTGAAGGGGATCGCGTTCACTCATTCCGTACTAAACGACTTTCTGACTGCGTTGAAGCAGCGCTAGAGCATTTCCCTGCGCCGTTCATTGCCGCCACCGCCGTCTTTCGTAATCCCATTTGGAAATTCGACGCCTGCGAACCCCGCACGGGCGATGTACGATGGCCGGTTGACCAGCTCAGGTCGCTCTAACTGGTAAACCTCGCGACCCACATCGTCTGTCATCCGACGCTGCTGAAATGTCTGGTGGGCAGCCTCTGCAATTTTTTGGTTACCTTCGCTACCATTCGATTCACCGCGTGCGTCAAAACGTCCGGGTCACGTTGGCGACTAGGGTGAAAAGCGAGAGACGTGAAAAAGAGGGTAAAATGAAGGATGGGTGACGTAGTTTTGAAGTTTCCTTCTGCGGAGCTTTGAGACCTACTACAGTGCAGCCGTAAACAAGCGACAGAGCACTCAGGCGGACGCGTGAAGCGAACTTCACAAACACGGGGTTTCTGAAATATACCTGTTCATGGAAACTGAAGAAGCAACACATAAAAGAAACGCTGGCTTTCTCGTGGCTGGCCACATAATCTACAACCTCATATATCCATACAAAGAGCCAAGCTGCACTCCTTGCGGTATATAACGAAATATCTTTCCTTTTGGCTAGTTGGAAAGAGACTTGCGCAGGTTCCTTCAAAATTTCTCCAGGATTGGTCGGTTTCGAGTTGTTGCCGCGCCGACCTGCGCTTGTGGTGACGTCACCCCCCTCTGCCACAGCAACGATACTCCGAAACAGTGCCCAGCGAAGGAGGGCGCCTTCTGTGTTTATCCTAATGTAAACAGTCCCCGCCTGTTTTTCCCCCAGAGAACCATAACCCTTCCCGGCTGTGCAGGTATTGCGACCGTTTTTTCTTTTTCTTTTACTTGGCCGTGCCGAACAATCAGCTTAAGACCCCGACCATGTTTCTCTCCCGGGTCATTTAAAGCGTCGTTTGGAAGAACCCGCGCCAGCAGGCCTCGCCGATTTATTCAGTCTGTCAGTGAGTGGAAGGTGGCGTGTTCTTTTGGCTGTACTAGCTCCGAACCCAGCATAATTAAGTTCTGTTTACAGTGCGAAGCGTGAAGGCAGCGTGCCTGTTCCGCGCCGTAATGCGCTGAGGCATGCATGCGTAGGTGCCCTCCGAGGTGTTTCTCGTATGTTCTATTTGCAGGCTTAATGCTTTCCGGGTGACAATGAGCTCACAGGCCTCGCTTTTAAAGTGATGTTGTATAATCTGGCGTTTTTACAGCGAACCCGCACACGAAACCCTCGCCTAGCGATGACGTCATTGTGGGTGGCGACACAGCTATACCTTCGAGAACACCCTGGCCAGCATTCGTGGCGTGATCTCTCGCGTGCTCTTCTACGCGCCAGTTCACGTACTTTCACGCCTCAAGTGGGAAACAATGAAACCTCGCGCTACAGACGACGAGTTCGCGAAGCCGGTTGCCGTCGTTTGTAGCTGCGTGCTAGCGCGGTCCACTTTGGGAGAGATGTCAAAGTCTGCGGAGAGAACGATCTGAGCCTGCCTGTCGTGGAGAACGTTGAGCGGTGTGTTCGGGAATTTATGCGAAGTGTAAGAGCCCGGTCAACGGTGAAAGACGAGATGGCGCGACAGAACACGGTCACTCCCGAAGAAAAGGAAGGGCGGCGCGAAACCGCCGCACCGCTAGCAGAGAACGGATGCGGCCACGCTGGTCCAATTCCGAATATCGCGCCGGTATAGCGCCGGCGACAATTCATCAAGTTGCAGAAGATCCCGAGTTATGAGTTCGCGTACACTGTACATACTTTACAGAACAATTGTTCATACATTAATGAACAATTGTTCATTGGTTTTTGAGCGGCCAACGGCAACACCACGCAGAAAAGGTGACCGAGTCTCGAAGCATAACCTCGTATATACTTAACCGAATCAAGAATGAGTTTCGTAGGGCCACCATGTTCTCTGCTTGCCCAGTCCTTGTGCTACTAGTTCGAAGCTGCCTCAATGTTGTATTGCGATTTAGAGAGTGTTGAACCTATATCCACAGCCGCATGTCTTGGCGTCTTCAATTCCTGGAAGCAAAATTATTGTGCGCGGGGGAATGTTCCTGTCAATTGCCGCAGCGCATTTGCAGCATTTTTTCTCAAAATGAGCGAAACAGTTTTATGAAGAACATTATATTTTAAACAATAAAAAAATGTGTTAAGGATATTACAGATATAGACGATAATATTTTTGACATTAGAGATACAGACGATAAATCCTACAGACGATGTAGAAAAAATGTCAATAAGTGAGAGCTGTAAGGAATTCTCTCTAGTAACAAAAATACAGTGGATGTTTTAAGCACAAAATAAATTTGATGAGGTTTTTAGGAAAAAAATACTTTCAGAAATACCCTGCTTATGTCCAAAATTTTACAAATATTTGGGAAATAAAACGCTATGATTACCCATGAGCTCGCAAACGCAATCTCATGTTTCAACGCCGATATCGTTAACAGTTAGTCAGTAATTGTTCGCTAGAAGAAAAATGTTGCCAGAATTCTGTATACAGGTGTTTTCCATGGTGAAGCCTAAGAAACATTATTCGGGCTCGTAAAATTTGTTGAGTAGAACCGAAAGCACCAAGCAGACACGGAATTTGATAGGAAAATATGCACATTTGTTCGGTGCAACAAAGAAGAAACGCCCATGGCCATTGCTATTGATGTAACGAACCTACAAAAAGTGTTTATATGTGACCAGTGGTTAGAGTATAGAAGACACAGGCACGGACGCGTGACAGATCTATTCTTCACACAAAGCGCGCGCCAACCATGAAAAATGGAACGCTGAGGCAGCGCTTTCTAACGGCATAAAGCTTTATTGAAATCGCAACATCTCGCTGGCCGTTAATGATAAGAAATTAAATTTTTAGGTGAACCAGTTATGCTTTAGATGTTATATAGGTTCACACTTTTCAATAAAGAACTCCGTTTTCTTGGTATTCGGTTCATGAACGCTGTGCATAAAAAATGTCGAAATAAACACCTAGCCGGCCAGCCAACACTCCTAAAAAAGTATCCAGTGTAGCGATTGAGGATCAACAACGAATAAATGCTAGGCAACGCGAAGCTCCCTTCCGTAACGGTACAGAACTGCAATTTCGAAGACACATCCACAACGCCGTTGGGACGGTCGTTACTGAGTGACGATGCTTCATAAAGCTCCGTTCGCCATCCACAAAAACACGGCTGAACGGCCTTGAATTTTCTACACAATTGTTCACAGCCAGCGGCAGCTGCTGACGCGCAAGACTTCGACAAGAACCGTGTAGCGTACCACGTTCAAATCTGTTATGGGATGCCCAGAGCCGAAGAAGCCTCCTTAAGAAAAGTGACCGCAGCTACAACTAGAACATGCATGGAATGACGTCATTACACATTTGGATCCGCAGTAACGACGTCTTAATCCCACAAAAAAAAAAACAAAAAAAAAACAGCCCACTTGCGGTGGTAAAGGACGCCCTTTTGCAGGAGAGTTTTCTACGGGCCTTTCGGCCACGCAATAGAGAATCGGAAGGGAGACCCCATTTTACCGCCTTCCCCTGCACCAGAGTGAGGGGGAGCTCCCGGTCGGATGCAAAGGAGGGGGGTCACTGGCTGGCGGTGTCGGCGGGGTCTCGCACCCGCCGGCTGCAACGAGCTCCCCTGTTACTCCAAACATGCCCCCCCCCCCCCCCCCCCCCCTTCTCCCTCTCGCTACGTGTTGTTCAGCTTTGGAAACCCCTTTTGTTGCCGATCGCCATTCACCGGCATTCTCTTCACGCGCGGTTTCCTTTGCGGTCCCGCTCTCAGCGAATGCGCTTTTCAAAGACTTCAGCGCCTTAACGCGTGCCTCACACAGCACACCTTTTTTTTTCTTTCATGGCCGAACTTTGTTCGCTCTTTTTTACTATTCATTCGTTACAAAATTTTCACGCGCCGAAAGGTGGTCTCTCACTCACCACAGGCAGAATCCGAAGCAGTGGAGTGCAGCATGTTGGGGTAACCACAATGATATTTAGTCAATGAGAAACATGCGTTATCACTAGAACGATGGGCAGAAAAAGAAAAGAGGGAAATTAGGCAACTGGTACATCACAGATTCAGGCGGTATAAGACAATAAGCAGATACTCGTGCCCGTAAAAGTTAATATCTTTAAAAGTAACCTGGAAGGCAAATGACCCCTATCACAAGTTTTATGAAGAAATTAGTATCATCTTCAATGCGCAGTATTCTTACGGGCTTGTCTTCATTATCATTTTTCATGGCAAGATTCGGCAGTGAGTAGGCAGATTCGTTTGGATAATTCATTGCTTTGCAGTTTTTTCTTGTTTCTTGTCGCCGCAGGGGTACATTTAAATTAACATACCGATCAATTGCTTAAATTTCACCAGTCGCGTAGTTTAAAGCACACGCGAAATGTACTGTGCAGTCGATGTTCATTCAGAATTTCAGTTTGTATTTCGTTGATTCTTCGGATTTCTTTACTTTTGTCTTCACTTTGTAAGAGCGGTGTGGTGTATAAGAAAAGATTTCCGAGTTTGCTTGGTCTTTGTTGTGTTTATCTATTCCAGATGTTTTTATTTTTTTAACTCCATTCTACCCCTTATATTCATTTGCCTTAGTGTAACGACCCGCGCTTTTGTTAACTCCTTCTGATTTTCCTTGCCTCTAATTGTGCAGTTTGTATTCAATTATGTTTTTGACAAACCAACCGTTTCTGAAACCCCCCCTCACCATTGACGGTATTAAAATGAAAAAACAATAAGTAAACAAATAAACAAATAAACAAATAAACAAAACACAAATAAATTAATGTGTTAAAAGTATAGACTTAGAAAAATATGATTTTTTATATAAACGCAGGACGGCACGTGCCTTGCCTTAGTGTAAGTGGTTCTTTTCGAGTTCTTCTTTGTCTCTTATGACCGGTGGCGAATAAAATGCGTATTTTAAATTGTGCCTATTTTTGTAAATATTTCAATTTTTACTTTGCGGCGAAACTGTATTTTCGTATTCACCCCACCAATTATCTGTATTTACGCAAATTTAACACCTACATGTGTTAACTCCGTCAATGAAGCATTCTGACTGTTACACGGCCTATATCTATTCACGGTATTTTTTCGTTGATCCAGCCTCTTTTCATATATTTTTTTTTGTTTTGTGTTGGAAAGTATAAGACGCGCTTTTGTTTACGTAGCTTACTTTTGTGTTTCTGTATGTTCGTATTTTTATTGGTGTAGTTTTTGTACTTTTGTTGCAGACATTATATACGTTTCCGCTGGTGTAACGATTACTTTATTAATTGCAAAAATAAGGCATTTTGTTGCAATGCAAGCTGTTGCACATTTAGTTCAATGTCACAACTTTTATAGGTATTTCCATTTTCTTTCAAAGAGATTATTTGCCTTCGTTTTGTGAGTGGGATGTATGGGATGCCCAATTCGGTTTTGTAATTCCCTTTTATATACTGAGGCAAGAACTTTCACAGTGGGACCAACGGCGTTTTCTCAGTATACTAATGCATGTCCCCGTAGAGCGGTTGGTCCAACGAAAAGCTCTGATAATATCTCCGGACACACAGCGTGTTCGTTAAGCCAGGCTTCCATTGTGTCAAAATGGTTACTTGAAAATGGCGAAAAAGAAACGGTTCTAGATAAGACAAGACGCGCATCAATTATGAAGAAGGAGTAAAATTGTATGCCTTAGTCTCATAAACCACGTATCAGTATACATTTAGATCCTTCGTAGATACATTTATTTAGTACGGGTCGCATGAGCTTGTTCTTCATTTTGATCTGGTTCTTGGAAGGTTTGACCACCGATTGGACGCCCTTCAGCGAAGGTATACGGGCGCGCTTTTAGCTTTCGCGCTTCTCTCAATTTCCCGCCAAAATGGCTGTTAAATTTTTTCAAATTTGCACACATATTCTTGTGTTATTCTATTGCGTTCTGCCAATTATCGTCATTTAAACTATCATAACGATTGATGACCGCGCTTTATTAGGGCCCCGCGCAAGATCTATTCGCCACGCTTCCGCGGAATGGAAATCTCAAGTTTCGTCAACGTGAGAGCCTGGATCAAGACACGACCGCTTTCGCAATGATAGGAAAAGAGTCACACCAGCAGCTCAGCCACCTAGCGCGCATCACACGGAGCAGCACCACTGCCAGCATCACTGAACCGAAGCCGCCGATTACTCCCAGAGAGACAGCATTGGATGATGATGATGATGACGATGATGATGATGACACAACTTAATTTTGCCCAAAATGGGGGAGGAAAGGGGACGAAAGGGAGCGTTCGACGGTACCTCCCGGTCAGATGGCAGCACGCACACCAGACGCAAAACACCCTTCCCCGCCTTCTTCCCTTTCGCCCCAGCGCTTTGCAGGCCGACGCTTTGAAGATTCAGTGTGCCAGGCTAACAGGTGGACCTCAAGGGAGAGAAAACGCGCTTGCGCGTTTCCGTCTCCTAAGTAATGCAGTTTCAACACTTCCGGTGACGTCACAACAAATAAAAACAGCCAAGAATTAAGTTTTGTTGTTTTAAATTTTTTTTAAAATATTAGCCGCCATACGTGAAGAAACCGCTCAGAAACAGTTAAACTTTAAATAAGGTGATATATAATGCACTAATTTTTACGCTTACGGTTGTAGCGCCATCTAATTATTAGTCACTAACACACGCACAGGCAGGCAAAAAATTACACCATCTTCCCACGTGGGAACCCTGAGGAGATGCAAAGCCGTGCAAACTCGAAAGGCTTTGCGAGTACGACATGTACGACTGGTGCACGCGATTCGCATGCGACTGATCGTTACGATTGATCGTTAGGACCTGTTTTGGCCTCGTTCGCTGGTCGGAGGAGGCTCACGACGTGCGTCTGGCAAGCCAGATGCAGTCGTGCCGTCGTTGCCATCGTCGTGAGGCCACAGCCAATGAGAGCCCGCTGAGCCCGCAACCGGCTGGCTTGCGTTGCTCTGGTCGGCTCGGGTGTTGGGAACTTTAGCCTTAGCGTCCTGCCGAATATTTGATCGCCGCTATCTGTGCAACTGCGAATGACAAGCCGTAACACAACTTTGCACCACACTATGATCCCCTTTCTCCCATGTGAAACTTTATTTGAGCTACAACTGCCGTTTGAGCGATCGGTGACCGAGACATCTGCGTAGCCTGTTTCGAAGCTTCCGCGCAGGTATCGCCACCTCTCGGCCGCTCGGCGCACCGCGCGCCGCGGCATCCACGGCCGGTCAGCATAGGCTTGCATCGCGGCAGATATCTGATCGCCGCTTTTAATATAAGCCCTGAGAACAATCCCTAGCACAATTTTTCACCACACTAACACCTACTTTCTCGCAGATGGAACTTCGTTTTAACGATCAGATTGATTCAGAAGAGCAGCGACCAGCGGTTGCTACCGTGCTCTGCGCCGGTTCGAGCCGCTGGGTGTGCCGAGCTGGCAGGCACGGCCGGCGTGTGCGCGGACTGTTTCCGATGCGGAAAACGCTTAACGATTGCGTGCTTTATCAATTTCTTGCGTACAAACGCGCGGAATCTACAAATGCAGCTCAGCGATCGTCGTAGTGGACCATGGAGCAAAAACAGTGGGCGGAGCGGCGCCGATGACGCATCGCACACCCGCATCGGGCCATGTGTCTCAAATTCACGCGTACGACTAGTCGTGGTGACAGTGGTAACGATCAGTCGCATGCGAATCGCGTGTACCAATCGTACATTTGTCTAGCGCTTTTAGCAGCAACTGGAGGGAGCAGCGGCGCGGACCTGCTTTATCTGAAGTGGCGAGGAGGAGGGGAGCGGAGGAGCAGCACGCACAGCTGTTGGGGAGAGGAGAGGGTGACGTTATCACAGCTGGCGTGGAGAGGGGTGGAGGAGGAGCAGTGCACACAGATGGTGTGGAGAGGAGGAGGAAAGAGAGTGACGTAATCACAGCAGGCGTGGAGAGGAGAGGTGCGGACGGACGCCGGAAGGACAACGGACATAGCCAAGCAAGAGATGCTTTGCATCTAAAACAGAAAGAACTGTGCCGTGGCGCGCTGAATGCTGCACGCTTTTAAAGCAAAGCTTTCCACCTCTACGAGCAACGATTCCTTCATGGCGTGCGGGACAAGAAACTCCGAACGCGGATGAGGAGGCGCAGGGCGGTGTTTACTAGCCGAGCACAGTGTATATTGCGCGGCGATAGGTCGCTATTAAACCGTGTTCCCCGCGGGAAGCTGCCTGCTCGCACAGACGGGGGCGTCGGAGGGACGACTTTGTCGTTTACTTTAGCGACAGCTGTTTTTGGCCTGTTCTTGGCGTCCATTGCGGCCTTCCTTCGCATGGCTTAACTTGTTCGACAGCACCTCCTGGATAATCCGCTCCCGACGGAATTAGGTGGTCGTGCGGCAAAGATACGTTAAGGAATTGTTTGCAAGGCGGGAAACAAAATGTAGAGACCACATACAGACATCTAGCGGCTACAGAAACGCTACCTTTTGCGAACTGCTTGCTACGAAACGAATGGGACTCCATTTTCAAAATTTGTGAATACCAATTCGGTTCTGTTTTTACAAGTATTCAAAAAGGTGAAAGGAGCAACAGGATCTGATAAATAGCGATTGTGAAAGTTCCCTTAGCTTTCTCGCAATTCTCAAACTGACGAAAGTAACTAGTTTAAATCGGCATAAATAGGAACCACTAAGCTAACATGCCGAATTGTTACGGTAGCTAGAAGCAGCGTAGCTAGCGTAGCTAGCAGAGCAGAATGGCTAGGTTCCGCCATCTCGCATTTCGAAAGACGCTCCTCTTCGTTTTCTGCCGACACACGGCCGGGCTAAAGCGGCGGCGTCTTCCGCCACTCTAGCCCGGCCGTGGCCGACGCTCCTGCGTTCGGGTTACCACCCCCGCGAATTTCCAGGCAACCGCTGGCAGAATCTCTGGTTGCGCTCTTTGTAGAGAAGCGTGTGTGAATTCAAGTGACGTCGCATGGGCAATTGTTGTAGGTGTCGTTTAAAGCTTTGCTTTCCAAACACCTCCACAGGGTGGATTGGAGCCAAATTTTTTCACGGCCATGAAGCTGCGGCGACAGTTGAAGACTCTTATGTAATCTATTAGGATGGATTCATGCCAGGCTTTCACGGTGTGAAATTGCTACTTCTCACGCAGATACCAGTGTTATTTTGTTATAAGCGCCATACGTTTACAGTTCGACCTGCTAGCTATCCCAGTGTTGGTGCGGGTAACTGATAAGCATATTGGCCAATGCACAACAAGGTCACCCATCAACCACTGCCAATATTGCCTTTGTCGCAAAATCGTACAGTTGCTGGGTACCAAATCTCGCAGAGGAAAGAAGTTCTCATATCACATTTTCCCTTGCCAGTGGCGGACATCTTATTCGAGGTGTCTGTGCACAAAGAAGCTTGATTCATAACGATTGGCTTGTAAAAGTGCAGCTTGCTGGGCCAGTTGGAAGCACGAAGTTGAGAAGAGATAACACAGGCTTAACAAGCAACTGACATTTACTAGAAAAACAAATGCAACCTGCGAAAAGCCGAGGCCAACACATTCGCCAACAAGTACACCTGTTCCTATAAAAATGCCATCGTTCTACACAATTATTTCTACCTATGGCTTTGTTGAAAGGTGATCGCTGAGGGATATGGATGGAACACTGATGAAAATTCCTTCCTGCTTTTGGTGGATGTAAAACGTTACATTACCCCCTCTTTTTGTCCTCTGTTTTCTCAAAACCATCAGGCTTTCAACCAGTGGAGCAAACTTGCACTAACGACAGTTATCGGAAAAATGACCGGCTCCTTGAGAACTGGTAAGCGCACAGTGCTCCAGTAACTGGCCGTTTATACATCGGTCAGTTTGGCATATATAGACGATTTCACACCTCACAGAAATAGTGTTACTGCCCCTTTCCCCTCTTTACGTATTTCATGACATGCTTTGTCTTGCAGGCGTGTTTTTATCACCGCATTTTAAATGCGCGTGCACGGTCTGGACAGCTTACGTGGCGTAGAAAACACTAGAGCGCCTTGCCATGAAGCAATTTTCTTCATGTTGTGCGACACTTTTTGAAGGTAAGGCATCACTTTGACCCTTCGTTTTTCCGTGTTTTCATCGGGTGTCTCCACATTTTTGTTTTGCCTTTTAAGCTCGACACGGAGGCACACGGCGACCGCCTCAAGCGCGGGTGTCAGAAAACCCGCTGCAGTTGACCTTTGAGCCTGATGGTCAAGGCTTTCCGGGATTACATGTTCATAATTTTTCTGTGGCACACTGCGGAAACATAATGGGGCTATGCTTCATCAGCGATGGCTCGGAGGTACAGTACTCGCCGCGTACGGGGCAAGAGGTACTGAGTTCAAATATGCGTACCGCCGGACACCGTCTGGTTTCTTTAATGGGTACAGGCGTCCCTGGCAGAGTGCGGACCCTTCAAATGAAAATTCACGCCTGGAAAGCTGGCTTTGCCTTGCGAGGGATGTTGACCCTTGTCCAGTAGGCAGGGTCCCCTGGAGTTCTACAACACCGCATTGCTACGGAGGGGGGGGGGGGAGGAGGGGGGTGAAAGAGTCGTTCGAATTCGCTGCACAGGTGGTTACAAAGTACGGCGTCCACCGTAACGGTGGTAGTCACCATGTGCATTCGTGTGCATTTGTGGCGGCAGGCACCTACCGGTAAATTAGGTACAAGCGACTCCTCGGCTTGGCGCTCGGCCCTTGTGTGGGACAACAACGGTTGGGAAGTTGAGCCGACTTGTATGGGAAATCTTCATTATGCGGGTACGCCTCGTCCAGATAACCGAAGAAGCCGCCAGGAACCAAGACCTAGTGACTGACTAACGCGACAGAGAAATCCCAAGTGCTACTTGTGGACGAATAAAGGTCTCTCGCTCTCTCTCTCTCTCTCTCTCTCTCTCTCTATCTCTCTATGGAATGGGGTGGCTAGAAAATGCAACTCTTTGTTAGTGGCCTCACACGAATAATCAAGTAAATATAGGAAAAGAAAAAGGTTAGTGCACACTTTCCTTTCAAAAATTGCAATTCAATAGACTAGATTTCTACGCAAATGGCATCGAAAACTTCAAAGCGGCAATAGAGTACAGAAGTAGTTTGCCGAAACACTGGCAGTGTCACGAATTTTTTAATTCAGAGCTTAGTTGGGAGTAGACAGCGGCGTTGCAGTTGTAGAGAATAAGCGATGTGAAAAAGTTTTGTCAATGGCACATGAAAGATTTCGCTGACACAGGCTGTGGGACTTACATTCTCAAATGCAGGCTATAATTCATACCAGATTTATCCGCAGTGAAGCATGTTAGGGAACGCTGCTATGAAATTCCCCGCACCCTACACTCTACCAACCAACTGACGTCACTCCAGTCTCTGAAACACTGTTTAGTTCTGGCTTTGCCACTATACAAAACAGACCGCGAATGAGAGTTCTCAGGTGCAGTTTAGCTAAAGCACCACCCTTTTTATCTGCTCGTGCTGGCTACTTTCCAATTTAGACAAGAACGCGCTTGGGGAAATTCTAATTACGGAGAATGCGGTGTGGGCATCTTTCCGTTTTGCTGGCTGATAAAGAAATAATGCGTATAATGTGCTTCGTGCACCTATATTTTAGAACTGTAATAGCCAAAGTGGTCTTCTCTTTGAAGACCGTTTTAATTCCTGCACCTAAACTGACTGAAATATTTACTACGTGTGCACGACGTCCTGTCTGTTAGGCGTATCGAAGGAAGGCGACGGTGATTTTGTTAAGCCCGTGGCTACAGATTAGACAGCCTCAGCTTACCGTGTCACGGTACATTTTACTGTCCCGCCAATGGCGGTGAGAGCAGCGTGTCTTGATCGGTACCCAACCGTCCGATCCGCTACCGCTCACTGCTATTTAGTAAATACTAGCAAAAATTACATCAATAGTTACAGCTTTTGCGACGGGCGTCGGCGTAAGCATCCGCGCTGAAACGGTCGAAGTCAAAAGCGTGGCATTCTTCGGTGAAAAACAGTGAGAGCACAAGCACCTTCTCTCTAGAATGGAAAGGCACGCACCATCACATTCTACGGCCACCCACGGTTTACTTATGCGCAGGCGTCCACACTGAAATGGTATGTGAAAGTGTGGCATCCTGGTGAAAGAAATGGCAGCATCTCCACTCCGTGGATGATGACGAGGGTGAGGAGTACGGGGACTCGAAAGACATCTGAATTGCGTCGCGACCGTCTTTCGATTTGAGCCGTGAGTTGCACCTTGATTATTCCCTAAATGAAACTGCAACTCATGGCTCAAATCGAATTTTCGCTTGACTATCTCTTGATGGTGGTGTGCGCAGGGATGGACGAGAACGGACATTGGAAGGTCCTAAGATACTCTGCACCGTTACAGGCGAGGGATTAAGCCGTTTAACTCTCGGGTACAAACTCACGATCGTAGCCCAATGGGTAAGACGACTGACACTAACTCTGTCTGGTCTACCAGACACAGGCTCGAATCCTGCCGGTGCCTGTGTGAGTTTTGCGATTGTGAACGCTATGCGCATGGACGCGGACGGACATTGTGCGGTCCTAAGGTACTCCGCACCTAACAGACTTGCGAGCAGGACCACTGCCACTAAAGAATGTAAACGCACGCCGCACCAGCACCAGGCTCAGCTGAGATTCTATCCACTGTTAAGTGTTTTTTATGCAGATGACTGCTGCTACCACTAAAAGACTCTCCTGGCGTATACGCCCAAGTGGCGTTTAGCGTTAAATGCTCCGATGCAAACGCTTACACGCGAAGCAAAATATTTACTTTTTATGATCATCCGTATTCCTACTTACCTCAGGAACGACTTCAGCGTATTTGTTTCTTTTTTTGTGACGAAACCCGAAGTTTTGATGCTTCAGTGTTTAGGAGACGGAATGACAAGGCGCAGCCGCATTTCTCTCCACTTCGTAGTTTCGACAAGGGAGGAATCGGGCTCTTCCGTTTTTCCATATTCGCTCCGGTATTTCTTTATTCATCCCTTATTTTATCTCACAAACAGTTTCATTATCTGCCATTGGTGCTTGTTACGCATTTTTGATCATTCTTGTGTATTTACTGTTCCAGCCTCAATAGAATTCGTCAGGTCGTCTTCGTCCCAGTTCCAGACAGAGAGCTGTCCCCTCCGACGTCGTGTGTGCGGCGTGTAAGCTGAGTTTCGGCGATAAGCTGCCTGTTTCGGAATTTACTGCTTCTGGCGGCTCTTTTTGTAACCCGGTTTTCGACAGTTTTTATCTTCCTTCAATATAACGCAAATGTTTGTGTTTTGCTGTTCCTGTCGATCTATATAGGAATTCACCAATAAGGAAGGAAAGTTAAAAAATATCTATTTGAAATTTTATATTAAAACCTAAAGGTTCCGGCCAGTTCCACTGGTACTATCTTCTCCGGGAATTTGTTCGCAATAACATAACAAAACTATCTTCCATATTACGGGACCATTATTTCCTATATAGAGGCTTAAATTGGTAAATATATTGTATTTAGGCACACTGCTTAGTGAAAAATTTCATTCCAGAACACTCGGTGTTCTACATGTGTTTCAGCGTGTATAAAATGGTATGAAGAGAGGCGCATGTCTCTTTTTAGTTTTATTAACTTTCCTGCAAATGACTTTCAATGGAGCAGAGAAACGTGTATAGAAATACTCGGTTGAATGAGAAATATTTTGCTTGTGCAGCAACTTCCCAAAGATATGTCTTGTAGGTTTCTAATTTCTGATGATATTACATTGGATATACCAACCATTAGTAAAAATTCAGGGAAGCTTGCACTCACGCGAATTCTTGAATGGCGGAACTCTTGTAGGTGAGCGTTGCCGGACACATAATTAGGCTTCGTCGTCTTCGGGGAGACTGGTGGAAAAGTCATCCTCAGCATTGTAGGCTTCCACCACAATCTTCGTATTACATCCAGGCAGCGCAGGCGGGATCTCCAAGTCGTCTCGCGACGGATTCACTCCATGTTTACAATTATCCATAACGGCCGCATGCCTTCTCCTAAGCTTTCTTCTAAACCGTTGTCATTAGGTGGAGCCCTTTTACATGCGGGTAGCGCTGACGAGAGTTTTTTTTTTTATTAAAACTTTTTGCAAAGACTTTCAAGGAGCAGAGGAACATGTAGAAATAGCGGTTGAATAAAAGAGTTTTCTTGTTTTGCAACTCCTAAGATTTTTGTTGTTTTCAAAATTTCAGAGATATTACTTGGATCCAACCTTAGTCGGACGGGTAACTTGCACTCCGCAAGGTGTTTCTGCTACCTTTCTTCAGCAGTCCGGACAATAGGCTTCGTCGTCTTCGGTGGCTTGGTCGAGAAAAGTCATCACAGGTGCGTGATAGCTCGCGTGGTCTGGATTCACTCCGCGCGCGCTGGCGCATCCCTCTCTCGCGCGATTCTCTCCTTTTACTTATCCATCGCCGCAGTACCTTCTAAGCGCTCGTGTTTCGTCACTGTTTGCGCTGGCCTCCTTTATGCGCTCGTGCGCTTGACTCGTGCTGCTACTCCATCATGGCGGAAGACGGGAAGCCGGGGCCTTCGATTAGTACGAGGCACCATTGCTGCTTTACTTTGTTCGCTCCGCGGGTTTTGCTTGATTTTTTTACTAAAGGCACTCCGCGTACGGGAGACGTTTGGCGATAGCGGCGAGGCACGTGCTCACGAGGGCTAGGCATTTTCGGCATTTTCTAGGGATCTCTTCCTGCAACGGCAAACTTACGTATAGAAACAACAGCTTCGCTGTTAATACAACTAGTAAAGTTTGCTAGAAAAGGTACACGAGAAAAGAGGCCAAGCTCGCACTAAGTCCCGCAAGGATTAAACTATAGCGAAGCTGAACGATTTCTTTCTATGGAAGGCCTGAAGGACGCACCACCACGCATTGCGTTAGGTTTCAAATTGTTTATTTACGTGTTCCGTCATCGCTTTTCACGCTGGTAGTAGTACTCATCATCATACCCATCTACATCGTCGTCTTCCTCATGCATAACTGGCTGGTTCGGATCATTTTGTCCGCAGCCTTTTACATTTCTCCCAAAAGGAACGCGCTACCTCGGGCTAGAACCGGAGGCAAACGGCTTCGCGATCTGGGCGTGTCTGTAGCGCGAGCTGTCTTGTGATCCCTCTTTAGACGCGGGCGCACGTGAACCGTTTTCTTGTTTTTTTTTCGAGCTCCGCGCGCAAGCCGGGATGGCGCATGGTGCTCGTCGTTAGGCCCGTTCTCGTCTGCGCGGTAAGCCGGCGAGAGCAACTATGACCAAATGACGTAATTCACGAAATCACGCTAACAAGACCTGAAAGGTTATAAATTATTGATCACCTTTTTGAGGAGAATGTTGCACTGCACGCCGTAGAATCCGGCAATCATGTCTGCGAAACGACGGATCGGAACTTTTAGGACCTACTTTTTTTTAAATCGCACCACTCTACGCAGTTTGCTCAGCACAGTACATTATACAGGAAGCAAAGGACCTCTATTGAGCGTAACTGTTATGCCACCCTTGTCAGGGGCAGCACCCATAAAAGCATAACCTGCTAAGCCATACGATTCCTGCGCTATAATCAAAAGGCTATGTCAGCGAATTCCGATAAATAAAGTGGATAAAATAAGGAGGGCATCAAATCGTTATTTTCGCACAATGCAACAATTCAACATCACGCTATCCCACTATTTTGTTTATTGTTTTTAGACGCAGCACGTCCGCACAAGATACCATCATTTATTCTTGTCAAAATTTTACCTGAAGTTTTTGGTATTCTTTAAGCAAGGTGAAACGCGTTAGCTGTGATAAAATAAATATGGGGGTGTCTCAGCCTTGAGCGTCACTGACGCTTGTGGGGTAACCTTTACGGTTAGCAAGTACATCATGCATCTCCGAGCAGAATACGACAGCAAACGGGATACCCGATACACGAACGTCGTTACGTACACAGGCCGTCCGGCTCACGCACTGGTTGTCGTGCACTGCGATTCTGATACCATTACCTCCCTCACCCATCGCCATGCACGCACCATGGCTCCTAAAGAGACAGCCATCGCTCTTCCAACGGGCCTTCCGCAACTACTGCATAGGTCGCATCTCACCTTGAGCGATCATAATTCTGGCCTCAACCAAAAATCCCCCCATCCTGATTGTATGGACTTCAAGCCACTCTTCCTTGACGGAAACGAGGGTGGCGGGTGCCTCTGCCTGCCATCTTTCATGAAGGAAAGGTCGACAGGTCGACGGAAGAGGACCTTTCCGCATCCTCCACCGATCCCCTGTCCCTTCCCGATACACTGAAATCTACTGTCACCATCGCCAACTCGTGTTGTGATACCAGCCAGCGCATCTACTCCTCAGCACACAGGCAGCTCGCCGTTGGCGTCGACTGCAGACCAACACGTACTACAGCAGCTCGATACTCCAGTACAACTCCCCCTCTTACTTAATCCTACAACTTTCTCTCTTGCTCCATCCCGAACACCACCTGCAACGTAGTCTCGGAAGCCACTCCATGCTAAACCCCCTTACTTCCCTTTCCCCTGAGCCGTGGGAGTGCAAGCTGGCCATCTCACGGTGTAAGGACCGGGAACTCATCATCGCTGTCGACGAGCCAGCGCAGAGAGCCACCCACTTGTAGGCTCATAACGTTTTCCAATTCAATCTATAAAACATGCTGTTATTTCGCTGCCACATTTTCTTCCAACATTCTGTCACCGGGATTAGTGCCTTTACTGAGATACAGAGCCTACTTCGGTTGTTTCCTCTATTCCACTGTCTTCTCTACCAATTATCCGATCGCACGCGCAGGTAAACGTACGGACAGGTTCACAAATATTTACACATATTCATATTCACAGATCGGCACACACCTACAGACACACACACCGGTTGAGCTGTGAAGCCACCCGCACCGCACCAATCCCATATCCAAATAAAATTTCTTATTTTGTATCACGCAGTAGTAGTCTCGTGCTTCCATGAATGAAGGTACGACCGCCACTGCCTGCAATGGGTATAGTAACTAGAGTTGCCACATTTCGTTACGTTGTCGGCCGATTTTGCTTCTTTAGCTTGGAATAAAGTTCATCTTTGCTGCTGGAGAAACACGTATACCAAACTTTAACGCTCGTAGCACTAAGCTGGAACAGTGCTTGCGTGTCCTGCCCGGAATGCGCCGCACAAGTGTGCTACGACCCAAACACTTTCTTCTCAGTCGATTAATTCTTGTTTCCGAGGGGATTAAGCAAGCGTCACTTTAATCTCCAAAACTCTCTACATTGCATGCACCTCCTGACAGGAGAACGTCTTTTGTAAGGGTAAACACAGCACTCAAAACGCCAAGTCTTAAACGCTGTACGCACTAAGGGGACGGATACTTGTGACGCAGTGTTTTATTGAGCGTGAAGGGGAAAAGAATGCTTTACTAAAGCCAGTCCTTGATTGCGCACGCAACGACCGGAGTTCCGGAAAGAATTGCTTTTCGTAGACAAAAGAGTTGGGCTCCCTTGGGACCAACGCAAAAGATAGCGTTTGGGGCACAATAAGCGTTGCTCTGCTTCAAAGCTCAGCCTCACAACTACAGGGGATAACAAATGCAGAGGTATAGCGAAAGTAATAGAAGACAAAGAAGCGTCAGGCGGGGTTCATGCAAGTTTTATGAACGGCAGTTGGGCCCGCGGCTGACGAGAGAGAGAAAGGCGCCGACTCTTTTGATTAATTTATGGTGCAAGCAGTTTACGACGAGCGCAAGTCGGCAGTAGCGCGGGCGTGATTAAAGGACATTTTTATTGCTCTTGTACGTGGGCGCCAGGGTGAATAGGAAAAGCTAGCCTTTGGGAGACATGAGGGTATGCTCGAGTATTGTTTTATACTTAGCTTATTCGCTTTCGCTTTCGGACATAACATACAACTAAATAATACAACTATACTATATACAATAAATAAAAGGAGGTGGCGGAAAATTGTTCTATAAAAAAGTGGGGGACCTTTAAGCTTCCCTTCTAAATGTAGAACGCGATAGCGGCATTGTACTCAGCCGTGAAAAAGACAATGAGGCGCCTGGCCCAGGAGTTCCTCTACATTATGTTTAAATGCTTTAGAAGTTACCGGCGCAACGCAAAAGTAACGTTTAGGTGTTGTACAATTAACGTCAGTGACGTCGGGACCGTATAAATTATGGCCACATTAGAAACAATCAAAGCAGTTTTTTCGGTGAAAAATTATTGGGCCAAATGGCAACCCGAGCTTTCCTTCACCGTGTTAGTGCTTTATAAGTGACTGAAAGTTCCTTTCGAGCCTTTACGTTCGCTTTTGAAAATATATATGCGGCTAATTTAGTTCTGAGACTTTAATCAAAATTCTTGGATTGTTTCGCGAGTTCTGTGTGCGTTAATTTATGGTACCCTTTTCGTTCCTACCAAACTCTTTACACCCTCCTGTTAAAAAAGCCGTCAAATCATTCTTTAGGTTGTTGCAAGGTGATTACACATGTTGTAAAGAAATGCTAACTCGCTTATTTCGAGGTTTTGCACAGATTCTTCATAGCTCGATGAGGGCTGCAGCTAGGAATACGTTAGGAAGGGCTGGAAGGGTGGGAAAGTTGGTGCTCAGTAGTTGAGCCGGTAAAGCGGAGACTTAGGTGTAAAGGATAAACATAGGAAGTAGAACAGAACTCAAATTCTTGTTTATATTTTAAATCCTGCTCATCGAATGACATATACGGGGATTTTATTACCAAATAGCGAAATTAACGCTAGAACATTTGCTTTTATCAACAATCGTACTAAATCTGCAAGCTAATTCTCGCCTCGTCGCCATACACCTTTTTCTTTTCTAGACGTGGGCCAGAGAGCAGCGCCGTCTATGAAGCGACCGCCGCAACCGTCATGCTGGCCTGTTAAGTTATCCCTTCTTCCCGTGGCTGTGTTCGGTGTTCGAGCGTTACCCAACGAGACCTAGTGGTTTGGCATTAGGTTAGCTGTGGCAGTGCTTGTGTTTGTGTTTTCTTTTTTGTTTTTACACCTGCATAAGAACACGATCGTGAATTTTAGGCGTTGGAGATCACCACCTCTCCTGTCAATCCTGGTTCCCACGCGCGTTTGAGGTTTTCCAGCAAGATGGGACGAAAGTGGTGATGCCCTCGTCCACACTGAGACAAGGTACAGAAGTTGCAACTTCATCTAACGCCACAAATTGTATCAAATAGCTTGACCCAAATAAGCGTGCGATAACATTAATATAGTTATGAACACCGACAACCACGAAAAGGTAGCCGACGTCGTCCCCGAAACACATTTCTGGCTAAATATAGCGCACGCATGAGTACAGCCACTGCAACGTCTCAACCGGGAATAAAACGTGCCGTGCAGCAGCAGGCGGTACATCGAGTCCGCTCTAAGAGACAATCGCGCTGCGCGTCAATCCAAATTAAAAGTGCCGCTGTTACAGTGGTATAATAAAACCCATTTAAATGTCATATCCACCTGCTAAATTGCACAAATTGTGTACCGCGTATGAAGGGTTTGGCGAAGCGCGATCCCTGAGGTGTTTTGCAGGGTTACCGTTCTGTGACATGTAAGCCCGGTTCGGGTCCAGGACAGTTCATGGTACGCCGTATTATCGAACGCCATTTCATCGAAATCATGCCCAGTTTCATCGAAGCCCTTACGTCGGACGCCTACTTATCGAATCGGGGAGGCCCGTTATATCGAAGCACACGCACCTGCCATTGGTGCATCAAAATTTTGGCCATGTTTTCCGGCCATTACAGGTCATTTTAGCCCACATGTTGGCTTTCTCCCTCGCCTCCACCGGCGTACGCAAGGGGTCCGAGGGGGCCGCGACCACTTGCAAAATTTCTGGGTTCGCGATGGTTGGAGGATGTTGACAATGGAACTGACTCGGCTTACGTCCAAAATGAGACTAAAATTATGGTTATTTTACCAGTGACAACCCAACAAACTTTCGCAAATTGGACGTCTGATCTCAATCCGGTCAACCATTAGAGATGCCTTTAAGAATAAAAAGTTCTTACACAATCGCTTATAATAGTGCACCCCAAGCTATTGCAGAGATTTGTAATTGATTTTTTGCCGCTTTCAGCACAAACGAGTGGCCCCAATACCAAGAAATATGCATCCAGAGTACAACAAGGCCAGAAGAATTGCCCGAGCACGAGCCATGTCCGCCAGATATGCAAATGACCTAAATACCTGTTATGTGGATGCATCCCCTTATCCGCACCATCCGGCCCACGTACCTTGTGTAGTGAATGGACGGGGCCAAGAGATCACATCCTGCACCGTCAATACCACAGCGATTGATACTGCCGAAGAAGCCGCGATAGCCCACGCCATCATCACTGCCCAATACCCAATCACCATACTTACCGACTCTCAGGCAGCGTGCAGAAATTACTTACAAGGTCGAATTTCTAAAACGGCACTTCGTCTTCTTTTAACAAGACAGAGCATTCCCGAAGTTTATATAGTTTGGGTGCCAGGACACGAATCCCTTGAGGGGAATGAGGTGGCTCACGCCGCTGCCCGCGCTTACATACACCGGGCCGTTTCTCTCACGGGGCAGTCACCGTCTCATCCACCTAATCCGCAACCTCTCTTGCGCTACACAGATATATTGGCGGACGGCCGACACAAACGGCAAATTTCCCCATTCCACACCACCAACTCACAATGGATGAAGCAGGGCCGTACAAGTGTTCGAAACCCCCCCGAATCTTTTCCCGGCACACGTAAACATACTTACGTTGCCACAATTACCCTTCAAATTCATAACACCCAAATTTTTGGGTATCCGAAGCAAAAACGTTCGACGACTCAAACTAACACGTATCCACATCGTACCCTCTCATGCATTACCGACAGACTATCCAGCCACCTGCCACTACTGCCCAGCGCCCGGCCTATACTCAGGTGTGGGAGTGCCAAAAGACACGACCTGCCAATCCCCACCCTCTATACAACAGTGGACGGCGCGGTTGACCAGCAAGGACCCTACGTTCCAGCTTGACCTGGTGCAAAGGGCCCGCGCAGCCAGCCGCAGCCAGGGGATCCCGGACTACGGATCCCCTCCACCGGCGGTCGCGTTGTGTTTCTTTTTACTTTTTCCTCGGGTTCCGAATCTTTCTGAAACAAAATTCTGCGGACGCCATAGCTCCCCTCCATTCCCCAGTTCAAAAAATATTTCCAATGGGTCCTCAATAATAAGCGTGGTGTCCTGCCAACACGACTTCGCACAGCAAACAAACGAAGATGACACCGAAGCAGAAAATAAATTGTGTTCATTAAAAAGAAATAAGTGTCTAACAAATGACACCGGATGGTCGAAAAATACAGCAGATAAAACACTCAAGCATTCAATGTTTCAGTCAATCTTTCAAAAAGTCAATCTTACAGGTTAAGAGCTATCGCTCTTAGGAAATCTTTGACAGGAATTTATCGGCGATTACGGCAAATCCCTATAATGCTTTCTTCTCGTGCAGCAACTGCTCTTTTTTCCTTTGGCTGCTTCTGCCTTCGTAGCAAAGATTCTAATTTGCCTTCAGTCGCATGATATTCTTGCTGAAGGCGGCTGAGGAAACGCCTGCAACCGGGGTGCCCACAACTTTCAGCAAGCGGCTGTTCCAGCTCCCCACGGCATTATTTCCTGTGGCTCCCCTGCAGCTACCAAGGGCTGGGCAGACACAACTGCTGAAGAAATCGTGATGGCGTCTGAGTCCCTACGCCGCTGCAGTTGACGTACTTTGCCCACAATGTAATTCTTCTCAAACCACTAAAGTAGCTGCAAAGCCTCTGGGGGGTAGTCACCCGCTTGATTTCTTGATTGCCCTCGAGAACTTCAACCCTACTGCTTCTAGAACATGGTTGTGTTCTTTGAGGACGTTGAAATTGTGCGCTCCTCGATCCACGTCATACAGAGTTAGCACGCGTTCCCTGCAAGGTCCGTAATGCCCGCACTTCGAGTAAAAGTTCTCCAGAACTTCCTTGTCGCAAACGTAGGCGTAGCCATCCAAGCAGAGCTTCGGGTTTCCATGGGATTGTCGTAGTGAACTCGATTGCGCGTATGCTAACGTTTCGGGGTAAAATATCTGAAATATCTGCACACACGTGCGAAGCTGCCAATCAAACGATATTAAAGGAACGCCCCTTCACTGCAACAAATACAATTTTTTGTAACAAGAATGCGTACATCGGGGCAGCGGGCATGCTTGGGAGCACGGTACATGAGTCTTGTAGAGTTATCTATTAGCGTTTCCACGTCGCGAGCAGCGAGCTTGCGCAAATGCTTCCAATCTGCTATTATAGCTCTTTTGTGGCAGAGTAAATGATCGATGACACGGCGTTCGATGAGACACTATTCAATGAAACGGCATTCGATGAAACGGCTTCCGCGAAAACGGTGTTCGATGAGTAGGCATTCGATGAAGAGTCCGGAAGCAACCTGGTTCATGTAAATTGCGGGTAGGTAATTCCAATATTTTAAAAATATTTTTCGTTTAGTTGTTCCGAGCAGAATGTTTTAATAAAATACTGAGGCAGCCTTTTAAAACTCGGCCTCGACTATATAAACGCCGCTGCTCGCACGTAGCTTAAGAATTCGTGATGCGTGCTAACACCGTTGTCCTGCGGATTTCACTGAGGACGTTTTTTTATTCAAACTCTCCCAATGAACCAGTAATCTCAGCGATGGCGAAGAAGAAAGTTTTATTAAAAGCACACTTCCAAGTACATCCGTGTTTCAGAAAAACTAGCCTGATGTAGGCGGAGCTACGCGCTCACTTCATACGCTTATGCCAGCACAGCGTGCCTAGGTCGCATTTGGTGTGCGCCGCAAAAAACGTTCCCGTCCCATCGTTAATCACGAAACTTATTCCGATGGAGAGATATATTGCGACTGCAGTGTACGGAAAAATTGTGGCCGATTCACAGAAGAACAGGCGCAACTACGAAGGCAGATTCTCCACACTTTCGTCGCCCGCCGCTAAGCGCAAAGAGAGTTTAAGCGAGCGTGGAGAAATTACGGTTGAGAGTTATATTTGTTTGCAGATAGGAGACGACGTGAGCGATGTGGCTGCAGCGCATTTTGTTAAGTGCAGCCCTACACATGCTCGCCTAGCACTTTTAGCTCTTTGTTCTTTTGTTAAAGCAACGAATAGACTTACAAAATGCACGCTGTTCTTTAAACTTACAATGCGGCCGCTCTAGTCATTAACTTGTAAATTCTCTACATGGTTAGGCGTTGCACAATTCAATTTATAATGTTTTTATGAGGGTGCTGCTGGTCAAGCGTTCTGGCAAAAAAGTACGTATCTCGTAAGACCAGAGTAATACCTAGTAGGCCCCCTAGAAAGGTTTATGCATAAAACATTACAGATGAATGTTTACAAATTACTGTCTGAGAAAGGCACCTATTGGAATTTTTGACATTCCTGGGTCCCGTGAAGATATAGAATGATAAGCGTGTAATCTGGGCACCTTACATTGGTTGGAACATTATCTCCAACTTCTACCCGATTCTTCCTTGCACTTGGCAACGTTCCCAGGAAAGGGAAATTCTTGCATCACACCACCGGCTATGCAATCCGAATGCATGTTCACAGCCACAATGGCCGTATGTTAATGGGCCACAGGAGGCCAGATTATATACTTATAACAAGTATCAAGGTATCTCCAAACACTTACATCTAAGAGTTTACTCCGAAAGTCCTAGATAGTGCTTAGAAACAGATCCACTGCTGGAATTCTCAGAACCTCTCTGCGGCCTCGGTAAAATTTCCTACAAAATATTGTTCAGTTTCTAAAAGACATGCGCCTGTTTTTAAAGCCTTTAGTAGCAATATACACACTGCTTCAATCTTGCCTGTTCTTTCTCTCTCACTATGCTGCCTATCTTATCTCACCCAGCTGTTGTCCGGGTACCCAGAAACCATTTTCTAGTCACCAGGCGGTACACAATGTGCTCTCCAGGTGAAATGAGGGGTAACCATGACCGCCCGCACTAAAATATTTATGTTACCAATATAAACACTCATTCTGGTCTTTTCTGTGAAACTGAAATTTTGCCGTCCTTAGTCATCATCATTTTCTTCCTTAACGGCGCTCGCTTAGTTTTTCTAATGTGGCGTGGTAAAGATTAGCAAGAAAGTAGAAACATGGTCATATCATAGTGCACGTTGCAATTAGGTATATCAATAAATTATATGCCTTACATCGAACGTAATTTTTCTGTGCAAGCAATAGTAGTGCAGGAACGATTTTACATCAACGTACAACTCCAATCCCTATATGAATTAGAGTTATGGGAGTGTAAATCGAAAAACAACTTTTTAATCGCAGAAATTAATTTTACCGCAATCATTCTTTGCCTAGTGCCCCTCTCCTCCAACCAGGACCGTGTGACGCCCTGCAGTTCCACAAAAAATGCACATTTGCCGAAAGTAGCACCATTATATCCTCATAATCTTTATAATAGCGCAAATAGATATAGTTGGTCGCTCATATTTCTGAAAAATCAAACAATATCAAAAATAGAAAAATATAACTTTCACTAGAATGAACTCAAAAAATCAATAAAATGCATCTTATACATCTCCCCTCCAAACCCAAGAATAAACAGAAAAAAGTCCGCAAAAGAGCCTTCAAGATACGAATAAAAAATAGAGAAAATGGTGAACCGAATAACGCCCGGCATATTCAGAAAAATGCAGAATTGGAGAAAGTAACACGTTTCGTCGTTATATAGCGTTAATGGGGGTAATTTGTAGGAAAAAAGGTAGAAAAACCGAGAAAGAAGGAAAAATTCAATTAAAATCTTCGCAGAAGAGATGTGAGGATATCAGAAATATGCATCTTACACATCTCCCCCGAAAAACCTTAGACTAAAAAAAAGTAGGTCCCCAAAGGGGCGTTGGAAATAAGAATACAAAGTAGCGTAAACGGGTCAACCATTCAGTACATCTTGCATTTTCTGCAAGAATAACATATCTCGCAAAATAAAGGCACGTCATCGCTGGAAATATATAAATGTACATAATTGGCGAAACGAAACAAAAGAAAACTTAAAAAGACTAAAATACTCCGACGTTTTTCGCTACTCATAGCCATATCTGATGTAAAGGGCTTATACTCCACACAAGCGGCATAAGAACGCTCCGCATTGGTAGACATTTCGCTGAATTTTTGCAGATATTTTAGCCTGTATAGTCGCCGGGTTTCTTTTTAATTTCGCTTGGTGTTCATTTTAAACACAATGTCGGAACTTTAAATGTAAAGAGGAAAGCGCACTGATCGCAAGACACGTATTATTAGTTAGCTTCTAGTGTTTCTTTAAAGTTTACATGACTGGCGATTGCAGCAGAAGTAGAGTCATTTCTCAGCAACGGAGAATGATGAAACGGTGGTGAATATGACTAGTTCCATTCTAAGCACAAACTGCTTAAAAACGTAGCACAAATCTACCATGCGCTAAGGTATTAGGGCCCCAGATACAGAGGCCAGGATCAAAAGTTAGAGAAAACTCAAGAAAATGTGTCCTTTTGCACTAAGAACGTAGGTGCTTTGAAGACCCCCTCTAAGCGAAGCTCACGCGTCGGCACTTCCACGTTCATCTCGGGAGTGCGTCTCAGTGCATGTTGCTCCATTCGGATTGCCGAATGCATTACTTCGCCATGCAAAGGACCTCCTACCCTGATTCACTGCCGAAGTCGGGTTTAGCAAAAGTTTCGGTGCCCACAGAAATGTTACCAAGGAGGTCACGGAGGGACGGCCTCCCTCGGCGTGGCAGCGACTATCAAATAATCAACGGAGTCTTACTGGAAATCCGATTACATCCTATTATCCTGCTGGTCCTCCAGGAAGATGAAGCGTCCCGTGTTCCCTCAAAGCCACGTGGCTCATGTTCCCGCGGAAGTGCACTCCAATAATGGCCCTGATTACGCATCGTCATGCGGGACACGCGTTCCGGTAATCTCGCCCCGCATCGTTTATCCGCACTGGAGCTTACGCGGCATTCTGAATGGTGGTTGTGTTTGGACTAAGCCGAAAATCTTAACGCAGATAAAACTGAGCCCACAGTTTTAGACTGAAACAAGGAGGGGCGTAAGAACGTGTATAGCTACATCCGCATTTAGAACTGATAATTCTCGCTCCAAAACGTGTTTTCGATTGGTTAAATTTGGGCGGGAATAAGGAAGATACAAAAGCTACTTTCCTAGAAATGACAGCCCTCTTCCTGGTATTTTCGTGTACCTCTATTTTGTGAGCTGTGTTCTACTTTCGATGCTATAACATATTTGCAGCATACAAAGCAGCAAGCATTACCATTTTGTTGGCGAGAACCCTTGCGTGCCTTTGCGTGTGTTGAAACATTTGGAATCATGCACAGGCACTCCGCTCCCTCCTCTCCATTGTCCGCTACCAAGACATTCACCAATTCCCTAACATTAGCGGTGGAAGGTTAGCCTATATTTTTAGTTGGTATTTGGAGGAGCATTGCGTGAATAGGGATCGGTAAAAAAGTTATGGATAATTAGAAACGTCTGGGCCGCATTCACGACCGGGTAGAGGTAATTGGAATCAGGGATGTGAGGGGTAGAAAATGGCATTAGGCTGAATAATTTGCCCTGAGAACAATAATGGCACGTAAGTACTTCTTCGAAGTTGTGATTGCAAAAGAAATAATGTACACCCGGCGGCAAAACAAGCCGGGCCATCCGAGCGCGTGGCGAAATGCATCGCCGCGACATCTGGCGTTGCACATCTGGTGTCGAGATACTGATGATGCGCGTGCGCGTTAAACCCCTGTAACCTACCCCTGTTTTCTTTTTTTTTGCTTCAAGCATCAGAGCTAATAGCATGGAGCGCTTGGCGCTTGGGGTAACTTTTTGTGCTTAGCACGTCTCGCTGGCACACGCTGTGGCGGCGAACGGCGAGCGAGAAGCCGCCAGCTTTGCCCTATCTGCTTGGCTCTGATAAAAGACGCGTTGCAACGAGATTTCCAAGTCTTAGTTTTAAGGGCGATAGCGTTTGTTTCGCTGTCTAAACGCGAAACGTTTGGTCTGTGTCCTTTGGCAATCAATTCAATGTGTATTGCACCTATTACTATTTTTGTTCTTTTTTGTCAAACCCACAACCACGCCGATCTCTGCTCGAGTTTTGTTTTTTCTAAGTACCTGCTTTAGTACTTGTGCAAGGTGACTTCTCATCACACTTTATTCAGATATTCTGTGTCCTCGCGTAATTGTTTTTTTCTGTGTTGGTGTGCTCAATTTGAGTTACCAACCAACTGCATGTTTTAGGCAATAAGCACAAAGATGTGTTGTGATATATGTGGCACAAGATCGTCACCAAGACGGGCAAGACATGGTATAAGTTGGATCGGGGCAGAGCGAGCAACGCACACTTCACCGCATAAGCTGCATAAGCGTGTACGAGCGAGGCATGTTGGCGAAGAAAGTGATCCCTATGGCCAAACGCTGAATGTGATCAGCTTGGCCACTTGAAGTGAAATAAAACACAGGGCAGCGAGCCTGGTTGGACGCGCACCCGCACATCGGTGTCTCGACACCAGAAGTACAACGTAAGATGTCGCGACGATGCATTTTGCCACGCGCTCGCGTGCCGCGGCTTGTTTTGCTGCCGGGTTACATTTGACGAACAGACATACCGATATTTCGCGCCACTCCTATCGCTGCTACTGCGTCACAGGGAGGGGCAGCGGCGACGTTGGCAAGCGCGGCACGGTTCAAGCAGACGTTTCTGTGTGTGCTATTCAAGATTGCGCTAATTCATGCAGAATAGCTGAAAGGATAAGCCGGTGCCGTGGGAGCCGCCCCGTCCGGCATTGAACCCTACGTAGTGGTAGCGACTGTTGCACCGCTGGCCGAGCAGCAGTTGTCGTGCGAAGCTTTAAGTGGTAGGCACGCATCGCCGCTTTATGTCCAGTCGAACGACACATCGGCTAATACCGTATTTGCCACAATTCTAACGAGCACATTTTTAAATAAAAATAGGCATTCAAAAATACCTGCGCCATACAATCGGACTCAAAACTCGCAAAATCTGAACCGGAACCGAGCGGTTGAATGAAGGATGGAAACTGCCTTTAAGCGTAAATTATATCTTAGCGGAAACGGAAGGACACCGGGTAGCGCCCCCTCATTAGGTGTTCCGGAGTCGTTTGATCGCGATTGGTGAAAACAAACGGACAACATTTTTATGTGCAAAGCTGACCAAAGAGATTTAGCAGCCCACAGCGTGTGGGGGTTCATGTTCAGTAAAATGTTTTCAGCAGATTTGAGGCATCTGTTTCCGGGATTATTTTGGGTTCCGGGTAGAATAGGCGCCAAATTCTTTTTGTTGTTTCCAGGCGTTCAATTATACTGCGCGGTACAATTGGAGCCGCGGTAATATTGTGCAAATACGGTACACTTCTGCGGGGTCGTTTGATCGCTTCACACCCATTGAAAGGTTTGAAATCTGTTTAGCTGCACAGACGCAAAACGCTTGTCACCAGACCCAGGTTCCTTGCGAAATTTCGGAGCTATTGATCTCGCAATAAAATAAATACAAAAAATACGTTAAGGTGTTTGCTCGAGTTGCTCTGTTTAGGTACTACGTTATATTTTAACAAAAATGGCATAGTATTTGCTGTTTATCTCGAAGTATGTAAGTGTGCAGCATTCGTAGGGATGCCTCGTGCATTAGATAAGCTTCCAAACGAAGGAACGAGATTGTAAAATGTGCGCAGCGCTACCTAACTGGACACAAAAAGAAAAGGCACTCTAGAAACTCTGACTGGGAACTTATTTTAGTTAGGAGAAAGTCAATGTGTTACACTGCATCTAATCATTGCTGTACAATGCATGCATAGTTGTACGGACACCATCGTTCCATTCAAGTACCGATTCTAAAAAACTCTTTACAGCCTAACTTGCCAGGGAAAATTTCCGCGCACTCAGTAACGAGGCTTTCTATCCCAAGTGAATGTAGGATATGGTAGGGCCTACACACAATTTTTTTACACCCTTTTTGGCCAAAAAGGGTGCAGCATAAGTAGAGAAAGGGTGTTGAGAGGCCATTATACCGTTTTTCTTTAATCTCATCACCGTTATTCCTAGACCTATACCATTTTTGTGTGAAAAATTCCTGGCCATCTCCACTAACGTGAAACCTGGGGAGGAGCAAAGCATGCAGTGTATAAGCGTATTCTTGGCGCCTTGGCGTTTTTGCCCACGGAGATGAAACTGTCGGGAAGTAGAGGTATACAGCTTTGAAATAAGTTTGGTGGCTTTGAAGCCCGAAGCGTTCAAGCGCGAGGCTTTGGAAAACGAGCGTCCCGGAGTGTTCTTTTAGTACGCGTCTTTCTCACGGACATGAAACGTTCTAGCGCGAGGAGTTGGAAAACGATTGTCCCGGTGTGTTCTCTTAGTACGCGTTACGTTCCAGCGCGAGGCGTTGGAAAATGAGTGTTCCGGTGTTTTAGTACCGTGACAACGTGATACTACGACGACATGAGAAGATGACATCCCGAGCACCTAAGGCGCTTCGTCCTTTAAAAGGGTGTCGACCAATTCAACACCCTCAGTTTTTGTAGGGTGTTGAAAGGGAGTGGAAAAGTGTTCCGCTGTTGGTTGATTAACTTTATGCATGCATTTAACATTGCGCTGCGAAGTACAAGACAGCCACGCCTACCCTTCTCCCGTGCTTTAGGAAATGATCAAAAGAAAACAATGTTCGTCTTCAATGATCGCTCGCTTCCATATACGGTGCGCCTCATGGCCTATGTTTAGGTTTAGAAACTAAGACGTCAATTTCTGAACATTTAAAATTAGAAAGACCATTTGTGTGTCTGGCGAAAAGGGTGTTGACTAAGTGCAACATCTTTCGTTTACTTTAGTGGATAAAAGGGGTTGAAATAGGTGTTCAGTTGCAAAAAAAAAAAAAAAAACGTAGAGCTGGGGGTGGACATAGCTTCTTGCGTTGTTGTTAAGGTTTGCTAGGTTTCCTAGGCTTTGCTAAGTTTTGTCAAGTCTTGCTAGACTAGACTAATCGCTGAGAGGTGAGGCCAAATTTAGCCGGATTTTACAGAGCTGTTCTAGTGTGTCTGCCGAACTGACAGCGGATCCAAGGGGAAAACAAGCCACGTCAACCCCCAGCTTCACTGTTTCTCCAAATTTGCACCGCTGGTGCAAGCTGCGCCATTTTCTGTGCGTCTATTATCCCCAAAAAACTACTACCTTTTAAAACAGTATAGTAAAAGGTGCGCATATGCATGACCCCTTTGCGGTCACACTCAGGATAGGTCGACAGCCGGCTTCACTGTTATAATACCCCACCTGCGGTGGTGCACCCTTTACAAGCGGTGCAGTTATTTTTCTTGATATTTTTTTTTGTTGGCACCACAGAAAATATCTCAAGATTAAAAGGCTCCGATGGTAATAAATTATGCCTATCCATATTGTTTTACACATCGCAAGGTGCAAAACGACCCTCCACTTCTGGGAAATGTTCAGTCCACCCGTGCAAACTGGTATAAAACACCTTCAAAGCTGGAGGTCCTTTACACCCTTTTCTAACTTGGCGGTCTTTCACGCCCTTTTTCTTAGTTTCCAACACCTTAATTTGTTGCTGTACATCTTTGTTGGAGAATGGATGTTGAAATAACGAACACCTGTCTTTCTAGGTGTGGAATACCTTTTCTTTATTTAATAAAACTTGATGGAAAAATAAACACAATAACTGCCTCACGATTGAAAAGTTTTCTTCAAATCCGCATGCTCACTTGTATATGCTCACATTAAAATGCACAATTCAAAAATTAGCTCTAGAATACCTGTTTCTTGCGACAAGACCCCCTACTCAATCGGAGGACTTTCCTTTGCTGGCTATAAAAGCAAGAAGAGCAGGTGTATTTGTAAGCAAGTGTGTACTCTCCCCCCCTCCCCTTTGCATCCAGTTGGTTTTCTTGCCCAATTCTCTTGTCTTCCAAGTGTGACTTGTGCGTGTAGAACGTGTCTGTATATGATGCTGCGTGCTCAGCAGCCCAAATCTTTATTTTAGGGTGTTAAACAAACACACCATTTTTAAAGTTCCCCTAACAACATCTCTTTTCAATCATTGAGTTCTTCCTTAGCCGAAATGCCTTTTGAAGTTGTGCGCCATTTGAAAAAAGTTTTAAGCCCTTCTCGCCAAAAATAAGGTAGAAGATGCTGTGTGTACACTGCTGAAAACGTTATTTGTTTCGAATGAAGTTTTTTTCTATCTTTTAGTTAGGCTGGCAGTAAAGCTACTAATAATATTGCTGGTAATGCCTTGTGCTTCAAGGTTTGCATACAGTAGGTCTGCTAGAGATATCGCTGGTAATTCTTTGCGCTACCAGCATTGCACTAATCCGTTTTGCGGGTAATTATTTGCGTTACCTGCAATGCACACCAAGTAAAGCTTTGCTCACCCTGTCCATCACGCCCAGAAATTGGACAGAAATAAAGAAAGTGGCCAGGGTGTACCACAGGCACCCATTCCCTTCTAACATTTATCATCACCTTAGTAGAAGACGGTTGGGTGGCAGATACCGTTTCGTTGATCCTATGCGGAACTTCCTTGATATTTTGTTTCGCACGTTCCGTGGGTCTGAAAAATACTGCTCATTTCCCAATATTTTCAATCTCTCTAGCAGGAAAGATATCAGTACTGTTTGGGATGTCACCGTTATCAGACCACAATTTTATTGTGACTCATTGAGATCATAGAAATTGTTGGGCTACCTGTTACACCATAAGTGGTACTACAGGACATGCGCCAAATACTTATATTGCTTTTTAAACAAACGAAGTGAGTCGTTTTTTCTGGAAATGAGCCAAATTCACAAATAGAAACCAAGTCAGATAAAGCTGCAGTGACAAAAAAAAAAAACCAAGCAACTTTCCCCTAGAGAAGAGGTTCCGAAAAAAATATTTTAGATAACGCGCCGGTAAAAGTGTACGCAGATCGTACTTCGTATCCAAAACAAGCGAGACCTCGCTGCAGCACGAATCGAAACGAGTCAAAACGTTTGTCCAATTGGAGGTTTTTTTGCGTACCTGATCAGAGTGTTTCATGGCAGTTTTCGGAAGTATTTTGCGTTTGGGAGGTGGCTTATTATGGATTCGGACGGTAATTAGGAGATCGGCCATACAGCTCTTCTTAGACATCAACGAAAAGGTGAACACCAGACGAAGTGAAGAAACTGAAACTGAGACGCGCGAGGCAATTATTTTTTTTTTTGCGTGGGTAACTTTTTTATTTTTATTTTCCTACAATATTTACCAATGTATTGAATAACTAAAGAGCCATCGCTTACTACCCCCGGCAACTCCGACGCCCGCTGCCTCCCCCCCCCTCGTTTGTGGGTACAGGCCACTTGATTAAGAAGTAGAAGAAAAAGATATGGCCAGCCTTCGTGTAAAGCGTTTTTGAAATTCATAGGAAGGCACTGAGGATATTCGCTCTTCCCTGAGTATCTTCAGGTGTGCGCAAGCAAATTATCGAAGGGAGCTGCTCATGCTGCCAAGAGGACTCACGTGCTCTTCACGTGCTACTTGTGTTCTTCAATTCCTGCTGCTTATGTTTAATGCGTCTTCCGTAAAAACTCCACCGCTCCTTTCTTGAAAGTCAATTTAAATAAAATATTCATAACAATTTCCCATTGTATTAATTGTCTAAATTCCATACGAGACAAAGGAAACTTATCCTAAAATTTGTCAAATCCGCTTCGTAATTTTAAATTAATTGTAGTCGTAAACTCCCCCTAGCTGACATGTAAAAAATGTCGTATAAATAGCATTGAACACGTAGCATTTACCTCTGGTAACAAAATTTCGCTTGTACATAGTATTCTGTTTTACTCATTTTGAAAAGAAAAACTGAAGTTCCTATGGTAGGCTCAACTGAAAAGAGCACAACTATAGCTAAGTAAAGTTTGCCCTCTGGGTAGTACAAGGATTCCGTTTAACTGTGAAGTACAATGGCTTCTTACACGCTCCAGCCACCACCACAAGTGTTCTTGGCCTTCGAATGGCGTATTCGAAAGGGTTCGAGACGACGGAAATATGCAAATTTATTTCGATAGAAGGCGTGCTAGGATTCTCATTATTAATACGGTGCGTCGTGTGCACACCAGATTCCACTATACAAATTCATGAGGATCTTCGTCGAACGCGGAAAACGCCAGATTGCCGTATTCTTTCGGGAAGTCTTAGCCCATTCTTCAAGGGAAGTTCTCCCTTAAGTAAGTCTGTGCTTACCTTCATGTGTGGTGCTCTTTTGTTAAGACGGCGACATTGGAACTCGCCCAGATAGTTCTCCAAATTTCATACTAAGATACGTGAAAGTAAAGAAATCATCATCAGCATGCGCAACAAAAACTGAAATAAATAATCGCTGCACATATAACCCGCAAAGAATTCTATATCAGAGAGGCATGTTTAAGTGAGCTTGGTCGAAAGGTTTGATATTCCAGCACACCTTTCAGTGCGCTTAGCTGGCTTGAAGTCATCTGAGGCTACAAAAATACACCTGAAAACATTCTTTCCAAACGACGCAAAGGGCTCCACTTGGCGGCTTCCTGTTAAGGACCCTGTAACAAGCAGCCAAGTCAATTCTTAATGACAAAAATTGTTGCTACCTGAACAAACTCCGCAGCTAGACGTCAAGTTTCGAACGGCTTTCCAGAGACCCGTGGCGTGACGTTTTGCATACAGGCTATGTAAATTGAGATTTAAGACAAGCAAATGTGGAGGGATCTAAATGGCAGCAACAGTTGTGACGGGGCGCAGGTTGAGCGCTGCGCTTCAACGTGCTAGCGCGCTCACAGCATGCCAGCTACTGCGGATAGAAAGGCGGCAGCGTTCTAATGGAGTTCAGAGGAAACAGGGGCGGCAAGGAAATGACGTCATGACGCGGCAAGAGGGTCGGCTAAGCCTGGCCATTATGTAAACGCAGGCTGTTGCCTCCAGGCACCCTGTTGCTCGAACGCAAAGCTGCCAAAAAAGTAGATAGAGCAAGCCTGGTGGTTGTGCGGGGGTGAGGCATTCACAGCACCCGCCGCCGGTCCTAAGCGGAAGGCGCAATAGGGGGTCACACGGGGTGCATGCCTGCGTGTTCCAAGGGCTTGACAACAATGTGAATCCCTCTTGATCAATCGCGTTGAAGGTTGCTTTTTTCGTGCCCGGCCCCGCTTCCCCAACGCTAGGTTTTGTCGTGCTTTCATTTCCGTGTGTTGTTGTTTTTGGTCTAGATTCCCTCCGCGCTGAAGGGCACGACACATTTGATGAGCTGCGAGCACGCGAAAGAACAAAAGCAATACTATAAGGTGACTGTGCGGCCTTGTTCCGCTCTATGCGTTTATTTACGCAAGTGTATGACAAGGAAACATGTGCCAGACGGCGTTACTCAAGAAAACGCTGCCGGACTTCGCTCTAATGCAGTGGCTAAGGGCCGTTGTATTCGCACGTGAGGCGAAACAGAAGCAATGTATTTGATGGTAACAATCTGGAGTGTGCTACTAAATTTTTAAATCAAGATATGCCATTCGAGAACCTGAAACTGACGGGAAAGTACCTGGTGAACACCTAACCTATCGAATGGGTTGCGTCAACAGAAGGTGCTCACCACCAGTTCGACTGGCCCTTGTCAGCCTTATCGCCACAAACACACTTGAGACAAAGAAGCGAAGAATTATGAAATTTCCGAAAACTACCGTTTATTGTAACCATAAAATGACAGCGTGTGTTGAAAAATTTGGAATTCCAAGCACTGGCTCACCATCATGTGCACAGCCTGCCTACGGTTGCCTAATTTCTGCAGGCTTAAATCCCATTCACAATTGATGGGAAACAGGCTGTCGGGGAAGCGGAATGAATGACCTTCGCGGTGACTAAGCCAACCGGCGGGGAAGCCCCGCGCATTTTTCTTTTTTAGCGCATCAACGTATACCTTTCACCTCGATGAACGCGGAACGTTAACCACAAGGGCCGTGGAGGGACTCGGTGTCAGCTCTCCCCGCAACACGATATATACGGGACGGGGAAAGCTCCAAGAGCCCTACTTTCACTTTTTTTTCCCGACCTCGCATTCACGGGGAAAGACCGTCCAGCGACACCCCCCTTCCATAGCCCCCGTCCTGACCCACCCACTTGCCCTTCTGCTCTCCTGGACTGCCGAAGCAAGGCCAGTCAACTCGTCGACATTGCTCTGACCAGCCACCCCGTATGGAAAGCAGCTTCCCCCTCAACTTTATACTCTGCTTCATTTCATTTCAACAAGGTAGTAAAAAACAAAAAATTCGCCATTCAGGTGACTAGTAATGCAAGGGACAAGGAAGGTCTACCCGGCTGTCACCATTAATCAGGTGCGATCTAATGCTGAGAGGGATATCAGCTCGCTCCTTCGGTCGCTCGGTCGGTGAGTCAGACCAGCCGTATTTCATTCCTTAGAGCGGGGGTGGGCGTTGTAGAGAAACGGGGTGAAATCGACGAAAAGCAGGGTCACCAAGAGTGGGATCTGCGGAGCAAGAGAAAAAATGAGTGGCTTCGTCGGGCGGTGAAGCAAAGATGAAAAAGGCGAAGAGAAGAGATGAGGGCAATAAGGTATCTGAAAACTGCAGACAAAAAAAAACAAATCATTCCGTTCAGGAAAAAAGATATATAGGACGGCCCATGACAACTTTCCTTTCATAATTGTTTTTTTTTGTGTTGTAGGTAAGGTGAAAAGGAGAAAAGATTGAGGGCGTCGCTGGGATGTAATTTATGTGCCCCCTCGTACGTTTTGAGGGGCCCTGGAGGCCTGTTTCAGCTCGGCCTAATTTACCTTTACATATGAAATCTAACCTTCTGAGGAGTAGGTATTGTTTTGTGTTACACAGCATGCGGTTATCCAAGTTGTAACTAAAATAAAACGAAGCAGTTTTGATTGAGCTGCATGAGTAGTGTAATTGGTGCCCTCTATCGGAGCTGTGACCATTTCGGTTAAATTTTAATGTTTTGCTCTTTCATGGAGCACGAAAGACGGTGTGTTGTTTCGTTTTTTTCTTTCCTCTTGCCACCCAGTTTATTTCTCGGACACTAATACTCTTCCGAGTTTATGCGTTTGAAGGAGACCGCTTTTTAGTTACCGCTAACCGAAGGCAAGACAGCTCATGTCAACTGATGAGAAATATAATTTAGCCTATGTGTGCATCACCTCACTGCACGTAACACTGCAAAGGATGCAACTAGCTCACGGCATCACACGAAACCCTCAGGTCACTGGCTCGAAGCATGTTCGTTATGGCTATTGCCGGGTAAATTAAGATATGTAATGCCAGACGGTAGGTTGTCCCCACTGTAAGGTAACAATTAAAAACTGTAAAAAGTAAAAACAAATAAATACTACAACAATTAAAATCTCCCACTGCCTATGAATGTTTATACCATAAACATTCATGGGCGGTGTCTGCTTCTAATTGTTGCCATGTGTTTTATCAACCGTACGGGATTGCGTCCAACCCATGATTTCAGCACTACTGGCGATTGAACACACCAACAACGCGTTTCCTTTGTGTCTCTATCCTTTTCTGCCCTAGTCGTTCCCGGTGTACCTTTCACTGCGTCTCGCTGCCTAGTTTTTGACAGAACTGTCTTGAGTCGCACATTTGGGATAATTGTTTTCATTGATGACCTACAAACCAAACGTAGGTACCGAAAGAACAGACTTCTACTTAAAGAAACGGTTCACATACGCCTATTGCAAATCAAATACCGCGGAAATACTAACGAAAGTACCACACTACAACGACTGTCAAAAAATAGTGTCTCACTCTTATCCCACATAGAAAAAACAAGGCAAGCCCGCTGCGATGTATGTTGCCTTGTTACTCGAACGGATATTTTTCTGGGCGTACTCGTGGACGTTTCCTTGGGAAGAATTTTCAGAGTACGTTTTTGTGCCATGCCGAGCACCACGAGCGCGAATAAAACACCAAGGGGAAAACCAGGAGTTGCAGTGTCCCACAATAGAATTAAGGCGAACGCAATCAGCTCGCCCCTGTCACTTTGAACGCCATTAAACTCAAGTTCTATAGCACGGCTAGGGAAAAGTTTGAACTGGCGCACCATACAAATGCACAGTTAATGACCAATCACTGGGCCCTGGCATACCCTCTGTGTTCGTACGCCATGCTGAGTGCTTTTTCACATATGCATTTCTCTATAAAATGCGCTGAACGCGTTTGTAGCGGCTGGATAAGGCGAGAGTGCATGAGTTTGACAACTCAACCCGAGAAAGAAACCATCACAAGTCCATTGAACGACCTCGCTCCCCATCTCTTAATGTGTTAGTTTCCTGTCTGATCAAAGTAATGCAGAACACCCGTCTGCCCCACCCATACATGGGGTGGGGCCAGTGTACCGTACTTACAAAACCCGCGCTTTGCGTTACCTTGTTGGCCTATTAAAACAAGGTAAAAATTTGGCTGTGTCCTTGCTTCCGTTAATGCTAATGACGTTGAGAGGCGATATCATATCTGCTTTGTACAACAGCTTCTACACTCCTTATTTTGGCTATACCATATTTTACGGGATTTCTAGCAATGTAAATTTAGAGGCAAATGTTTGCTTTACCGTACAACAGTGCAATAACAACACCACGCCTACCTCACTGTGGGGCACCAGTAGCATCACAAATTTTAACAAAGCAGTAGTGGGATCAGGTGGGTGAGCCGTGCATCTGTAAGGGCCACGACCAGGTGCCCGTTGCCTCTGAAAGTATAATGGTAGGCGATAGCACTCTCAGCGCAATATTAGGGAAAGCCTGCCTCTTCTGCGAGATGTTCAACGCAAGCACCAGCAAATCATCTGAACACCTCGTAGTCAGCTCCGCAAGCCTCTCTCCGTAGAGCTCCCGTTTTCGACCAATACCGCGTGTGATTGATTCTAACAAGGGTGTTCTTCAAATTTCTGCGGAAGCTCTTTGGGTTTTTGAATTACTTCTGCTACTTTTTTTTTAATTTTTTGACCATTCGGCAGAGAGACAGACAGAGAGATGAACTAACCAGTGGCCCGAAATCGGGGCCACTGATGGCCACAAAAATTGTCCATGTTGCCCGCCTCTTTCTTCGTCCTTGTTTTTGAGCGCTTTTTCTATACACAAGAGTCTGTACCAAAAAGGCAAAAAAAATTTTTTCTCCGAAATTGAACGTTTATTCAGCTTATGAAATATTATCGTTTAAAAACTGGCACGCCTGTTGCTCCATTGAGAAGAAAGTGGCAGTGCAGTACTCCAGTTAATAACGGCCTTGTGGTGCGGTGACAAAACAGCACCACACTACAGCACGAAGTGAAAACAGCGCCCTGCAAAATAGCCCACAACAAAACAGCGAAACGCCTAAACCGCAAGCGACTAAAGAGCACAGCGACAATGCAGGACGCCACAAGGTTAATGGTCTGAAAAGCGTTCCGTCGTGGCGGCCATCTTGTATCTGAACAATCGTTTTTTATTTTTGTCAAACCGGAAAACTGCTTGCGAGAACAGCACGCAAAACACGAAAAAGGTCACAGCGATAAAAAAATTACACCATCTTCCCCGTGGGGAACCCTGGTGAGGATGCGAAGCGTCGTGGCGGTTCCGTGTGGTTCCGTTGTGTTGCCGTTATGTTGAGTGATCTGGTTTTAAATGCGAATGCATTTCTTAGCCGCGGGTTGTCTTGCGTCGTTGAGCGGCGTGCGCCTAGTAACAGCTGTGGCGCGCGCCTAGCAACCGGAGCAGGTGCGGAGTAGCGGAGGGCAAGGGGAGAGGAGGAGCGCGCTCGGCGTGTGAGGGCGCTCGCATCGCGGAGCTCGGGCGGAGTAGCGGAGAGTGAGTGGAGAGGAGGAGCGCGCTCGGCGTGTGAGGGCGCTCGCATCGCGGAGCTCAGGGCGGAGAGAGAGCTCGCGCGCGGGCTGGCGCGGGTCTCTCTCTCCTCTCCGCGTACCCCTCTCCGCTCGCTGCGCATATAAATGCAGGGAGCGCGCGCCTCTCTCCGTGACTGCTTGCCGACTGGCGCCTTGATAGCGATGGAAGTCGGTGAAGTCGAATCCCTCGCGGCAACGATACCGCAAAGAAGAATTCGGTGCACCCAATGCATTCGCATTTCCGCATGATCCCCTTCGGGGAGGTGGGGGGGGGATTTTTTTTACTAGCGCCAGAGGGAATGCCGCGTCCGGGCCCACACCGTTGGCAAAGGCACGCAAGTGCTGTTGTGTTACAGTGAGTAGGTGGTGGTTCTCGAGGCGCCTAAACTCGTCCATCATGTTCAAGTCGATGTTGTCTCTGTGGTAGAATCGGTAGTCTCCGTCAGCTTTGGTGATGTAAAGGTTGTTGACATTGGTGCACCGGCTGAGAGCTATGTACACGCCATCGTCTTCGCAGCTTTGTCTTCTCGTTCTTCTTCTTCTTCTTCTTCGGCGGTTCCCCTACGGGAAGATGACGACGGTGGTTGAACGCGAACCTATCTCGTGATGGATTCTTTGGTTGGCCAATCCCTAGGAGCATCCTGCCACAATCAGCATCAGAGGCGCTGCGGACGGGGCTGGTTGGGCTGCAAGGCGCGTGGCGCTTCCTGCCACAGCTTTCCCACGGGAAATTCAGCATCCCCCTCTAAATTTTCAGTTCGTCGTTTCCGTTGAAGTTCAGCTTCGCGTGCCTCCGTTGTATCAGTAGCTCCTTGACGTAGTTTGAATGAGTCAAGGACATAAGGCGCGTTCGTAGCACTTGCTCCTGTCCCCGATTTGTAGCGTAGTGGGAAGAGCACCGCGTACCTCCCATTGCGGCCAGAGTCGTGGGATCGAAGCCGGGCACCGCTGTTTCTTTTTTTTATAGTGTAGTATCGCGGAGCTGTGGGTGTAAGGAGGAGAGTTGCGCATGCGCAGTAAGCGTGTGGACGGCACCGCCATCAACGACGCAGGACAAGACGAGCCTAAGAAATGCTCTGCATTTAAAAGCACAGCCAGAAAACAACATGCTCGGTTGCAAAATGGAGCAATCAGTTTTGGACAGCATGAGATATTAACAGTGACCCTGGCTTGTCAGTCAATTGAAGCGGTTTTGCGGGTAGGTGTGAAATCAACACACATTTCTCCCTCTTGCAACCGAGCAGTCTGACTTCACTTTTACCAAAATGGATAAAGCTGTTCCGCTCATTCACAGGCTATAGTGTGTTGTTATGTTGCTATGCTCTGGGGCCGCTGTGTCTTTTTGTCGCGTGAAGTTTGTGGCTTTGCTGCTTTGTCGTATGCTATTTCGGCAGCCTCCTGCTTTGATATTGCCACGGGTTTTGCGAACCACAGCATCTGATACCGCTCCTGAGGAGTGTTAGTAGCGACAGTGGGAGGAGTCATGACTCTGGCTTTTCCGTTCAAGCGAATAAGCCCAGAAGACATGACGAAGACGTGGGAAAACCAGGAAACTTAATCATTAAAATATGGTATTCGCTACGCTGTCCAGAATGCATACTCAATAAACAATATGTAGAAGATCACTCCAGAACAGCTGCTATTTATCCAAACCGACTGTAGAACTGTATGGAATATTTTCCACATCGAACCTCCCACACTGCGCCGTTAGCCTGTCAACACAGCTTCTGTTTACGATGTACATTTGTACTCTTCTTTCCTTTATTTTGCCCTTTACTTTCACAACCGGCGAAAGGCAGTCGCTGTTCCGTTCCGGAGAGAAACGCATTTGCACAACCAGCGGCAATAACCTGCTCTTGTGCAACGACAGGTCTAAAGGTAACAATTCTAGGCGCTCCTCTGGTCATTCAACGGCATTTACAGTTCATGTGATGGCTGTGTTTTTTTTGTGTGTGTGTGCACTTCTGAGTTACGCAAAAGGCGTTGCTTCGCCTGGAAATGAACAGGCAGAATGCCAAGAGCAGCAGTGCACCTCAGCTCCGGCGGCAATTTCGTCGCGCGCTGTGGGGTTATAGAAATGACGCCAAATTTTGTTTGTGTGTTTGCGCTAAGTGCGCTAGCTACACATAGTGCTCACGGTTGTTTGAAGTTAAAAGACGGCTCTCGATAATGTCTTCGATGTCTGGAGAACCTAGCCTTGAAGAAACACAGCGGGGAATGGGCCCATACTCTAATGGCCTTGGCTTTTTATAAACAAGTAAAACCGTTTTATCAAGGAGGCATTCTGCACAAGCAATAATTTACGTGGCATACTCGTTTCATGCTAGTTCGCCTAAACTAGAACCGGTTTAGTGGAACTGTGTGTGATTCTTTCTTTTTAGTAAGCAGGTGTAGCTTCCAATAGAAATGCGTTTAGTTCGTTTCAACCGACCAGAAAATAGATGAACTCTATTTTGTAAACGCCCCGAAATAAAAGCAAACTATAACATTCAAAGCTAACTGTGCCCAAAACCATTTGAGCAAATAACTGTGAATTTATTGCGATGTGCCGAACTTATGGACGTAGATAAAAACTAGATCTTGTAATAGGTTGCTAGCATTCCTTTACCGGGTACCGCAGCCTATGCCATTCGACGGCGTTATGTAGCATCGGAGAGGTGGCGGACGCGTTTGTTTTTACTTTCTCTTTAACTCTTTGATAACCGGCGTTGCTTAAGAGCGACAACCCAAACAACAATTCTGTCTCCCGCGCTTTTTGGTTCTTTAGACATTAAGCGCCATCTATTGACAACCGCAAACACCCGGGAATTCAGAAATTGTAGAAAAGAAGGCAGCCCATCTGCTTTCGCGCCAGAAGACTACACTTGTTTACGCATGTCAATTCGCATGGAGCGTGGTGGCTCGACGGGCTTGTCACAAGTAACACAAACTGTGCAATATCGTTGGTATTACAAATTATAAGAATAAAAACTTTAGTCTTTTGCTCTCGACTAAAACAGTAAAATTGGCGAGTAGATTCTCATCAAGGTAGAGTTTTTGTTGAACTGATATATGAAGCAGCAAACGGCCGGCCTTGCTCACGAACAACAGCTAATTGAGCCTGCCCTAATAAGCTTAACTTTGTTCTGGTTTATAGCGGTGTTATCCAGAGTTAGATCATCAGGTTAGTTCTTTGAGATCTTAAAGATGTCTTCGCGGGCTTAAGCAAAAATTAGTTTTTTCATCAAAGGAGTAAGTTTTTAACACGAGTCCGATGAATCGTACAAAAAACAATCCTGTTGTTATGGTTCAAATCCTTCCGAACGTGTGTACAGAAACGGCAGGGCAGAGCATTCTTAACGAAATATAGCTGTACGATGACCGACACATCACAGCTGGGTTCGGTAAAGCAGGTTTAGTGTATCTTGGCATCGCCTAACTACGCTGGCGTGTTAGAGAAGAACGCCTTAATTCACCAGATTTGTTGTTCCACTCGAAGTCGCAGAATAACCTGTTCTTTGAAGCTAAAGTTTTCGTGCTTTAGCCCCACAGATGACGGGCATGGTTCTGAATGGCACACATGATGCTTTTAAAAATGGCCATCATCTGTAAGTTATACAAATCCTAATAAGGGTCTGTCTACAACACCCACCCCAGTCACAGGTGCCCTTTATTTCGTTGTGTTGCACTGTCACGCGTCAGAGTTATACTTGTAGTTCTAATGGCGCCTACTACCTTAAGTGCTGTTTTTAACAAGGTGCTTCTCACGCAAAAATTCAATCAGTCTACTTGTCTACAGCACCCGGAATATCAAAACTTGCTGGTCTGGTGACCTGCTGGTCTAATGGCCTCCTGGGATGCAGGCCTGCTGGGCTACAAGCCGGTTGAACAACAAGCCTGCTGGGCTTGCAGCCCAGCAGGCTGCGGTGGCCCTGTGGGCGTCTTCTGGCATGTTACGAAATTATTGGTTCGAAAAGCAGTACGACCACCTCACTCACAGCAACGAAAACAAGTTTTTAGCAGTGAATTCTTTTATTTCTCGAAAGCATTATTTTCGCTGCATGTCGCCCAACATCTGGGACAGGTGCTTCCGTACAGCCTTCAGACTTTTGACCTTATCGTCTTCTTGAACACCTTACTCATTTAAATATGGAACAGTGCTGCATAAACGATCAAAACGAGCAGAAACAATTTAGGAGAACACAGCCAGTGACGTAAAGACAACATTTACTTTGTTGTATGCCCGTTTTTTCACATCAGAAGTCCAGCCAAAGCATAGAAGGCTCACCTCCCCTCTTGACTGTGTCAATGGCCCTTTCCATAATGTAATGGAAACAAAAAGAAGGGGAACCCTGTTTTTTCTTAAAACACACCTAAGAGGGCCAATGCCAAGCGCAGTTGCAATAAATAATATATGAAACATCAAACAGCCACTTTTATTTCGAAGTATTTTAGAAATTACACTGAACAACTTTTTCTATTAAACCAAAGCATTGTGTCAATTATGCATCTTTATGCGATATTTTAGTCCAGCCTGAAGTGCAGTCTTCTCGGCAATGGCGCATATAACTGCTGCGTCTCATGAAGGGATTGTGTCCTCAGCAAATGCGCGACAGTGGGCGCTACTCCTGCGTTATCTCGCAGTGCGCCATCCCCGCCGAGCATGTTGTTGTGCTACAAGGCGAAGAATTAAAATGAAATAAATTTGAGACAAAACCTTCTTCTTAGGATTTATAATGTTGGCTACCTGGGGTTTGCATCTCTAAAAAAACAATTGCTCTGAAGAACTTCTTGTACATATTTATTTTTTGTTTTCTTGTGTCCACCTCACCCTTTGTACGATAAAAGCGCTGAAACAAGCCCCATCAATCACTTTTCCTTATGTATTCGTAATCTGTGATCTCACGTGTAGCACAGGAATGTGTTCGAACCAACTCATGCTCCTCGCATTTTCTGCGTTAATAGTAAACTTCTCAGCTGCTACTGCATTCATGTCACTCTAATCTACCAAAAGGGCTAATATCAGTGTCCTTTTAGCCATTTTGTAAAGGTAAGAGGTACGAATTTTCGTGCGTTTGATGATATCATTTTATTTATGCAATTAAAAAATTAGGGCAGCTATCTTCAAGAGTAATGTATTTACTCTTTACTTACACATAATGTCACTGAAATACAGACCGCTTTTGACATGCAAAGCAGAAATTGGGCTTGACGTTACACCTAATGCTGCAGTGACTGACTATTTTTGCCTACTTTTTTGTGCCATAAAATTCTGACGCTTGACACCTTTCGTTATTGCCATTTCTATGTATATTGCTAACATTTTTTACCCTGCGTGCGCTGCATGTGTTTTAATCACTCTAATGATATGGAATATTTATCCTATAAAGGGAAATTTGTTTAGAGGGAAAACTTGGACCAAGAAGTAGCTGTCCGAATGCAGCTTTGAAGATTTGAGGGGTACACGTTTATGGCCGGTTGCTGGACGCTGAGCAGCGACTATAGATAGTTAGGGAACACATGTGACGAATTCAGATAATACATAACTGCTACTGAAAATATGGGCTTGTCCTTCATTTGACTGTTGCATCCAAGTATGAGCCATCTTACTTCAAGCGAAGCTGATATAGCTAGGGTTTTATGAAATTCTTGTGTCCGGCAACAAGAACTCCACATGCTTCAGGTGTTTTTGAAGAGCGAGGTGTTCGGCAGATCGAGGAAGTGACAAAGGAACATGCGTTGTGTGTGCTGCTACCACGCGATCGACACCAAATTTGCGTGCTGTTGCAGGCACGCTTTGGGCTACAGCTGTTAAGCACCCGCCTTGGATGATCATGTTGGAAGATTATCTATCTACCGGCATCATTTTCAAGATCAAAAGAGGGAATTTATTAGTGAATGCGTGTATATGAGTGTGTATATGTGTGATCTGACTGCCGTCAGTACTCAAGCGGGTGAGTGAGTGAAAACCTTTATTGATGTGAGCTTCAGGCGCCAATGGCTGGGCGCCCGCCCGGTTAGGGATTTGCTGACTGCTTTCACCTATGTTAGGTACACGTCTATGAGGAGTGCCATAATACGTGGATCGTCATTTACCTACACAGAGTGGAATAGTTTATAATGTTTTAAATCCATAGCGCTCTCCAAGAACAAGTAGATATGGTATTTTATGTGCCTTCCAAAAAATCCTCAGAAATGCGGACGATATTTCAGAGTCAACAGCACGTACGTTGGCTGTGGGAACATTTTCGCAAAAATCACAAAGCCTTGGTTTAGAACTTCACAGCGTAAGAAACGTTGACGCTGCAATGGTGACAAAACATCTACAAGCACCAAATCATGTAACCGCGGAAGCTATACACCACAAATTGTACCGAAGGCTAGATGTTTTCTAGTATAAATAAAAATTTGTAAACACCAGAGTGAACTGCTGCGACCCAACAAATGAGGGAAGAATAAACGCATTGGGGCAGATGCCCACAGAGAGGGTACAACTCCTAGTATGTACACAATTTGTAGGGAATGGGAAGCAGCGGTCGGGGCTACCATTCAGAGCGGTTGGCCCGTACCACCCACGATGTTTTAAGGGCGACGGATTCACGGAACATTAGGCTCCGAATCCAGAAGACGTCTTCTCGAGATGCTTCTTCTGCCTTCTTGTCGTCTCCCTTCGCCTGCATTTCCCCAGATCCACCAAGCGCGGTATGCTCTGATGCGCAACTTCCTTCACTGCGCACAAAAGGACATGGGACTTTTTATGCGATTATTGCGTTGTTACACTTCACGACCCACGCTCCAGAGTATTACAAGCATGTCGGCATGGTTTACTTTTTAGCTTTATCTATGAACGTTCCCCCTAATTTCCCAACACAGCAGAGTGTCATCGTTCTGAAATGACTTCATTCATTCATGCACGGTTCGCGCGCTCCCCCTGTATTTGTTCGACATCGTTTCCTTTTTTTTCTTTATGACGGTAAACGCTAGTGATTGATTGCTACGCTACTGCAAAATTGATAATGTATACGAGCTGCGCGCCGCACTCCAATTCCATGAAGGTTAGTGCTTACAGGCTGGGTTTTCTTCTCTTGGGCACGTACGCGTTATCGAATACTGGTTTTTTTTGGTGATCCAGCTTTCACAGGCTTAATTTACGCTTTCCAAGTTTCTCAGACGACATGCACAAGCAAAAATCACGTTATTCGTCTTGGGCCTGTTTGCGCCTAAAACTAAAAGGTTTAAATTTTGCACACTCATTGGTAGAAAGCCGTTCATACGTGTAGTTTACAGCCAATAGAGACATCTAATGTGGGTGAGCAAGGAAAAAAACTATCGTAGGCAAAAAGTTTGCACTACAAGCGGCGTTGATATTCTACAAGGACGACGATCTATCACACCATTAAGCGCTTTTATGCTGTGGACCTGTCAGAAGGCCCACGGCATGTGTGCTAGGTCTGCCCTCTAGTGACACCGGTGGCACTTGTCACAATTTTGCCAGGGGTAGCAATGAATGTACGCTATCGGGTTGGGGTACGATTTTGTCCGTAGAGGTCGGCAAGCCACGGATTGCCATTTACTGGAGGTAGGATGAGCTGGGCGGAAGTGGGCCCGCGCTAGTCTGTAGTTATGAGGGATGTCTCTGAAGGACGCGAGCTGATCCGTGCTCCAATAGTGAAGCGACTGAGCTCTGTGGACGTCACGACCTTGGCTAGAAAACCGCCGAGTGGCATCGTGCGGGCATTCGTTCCCAGCCAAGCCGGAGTGGGCAGGTATCCATATTAGATATATCTTGCCGGACCGCCGAATGTTCTGGAGTCCATCCGGAGAATTGGAGATGGCACTGCGGAGATGAATACACTAGCGTAATTAGTAACAGCACACTTTGAGTAGCTCACCAGGTATTTGATTTTTGCGGAGGAAGTCGTCGCCAATACAATTGCCGCCTCTTGCCCACCCCCCGTTCATTCATGCGGCCCGACCTGGAGCTGATGGGACTGCCCTCTCGAGTGACTATCGCTAGTGCCATAACATCGGAACTGGCGTAATCAACCGCGTAGATGTATACCACAGCCTCGGATTTTCGGTGTCGTTTGTATAGGGCTCGTGCCCGTGTCGGTCCGCATTTCAGATTGGGGACCAGGAACATGTTTTCATGGATGGATGGGATGTGAATATGTTCGCTCACCTCGGGAGCAAGGGTACCTTCTAAGTGCTGGTTCGCAGGTGAGTGATCGTCAGGGAGCCGAGAACATGCCGACCTGTCTGGCTGTAGCCAAGCTACTGTCATTGAGCTAGCCTCTAAGCCAACGTTCGTTCACCTAAGTCATTTTGATGCCCGAGAGCCTCAAAACGTTCGCTTGGAGCAGGAATCTGTATCCCTGGGGCCTTCTTGGAGGCCCGTCTAACGAGGGCATCAATTTGGAGTCCACAGTACATTTTTAAGCCTACGGCCACAATGATTATGGTTTAATCGTTATCAGCTATTGGTGCAGCAAGCCGTTCATTTGGTTCATTGCTTAAACGTGCTCAATCAAGCTTTGTAAACGACCGCGATTAGGTAGAACAATAATTTTTTCTTCGTAGGTACGTCTTTTCGTCAAGCGCTTTAGGTGTTAAGTTCTGCAGTAACTTTCCAAGCCGCCTAGGAAACCACCTTCCAGACTTTCATCCATGAACTTACCATCCTGAAAGAACGAGCCGTTATTCATCGCGTAAAGGGCGGATTTCCGTCACGATGACCACATTAAATACCTCAGGGCTAATAACAATTGAGCATTGCTTTTCAACGCCTCAACTGATGGCACAAGCCCAGCAGTCTTGGCGGTCGGGCGCTTTCAGTCGCAAGTTTATTGTTCTGCTTCATTATAATGCTCTCAAGAATGCTTCCCTGCTATCCTTAAACACCCCAAAGAGCGGGTGTAATTTTATTTTTCAGGACACCTTTCCTCAGCCATACACGTAGGTCGGCTGCATAATTGACACGTGTAAACAATCTCTTTGCTCAATTTTCTTTATCGTCACCAGACTATCTACGCCCGCTGCAGGGCAAAAGGCTTGTCCCAATTATCTCCAATTAACCCGGTCTAGTGCTAACTGCGACCAATTTATCCCCGCAAACTTCTTCATCGCATCTGCCCATCTAAGTTTTTGCCACCTCCTGCCAAGCTTGCCTTCTCTAGGGATCCACTCTATTCCCCTAATGTAGTTTCTTAATAGTTTCGTTATAAGCGTGATCAACTAATCAGTTGCCCGTGAGCTTCTACATTTTTCCCGCACGTAAAAACTACCAGTGATTTAAACTATCTCCTAGATGTTATATATAATCTTCCTACGGCCGATTTAATGCACAGGTATAACTACGGGGATATTAAGCCCCCATCACGTAAAATATATCACGACAACCAATCACGTTTACTTTAATAATTTTGAAGCGGTAAAAACCACCATATTTTAAATATTCTTCTAAAGGTAACATTACAAAAGATGAACCAGAGGTCACATGAAAGTCCTAAATAAAACATGCGACGTTTCAAGGGCGCTAAGTCTTCTTATTAACAGTAAAACCTTTAAACGCGGATGCCTCAGAGCCCCTGAAACGTCGTTTCTAATTTTTGACTTGGTCAGGGACGTGCTTTTTGTCTTTTTGAATTTTTCTACTTGGCCAGGCGGTATGCTATCCAACAATCTGCTACATAAGCATCTGTGACTAAAATCTTTGAGTGCCACTGCGTCAAATTGTGACAAAAAAAGATCAGCCTGTTGAGAACATGATAAAAGTACCACCCGGGAAACTGTTACGCACTCACTGCACGGTCACGTTAACACATTCTCGCGTATGCACTAAACGCTTGCGCAGTGGACCACACGCCGCCGGCACCGGAGGTTCGAGTTTTACACGTAAACGACGTTTAGGGTAGCTTATTTTGAGTATCACACTTTCCGTTTAATAATGTTTCACCGGCATTTTGAATATTTCGTATTCTTTATAACCCTTCCGCTCATTTCAGCAGCGTGAGTAATGGCACCAATGTCGTTGCAAAAGAATTTTCATCCCTTTGTTTTCAGATACTCTATAAACATTAATATCAAAAAGCAGCGTAACACGAACGTTAAGAATTTTCAGATAGAAATCTAATTTAGATACTGCATTAAACTCTAGAGAAGAAATCATTAATATCGTCTCAAAAAGATAACACGGAATCGTTTTAAGTAACAACTTCCCCAATCTAATTTAGATACACTGTACATATCTTCAGAGAAGAAATCTGTGTTGTGATCGTCTCAAAAACTTCCATTTCGGCGTGCACGAAAACTTTTCACGCCCCTCCTTTTTTGACGCTTTGTTAGTTATATTGGAAAATCCTCTGAATTGGGCCGCCCGCTGGCGTGCACGGAAACTGACGCCCCTCCTTTTTTGTGCTGTGTTACATATGGGCCGCCCGCTTTCAGACAGTGAGCGCTCGCTTGAAATGGACACCTTGAAACGAACATGATATGAACAAGACGGGGAATTCCGCCCTAATACGTAAAGGTATAGGTGTTCTGGTCAGAAACGTAGAAAAGGTACCCTGTACCCGCCTTTGTGGCTCACTGGAAAAGACCTCGTGCTGCAGAGCCCAACGACGCTGGTCCAATACTTGCCGCGGTGGCTGCTTTTCTGATGGAGGTGAAAAGCGAAGACACCCGTTTGTAGAGATTTTGGCGCTCACCAAAAGACCCCCAGGTGGTCCAAATTAATCCGGAGACAGCCACTATAGCGCTACTTAGAGCCCAGGCGTAGCTTGGGCACGTTAAGCTTCACGATAACTCAAAAACCACCTTTCAGCATTTAGGTACCCCAATGTTTATCACACTTCAAGGCATGACACCACGTAAGCCACTGCATGGCGAAAGAAAGATTATTTAAGGCGTAACTGCAGCATAGCGATACCCCTTATCGCACACCACCATGACTTCTGTTAGCCCGCATAAATAAGCTTTTTGAATCATGAGTGGTACATTTTTCCGTCGGGGCCACACATGCCGTGCGAACGTGATGTAGGGGCTCCGATGCAGGAAAGTCGAATTCATCCGGCGAGACACGTGCAGCGGAGTAGAGACACGTGTACTAGGGTAGATCAGCAACTGAATCTTAGTCACCGCCCCCGCGGCTGCGGCGACCGCTACACGTGTCGTTATGGGCAATAACCACAGGCGGCTAATGCTGACGGATGAGGCCGGGAGGCGTTGGGTTGCTGATGGCGTTCCCTTCTGTGTGTGCCGATCTCTGGCTTACAAGATAACCGCCCCTGAAAAATCTTTCTCCGCACCACTCCTACCTGTGACATTCAATTCCGGGAAACTAATGCAACCACCAGCCGAATTTTGTGTATGTGTGCATTTCTGACTCAGTAAATGTAAACTGCAGAGTTTTTACAACTAAACAAACGTTGACCAGCAGCGAATACGTAATCAATACTTTTTTCGTTCATTCAGAGTCCTCGTAAAGGCCCTCTGGATGAGGGTTTTAAATAGGGGGTGGGGAGAGGGGGTGCAAGAGAGCATAGTGTAAGAAACAAACAACTGTAAGACGCAGCATAACTTGTTATCAGTCACAACAGAAAAGATGAACCATAATGAAAGCTGCCACAAGGGGCGTTATACAATTGTTAGAGAAAAAAACCAAGGCTAAAATTGGAGAACCTAGCCCACGAGAGGTGTAAGAAATGTACTTAATCTTGCTCGAGAGAAATATGTGATGGCAAGGACGACATAGTGTGAAAAGCAAAAAATCGCAACAAGACGCTACATATTCAGACAAACATACAACACATGCCAAGATTTACGCATACACGCTACAAATAAATGGAGTATGCAATTAAAAAATGAATGAAAAAATTAAAAAAAAGAAGCAAAAGAAATTTGTTAGTGACCATAGTAGTCAAGAGCTGTAAGAATTTATTTCGAGTCTTTTCGGGGGGCAATATCTGGTGCCAAATTATTACACTCAAAAATGGTGCGCAGGATGAATGATGGTGCGAGCTCAAGTACGACTTAGTTGGCACCTAATAGCGTGATCATGCCGCTGGCAAGGTAGGAGACGAGCATTGAATAAAGCTGTCATGCAGAGATGGCTGGTAATATTGAACGCGTATATTTCCGACGACGGCCAAACCATAAACCTCAAAATGGTTTTTCAGGTTAGTGACGCTAGGACCAGGAATATTAATCCGAGTAAATTCAATATTTTATGTATTGTAGGTTTGGTGACGGTACCAAATGGCGTGGGCATACTCTATTTTAGGGCGAATCAAAGTGTTATAAGCCATATCTTTTGACTGTGACGGAGCCTGCTTTAAACTTCGTTTTATGAACCAAAGAGCAGTTGCAGGAATAACTTCGGTGTTGTCACACCAAGATTGATGTCGCTGAAACAGAAGGCCGAAGTACTTGTAAGAAGTTTGAACTGAAGTGGCTCATTGTACAAGGAGCAATGAGTGTGAATACGAGTAGTAGTGTTAGTAAGCGAACGAACTTTGTTTTAAAGAGAGTTACCGACGTAACTCGATTTGAACACAGAGAAGCATTGTGTTTTGTAAATTTCAAGGTTAAAACGGTCGCAATCAGAGGAGATCCCACGATATATTGCGCCACCATCTGCAAGCTCTCGAACACGGGAAGATAGGGAATTGTAGTCCATAAATGTAGACAAGGGAGTGTAGAAGGCCGAGGGCCGCTTGCCTGGGGTAAACCAGAGGTTTACCGGAAATGAAGAATTCACATTCAAAGTAAACTTAAATTGAGGCCCCCAGGAAATAAAACATTAATATGTCGCGTTTACTGCGCTGACGCAACGCAGGCGATGAGGCGAGCCGTAGTGGAGGGGTCGGGATTATTTGACCACCTGGGGGTCTTTAATGTGCTCCGAAATCTCGTGCACACGAGCGTTTTGGCTATTAACCTCCACCAGAAAAAGCGGCCGCCGCGGCTGAGGAAATAAAAGCTTTGATCCCGCAAAATGCCACGGTTCAGCAATAATGTGTGGTGAGGAACGCCGTCCTGCAAGACAGCAGCGGCCTAGGAACCAGCATTTATACATTTGTGAAGATTGTGAAAAGAACCCGCAAGTAGGGTGTCGCCGGAATAACACTTGCGAAAACAGTCCTGACAAGTACAAACGATGCTGTGTTTTTCAAACAGTTTATGACTGCAGTGTGTATGATATGCGCCATGAGCGTACAAGTTGTACAGGTTAATGAAGTAGTCTGTAATTCACCAAGGAAGAGCGGTCACCCGCTTTAAACAGAGGGACGACGTTAGCTGTTGGCCAGTCTCGACTGTGAAAACAAAGAGTATAAGAAGGGACCGATGCTTACTGCTATGGATTAAATAATTTTATGTTAAAAGCAATAGTACCTGTTCTCGTAGAAAATTTTCACTTTCTGCAAAAGTCACCGAATACTCTCGCGCTACTAATCTGAGCATAACTTCAGTGTACAATTTATTGCAAATGGTAGCGGTGAAACACCTTATTTGGTAAAAACACGGGAGAAAGCATGATCTAGAAGCTCTGCACATTCAGATGCGGTAACTGAAACGCCGTTACTACTGCTGATGGCTATGTAAGGGGTTACTTTTAGGGTTAATAACGTACGAGAACCTGTGCGGATTATTTGCAATTATAGATGATACCTCACGGTTAAAAACGGTTGCAGGTATATTAAGGTAGTGGCTGATATTCTTTATCGCACTTGTTTATTGTATCTAAGATTTCAAGGTGGCTTTATTGAGAGCACGCTCATGTAACGCGTTTTTACTCTCACAGTGCCTGCCATAGAACGCCGTGTCGATAACAACAATAACAGCAATGACTACAATAGCGTGTCGATGCCCTGACCCCCCCACCCTCCCGGCCCGCCCCCCTTGCAGGTTGATGCAGGATGCCATTAAAAGCAGTGCGTGTAGATCAAAATGGACCGGAAATACGGTACAATAATATTTTGGACTAGAACCAGAACATTTCCCTGTTATCGCCTCTGTTTTAGGGTAGGTTCACCAGCGCGGAAGGGCATGTGCCATTTATTTGTTGTAGTAGTGCAAGGAGAGCTGCGTTTTAAATACTCAGTTACGATTGTACATATCTATGGCAACCTATCCCCGAATTGTCATTGGTCAGTTGTCAAACTTCGTGATGTCACTTATAAACATAGGGTTGGATACCTTCCCGGACTGCCATTGCAACTGCTGGGTCGTGAGAACAGGTCAGTTTCCGACGAATAACACCTTGGTGCTTCTGATGTCGTTTGAGGGAGTTACGCTTGTGTGCTTTGTTTATTCCTGGTAAGAATACGCGATCCTTTTTAAAGTGTAGAAGGTTTGTAATAAAGGATGATTAAGAACCAGTATTATCACTTGCGCTAGTAATGCGAAACGGTGAGGCAATAGGGTTCGCTCGCGATTACGAGGGTGTTAAAAAAGTTGATGGCGTACAATAAATATAATTAGTATTCTCGTCTTGGGGTATTTAGATTTAAAAATTTATAGGAGGCGGAAAATTTACAATATTGTCAAGTGCCTGTTTCAAGGCCAAACTAGTCTCCCCATTTTTTTCGGCTACGTTTCTTTCACGCTTTACTAGCAACTGAATTCTCAAGTTATATCTGAAATATTTTAAGGAGGACCCTTTGTCGCCAATCTCTAGGCTCAGCCGCGTCGCCGTCACCGTGACCGAGCGAACGATGGGTAGGCCGACGAGTTTGCTAAAGAAGCAAAGGAGGAGGGGGTCGCGAAATTTAGAGGGTAGAGGCCGGTTTGCCTTAGTGGCGCCAAGCCATTGCTCTCCGAAAGTGTGCGGTGGGGTTAGGAAAGGGCAGTAGTGCTGTGCCCGCAGGAGGCGCTCAACAGCGCGATGATTGGCGAAAACCTCAGGGGCTTTCGCGGTGTCTATGATGTGCGTTCGCTTAGACGCAGTTCGTGCTCCCTTCCTGAGACGCACTTCGCGCCGCCGACGCACAGGCTCATTATCGCTGCTGTCGAGAGAACCCACGAGGGAGTGCTGCCTCAGCGCACTGCTGCTGAATATCGCTAATCGCCAGCCAATTTTTTGCAATTAAGCAATCAGCATCGCCACGCACTCACTCGCTCAGTCTCACTCAAGCACTCACTCACTCACTCACTCACTCACTCACTCACTCACTCACTCACTCACTCACTCACTCATTTCCCCTCACTCACTCACTCACTCACTCACTCACTCACTCACTCACTCACTCACCCAATGACCTACAGTTCAAGAACTTACAAAAAAAATTTAAAAATATAACCTCCCCCTCTCCAACTATGTGCTTCGAAACGACGTAGGTGACCCACACGCAAAAAAAGACGTGCGTAAAACACAACTGGCAGAAAAAAACTCGCAATGAAGAATAATGGACACCGATGCTTCCCCCGCGCTTCATTCAACTTTTAAGTCCTTCGGGGCTTGACAAGGGGTCCGGCTCAGCCTTTCATAAAATAGGGGCGAGTATTTATACCATTCAGTTTGTGTTGAACGGCGTACACCGTACGTGACACTCTTGCTGTTGTAGTGGGATTAAAGAGCGTTTTTATTGCCTGAGTCACCCGTAACAAGATATTCCGGGTGAAGGTCGTTCACGGGCTGACAAATTGGGTTGGGGGAGTGTACGAACGTCGGTCAGTCAGGAGCCGTGGCCTACTACAGGTGTCGTCTGTCACGTGACAAATGGTAGTGGATTTAATTCGGCCCGATAAATCAATTCATTTGAGCAGCGTGGCTTCAGTCTTCGGCAACGGCAGTCCCGTATCTGGTGAAGACGATTCCTGACACAACGCCTGTCCTCCCTAAAAGTTTTCTTATAAAAACATGTACACGCTAGCTAATACTTCCTCTCAGCCATATCTTGCGCTATTAGAATTGATACTATGCACGTGAGGTAATATTACCCGACTCCTCCCCGGAATTATAATCTGTCTAGAACGATGGCTGCAGCACTGCTTGATTTGAAGCATACTTTGTTACACACATAATCGTTTTTACGAAGACCCCAACCGTGGAACTAACATGGGCCTGATAGCCCAAATACGAGAATACGCGAGCTGCATGGTGATGCTTGATGATATCCTCGAAATTTTAATTACCAGAGAAAACAAGAAGTACGAACAAAGTCATAGTAATAAAAGAGACAAACGTGAACACTGAAGCCGGTAGTATAACCCAGGCAGGCCTGAATAAGGTGATTGTGTTGCGTAAAGGCGTAAAGTAAGCAGGACCTAAAACACTGCCCTTCTTTAAAATCAATGTAAGGAATACATGCTCATAAATAAAAGTAACCCTCGCCATCTCGTAGAGGTTGACCACAAAACAGGCTTTAATTTGAGGTCTGAGAACAAAACCTGCACCTTGCGAATGCATTGTTTAGTTAATTTTTTTCCGGAGACTCTAAGAGGTTTTTTCTACGCTGTCCTTGAGCGTACTAAGATTATCGCAAGCGGAGTTCCTTGGCTCAAATATCATACAAAGCTGAGGTACATGTTGCGTATGCTCTTCCATAAACGAGAATTTCCCTGCTTTCCGCAGAACGACGGGGCGAGATTTCTCAGCGCAATATCACATTCAGTGTACTCGTTTAAATGAAAATTGGTAATGATATAGCACGCCACAACAGTGCTATCATTTGGTAAGACGCAGTATTGCTTTCATTCGACGCCGGTTGGGGCATAATGTTAAGCTCCGCTGTTAGATTTATGTGAGGGTTTGTACTCCATACGCGTCCGCGTGTTGAAAGTTTAAGAATTACATCCTGTGCCTTATATTGATCCGATCTCAGCGGACTTCCGTGTGAAGCGGGTATAAGTTGTTTAGCTCCCACGTTAGTGCGAATCTGTGCATCGTTAAGTAAACACCACTTGAAGACGAGAGTGATGTCTGTTCTTCCGCGAAATTTCAGCAGGCATCGCTGCAAGACGCAGTCTGTTAGAAATATTTCTGTTATTTTGGTTTCAGACATGCGGATAGTATTTGTTTTGTACGAGTGTGCTTATAACTGCAATCAAGCATCCTTTACATATAGTTGCTTTTCTAAAGTAAGAAAAAATATTCATCGTTAGAAATTTTGACAACAGATCCTTATCCATTAGTTTTTTACTATCAGAAATCAGGATAATAGCCTGGCCGGGTACGATTTGCTATGTCCGCAACAGGTAAAGTCAGTTGTCTGCCGCACCTCTCACATGCGACTGCAGTATTTCCCCTCACATGCAAGAAACGTGTGTTTGAATCGCGCGTAAGCTTTATTACCTTATCTCGCAGACGTTTCTGCTACACAGGAGCACTGGACTCAAAGCACTAATAATGCTATCGGGAAAGGGCCGACAAGCCGCTCATTGGGCGGGCTTAGTACAGGTAGAACATAGCATTAGGTCAACAGCTAGGGGAAAAACACTAGCGGTGTCCTCAGGGGAAATTTGACTGCTATACGAAGCGTCCGTAGCTCTTGTCGTGTACAAGGTTGCCAGATTTCTTTGAACCAAATATCCGATCATGCATTTTGGGCACTTCAAAGGGATATATTTCAATATATCTACACCTATATTGGTTACAAGTTGCTCTTCAACCTCATCTAAACAAAGAATTTAGACTACTTGAGGCACCTGGGCATTTATTTTTACACCAGCAGCAATCCTCGTTTCCAGCCAAACGGGCTGGCTTCTTAGAATAAAACAGTAATAAGTCCAGCTCCAAAGGTGTTTATAAAGAGCGCTAAGTACGACGTAATAAGCCCACTCGGGCATCAACATACTATTGAACACACATCACGCTTACACTCACTCACTCACTCACTCACTCACTCACTCACTCACTCACTCACTCACTCACTCACTCACTCACTCACTCACTCACTCACTCACTCACTCACTCACTCACTCACTCACTCACTCACTCACTCACTCACTCACTCACTCACTCACTCACTCACTCACTGTATCGGCTCGTGGAGCAAGTGAGCACCGATTGCATTGTCCGTAGCGTACACTTACATAATAAATAATAAGCCTGGGAGTTACACACGCCTTCCTTTCCACGTGGCTGCCTTTTGAGCAACGACGGCGCATTCCACGAATAGGCATTGCGATTGCTTCGGGACTCACTGCCGCCCCTAGCAATGCGACCGAAAGAGCCCTGGATACACGAGGTGTGGGTAAAATTCCTGGGCGACATATTTCTCACCTGGGATACTTCTTCGCACAGCGTAATGGCAAGCGCATATTTGTCGCTATGGAACCATTGTGCGCTGAGCGTTACAAAGATGGCTTCTACACCTGGCTCGAATATTTAAAATTACCAAAGGGAGGCGCTCCGGAGTTCAATGAAGCTCGATGCTCCGCGTTACTCCTCAGATTCGAAACACGCCTCCTGTTCTGTCGGCACGATATTTCCGGAATTCTGGAATGAGAAGCATGCTGTCTCTTTCTGCTCCAGATCAAAGGCTCCGCATATCCTTTTCTGCGAAGTAGTGCACTGATAATTATCAAATTCTCGTTCCCGTGGCTCGTACTGTCGTGCTAATTTTTATACATTCAAATACGAGTCTGCTGCTATTAGACACATGCAGAGGCACGATATTCGGCCCGCAAGTTTTTTTTCGGTTTTGTGATAAAGTATCTGAAATATTTTACGAAATGTTTAACGAATATGCACCCGAGTTTATTTATGAACGGAAACTTTGAAAAGCGGACAACTGCTGAGCAATTCATTGACAAGTGTAGGGCAAAGCGAACCAGTTCCGAAACATGCTATTCACTATGAAGTGCGGCACATACCAGCCGGTGTGTTTTGGCCAGTGCCGAGCACCGCTTGTGGCCGATTGCTGGTGTATATCATACCGATTTGGGTCCATGTTTGCGGTATTGAGCGTTCTTCTCTGGGCATGCACAATGTGACTGCTGAAAGATGGGACATACAGAGAAGCACGAGAGCCCCTTTACCTCGACGGAGTCATAAAATCTTAGAAGTGGGGGTAAAGGAATAAACGTTGGCATTGCTATGAAAGTTTGCAAGAATATGGCATAGGCGACATGTTATTTTCGCCTCAGGGTAGTCCCGGCTACTCCGGGCTGTATCCTTGTGTCCAGCGGCTGTCCTTGTAGGATTTACTTTTTCTCCGCAGACCTCTTGAAGCTTGAAAAACTGGCACCTGTATACGCAATGCCTAATGACAACCGGAATCTTGGATGAATGTCTCAGCTTACTGTCAGTCCTACACTTACCAAGCGCTAGAATTTCTGCAACCTTAGCAGGAACTTCCGGGTTAAGGATATTTCAATCAGGTGATAGAGAAGTGCGCTGAGTATACTGAACCCCTATGCCTTCACATTTGAAAAGCAGTCATTTGGAACCACACCTACAATGAAGCGCCACTAAATTCACACCACATCCAGTTCAGAATGAAAGTAACACGAATGCAAAGCATGCTTTCCGCAAATGGTCTAAGGATCAATAACATTTGAGATAGGTGTCGAATAGGCCAAGTTGTTGAGGCAGAGATCCGGCAGAATAACATGTCGCTGAACAGCTGGGTACTACGGGGCAGAAACTCTCACTAACTTAAATTGAGAACGAGCCAATGGAGCGTACATCAATATGCATATTAGCAGTGTAATGCGAAGGCAAGGCTGGTCATTAAGGGTAACACATATTAGATTGAGCAGGTTTGGCATCCAAGATAATGATGATGCCATTTGGCTCCATGATTGAGCATGCACAATGTGACTGCTGAAAGATGGGACATACAGATTTACCTCGACGGAGTCATGAAATCCAATCAAGAATATGGCATGTTATTTTCGCTAGTCCCGGCTACTCCGGTCCCTCGCGACCAAGCTGCATGAAACTGGTCTAACCAAGCATTGCCTATTCCGGGAATCTGGAGCTCAAACTTGAAAAGCCGCGACGTTACCTGCAAGGCCACACAGGCTAAAAACAAAACTAATTTTAGCAGTTGATCAATAAGAGTGCGGCAGTGTTCAAAGGTAATCACATTGAATGTCTGTGTTAGAGGGTCCTTATCCTGCAGTGGAGACGAACGGCCTGGCAATCATCATCATAACCATATGACATGCCTATTTATTTGGTTCCCTCCAACATCATTACCGAATATAATTTTTGTTGATTTGGGAGCGAAACTTGATAGCCCCGCCCCGGCGCGGCCGATATTCATCCCTCGAATGGCTAAAATGTTCTTATTGCAAATTTTGTAATACAACTCAACTATACATTTTAGTATTCAAGGAGCTTGAAGAAAATTTGTATCTCTATCGTGCAATTGACTTTACCGAAAACAATGCAGCTTGTCAATCACAGTGAACAAGAACCAGCCGTAGGCACCCTCCTTGAAATATTTTTGTACGAAATAGCTGTATACATCTCATAAACGTTTCGGCCATACCTTTATTTCTCGGACGATGCTTCTCTTTCTGTTGGGAAAATTGTCGTGGTTTTCAGTGTTGCATCGTAGACCACCTTTGAAAGTTGCTTGGGAAACGTCTAGCCAAGTTTCACTCACTTTATTTATTACGCTTGAGCTAACTGTAATATACAACACGCAAGCTGATATATGGAATAAAATGATCCTCACCTGTTTTCTCAGTTCGCCCCACCCCCCTATTTGACACCTTTTGCCTTCGCATTGTCAAGATCCCGATAACATTAACTGTTTTCGTTCTGATAACTGATTGATTGAATAGTAATCAATTACACATTATATAGTTAATATTACTTCTTATATTGATTGATTGATTGATTGATTGATTGATTGATTGATTGATTGATTGATTGATTGATTGATTGATATTGATTGATTGAACGAACGTTTTTTTGCGAAAACACAGTTTGTCAATGGGAAAAGCCCATTCGAGCCTGATGTTAGCTAGGGACACCCGCCCGGTGGCGGTGTTCGCAGTAGAGAAAACTCAGGTCCCCGGTGACAGTCCGGGACCCGCGTATCCAGATCTCGCAGATGAGAGGCGTCTGAGCTGGTAATCAGTGAGAGAGAGAAGTCTTTATTCAGCAAAGGGTCAGTGCAGCTTGGTGGCCGAAGACGGCGGTGCTTCGGAGACTATGGCTGCCCGACCTGCCAGTTCCTTTGCAGAATCCAGGATTGAGTAACCCAAAGCTCCTTCCCAGTGGTCGAGGGAGGTGATGAGAGGAGAGGGGCCAGCTTTGCAGGTCCACATATGATGTTGTACTGTGCCCGTTTTCCGCATAGCCTGGCAGTGTGCTGTTGTATATAGTGTGGGGTGAATGTTATGAAGCATGGCTAAACAAGTAAGAATTCAGTTTGAAGCGGACTGCCCATAACCGTGGTTGGGATTAGGGATGAAGTGTGGGTTTAGGGGTCGCCCCGTTTACCACGTGTATCCGGGTATTGTGCAATTTTATAGAATATAAAATTTGCTGGGCAGAGGTAAGGAACGGGGAGTCTAATAGATCGCTGTGGGGGTAGGGATTTCTAGCATACTCGAATGGTTGTTTAACCTCTGGTGGAAAAAAAATGAGGTGAAGGAAAGAGCAGCGCTCGTGACGATATGGAGTCGACATACCTGTTTACTTCAGTAGGGGCTTCAATGCTGGTTTTTTGCCCTCTTTGAGAAATGGCCCGGAGTGCTAGAGCGCTTGCGGCGGGATGCGACGCTTACCTCGAGGGGCGCCTGCTCGCGGGACGCCTGCTGCACCGCTGAGACGACATGCATTTGAGAAAGTCTTTATGACTTACGGAATCAAGCAAGCGCTAGTAAGGAGGTGCGGCCTGTGGGCTGTTTGAACATTCTGCCGGGGAGCCTGTATTGATCGCCAGGTATTACGTGTCTCTAAATATATTTTAAAACTTTTTGTAATGATAACACTAATACTTGTTGGTTTCCTATTCTCAAGACCACCTGTGTCTGTTTTCAGAAATCACACCCTTAAGCAGACGTTTTAATGATAAAAGTTTGTACACAATCACTCAAGTCAAAATATCTCTTAAAAGGCTGCAACAGTAAGCAACCTTGAACGGGGCCTGAATGTATTCTGCAACATTACTAGCATTACCCTTGGTACGCTGGCGCTGCTAAAGCAGGGAGCGCTTTACGCAAATAGTCTACAGTGGAAGTCAACAAATAGTTTCAATCTTCAGTCGAGGGCAGGGGCAGGGTGAAATTTATTATTAAATTTCTTGGCGTATAGACTAGGTAAATCCACTCCCTAGTAGAGTGCCTCCGTACGATGTTAAATGCGGGCTCAATAAAGCACACAGTAGGTGAAAGGTTTGGAAGGCGTAAGCTCGGTCGCAGTTGCAGTATCCCATTAGAAGTGATAGTGGAGATCATAAAAGCGGCCTCATCGCCGAAAGTGAACGCCTGTTTTTACTCCGCCGTCTGAAGAAAACGTGCAGGTACAGTGTGCGTTTAATGTCCGGGTCAGTTGCTCGCAATCCTCTTGGGCTTCGACGACGAGCCCCAGGAGAGCACGAACGCCGTACGCGAAAGAAACCGTTCGTAAGAACGAGCTTAAGCGTGTCCGTTCTAGCGAAATCTCCACATTCGTGCAGTATATCAGCGGGAGGCTGAAGCCATGAGTACATATTTTATGAGCGCCCGATATCGGTGCCCTGTTGGAGGCGAAGGCTCTAACAGGCCATGTTTTTTGCAGCTATCGACTCCTGGCGTTTTTAGACTCGGTGCATAAACTTTAGCTCGACTTCCTGGACCCGCCTCTGACATGCAGTGGAGGTAGAGCGCTGGGAGCCCAGAAGTATGAATAGAAGTGGATATGCACGAGAAAGGAGCTTTTAACTCACCTTTTGCTTCCACCTTTTAGCATTTGCTGTATCCTCCATTCGGCTATAACAAAACGGGATTCATGGCAGTTGTAGAAAACACCCTTTTTTGATACGTTAGTCGGCCAAATACGAATCCTCTTTATGCCTGCTTTGTTTCAGAAGAATTATACTACTGGACGGTAAAAGACTTCTTAAAAGTGCTAATTGTAAGTGTTTACGATGCTGCAAACGTAAAAGCCTCCGAATAAATACTTTGAGACGTTCGGCAGTAAGCTGCGAATAACTTCTTCTCAGCTACGTATTCAAGGTCAGGCACTGCATTGGGGTTTTTTTATATGTTCGGCGGCACAATATTTTTGCCTCAGATGAGTTATAAAAAAGCGTGATAAATGAGTTTGAAATATTTGTAGGGCTAAGCATGACACACACTCTTTTACGGGTGCTTTTACTACGTCCTCCAAAATGGCAACGATTCGAAATGCTCTACCGTGACACTGGAAAGCCAGTTAACGGCCGCTGCCGCACGACGTGAAGTACGGGGAACATAACCGACGCTGGTGGAGTCACATACGCTTATACCCGGTCGGAAACAATCGTGCCACCGATCCGGAATGGTTAGCTGTTAGCAAGCGTGGCTTGTGCTGAACTTAATATACCGCCAGAACTTGCAAGTGGACTGTATTGGAGAAAATATACCTTACCTTTTTAAAGGCCTTGTTCTTGCGAGCGAGATTTTCTTTTACTAAGGAACTGCATTTTTTGAAGCTTGGGATGTATGACAGGTCCGGGCAAGAGCCTTAGAGAATCATAGAACTAACGCTTTTTTTTGGAAGCGCACCCCATGACTCATAACGGAACTACAACGTTGGGGTAGCCGCGAGTGATGAATGCCTCTTAATTTCCCACTTATATTAACAGTATGAAAGAAAGTTCTGTATTAAACAAGCACTGCACAACGCCTGGGTACTGAGTAGTTGGGATTCCATGATAAGACTTTCAAGCGCGAAATGATTTACACAAAGGACGTAAAAGACAGAGACATGCGGATGTCTCCTTCCTTTACGTCTTTTGCTAAATATTTACGCTCCAATTGTCGCATCATGGAAAAGGAACTAGGTCGTACCCACACTTTTTTAAGTTTTATTTCCCACGCACAAGCGCAAGCTGTTTTGTTTTCGACTTGGCGATTTTTTTTTCCGAAGGAATGCAGTGACGTACTAAAACAAATGGCAGTTGACCACGTTCGTAGATAACAATTTTTTTGTAGCTGTATAGCGGCACTGTATATGCCGCAATACGCAAATACATAATAGCCGAATACTGTGTTTAATACGTCCAAAAACGCGAAAGCATGTGTACGCGCTTTCAGGCGTATTTTGCCGGGTTAACGCGGCTATGGCTAAGGTGTTTTCCACAAGTTGAGAATTGCATTGTTTCACTACTCATTACCTACTGTGTTTTAAAAAATGTCTTTACGGAGCAGCCATAACGATAAGGAAACCTTGACAGAAATAAACGTACGTGAGGGGAGGGAAGGGTAATAAATTTTTTCTGCAAGATTGGGTTTTAAACATTAACTCAAATCCTTTATCCATTATTTTACCACAGGGATCGCGTGGTAAAACACTGGCCATTGGTCGCATATTGGAGAGAGTGTTGAAAGAGCACGTAAGGGGACAATTTCTTCCATATTTAACATACAAATATCAATATACACACAGCATTATGCTGTATATTTGATATTTGTCGTAGTTTTCACAGAAAAAAAGGAATTTGTAAGTAGTGGTAGATATACCTGTGATAAATAACGCGATGTTTACCGTACAAAATCCGAAATAAAGTAAGAAAACCAAAGCAATACCACCAGAAGAATACTTCTATTATGAGATAAAGTGACTGTGTCGGTGACAAAGCAACCTCCCTCCTGAAGACGCACGTGGTTGGTGCTTACATTGCCACCCGTGACAGAAAAATTGTAGTGTCTCAAGGTCACTCCAGCCAGAAAACTTGCCTCCGTGTAAATGGGGAGGCACAGGGCCAAGTAAGAGGTAAAAATAGGATTGATAGTAGAATAACGGGCAATAACATGAACGACTCGAGAAAAAGACGGCTAAGAAATGAATCGTAGAAGCACGCCTCGGCTGAATGATTCCTTCGGGGTTCCAGGCGTTACGGGACATTACACTCGAAGTACGTGGCATCTTTGCACACATGTGCTCTCCCCCCGCCCTCGTTCGTTCAGTTAGCAACTATATTTTAACCGCCTGATTTCCGGGGAATCGTCCAAGCTTGCTTGCAGGGCTCCTGAGTAGTGATTTTTCCATTTTTATGTTGATTTGCGTCTGTGTTGCCGAACCCGTACATTTTCAAACATCGAGCGACATTATTATGTTTCCATTTTTGTGACAGTGCAGGGGCTGCAGTGCAGACTTCCTGCTTGTTTAACTACCTTCAGTTGAAGTTGTGTTACACGGAAATCCACCACGCGAGCCAATGAGCCTAACAAAAATACGGTCATCCTGTAGTGCTCTTTTCCCTGATGTTGTCCTTTTCAAAGCTTCACACGGACAGATGGTAGCAAATGAACAAAAGCCAGCCCACATAACAGCTATCGAAATGTTATTTCCGTGATGTTCTAAAGGTGTCTTTTTTAGCAAAAAAAAAAACAAAAAAAAACAACAGCCACCCATCCCCTCCATCGAAAATGGAAGCACAGTAACCACACGGGTAGGGATTGGAAACTAGCCTAGGCTATTTTCGAATAAACGCTTTGGATGCGATTCAACACGCATAAAACACAAAGAACGCTTGTACCGAGTATATCTTTGCCAAGGCTACCGCATCGCTCCATGGCAACCAATTACCCAAAACTAATACAAGGACTGCATTTCACAACTGCCTGCACGAACTGCTTTGTTGTTCATTATTTGTCGCTAACAGATCCCCGTGCACTAGCCCGCCCATGTAACGCCACTGTGGAAAGCATTATTTTGAAATGCCAAGGATAGTTATGCCCCCAAAGCATATAAAATACACTGGCCCTCACGCTCTACGCCCTTCCCGGCTGACTCCAAAATTGGGTTGTAATTTTACGATGGCAAGGCACTGAATAACTAAATATTAATCGATGGAGGCCCAAAAGAACTGGCCGGCGCTTTTACGATTCCAATAGCAAGAGTTTTCTCCATACTGAAAACTGTTCATGTTTTATAGGTATTATGGCTGCTTCCAAAGCTGTAGAAGGCAAATACTCTTAACTATGAATAAGATCTCTCAATACTCAGAGCCTGATGATGACTGTGGGGTTTAACGCTCCGACGCAACGCAGGCGATGAGGCGCGCCGTAGTGTAGTTCTCCGGATTAATTTGACAACCTGGGAATCTCTAACGTGCGCCGAAATCTCGTACACACGGGCGTTTTTGCTTTTCGCCTAATACTCACCACCTGTCTGTTGCCGCATGGTTCATGTTCTGTATACGAAGAGCTGATCAGTGGGAATTGGAGGCAAGTTTCCGTCTTCGTTCGCTTGCAGTGTTCGTCTCTGTTATTAGCAGGCAGGCGAGCAGGCATAGCAGGCGAGCTTGTGTCGCAATTCTCGCCGGAAGACAGCCAGGATATATTGAAAGCTGAAAAGCGTCTTAGTCCAGCCAGGATATTTGAAAGCTGAAAAGCGTCTCAGTCCGTTCCGTAAAAGAGATAGCGCCGTGCATGGGGTGGAAACGGGAAGTATACATCTCCAGACGTGTCCAGTGCATAAATTTTATTGTCTGGTAGTTCGAGACTATCCATGAGATTTAGAGAAAAATGGCATCATTTCTCCTCAAACCCTCTTCACTTGAACTGGTAAAACGCGCCGATTTAAGTAAGCCAAAATAACAAAAGAGACCGATAATCGCGCGTGAATTACCACTGGGCAATTGTGTGAGATTACGTGAAAAGTACGCAGCACGGACAATTCACATACGCCTTACACCAACCTATCCAGGTTCCGGTTTGGCCGACCGAATGAACCGGAGAAGGTTCCGTCCATGATGGCTCACTGTTGTTCCGTTAGGAATGGTGCCCACCCAAGCAGGCTATCGACAAAAAAAAAGGCTCATTCCTCTAGCACGTCCTTCTTTCTTAATGATGCCTCTCTTGGTGTTTGATCTACCAGCGCATTTTTGTTCATTTTCTAAACCATTGACGCATAACCGAGGGGGGAGAAGCTGAACTAACCTTTGATTATCCGCAGGGGGAGTGGCTGTTTTTTATGACGCAGCACACAGCACGCCTGTAGTCAAACAACGCCAATCAAATGCAGTTATATCCAAGATCATACCGCACTCGTTCCAAACACGTCGTGATCTCGAGCAACCATGGTATTCAGAGCAACTGGGAACGTATTGACATCTCTTCACAACGAGAGTGTCGGCAGCACAGATATTCCACTACCTCGAAATATTTCAAATTACGCGCTCATTCTCCAGCTTGCTGTGCATCGCATCCAATAGCGGCGGCACCAACAGCCAAGAGCGACATACAGTTTTCATCTCAAACTCTACGTTCGCACTACAGCCGGCTTCCGCGACCCAAAGGTAAGAATAATCGAGACGATCATGCTTCAGACCAGGCCCACGGACAAGCCACCGTGTACCGCGTACCACGATAGTGTCAGGTGGGACTCTTTGGATGTTCCACGGTAAAATATCGATGTGTCCGACGAATACGTTCTAGTTTGAATATAATTACCCTTGAGCAAACAAACAAATGCGGCAATTGATCAAGAAGCGTTCGACTACTAGCGAAAGCTGCTATTTTTCCACGATCATAATGGGGCTGGGAGTGCAAAAAATGAAAAGCTCAATTGGGACAGAAACAATGGTGTGTATGCTATATTGCATTGTGGTAGACCCAAAACGAAGGCTCCGCGATATTCGCATCTTAGTTTTGTAAGGACAGCAAGGATGCCCGCGAAGAAAAGGCCCAATAAGGGTAATGCGAGCCATTGTAAATACGCAATGAAGCATCACTTGCGAGTGGTAGGAAAAAAGCGAGGCCGATTAAGGAGCCATTGCAGCTCATCGGAAGGCTATCAGCGAAATGAGAGCCAGCGTGACCTCGCGTGGAGACAGCGCAGTGGTTCCGAACCGAGGCGACGTCCCGGCCCTCGAGTCACTAATGAAATTCCCTTCGCTGCCGCTGGTGTGGGCACCAGACGCGGATATTGGGGAGAGATAAGTGGCCCGAGAACAGGTTCCTGAGCAGCCCTCTGACCCTAAAGAACTCATTACGCCGCCCTGGTCACTGCGCCATGATAGGCTCCACTTACTGCAATACCGGAAATGTCCTGTAGCATGGATAGGGAACATGCGGTTGACTTACGTGTAGTCTTAGGGCATCAGGCTGATTTTCGTGTATTGCTTTGTGGCCATTACCGATATTAATCTATATGGTGACTGAAACCGCTCCCTCTGCAGTTCATATTTAAAGGATGCCGTATGGCTACAGTTCGAAAATAGCAAATAACTCCGATGATGACAATGCTCCACTCTTCGAAGGAAACTACTCCAATTGTTTCCGTCGATCCGGAAGTGTCTCGCCTCGTTTACTTATGCTGCTGCCGCAAAAACAGCTTTTATTGGTGCCCGGTTTGCATTACTTCTCTGCTTAACCAAGTTCGGAAGACCACAAAAAGTGAAAAGTACTCACTGTTAAAACCTAGATGTAACAAACCTCTATGTAACGAATTCCTGTATTAACGAAGTTTTTCAATATCCATTCCCGTCCCCATTGAAGCCCCTCTGTTGGCGACCTGTATGTAACGAAGGCGTTCAGGCAGTTAACCTTGATGTAACGAACTCGCTAAGCTGATCAGTCATTGTTTCTTGAACTTTTAATAAAAAATCGACCGGAGAAATTCACTAATTTACCGAATACTAGCACGAATTTAAGAAGCCAGCAGCTACGAAAACGTCTAGAATCACCTAAAAAATCGTCATGAGGATGATGATAAAGGGAACAGCTAGAGCCATTCTATGGCTAATGTGGCATCCATTTTAGCTTTTGCTTGTCTAGCGTGACATCGGATGGCAAGAGTAACTGCACTTTGTTTTTTTTTTTCGCCCTCACCGCAAACAACAATGCGCTTCAAAGCGTGAGTGCGGGGTCAGCTCGAGACTTAAGTATTGAGGGGCTAGGCCTGAGTGTCTGCGTGTAGTCGCGCGTCTCCACTGCTATCTGTGATGAAGGTTTTTCAGTGATGAGTTCTGCTGCCAGAAAACAAAAGATTTCTCTGACCAAGACAAGGTCGCAATTTTAATTGCCGTCGCCAACCGGCACAGTATACCAACTTCCATCCTCTCAACAATTTTGTGGGCGAAAATAGCCTCAAGTTACCGAAAAGGTGCCCTTTCAGCATACGTTTGGTTCTTCAAACGCGTGTGCCACCAAAAAGTGTGAAAAGGCAAAAGTGACACGTAAGGTTCTTTGTGAATACGGGGTAAGTGACCTTGCTTCATTGAGCGTAGTGAGATGCCTACGCTCGTGCGAAGCAAGGAGGGCGAAATCGCGCAGTTTTTCACTGTGCATATCCCTCGAATGGTTGGAATGCCCCCTCCATGATGTCTAGCATTTGGCTTCATCTCGGCTTCACATTCACGCCAGCCGTTAGCCATTGCTGAGTGTAAACGATAACCAGCATGTAACAAAAAAATTCGAAGTTCTGTCAACTTCGTTATATCCAGGTTTAACTGTATATGGCGTGTAGAGAAAAACCGTTCACCACCGATCTATTTTTAATAAAAACTATTAAAACAACGGTGTTCTGTAGTTCGTTTTCGGAAAATGGAATTAGCAGCAGATATACTTGTCGGAAGGCCGCTTATTGAGGCCATAAAATTCCTTTCCAGTGTTATGAGGACCTGTTCTCCGCCTGTTTATGGAGTCATTTTGGTTCTGCGAAATCACACTATAGAAATTTTACTAGGTGCATGGCGACGCTAACGTTGATACCGATGTAAGTACTTGGCGCTTGTTCCTAACAATGCTGTAACCCACCGCAGTGACTCAGCAGCTAAGGCGTTGCGCTGCTGATCACGAGGTCACGGGTTCGATTCCCGGTCGCGGCGGCCGCTTTTCTGATGGAGGCGAAAAGCGAAAACGCGCCGTGTGTACGAGATTTCGGACCTTGTTAAAGATCCCCAGGTGGTCAAAATTAATCCGGAGCCCTCCACTACGAGCGCGCCTCATCGCCTGCGTTTGCGTCGGCGCGTTAAAACCAACAATCTATCAGGCCCAACAATGCTGTAGTACGTACAATTTTATTGAAATACCACCAATCGGCTGTAGTGACGCTGATTACCACAAAAGAAGTGGTCCTTCTTTCAACTCTGCGGCTGTGGTCATTGGAAGCCTAACCAAGATTTTATTTCGGGGTTGGCGGGGTGTTGCCACCCCCCGCCCGTTTTATGCCCCTATTAGTGAGCCATCGATGCTGCCTTTTTGTTCCTTTGTCAATACGCCTTATAAGAACAGAAACTTCGTTTCATCCTCCGGCACCACTCTTCTTTTCTGTGTAATCTTACTTTGATGTAGCTGGAAAGCTGTACGGATGCATTCAAAGACTTGCCGGATGCAACGTGGACTAATATGACAATGTTACCTACGAGGACAATTCCTCTTCAATTATTCTGGTCTCGACTGGAGCGCCATGAGTCCCGATTACCACGATTTAAAATAGAGGGCAGAAAGGGTGACTTTATATGTAATTTCAATAAAAAGAAAAAAGGCAAAGCAGTTGGCAAAAAGAAAGACTAGGAGTCCCCCATCCTCTCCCCGTCTAGACAGGACCTAAGCCAAAGCCGTTACACTGCACTGGCAGAGCTTGTGTGTTAAATTACCCCCCCTGACGCAATTTCTCCGTTTTTCCTTTCGTCCATCTGATATCTTTTACGAGAAACGCACAGATTATTGTATCTTTGTGGCTCGTCGCTGGCAGCATGTTTAAATGACGTTTATAATTTACACGTAACCACGATCCTCACGAAAAGCGACGTGTCGCCGCAACAACGGCGAATCAAGCTGAACGCAGCGCCACTTCACCGGCGGAGTACGATCGTGTAGCTCCTCGTCCACGATCTTCGCCACTCGAGCTATCAGCACCGCAGCTACGATATCCTCGTCACCGACGCTCGCGCCTGAACATTGCTGTCAGCGTTCAAAGTCGTCTCCGCTGGAACCGCAGCCGGAAAAGGGACAGCTTTGTCGCATAGTCCATTCTTGCGTTTGTTGACGATGGGCTGCGGTTGCAGCGGCCATTGCTTCCGCTCGCTTCAGTCACACGTGTCGTGAGACGCGTACACGACGCCTGCACAACTAGAAATTCCAGCAGTCCGCTGCGCCTTCGCACACCGTGCGTAGGTGCAGCGGACTGCTGGAATTTTGCGTGCAACACGCACGCAAAAGATGAACAATGTGCACGCAACGCAAGAACGTTGATGGTGAAGATTTGAAGGCTCTCTGAACCGACTCCAACAAAGCGCTCGCGATGGTCACCTCCGAAGAAACAGTGATCGAAATGTGCGGGTCAACTTGCGAAACAGCAGCATCAGCAAAATGCAGGAGGAGGCCGCCAGCGCATTCGTTCTGCTCTTCCCTTCCCCGAGGTGACATCGGGGAAAGACATACCCAGAGAGAGTAAAAGACATTTTTTGGCAAGCAACGTACGCAGCCGACTGAATAGGAGAACCTGCGCAGTCGGAGCGAAGTCTGGAAATCCCTACCTCACACTAACATTTTCCGAGCGTTTCGGGCTACTGTCCCTGTCGGGTTTCGGCGAAGGCGCGATGTCGCTAAGCGACCACAGAACGGGGGTGCAGCGACCGCCGAAGAGCACCTTCCAGCTCGCGCGGCGTTCGATATACCCACTGTCGGAAAAATACCGTTCGACGTCGAATTCCTATACTTTTACAATAAATTTTCAAGGGGATATTTTATAATAATTTCAAGGAGATAATAATTCGATATACCCGTGTTCGATACATCCGTGTTCGACTGTATACACGTAACCACGATCATGCCGAAATAGCGATGACATACAACAGCTAATTGGATGGGCATGTGAACATACTTTCGACCACGTCATCCCTCAAGCTGTCTTTATAGATCGCATAAGTTCCGAGTACTAAGTGCTGCTCGATGAAGTAAACGAGTGGGAACATAATTTATATTAGGCCATCTTTTAGCAGCTAAGCTCCACCTCGTAACTGCCAGTACACCTGACACATCAAACACGACTGACACGGAATGCTTGCAGAGACATAGCCTGCGCTTACATGGCTACTGCAGAAGCGTAGCAAACCCAGTTTCTATTGCACCGGTGCCATGGAAACCGCACGCTGCGCTCGGCAGTCGCCGAGAAGTCACAATCGTAGCAGGCTTAGATGCAAAATATCGCCCCTGGGATAGCTCGCTGCGTTGCGCTTCTGTCGCAGTCATTTATATGCGGCCATAGAATACCTTTTGGCTCACGACAAAAAAGCGCTGGGGAGCTTTGCGCGCCGGAGATAAACCTGGGCTATGCGCGTGTCGTACTGGAGAGCTCCTGATAAATTTTCATCACCTTGTTATCTTTACCCTGCGGCGACATCTTTTCACACGGGCGTTCTTGCTTTCGCCTCCTTCTCAAAAGCAGACGCTGCTGCCGGAATCAAACCCGCCTCCGTGGTCTCAGCAGCACCACGACTTAGCCACCGATTCACCGCAGCTTGTTAAGGTCCAAGATGAAATTACGGTTTCATCAACATCAGCGATTCAAATATATCACTGCCGGATCTAATTATTATACGTAGAAACACGGACCAGCCGATTTGAGACCGGCTGATGAATTACATTAGCGCGCGCTACACTGTTACGAAATCTCCCTATAACTCCGGAAGCTCGAGGGTCGGATCACAGCAGCTCCTGACACGGCTATCGCTCAGGCTATTCTTCAGAGACAGGGAGGCCAATGTTTCCCGCGTTTGGCACACGCTGGTGTAGGCTATTCGTGCCAACGGAACAGGATCTAGAGGAAGGACCAAGAGAAAGCACCGTGTTCTCATTGACAATCAGAACAAAGAAATACAAGCGAAGGACTAGAGCCCAAGAACCAGGCCTGTCAAAGAATGACGTCATGCCAAGACTCGGACACCGCAAAGCCAGTGTCATTTCAAAGGATGCAAGTCGGCACCCTCCCGGGGTCGCCCTGTTGATCGTGCGCTTGACTTCCGCCATCACAAAGAGGAATCGGGAGGGAGCGCCGCCTCTCAACGCTCCCCATCACCCTGCTCAATGGAGGAGGGTGGGTCAGCGAGGCCGCGTGTTGGCGCGTTTCAATGAGCCGGCAACAATGATCGCCCCCTTCGTGCAACGGCGGCGAGGACCACTCTCCCCAGGAGCTTTATACGTCCCTCTTGCCGGACACTGCTGGCGTTTCAACTTCACTTGTTCCCTTGTTGGATTGGTGCGGGTTTTCGTACAAAATGGCTTTTTGGGAAGAATAAAAATGCTCAGCACCTAAATTACACAAAAGTGCCGCACACAGGCTTGTGTTGGTATCTGCCGAAATCATTTTAATTTGTTGCTTATTTTTGCGGTTTTTAACATCCGAAGTTTGTTTCAACAGCCATCTTCTTTGCTGCGCTGCCTAGGCGGAATGACCCTGCACGCGTTTTTAACCGCATTCATTATGTGGAGTGTGTTCATAGGCCTACTGCATGTTTAGGATATACTTGGAACGCGCCAGAGGGATGGCTGCTGGATTGCACCAGCCGTTATTTCGAAGGCAGTAAATGCAAGAAGGAATGCTTACGCGGTTTATTGATTATAAGGTTTTATGCGCCGACGCTACAAAAGGCGATGAGGCTTCCCGTAGTGGAGGGCTGCGGATTACTTTGTGAACCACCTGGGACATTAACATCCGCCGAAATCTCGAAATCTCGACGAATGCTTACGCTGTTTTCGTCGGCGCTAGTTGAGCCGCAGTATCTGCAGGCCGCCGAGGCTACGGCAGATTTGTGGCGTACGCTGCTACCAAGTCTACCCTTTTGCTCTACTTCGGGAAGCGGCTTAGTAGTTGGGGCACGAACGATTCCGAAAATTCTCTGCAAGTTATACCACCTATTATGCGCAGCCAACGATTCTAGACAGCTAGCAGCCATACATTGTTCTGTACAAGCGGCGTTTCGTGCACAGCCACCAGTACGCTAGTAAAGCGTGGCCCTTTTTAGCGGCATACTAGTGTGCCTAGAGATCTATTATGGCGATGGCATGCTTGTAAATCGCTAATCGAAGCATGACAACTTTGTCACGGCTGAAAATAATTTCTGGCATTTTGCGATTTCATAGGTAAATCGATAAGTGTGATAAGCTTTTGGTATGTACCCTACGTGCATGTACGCAGAATATTTTGGTTGCGCTGTGGTACAAGTAGGTTTTCTTGCAAAAAATAATCAAGTGAAGTTAAGTCTGCTTCCGTTCTATAAATGCAAAAACAATATGGTTTTCCCTGGCGAAACCTACAAAAACGTTTTGTTACTGCTACATCGTGTTTGGGCACCCTCCAATTACTTATTTTTTTGTCCTCTGGCATGAAACAGTGCGACGGTAAGACTGCGTGCCTGTCACGCGAAAGCTTCCTCTGAATCAGAGTTCTCCGTTGCTAGCGTAGATCTGTTATCCATACGTGCTGTGACGTTAACATGTCCCGCCACACGTTGTCGGTGCTGCAAGCACTGTGGTAACTCTGGTTCTGCAACTGGCCGCGTGCTGGTGTAGAGTAATGGAATGCACACTGCTTTAATTCTGGAGACCTGGATTCTTTTCGCGTAGGAAGTGCGATGTACGCAATTTTCATTGAAAGTAACCGGTTAACTTTATCGACAAAACCAACGTTGAAACCTTGGACCAGATTGAGACAAATGTTTTTGTTACTCTCTACAGCAGTGGAGAGTAATGGTTCCGGAAAACGCAATGCTGTACCACACACTACAATACCGTTGGTTCTCATTTGTATACCTACCTGTTTTTTTTTGGTTACCTTGTCACCTGGGATGTCAACGGGAGTGAAGATTTTGCGGCAGTAATAGTCAGCTGGCCTGTGTCTGCGCTAGAGCATACCCTCAGACAACTGCGCTTCTGTGTAGCCTGCATCTTTTTTTCGGGCCATGGTTCATCACTCCATAACCCTGGAGGACTTGACCCATTGCAAAGCCCCACAGTCCCCTGTTAGACAACATGCAGGGAACCAGCGCTTTCCATCAGACGTAGCATTAGGCTGCCGAGTATGCAAAACTGCTTCGTCGCGGCCAAGCTTGCGGGCAGCTTGGCATATGTCTAAATCAACGAGTTGCGCTCGGGAGACACACGCGAGATTAGCCATGGAACAGACCTGTGTTCCGGTCATGCGGGGACCTAATGGCAAGTAGGAATAAAAAAAAAAAATCGTTGACGTTTGTTCATTGTGAAAAGTGGAGCGTCTGTTGGAGAAGCGAAATCATAGATCGAGGGAGGAAGGATGTCAGAATTAACTTTTTAATTTTCTTTACTTTGCTTATTTCACTAAAGGCAGAGAGGAGGAAGCCAACGTAAAAAAATTCAAACACGCAAGCATCTGTGTATGATTGCGAAAAGTGTGGGGGAGAAATCCGGAGCGGGGAGGCTCTCAATTTATTCGGAATAGCTTCGGTAGTGGCGCTATGCACTTGGAAGTTGGGGTCGCTTTCGTCCATCGTAAATTGCCTTTTCCCTATTATCGCGCAAAGCAGGACGCCAGCTGAGGGAACTGCGCAGCTGATAAAACGTGGATGCCGTTAGCGCGTGGGGAAGTTTGATGAGCAGGACAATTTCCTCTTTACTTTTGGGAAATCAATGACGATGCGGCCTGTAAAAATATATCTCTTGGGTAGTATACCCGTCTGTTGCCTATTAGGCGTACTAAGTAAACGGCAACGCTAAACAGTCAGCATTGTCTGTTATGGACACACCACAACACTAGCAGTACGTTGGTACAAACCAGAACCTTAACTATTTAAAATACATTGGTTAGCTTGGTGAGCGAACCGTAGTTGTAGCTAACCTGTTAAGATATCACCAGAAAGTATTAAATAAATTTCTGCATTTTCACTGTAAAAGATGCTTAACAATCTAATCAAAGCCCTCTGCGGCCACTGCCGCCCTCAAAATCTTCGGACAGTTATAAAAATCATTACTAAGAAGAATGCACTTCAGGTCACCAGATCTCCGAGCCACTCAAAATTTCTTGTACAAAGGTATAAATGTGTCCGTTCTGGTATTGGAGGACAATTACACGTCACGGTTTTCTTCTAGACAACAAAGAATTGGGAATAATACATGAGTAAAACATTGCAGGAGGATAGGAAGTAAAGACCCAATATTGTCACGAAGACAAGGACGATGCAGTTGTCTTGAATGAGAAACACGTTTATTGGAGCGAACTTGTGCTCCCCTAACAACTCAAAAGAATACAGAGGCGGCGAAGCAGCGGTCAACAAAGTGACTTGCACAGGCGAGTGTCGTCGAATCGAATGCCCCGGCGTCCGCACTGCAGGCTTTTTATCTTTTGGCGCGCGTGGTTCTCGAAACGTCGATTCGAATCGAGAACATAGTAGATCCAAGAAGATTATATTGGGCTGTTCACGTTAGATCGGAATGCTCTCCCTATCACAACAGATAACACATGCGGCACAGAAAGAAAGAATGGAACACGCGCTTCCCTTGGCGCAGAGATAACACAGACCGGCGAAACCGGGCGGTAAAAGCAAAACACAAATAAACAAACCCAATGTATGGTTCGGGGCATTACCCCCCCCCCCCCCCCCTCTAAGAGTGCATCGACCCGATGCTAACATAAGCGACAGTCCGAAAAAATGAAAATAAAAGTTCGTCATCGTCCGTAGAAAGGTTTTAAGCGAACCACGTGGACGACTTGGGCCGCGTGCGTCGTCGTGATGTGCCGGAGTCACCATCGGGGATCACTTCGTAGGTAAGTTGGCCAACACGTCGTAGAATCTGGTAGGGTCCGAAATACCGTCGCAGGAGCTTCTCACTGAGTCCGCGTCGTCGGATGGGAGTCCAAACCCACACACGATCCCCTGGTTGGTACTCGGCGTCTCGGCGTCGGAGGTTGTAACGGCCCGCATCCACCAGCTGCTGGTCCGTTATACGAACTCGAGCGAGCTGGCGGGCCTCCTCCGCACGTTGAAGATATCCTGGACGTCGGCGTTGAGGTCGTCGTCTTCTACGTGCGGAAGCATGGCGTCGAGCATCGTAGTCGGCCTTCTACCGTAGACAAGCTCGAACGGCGTCAGCTGTGTCGTTTCCTGGATAGCCGTGTTGTACGCAAACGTGACATACGGGAGCACTTCGTCCCAAGTCTTATGTTCAACGTCAACGTACATTGACAGCATATCTGCGATTGTCTTGTTCAGACGTTCTGTTAGTCCGTTCGTTTGGGGGTGGTACGCCGTCGTTCTTCGGTGATCCGTGTTGCTGTAGCGTAATACTCCTTGCATCAGCTCCGCAGTAAATGCCGTTCCGCGGTCTGTGATTAGGACTTCAGGGGCTCCATGTCGCAGCACAACTTGGCTTATAAAGAACTTCGCCACTTCTTGTGCAGTCCCCCTCGGAAGAGCGGCGGTCTCTGCGTAGCGCGTCATGTAGTCTGTCGCTACGACAATCCACTTGTTCTGTGATCGTGACGTAGGGAACGGGCCTAAAGGTCCATTCCAATCTGTTGAAATGGTCTCGATGGGACGGCGATCGGTTGCAGAAGTCCGGCGGGTCTTGTCGGCGGCGTTTTTCGTCGCTGGCAGTCACGGCAGCTCCGGACGTAGTGGGTGACGTCAGAGGTAAGGCCGGGCCAGTAGTACCTCGCCTTGATTTTTCCAATAGTGCGGGCTGTGCCCAGATGTCCGGAAGACGGGTCGTCGTGGCACGCTTCCAAAATTTCGTCACGAAGGTCCGCGGGGATGACGAGAAGGTAATTCGCTCTTGTTCCGGGGCTGAAATTCTTCTTCACGAAGGACGGAGTTTCTCAGGCTGAATGCTGGTAAGCTGCGTTTGAAGGTCCTAGGAACGGCAACGTTGCATCCCTCGAGGTACTCGGATTATGACGCGTAAGTCGGGGTCGGCACGCTGCTGGGCGGCTAGGTCGCTCTCCGTCACGTTTCCGAAGAACGCGCTGTCTTCATCAGAGTCTTGTGGTGGTGGGTCGACGGGGGCGCGGGACAGGCAGTCGGCGTCGGAGTGTTTCCTACCGGATTTATAAACGACTGTAACGTCGAACTCCTGCAGGCGCAAGCTCCACCGCCCAAGACGGCCAGAGGGGTCCTTCAAATTGGCGAGCCAACACAGCGCATGGTGGTCAGTTACAACCCTGAATGGCCTTCCATACACGTATGGGCGAAATTTTGAAATCGCCCATATAAGAGCCAGGCACTCTTTCTCAGAGGCACAATAGTTTTTCTCCTCCTTCGACAGACCACGGCTGGCATAGGCGATTACCCTTTCGCAGCCGCTTTGCTTTTGGACAAGGACGGCACCCAAGCCTATATCACTGGCGTCCGTGTGCATTTCCGTTTCGGCATTTTCGTCGAAATGAGCGAGCACGGGCGGGCTTTGCAGGCGTTTTTGCAGCTCGCCGAATGCTTTTTCTTGGTCGTTTTCCCAGCTGAAAGGGGTGCTATCTTTCGTCAAGCGCGTGAGTGGCTCTGCAATGCGTGCGAAGTTTGCGACGAAGCGCCGGTAGTATGCGCACAGCCCGAGAAATCTTCGCACGCCCTTCTTGTCTTTTGGCCTTGGGAAGTTCGCAATGGCTGAAGTTTTCAGGTAGGACTCCCGCGGCGTTTACGACGTGGCCGAAGAACTTGAGTTCCCCGTATGCGAAACGGCACTTTTCAGGCTTCAGCGTCAACCCCGACGTACGAATGGCCTCGAGTACAGACTCCAACCTTGCAAGGTGTTCGTCGAAAGTCCGGGCGAATACCACTACGTCGTCGAGGTATACGAGGCAGGTGTGCCACTTAGGCCAGCTAGCACAGTGTCCATGACTCTTTGAAACGTCGCTGGTGCTGTGCACAGCCCAAACGGCATCACCTTGAACTCGTATAGGCCGTCTGGGGTTATAAATGCAGTCTTCTCTCGGTCTCTCTCGTCCACTTCAATTTGCCAGTAGCCGGTCTTCAGGTCCATCGATGAGAAGTACTTCGCGTGGCAGAGGTGGTCGAGGGCGTCGTCGATTCGGGGGAGGGGGTACACGTCCTTTTTCGTGATTTTGTTCAGTCGCCGGTAGTCAACGCAAAACCTTAATGTGCCGTCTTTTTTCTTTACGAGTACGACCGGCGCAGCCCAGGGGCTTTTCGATGGCTGTATAATGTCATCGCTCAGCATGTCGTCGACTTGAGTCCGGATGGCTTCCCGTTCGTGTGAAGAGACGCGGTACGGTGACTGTCGGGTAGGTCGGGCTCCATCTTCGGTTATTATTCGGTGCTTCGCTAGAGGGGTCTGACGTAGTTTTGCGCTCGACGAAAAACATTCGCTATAGCGACGCAGCAAAGCCAATAATTTTTTCCGTTGTTCTTGCGGTAGCGCCGGATTCACGTCGAATGGCTGCGGGAGCTTGAAGGTTTCTACGGGTGTGCGTTCAAAGTCGGCGACTGCGATCACATCACTTGCTTCTTGCGTTTCTTCGAGGAATGCAATTGCAGCGCCCTTGTGTAAATGCTGGTACTCTTCGGTGAAATTAGTGACCAAAACGTGAGATTGGCGTTGCTTAAAGTGCGCAATGCCTCTTGCGACGGAGACACCGCGGTCGAGAAGCAACCTTCGATCACTCTCTACGATAGCGTCGATGTCAGAAGCAGCATCCTCACAGTAGACGGCGATCATCAAGCTTGCGCGGGGTGGCAGGGTGATGTGATCGTCGGCGATCCTTACAGCAGCACGGTGATCGGGGTTCGGCTGCGGCGTCGTGGAGTGATCGGAGGAAAATGTTATCGACTTGGCTCTGCAGATCAATTATTGCCCCGTTGTCCGTCAAAAAGTCCATTCCGAGAATCACGTCGCGGGAGCAGTTAGGCAGAACGACGAACGCCGCAGGGTACGTTGTGCCGTCTATGGTGACGCGCGATGTGCACGTTCCACTTGGCGTCACGAGGTGGCCTCCTGCTGTGCGTATGTGCGGACCGTCCCATCTGGTTCATAACTTTCTTCAGTTAGACGCAAATGGTCCGCTCATTACCGAATAGTCAGCTCCCGTGTCTACGAGGGCGACTACGTCAAAGCCGTCGATGGACACCTTGACGTCAGATGCAGTCTTCCTCGAGTTCCGGGTTCGTCGGGGCGTCGTATCTCTGCTTGTACGTGTTGATGGTCGGGCACTGTGCATCGTCGTTGTCGTCGTCTTCTCAACGGACGTCTCGGTCAGGTCGGGTACGCGTCGCGCCGTGTAAGCTGTCGTCGTGTTCGGGAGTCTCGTCAGGGTTAGGTCGGGTCGTCGGGATGAGGGCATGTCGTGAATCACTGTCTTCAGCGCGTCCTTGCGTCGTTGGAGGGTTTCCAGTTTTTCGCCGTAGAGCAACTTCACCTCCAGAAGTTGCCGCCTTTAGTTTCCCCCGCGTGGGCTGGGAGACCTTCCACGTGCGAAGTCAGCACTGCTACGGCGGTCCGGCGACTTGTGCGGGTAGGGCGACGGCGAACGGTTGAAACGGGCTGGTCCACGGCTGGTGTTCGACAGGTATTCTTCAATCTCAGATGGGTGCTGGCCGGGTCGGGGGCGTGGTGCGTCGACGGAGAAACCACGTAGTCCGAGTCTCTTGTATGGGCAGCGACGGTAGATGTGGTCGGCCTCTCCGCAGTGGTAGCACAGAGGCCGATTATCCGGTGTTCGCCATACGTCAGTCTTCCTCGGCGTCTGGGTTTGTGCTACCGGGGGTCGGGCGGGCGACAGTGGGCGGCAGTAGGGCGGGGCCTCTTGACGACGTGCCTCTTGACGACGTGTTGGAGCAGGGCGGGGTCGGTGAACAGCCGCGGAGTACGTCATAGCTTGAGGCTCGCAGTGTACTTCGGATGCCACACAAGTGCCCAAAGCGTTTTGAACTTCTTCCTGGATCACGTCAGTTAGGCAAGCGACTTGGGGTTGCGGCGTCGTCGGGAAAAGTTTCCGCAGCTCCTCTCTCACTACTGCGCGGATGGTCTCGCGTAGGCTATCAGCCGGAATCCGCATGTTGTCGATGTAGTTCGCACTGGCCGCGCAAACAAAGTTCCGCTCATACTGCTTAGCACGCATTTCGAGAGCCTTCTCAATCGTGCTGGCTTCGGTCACGAATTCAGCGATGGTTTTGGGCGGGTTGCGGACAAGTCCAGCAAACAGCTCCTCCCTCTGGTGGACATCTGGTGGAGGTGCTGGGTACGCACCCTTCATACCCAGCACCTTCACCAGATGTCACGAAGACAAGGACGATGCAGTTGTCTTGAATGAGAAACACGTTTATTGGAGCGAACTTGTGCTCCCCTAACAACTAAAAAGAATACAGAGGCGGCGAAGCAGCGGTCAACAAAGTGACTTGCACAGGCGAGTGTCGTCGAATCGAATGCCCCGGCCTCCGCACTGCAGGCTTTTTATCTTTTGGCGCGCGTGGTTCTCGAAACGTCGATTCGCATCGAGAACATAGTAGATCCAAGAAGATTATATTGGGCTGTTCACGTTAGATCGGAATGCTCTCCCTATCACAACAGATAACACATGCGGCACAGAAAGAAAGAATGGAACACGCGCTTCCCTTGGCGCAGAGATAACACAGACCGGCGAAACCGGGCGGTAAAAGCAAAACACCAATAAACAAACCCAATGTATGGTTCGCGGCAATATGCACAATGAGGCAAGTTAAGAACAACAACTCAAAATTAGAGCCCTTGACGGGAAAAAGGAATAACCCGTAAAACTCGTGCTCGCATTACACGTAAACACTGCTACATACCGTTCTACATGATTGGATACGCCGAAATTTTTTTTTGAGGAGAGCCGAGATTACGGAATTAGACCATGGGCGTCTTTTAGCACGCGCTGCTATATCGCTGGCACCGCACTGCTTATTTTCGGCGTTGATTCTGAGAACAGCCCCTGGGGCGTTTATTTCATATTCTTGGTGTTTACTAGCCGCCACTTCGCCACCCATCCGCCGCTGGAAGTATGCTATTGTGAAAATACGTAAAGAAGACTGTTGTATCACGGCGGAAGCGGCTGAAGAACGACCAAGCAACCGCTGTCGCAGATGAGCCCAAACAAAAGTGAACTTTCATTCACAGGACCCTGAAGGACCCTAACGCTTATTGGCCTTTCGTTGTCGATGAACGAAAGAGCTCCCGGCTGCGTGACGTCGCTCAGTTTGGGCAAACAATAGACACTTTTGTTGCTTCGAAGTGTAAGTGCACTGAGCATCACGACGAGACCTGCGCTAAGCTGCCTGGTGCATTGCATAGTGTACGAGACAAAGCTTGCGATGGTGACCTGGCCGCGGCAGATTCGAAGAGTAATTTGCACGCTAGTTGATAAGACGCAATTTTTTGTAAATTTTCTAATGAGAGGGGCGCTGAAACGCTTTCAGTAAGTGCTTTCGCTCTTATTTTTTTTCCGCAACCATTGCGAAAGCTGTAGTTATCGGCATCACTGAGAAGCATTGGGTGATTTGCGCGTAGCAGCAGATACGCCTCCCCGTTTCTGCCTTGCTTCTCCGGCGATTTATTTTCTAGTGTCTATGGAATCCGTTCACTGTGTAACTGCAAGAAAACAGCAGCCAGTTGCCGCGATATACCTCAGAAGTATATCAAGCAGGACAGTATTGAGGCGTTATTGTACGCCTTTATGAACATAAAGTTCGACCTTCAAGATATCTAATGTTTTAAAGGATTCGGTGGTTAGCCACTAGTGCGGGGTTTGTGCATCAGGTGACGGTTCGAAGCCTTGAAACAAGACTTGAAATTCACTTTTCTATGCAAACATTAAACGGCGTTTGCTTCAAGATATGTTTATTTACTAACTAACGTACCATCGGTGTGTTATCAACACGCCTTAGATGCCGATATGTAAAATACACAGCAAATAAAATGCGAAGAAAAAAATAGGAATCACAACACGCAAACAGGAAAAATACTGTTGGTTTGGTCTTATAATGGCACGCTATTGGTATATCCGGAGGGCCACATTTCCGGACTTCGTTTTTGTAACCAAGCCACGCGTAATTCTGACTTGTATGAAAAGAAATCGCGCTATTTGCGTGTTCTGATCATATTTTCGTGTTGTCCGTTTCATTTGCCGCGTATTGTACGTAAAGATTCGCCCAGTTCCGTTATTGTTATTTTTGTAGAAGAAAATTTCAACAGGTTGTGTAATGCTGGCGCCCGACACACATGTTTCTTTGAAGATAGTGTTATTTCCTATGTGTTCTTATTTGAGAGCCCGCAACTGCACTTTCCAACATTTACAACTTTGATCAGCAAAAAATGCAGCATTAGGTGAGAGACTTAGTAAGAGAGAAGTTGCGCCTGAAGAGTCAAAATATTTAAAGGGACAGGCAATTAATTTTTCTCGAATATATTTTCTCTAGCTCATATGAAAGCCAGCGTTTTTTATAGTGAGGTAATCACAAGCAACTTATAAACAATTTGCGGAAATAATTTTAATTTGGTACTAAACTTCCCCGAAACCTGAAAGGTGGCGGTTTGTAGTGTAAAAACGTGACACTGCATTACGTGCCCCTGTCACGTGACCTGCAAACGTTGCAGCTACTGCAACTGTTGCAACGTCTATTCACTTATTTAAACCCTTTAGACAAGTATTTGTGAAGTTTAAATTGTATATGTATTCTTAAAACGTTCTTTAAAAATTTTAAGACATGCCGCTCGCTGCCGCTAGGTTGCTCTCAGATGTACCTAACTAAACCTCCATGCCCAAAATCAAAGGCAGCGTTCAGTAAACAAACCCAGTGAAGGAGCTTGCTTCTTGTGTTGTGCGTTGTTTGTGTTTGACGATTATGCCGGAGTTAGTGGCGTTTCTTCTGCCGAAATATTCGTTTTCTATTTCCAAGAATGACAACCGGCAGCTTTAAAAAAGAAAGGACGCACCCGGGGAGAATCGAACTGCCGCTCTCCAAAACATGAAGCCAGCATCCTACCTCTCGTTCATCCAAACAGATGGCGCCTTCTAGCGATTAACTAACGCAAAGGAATAAGAAAGCCCTGCAATTCATAATTTTTTTAGATGGGGCAAGTTTTTAAATACCGCTTTTCATCTCGCATAGAGACGGAAAGTATGTTGCCGCGTTAACCGTATGTCCTGGTTGCCAGCATTATTTTTTAGGGGCACGTATGACTCGTAGATCTAAAAATGTCAATTAAAAAAGTTCATGGGCGCTATCAGCAATACCGCCTCTCGTAAGGTGTTTTAAAGGATGCCTTTCATTTGGGATAGCGAACAATTTCTCGACAAAAATCGGCTGTCTGTCCCTTCGAATTCCCTGTTTACCTGTCTGATAACGGCTTGTGGCCAGTAGGGGGCCTAAGTCGATTGCTCATTTGATGCTATTGGTTATTTCAACAGTTTCCCTGTTGGTCAAGAGTCGAATAAAAAACCCTTTGTTGTGGGATTCTAGCCTTGGTAGCGTAAAAAACCTGCTAATTTGGACTCAAACACACGAAGATAGTGCAACCTGGTACCTTCAGCCAGTATTTATCAGCGCTTGAAATTTGTTTTAAAAAACAAAACAAAAAGCACAAACTAAACAAATAAATCCGGCTTAAATCTCCATATGTCTGAGGCTACCCTGGTCCTTTAAAAAAAATCTGGGATCTACGAAAACGAGGTCCATCACCGCTGGGCGTTTCCATTAAGAAGGACAGACGCGCCGAGCCGGCGCATTCGTCACTGTCGCTCTCAGATTCGACGCGGCGGGGAAACTCCTTTCATGCTCGAGTGGGCGCCAGGCCCATCACTCGCCGTGAGTCACGCGAGGGAGTCGGCCGACGGCTTCGGACGCAAACAAGGCTTACCCCGCATTCTCGACTCTCGCTGCTGTTGACGAGTTTTTGCAGGATATGTTGATCCTGGGAGTGCGCCACCACAAACCGCCTGAATCAGACGTGCGCTCACAAAATACTGTACCATACTAGCACGGAATATTCGGTCCTCAAATCCCCCTCTGCCTTTTCTGAACGCATATTTTTCGGGAAACGCATTTTAACCCGTGGAGTCGTGAGTACTAGCGGCGTCCTTTTGCAGAGCGCGGGGGTCGAACGGTGTTCTCCGCGTATATTCTACCAAATGTTTCTTCTTTGTATACGCTTATAGGTCCCCCGTGGCTTTCGGCAGAAGTTTGGGCATGACGCACGTTAACTACACGGCGTCGTTCAGTTGCTGAGATCGCTGTGCCGTCAGATGGTGGTACAATCTGCAGATATACATGAAATAATTATTTGAGCCCGTGCAAACTCCTGCTCCGTTGATTTTTCGGTATGAGGTGGGTTTAGCTTCCTTACGTCACCTTGATTGTAAAAAATTCCCCGCATTTTCCCGAGGGGAAGAATGTGAAAGTGCGAATGCACGAGTTGAATTTGCGCGGTTCGGTAATGTTCGCGAAAGAGAGATCACACACACACACACAACTACAAAGAAAGAAAGATGCATTAGCCCTTCTCACGCCCGATTCTTGGCCAATCCCCCACGTGGGTATGTGCCATGTCAGCGGCCAGGCAGCGCGCGCCCATCTCCCCCCGTTGCCAAGGAAGACGAGGAGGTTCCTCGCCAATCCCCCACGTGGGTATGTGCCATGTCAGCGGCCAGGCTGCGCGCGCCCATCTCCACGTGCGCGGACGCAGGTTCAGGGTCGCTTAAGAAGTGCATTGCACTTAAAAGACGTGGACATTTTTTCGGGCCATTTGTTAGAAAATTGATCTGAACAGGGGAGATATATTGCTCACTTGCTGCGAAGACGTGTTGCCTTAGTATAATCTTATCAGCTGTTCTCGGTGTATTTCTTTTACGGAAGTTGCTACCTTACAGATTGAAACAGTTATGAATGAACTTGATGAAGCTCTCAAAAGGTGTGCTCAAATGTCTGTTGGTTTATGCTGTATTAACCATTTTCGATGTAGAGATACGTCATCATGTGCTTGGGTGCTACTATCGTCATCATGAGCGGCTGTCTACCATCATCAGCAGCGGTGCTTGCCCTGCGCGTCAGTGGTGCCACGCGACACATGAGAGATCTAACACGACCACGCGACTGGGCGATTCGCAAAAGGCTGCTCATAGAGCTACTACAGTCCTTCAGGCATCGCCACGCCATTTATACGGTGGTGACGGCGCGAGCACCTTTCAGAACGTCACTGATAAACCGTACGCAAGCTCGTCCCGCCTACACTCCGAGCCAAGGCCACCTGAGGCCTGTCCACTCACCGGACGCTCTATTGCCAAAATACGCATTCATAAGCACTGTGATACGCATTAAAATTCCGTCGTATGACCTCTAATTTATGCTCATATATATAAGTGGCACAAAGGAGCGCCAGGAACGAAGCAGGAATTTCCCTTAGTTCCGGTATCTAGCCCAGTCATACGCTGAACCCACCTATTTATGTAGAAAAATGTATTACATTGTGTGAAGGCGTAAAAGACGGGCAGCTCCAAAACAATATATTATGCCCTCACTGATGCTGTGCTACGCCAATAAGCCCGGCAGGGAAGCCAACTTTTTCTGATGATGATGATGATTATGATGAATGATGGTCGGTGAAGTAAAAAATGCATGAAGTTCCCACTGACGCGTAAGACATAAAGGTGGCTAAGTTGTACGCAACCTTCACGACCATCACGACGTTTTAAGTCCACGATTGCAGTGTAGTTGATTCTTTTTCGCTGCCGCAACAAACTTTACTCCGTCTTTGTTGCTATAACGGCAAAGAAGGCCAATCGGCGGCAATACTGTGGACGACGTCAGTGGCGGGTCTTCTTCCACGAACGAAGTACCGGAACGCGCGCACTTAAACTAGGCGGCGCAGGTGCAACGTGTACACTATCACGTGCTGTGTCTCGAACAGGTGATGTGACTCCTTTCCCCACAGTCGCGGCCGAGTGAGTAGGCCGTTTTACTCGCGTGTATCAAGTCCCAGTCGTGGCCGAGTGGGTAAGACGACTGACTATACCAAACTGATTCTGGCGTCCAGACCGTGCTTGGAGTTTGACTCTGTGACGTCTTGGCTTTGAAGTTTGAGTCTTTTGCACGTCGGTTTACGGACAGCTTCGCTGCAACTACAAGTCTCACGCCTGGTTGAAGGATTCTATACGGCCAACTCGGCAGTTTTTCGTGGCCAATGTTGGCCACTCTCCCTACGTGGGTATGGCTTCCCTTCACGAACGTTCGCTCGAGGCATGATGTGAACGCTGGGGTCAGGAGATTGGACTGTATAGAAAAACAACCACTGTAGAGAGCTTCGTCGGGCAAGAGCGGTAAAGAGAAAAGCGAAATAAGAACAAAATAAAATATTTTGTTGTCGCTATTCCTTTCTTTGTAGCACATGCCCACTTAGGCGATTTGCACGCAATTGTGAGCTTTGTAGAGCTAGTGGACCCGGTTTTCAAAATTCACAAAACTCTGAATTGTACAAGTAAAAGTTGTGTATTAGGTGATGGGTAAACCGCGGAAATGCTCACGGGTATGTCGTTTGCTCCCGCCACTTGCGGTTCGACAGGTCTCCTGCCCTCCCGCACGCGGGCGGGTTTCAGGCGCGTGAGTGCGTGTTGTTTATTGGCAACAGGGGCTTACCTGTCACATAAACCACTAGGAGGGTCAATTGTTGTTATTTATGGAATTCCCGATGCATTATAGTTTTTTCCCAGGTGGAAACATATAAACAAGCACACACGCGCTTGAAAGCCGACGGCGTATGGAAGGCCAGAAGAGCTCCCTAGCCGGAAGTGGCGGCACTCCGTGGGAGAAAACCATGTACCCATGGGCCTTTGCGCTTTTTACTGGTCACCTATACTGCGTGACACGTGAACGTGAAGACCCGTGAGAAAAATGGGTGCACACCAGCTGCGCAGAACCCCGATTCTGGACAGGCCGTGTTGTGCGCCAGTCTTCTTGCTCACGAAGTTCGCTCCGAAATGAAAGAGGAGGAACTGACGCAAACGCGGTATAGCAAGAAGGAAGCCAGTCGAGGTAATGCATGCCAAAAGACAAAGCGAGGAAAAAGACGCAAGTTCAATGTATCAGTAATGTTGTTAATAAGTATCGCCAAGCTTCGCCTTAAATGCCCGTCAGGAGACTTCAGTGCCCCAATCAAATTGTGCATCGAAAAACTGTCGCAGGGTTTCAATAAACAGCAATCATTTTGCATGTGGCGCGTTTCCAACACTCCTGTTTCTGTTTTCTTAGATGTTTACAAGTTTTCTAGCTCTCATTCTAGTTCGGCGCTAAAGGATCTATCATAGCTCATAGTTGCATATGCGGTTACGGTACTTTCCAGGCATATGCTTGCTATAAAGTTTTAAATGAAGAAAAAATAATAAGCCCAACGCTGCGTGCAAGGCAAACTCCGTGCCTAACTATACACGTAACACAACGTAAAACATTCAAAGCTAACCGCCACCAGTCGGCACACACATGCTGCAGTGGGATGCGCGCGATTAACATATTTTCGACGTGTACGTGCTGCCAACGTTAGGTGTAACTTCAGGCTTAAGACTTCAATGTAAGCAATTGTCTTTGGTTAGCCTCACGAAATTCCAGGCAAAGTCGCACTCATTGTACTTCCTACTACGGATACCGGTTGGCTACTTTAAACCTCACGGCGTATATTCTTCCTCAAAATGGGGGCGTCCCTTACTCTCGTTGCCCCTTCCGTGGTTCCGCTCTTCCAACGCAACACACCTCATCAGCCGTCCGGCCCCCTGCTTTATTCACCAGCCATTCACAATAACAACACAACACTGAGTGCTCACCACGTTTCGTCACAATGCGTTTGATGAAGATTAAGATTCCCTACTGCTCGGCAGCGTTGCGAAAAAGCACTTTCTGAGCTCCTCGATCGTTGTAAGCTCGTCCGGATTAGTGGCAAACTGTCCCCATCACGTAAACATTCGGAAATAATCTTTTCCAAAAGCCGGCAAGGCACGCACAATTCCAAACCGTCACCTCATTTCCCTAATATCTGCAGCTTCCCAACAGCTGAATCACATGGCATTGACGGGCGCTGAAGGGCCCCTTTCCAGCATACCCGCCTTCCCTTCCACCCAAGTTCTTTCTCGTCACAGCATATCCATTGGAACATCTCCCCGATATGTGCTTTGCCGTTCATATCTATAATGCTTCAGGCAAGGTTCTACACTTTCCAATTGTAAATGATTTCGGCAAAATTAATTTCGTATCGGTCATAAATAACTTCTTCCGCTCCAACCGTATAGCTCCTCTCTCTCGTCTGGTTCTGCTTGAATCCCAATCACAGTGCTACAGAAGCCGTAATAGCATTAATAATTTTTGCCTCGCAATTTTTTTCTGAAACGACTGAACTTTGGTTCCTTAAGCTAATTTAGTAATAAAATGCGATGGGCAAGTAACACACGTTACCTTTTATATTTTGCTTTTAAGGGGTACCAATGTCCAGTCCTTGTTTGTGTGGAACTTGCCAGTCCGTGTATTCGTGGAGCTTTCCAATCTGTGCGATTCAAAGAAACCCGTTTTAATTTTACGACTGTTTTAACGCCACCTCCAGTTTAATATGTGGCTGCTGTGACTTTCCACTCCCGCCGGTAATGTCAGCCTAACAAGAGGAGCAGCAACGAACTGATGCGTGTAGCGATTTTTGCATACCGTAGCCGTTTGCTGAGACGTTATCGAGGACTTGCGACTTATCACTGGTATTACAAGCAGTCTTCCAATTAAGCGATATGAACGTAGTATAATTCAAGGGGGTTTTGCGGCTATTCGTAAGGAATAATAAGCTTTTGAAGCAATAAAAAGAAGACCCAACCTATTCACTTTGAAAGTCGACTGGTCCCGAGATCCGTCCTTCATTCAAAAAATACCATCCTTTAAGATATGAGACATGTTCCTTGAATTGGCAACACTGCACGCTTCGCTAACACATATTTCCAACCAGAATGTCACATCCCTACAGGCTGCCTACAGGGGTTAAAAACTCCCCGGTCTGCTTCGCTACACATCAAGGGGCATGTTCGTGCTACATACAGGAAGTGGTTCGGGCCCTTCCGGGAAAGGCAGTAGGAGTCGTAAAACTTCATTTTTGCGTGAACACCACTTTTGTGCTCCCATTTCCGCCACATTTATGGGCGATACGGAAGCTCTTTACCGGTTTAATGTTGGAAGAAACCCGCTTTCGATACTCTTGGGTATTGAGAAAGAGGTACAGGAGTCAAGAACTTAAGGAAACGGTCTCCTGGGCAAGCGAAAGATAGTGCCCAGCCGCGTGTATTTTATAGCTAGAGCCGGGCACTGCATAAATGCATAGTTTATGAGAACCCAGCGCATGTTCGATGCCTTGATACAAAGTGGCAGCCGTCTTGTATCAAGATGCTTCCAGGTTCGCCATTTTTGCTTGCTTTTTTCCTCATCTGATATTCAAGAGAGTTAGAGAGAACTAAAGGCGTAAAAATGGGAAGGTAGGAAGAGAGCGTTGCACTGAAGGCAGGAATAATGCCGCATATATGAATGCATCCTGCGGCGGCCCGAGGGAATTACAAGATAGTATTCCACACTATGATATCTTTTGGGGGCCAGAACTTTTTCGAGTTACAAAATGAAGCAAGCTCACACTAAAAAGACTTCAAGGTAGCGAAGCTGTGCGCAGCCCTCACGACCATTACAAACGTTTAGGTCTACGATTGCAGCCTATTTGCTTCTTCGCTACCGTAACGACCTTTACTTTATTATTGTTGCTATACGTGTGAGCATGTTTCATTTTTTTGACGTGATAATTAATGGGCATCACCTTGGAAGGGCGTACGCTATGACGCTTCTTTCTCCTTCAGAGCAAGAGTTGCCACTAATACGGCGAACGCTGGAGTTTTTCTCGCTCCGAGCAAGTGTTGCCAGGATTACGGCGGACGCTGAAGTTTTTTGCCAGTCTTGGCCAATCTCCCTTTTAAATGGGTATGCTTGACTTGAGAAACATGAGTCGGGAGAGGGGGGAGGGGACGACGACGGGCGATCGCAGCAAGCGAGAACGGAAACACGAGCTCTTGGCATTTTCTGGGTTTTTTTTTAGCTGCCGAGCGGTCGCTCCAATCTTGCCCAATCTCCTTAGGTGTTGTGCTTGGCTTGCCAAACGTGCGCAGGGTACGACGGGCGGTCTTCGTTAGGCGAGCACACCGGAGCACTACTCATTCTATTGGGTTTGTTTAGTTACGGACGGACCCCGAGGCCCGTGCTCACGTGCGCGAGGCCGACAATTTCCTGTTATTTTTACTTCGGACACGAAGAATTACATTTTTCTAAACAGCTTCGCTGTTAGAAACTCAGAATTTTTTAGCTCAAATGTTGAACTAACTCTGGTCATAGTGAACGTATAATATGAACTTGTCATCTGTGTCGTGTGCTACGAAACACCACGTTACGCTCGCTCGGAGAAGAACCGTTATATTGGCCATAAAAGAAAGCGTTAAGAGCGCAATACAATGCTATAACATTACTATTTTATAGGACTCAGGAGTGGTAGTAATATCATATATATCGTCAATAGACCAGGAAATATTTGTGGTACAAAAATTCGGTCACATTCGCAAATGAAATGCGAAGCTTTACGAAACAGCTGAGGTGGTGGTCGTCAGTAGCTTTTACTTTTCTTTTTTAGGTCTGCCCGTTTCTTAAAAAACAGATGGTTAAAAAGCGAAGCTTTTATGATACAAACTGAGTTAAGTCAAAGCCCACAATCCACCCTCCTGAAGTCCAAAAGCCAAACTGACAAGGTCCGAAGCCAAAAATCCACTTAAACTCAGCCGAAGTCCAAAGCCAAAGCCGCGCTACAAGACCAATGAAATGTTTTCCGCAGATAACGATCATAGTGATATTGATTATGATAATATTAATGATCATAATTATGATCATACCAATTATGATAATTATAAAGAAATGATCATAAATATGATAATATGGTTATAATATAGATAACGATAATAATCATAATTATGATCATAGTTATTATGATGATAACACAATGAGATAGACGCCAGTTTTATAAACGAGGTACTCAGGTGAGATTCCGCATACGAGAAGCGTCTTTTTTTCTTGAGGCGCACACTTGCCAATACCTTCTCATGGGCTTCGGCCCTCCTCGCCCATTTCCCTCACACTGCTTTCCCCAGCATTTTTTTTCTGTCCGTATGGCCGTGTGGAATTTCCTTACAACGATCCGCAAAGACCGAAGTAAAGCTTAAGCAGCCCCGCTGTTAATAACAGCGCTAACGAGAAAACGAACATCGCTGCTAAACACACACAGCGCTGTTTCCGTTGCGCGTTCGACGGACATCATGCTTTGTGTGTGTCCTTACAATTATTTATGTATTGATACCGTACGTTCATACTAAGGTTGTTTTAAATAGCATATTGTATTTGCTCTTTTGCGTATCTTTTGATGATTTCCCATCTCGGGTAATATTTAATAAGGTTCCTGAACTTCCTTAATTTCTTTATAAAAATGAAATATTTTTTTTTAAAGTGGCCCTTCTCGTTTGCAATTTAGGTCCCACTGTGGCACCATGCCAAGCTGCTTAAACGAAGTGGTGTGACTGTTTATACCAGTGAAACCGGCGCTGCTCTGGAAATAATTTTCAGAAAAGCCAATTACTGAAATGCAGCAAAAAAAAAAACACAAAAACATTGTGCTGCAAGCGCATGCGCTCGGTATTGTTTCTTGGGAAAATGACAACAGATTTAACATGAATGCTCTGATGTAGACATCACGTTCTTCCCGGTCCAACTACTATAGGAATTTAACCAAATTGTGAATCAGTGTACACACACCCGCATGGTAGCAGTGAAAAGTTTATGTGGCGAAGTACGCGCGTTGTAAAAGTAGAAGTTACACAGTGAATGGAGAGTCCTAAAAAGGAACTGAACCGGCACCTGCCACGAGTCGATACAAAACGGTTCTACTTTAAAAAATTTAAGCATGCAAGCAGCAAACGTTATTTCGTATTGAAACACTCTGTATATACGGAACTATGCGAATGAAACGTTTTTATTTCCTTTGCTGACACACCGCATAAATACAAATAAAAATATGTGCCCGAGACACACGATGATAATATGGAAGGGGTATTACGTGAAAACCTTTTGACCCCGGTTTCATCTCTGTACGACCGCCAGAAACACCAAATCAAGGTTCATATGAATTCCGTATACACGTAGCATACGAAAAACATACGGAAAGCATATCACGCCGTATTTCACGATTTAATTCAATTAGACAGAAAGAAAACAATGTGTCGCATGTTGTCATTCCGACAAATCATTTGATTGTGTTGTTTTTGAAAGAAATATTAGCATTAATTACATGTGGGTGCGTAATACTGTGTATTATTTCCGTATACCCATAATCCCGTATATGAAACGTTTCACCAGTACTATACTTAAAATCACACTTTTGCAGACTGTAAGACATTGCGCCACTAAACAGAAGCATGAATTCGCGTAACGAAAGTATACAAGCAATTTATACATAAGGATGATTATACATGATCAGTAACCACGTTAATAGCACATTACAAATTAACAATAAGTTAAGAAATAGCGTTTCTTGCGGAGGCAAAAACTTAGCCGCCCATCGCAGTGAACAGACACACAGAAGTGACGCATGAACGTAGACTTGGGTATACATTGATTTATAACCAAGAAAAACCGTCCCGGAATCTTCATTCATTGGCTGCTCATCAGTAACGGTGCTAGCGGATGCAGCAGCGGCACGGATCATTTGCTTTGGAGCGGAGAAAGCATCGCGCGTGACTTCCCTCTTTGTATTGCATTACTGATCGAACATTCAGGCAGCCTACCGGAAGGAGCCCGTCTTGATTGGACGGGGTTCGCTTCTTTGAAGGGCATATCTTACCCCATGTTACACTACAGATGGCCGTGCCTCGAAAGCAAAAAAAAATATGCACATTCATAAAATAAATTAGAAACGAAAAGAACCACTTCCGCTGGTGCGGGTTTATTGAAACGTTCTTGCCGCTTGGCTGCGGCCAAGAAACGCCCTGGGCGGACCAGTGCTTCCAGACTAATGAGTCTGCTTTCGGTGATCATCCGGTCGCTATAGGTTGTACTACTTCTCGAGGAGCGCGCTCAAAAAATTTTTATCCTTGATTCGTTCGTCAATTTAGCCGCCATGTTACGTAATGCATTGCGATTTGCACTGAGTATAGATATTTTCCTTTTTTTGTTTTGCGTAGCTAATGTACAGGTTAGCTGGAAGAGTTACTAGAGCTCACTTCTCATGTGCAGTGCCATTGATAATGGCCCTTCTCCGTTCAAGACTTATTACCCTAGCATCCCCAGTTCCCGGCGAAAAGTGCTAGAATTGGCACCGTCTGGCGGATGCTAGTTTCCTAATCCCTGCTATCTTCGCAACGCTCCTACGTGAGTTGAGTGAATAAAGCGGATGCACGTTTCCGAGGACATTCTCAGTGAGGACCGAGCGATTATAACCGCCACGGAATGATCGCTGCTTTAATCTCGCGGGGACGATCAACCATCACGGATCGAAAGCATAATGCGGTCTTCCCTTTTGAGGTACAGGTTTAGTAAACGTCGGTGTGGAAGCTTGGCAAGAGGTGAGGGAGGACGAAAGGAAGAAATATGGAGCATGTTGCATGTCGAGAAGCATAAATCCAGCAGCATCGAGGAATGTCTATGAATGCATAGGATGTACGCACAGCAAGGTTGGATGACAGGTACGATATCCGTAATTATGTAAGACGGCTACTTACGATATAAAGATCGGTGCGCTGATTCGTGGCATGATCACAAGGAGAGTAACTGAATTGGGGTGTCGCTACTATAAGGTTACCAAAAAAAAACGGTAAGCGAACCAGCATTGCTGTGATAAGTTCTTATTCTCCCAGTTAAAATCGTCATTTGGAGATTTCGCGCAAGTGTACCGATTTCGCGCAAGTGTACCGATGATAGCGAAGATGACATTCCACTAGAACGAAGTAAACAAATTGCGCCTGGTAAGATTAGTTCATGTGTGCCGGGGGCATTTATGAGCGAAAGAGAAATAAAGGAAAGCGACCAATGAGTCATTGATTCTCACCATAAAGTTGCGGGGGAAATGAAAGGCAATGGCAGCTCTGGCGTGGCGGCCACGTAACGACGCCGCTGTGGGAGTGGTCACAGCCCTTGGGTAACTAATGAATTTACCGGCGTTGTGACTCACGAACGCGAATACAGAGGAAGGGGGTAGGCAAGAAAGAAATACGGGCCGAGAAATGCGCTCGAGGAGTCCCACTTCACCGGCCAAATTTATTAGTCTGTTCTGCAAGTGTACCGATGATAGCGAAGATGACATTCCACTAGAACGAAGTAAACAAATTTCGCCTGGTAAGATTGGTTCATGTGTGCCGGGGGCATTTATGAGCGAAAGAGAAATAAAGGAAAGCGATCAATGAGTCATTGATTCTCACCATAAAGTTGCGGGGGAAATGAAAGGCAATGGCAGCTCTGGCGTGGCGGCCACGTAACGACGCCGCTGTGGGAGTGGTCACAGCCCTTGGGTACCTAATGAAATTACCGGCGTTGTGACTCACGAACGCGAATACAGAGGAAGGGGGTAGGCAAGAAAGAAATACGGGCCGAGAAATGCAGCTCGAGGACGTCCCACTTCACCGGCCAAATTTATTAGTCTGTTCTGCATGAACTATCTAGACAACATTCGAAAGATATCACATACAACGTACTCCGCATGCTTTGCAAAAAAGTGAAGGAATGCCTAGAGCACTCGCGGTGGAGTGTTCTGGAACAAGGTAAAATCTACTATCTCCACTCGCACAGGGGTAATAAAGCCGAGCATTGTATTGAATAAAATAACCTGGTTGCCCGAGGTGCGGCAGTCATGGGTGTTTGTTAAAGAGTAAGGATATTCCAGAATATGGATACGACCAGCTAATTTTTTGTCGGAAAACAATACCTCCCAATCACGAAATATGAAATATTTTTGTGCGGATTTGTGTGTATGACAGTTAGAACGGACCCTTCGGTTAGTTAGGTAACTGTTCGTTTCGGTGTTGAAGGCGCTCACAAAACAGGGACGAAGGTAGAAATATGAGGCCACACGGCGTTAACTCGCAGATATTTATTTATTGGAAAGAAACACAAACATATACTGGCAACGTCTCACACAGTGCATTCATCTCGCCCAAGATAAAAACCATAGGCCACTTATACATAGAATATACACATACCGTGGTACACGCGACAGTTGAAGGGGAAGGGCATTAAAAAAGCGAAATCTCAAACTGTGAAAATCCCCAAGATCACAATGAGTGACACAAATAAAAGTATCCGTTTTCTGTTAGAGAAACTCAGGGAGCACTAACACATCTATCTCCAGACCTTCTTATGTGAAACGCTTCTATTATCTCTCTAGTGGTTTTCATCTTATCTTATGGTTTCGCTTTTTTTAATGTCCTTCCCCTTCGACTTCCACGGCATGCGTATATTCCGCGTAAACGTTGCTTTCATGGTTCATGGTTTTTATCTTGGGCGAGATGAACGCACCGCAGTGAGACGTTGTCAGTGTATATTTGTTTCTTAAAAAAAACAAATAGTAGCGTGTTAGCGCGGTGTCGTCTTGTTTTTCTTCCTTCGTTCCTGTTTAGTGAGCGCTATCTACATAAAGGTGTTGTGTGTATGAGCTGACATTTTGATCCATCGCGGAAATTTCAGCAAAGAGAGAAATGCGCGATTTCCACGGCAAAAATGTTTCGGAACGCGGTCCCACACCCCACCTTGAAGACGGGCTGGGAAGAGACTTAAAGCGTAAAGACTCTTTCAACTAGGCAAATCATTCCACGCCCAAATTTAGGGTAGTGGACCAGGGCTACTCCTACTGCATTTCTCGATACCAGCAGTCGGGGTCTCGCCGAAACTATGAGTCAGTCGGAGCGGCTGAACTGTCGCCGATAGCCCGCACAACCCACTCCCGCGTAGCAGAATGCCAGCACACACGTAGGGGCACGTTAATATGGCGTCGGGGCCTTAGTCACCGCGACCCCAGCCGCAACACGTGTCGTTACGGGCAATAAGCACCCCAGGTTGTGAAAATGATAAATTGTCCGCGGGGGGAGAAGGCATAGCAATAAGGGTATCGCGTTTGCTCATTCAGCCCCTAAGCCCTTTCGCACTGCGTAGAAGTAAGGCTAGAGCATTTCACTGCCACGTTCAGCCCCGCCACCCCTCGTAATCCCTTTTGGAAATTCAGCGCCAGGAAACCCACGCATGGCCCTCGTTTGATGGCCGGCTGGCCACTCGGGCGCTCTAAATGGTAAACCTCGGCCCACAGCCGTCTGTAACCTAACGCTTCCAAGGTGCTTTCCGCGTCCCCTCAGCAATTTACCGGTTTCTTTCGTTACCATTGCTCCACGGCGTGTGTCGGGACGCCCGGGTAACGTCGCCGATCTAGGGTAACTGGTGAGGGAAGGGAAAACAGATATAAGAAGAAATTTTGTTCGACCTAGGTCCAAATTTACTTCATGGAGCTCTTTCAGCTATAGTACACAGCCGTTGCGAACAGGAGACAGAATGCTCGGGTGTGCGTGCAAGTCGACACTAACAAACACAGCATTCGCCACCATGACCCTTTTTTTTTTGAAGAACGGGGAAGACACAAAAAAAGCACTGGCTTTCTGGCGTTTTTGCACCTACGTTACGGCATTATGTGTATACGCAAACTGAACACTGCACTGATCGTGGTACATAATGTTAATAGTTTCATTTTGGCTGTTAAACGGACTAATGCAGTTTTATTACAGGATTTTTCCAAAGGTTATTCGGTTTCGAGTTGTTTCTGCACCGACCTGAGCCTGCGGTAACGTCACCGGGACCTAATATACCAACGCTATTCCGAAACAGCGCCGTGCGAGTACTGCGTCTTCTTTCTTCTTAATGTGAATAGCCCCCGCCTGTATTCCCTCCCTGAATCATAATCCTTCCCTGCTGTGCAGATTTATTTTGCCTTCGTTTTCTCTTTCCCCTTTACTATGGCTATGGAAAACAGGCAACCAATAATGTCGCGGAGCATGAATCTGCCATAGGTCATATTCGAGCGTCGTTAGTAAGAAGAAAGGGCAACTTTCAGTTGTCAGTGACTGGGTCCCGGCGTGTTCTTTGGGCTGCGTGAGCTACTCACTGCTGCATAGTTCAGGACTGGTTGGAGTAGGAAGAGCGAACGTAGCACGCCTGTTTCGTAGCGTCGTGGGACGACGCGGTCTTAGGTGCCCTGCGAGGTGTGCTATCGCAGCCCTCCTTACTTTTCGGAACATTTCACAACACTAATGCCTCCTCCGCAGAAGCATTACACCTCCTCATCCATCACTGACACCGCAGGCCGCGCACATATGGCGAGTGCTGCGGACAAGCACTTACCCACACCGACAACTCGTACACTCACAGCCACAGCAATTCTCCTTCCCCTTCTTCCCTTATGCGGCGCATTGGACACTTACTATTACTCCCTGATGAATGATTATTGATGATTGCGAGTGGAATCCCCTTTGCAGCGAGGTAAGGCCGTGTCATCTTAGCAAGACAACTCATATATATCTCTGTTCTTTACTCTTTGTTTACTACTAGCGCTGCTCTTAGGGTAGGTACAAAATACTTTAATGCAAAGCTTTCTACCTCAACCATCCTATGTGAAGGTCCATGCGAATGCCAAAACGCCCTCTTTCCCTCCTGCATACCCCTCCCCATGGAAGCAGGCCCTGGGGAGGTCGGATCCAACCGCCGAGGAGGTGGCGACCACTCTTGCCCTGGAAGCCCTGTGCCCCCCCGTACCTGAGCCCTTTGGTTTCAATAAAGTGTTTTCCTCCTCTTTCTCTTCGTCATTTTTTCCGCTCGCGTAATTTCATCCGAATGACAAGTGTGTTGATGCTGCGGTCCTCTCTTTAATAGCGTTTTAGGGTGTTTTCGTCTTGGTGATTTTTGGGAGCGAAATTTTTAACCAGTGGGAGAAAAGTCTCCTTTGATAGCCACAGTAGAGTTCGCTGCCATATTTTACAAAGATGAGGGGAATGTTTACGCACTATTAATAGCAATATTTCAGAAATCATAACATGTATTTTATAAGGGAAAATGAATGCTCCCATGCACACAGCACACATTATTACTCAGCGAAGCTATTACGTGCGGCGGGTGTTTACACGTGCGCGTTACTTTTTCAATGATTCGTCAAAGTGTTTTCACATTACTCCCGTGTTCGTGGAAATTTCCTTCGTTCCCGTTCCTGCTCGCGTTGTTGCTGATCCTAAGTTGCCTTGTCCTTGGAAGTACGTATGACGTGTTTCCCTCCCATTCCGAAGTAACGTGCTGCCGGTGTTTGCCAATGCCGTATCGACGCTGCACCTGCCGAACTACCCCTGCCGAACTACCATTATCGCTTGATCTTTGCTTTGCACAGTAGTTCGTCGCATCATCGCCCTGCTACGAGCCAGATAAATCCAGCAACATTGTCTCCCCTACCACTCGAACATGGTTTTTTTCATGCGTACTTACCGTGTTAGAAAGAAAGTGTTCTGCGTACACAAAACCACTTTCGCCTACCCATATAAAACTTCACTTTCAAGAAGTGCCAAGAATGAGTGCTTCAGACTATACTCGTGGGTAGTAAACAACTCATGCGTTTTTAAGCATTAGGCGGGGAGTTGTTCAGCCCCAAATGCTTTAAGAGGTTACCAGCCCATCGTTAAACTTTGCCAAAGTTTGCGAAATCAAGCGCTCGCTTGAGCACTCGGGCTCACTCGTAGAATTCTCGGGTTTCGATGCGGAAACCGTAAACTCTCGTCCAGAACTTGTTAGCATCTAAGAAACTACTTCTGGAGTTCTGTACACAAGTTCTATGTTATTGTGAAGTACAAGACGCCAAAAATGCATTCAACTAAGTTTTTTTAAAATTTGCCTAAATAGAACCAAAAGCGACAAAATATGTGCGCTTATACAGAAATATGCATTTTTGTTTGTGTAAAAAAGCATCTGGCCACATCTGCTCATCGAACAGACGAACGCGCAAGAATGACCTGTGCTTTCGGAATAGACGACAGCGACGCCAGCGCATGACATAAAGCCACTTGCGTGAAAATGAACAATGCATAAACGCACGGAACAACAACGTTCCGCTTTCTCGCAACTCTACGAAGCTGGCATTTCATTTACATACCAACGAAGCTATTGTTACTGCCCTCACTAAGCGTCAATGCCTTTACGGACACCCCCCCTCCCCCCCAACCCCCCCGTCCTCCGCCATCAAGCAGAATAGCGGGGCGGAATGGCTTCGAATCTTTCTATGTACTGGATCATGGCCGCCGGGAGCTGCTAATTCAAAGAGAGATGGACATTACCCTTTGTAGCCAAAGATGTTTAAAGCTAAGATAGAATTTCCGTCGACGGGTAAGCCTCCCTAAATACAGCGACCGCTTCTAGAACTGGAACTGGAAGAAAGAGACTCAATGATGCCGCTTCAGTGGTGCCAGCAACAGCTGCATAAAAAAAGAGACTATTTGTGCGGCTAACAAATGCCCTGTTGCACAGTACTGGCTGTCCTTACGGCACGCGCTGAAGAATATTTGGGAGATCCCATTTTAGGACTTTCCCACACACACGCGAGAGGCGCTCCGCTCACTAGGGGGTCTCCGGGTGCGCGTGTCTGCGCGATCACGCACTTGCTAGGTGCAATGAGCTCCCTGCTTATTCCAAAGGTGCCACCTATTTTCACTCCAGCTCCCGCTTGTTCGGCTTTGAAAGAAGACCTCTTGACGCCGATAGCATAACCTTCCGCCTTTCCCTCGTGCCCGGTGGGCTATGAGCTGCGGCTGTTAGTAACCTATTTTTGAGCGCCCCACATCTAAAGTAGCCGAAAGTGTTTCTCACGCTACACGCTCTTTTTTTTTTTTCATTACCTAACTGCGCTCGGTATTTTATTCATTTTTAATTCGTCAAGTGATTTTCACCGACTTCCTTTCGCAAGCCAGCATCTTTCAGCCGTAGATGATTCACTTAGAATCCAAAGGAGTGAGAGGACAGCACGCACTTCATCAATAACCACTATGTGATATTATGTAAAAGCAAAACCATGCAATATTTTGCAGAGAACCGGGTGTTCCCAGGATACCTTCCAGCCGTTCTTGTTGCAGTAGCCTGAATATATGAAGAAATCCGGTGGAGAAAGAAGCAGCTCAGATGAGACTAGCGTCTCAATCGTAACGATCAGTGGCCGGGATTGCCCAGTCAAAAAAATTAACAGGCACATTGCAAATTGTTGCTGTCTGAGTCCCGGTGGCAGCTATTCATCCATGTAGAACATCATTTCTTTCCACCAACTTTCAAGCCAACATGAATGTGGCAAAAATGTGCAGAACGGGGGATAATTGTTCAGTAATTCCCAGAATTCGTACCCCCCCCATGCTTTCATTTATTATGAGTTTTTTTGCCAGATTTGGGTATGAGTATCCAAATACGTTGACGCATTTTATTTTTTTCCATTCTTTTCGCCGGAGATGTAAGTATACAGTATTAAACCGAAGAAGTCCTGTAACTTCGCCAGTTGTTCAGTTTTGCGCGGATTCAAACCGTATTGTACAGTTTGTGCTGTTTTTCAAAAATTTTTATTCGTATTTTGTTCACTCTTTTGGATATTCGTTGCTTTTGTCTTTTTTTGGGGGGGAGAACGGTTTATAAGAGAAATTGTTGTAGCTCATTTGTAATTTTTCCAATTTTACTTTTGTATAATTAAATTTCTTCGATCTGTATTTGCCCTGACATAAAGACCAAATGGCTTCACTCCGCGAAGTATTACATTTTGTACAAGCGCAGGGCGTTACACTTACACACTGTGCCATTTTCAGGAATTGTGTTCGCTTCTCTGTAGTTTTTACCGGTCTTTTAGATTTCTTTCTTTGTTTAGTTGTGGCAGTAAATAAAGGGCATATTTTTATTTTTATACTGATTTTTATAAATAGTTTAGTTGCTGTTTTTGATAGCTTTTAGATTTTTTGAATTCTGTAGGCGAAATCACCTCCATTTAAACTATTAAACCAACTAAATGTGTTGACTTCGCCAGTGAAGTTTTTAGTGCGAATACAGGGCTGGGCTCGGCTGGTATGCTCTCACGATTTTCGTATTTGTTTTTCCGTGATTTTTCTGGTTCTTTTTGTCTTATTTTCGTGCAAAAATTGTATAACATTGCAATATTGTGTTTCTATAGCTCACTATCATGATTCCGCCTTTTTGTCTTGTATATTTTGTTTTTATATTCAGTTGTACCAATTTAATATATTTACGCTATTGTAAGAGGTAATGCGCCGACTACATCAAATATGCATTTTGTGCAAATTCACGTGTTACACAATTTGTGCATTTTCACCATTATTTATTCGTATTTTGTTGTTCTTTCCAGAACATTCTTCGTGTTTATTTTGTGTGAGAGGTATATTCATTTATGTATTTATTTATTTTCAATACTGCCAGTCTCATACGAGACCGAAGCGGAAGGGCATAAGTTCTTGGATACAGAACACACCGTTTACAGTTTCACATTTTTTCAGCGGCATGTTTGTCAAACAACGTCTAAGAGGACACAGAGAATGGAGGCAGAAATGCCCTAATGGGCCTCGAGGCCTTTACAAAATTGAATTGGTACATTTTGAAAAATTGTGTTAATTACATGCAAACACTGAACAGTGGGTACATACTTATAAACGGCATATAAGACAGTTCTACTTACCAAGTTGCATGAAAACACAAGTGCACCTGCAATAATGCACCACCAAAAACATACACATTGGTAACGTAGAACCAGTTATTGCAACCGGAAAAATAAATTCCTTTACGCACAAGTGTACGGGAACATTTATACACCTAAGATAACCGCCTGGAAGACTTTAATACGGCTTATCAAAAGAGAAAAAGATAAGAAACTGTAAAAAAATTTAGAGAAGATATCCTCGATTTTGAGGTGAACTCTGACAATGATTGTATACTGGTAATCCAGGAACCTAAACTATTCCATTCTCTTATTGACAGGGAAAAATAAATGCTTGAAGCAATTGTTGTTAAAAGTGTATTCAGTAAAGTAATGGTGTACGCATGTTTGTGTGGTATTTCTCTGGATTCTGCTAGGGAGATGTATATTGATGTATTGATGTGGCTGCGGTTATCAAGCATGTTGTGTTGCCATTTTTGTTCTTGTGGCTAGCTTAGGAAGACTGAAAGACAGACAGACAGTGCGTCATTAAGTCCGGATGGTCTAACCTAGCGGCCCAGAGGACCGTCCTGAGTAGACGCGGGCCGCACCTGCGCCGGTGGCGGGAGGTATGGGACCTCCGCCCTAACGCAGGCCTTCTGGACAGCCCGGAGTTGAGTGTAGTAGTCTTCGGTGTGGAGCGGCATGGCCCATTCTTCCTCTGTGAGGAGTGCGGCGTCCTCTTGACAACAATATTCTAAAAGGTTAGTGGGCGTGTCGGTGCTTTTATACTTGTGGATAAACCTAACGGCCTTCCTTTGTACCCGTTCTAACCTTGCGACGTGTGTGGCAGATTGAGGAAACGAAACTGTGTTGGCGTACTCTAAAATTGGACGGACGAATGTTGTTTAGGTTAAGAACCTAGTTTGTGTCGGTGCAAGTGGTAGACGCCTTCTTAAAAAAAACAGCTTACGGAAAGCCGCTGCTGTAACGTGTTTATGTGCGCTTCACATGGCAGATCGGAAGTTAAGGTGACAACAGAAAATTGTTGGCAATATCATCAGGGCCGCATGCTGTTTTTGGGTCTAAGTCCAGAAGAAGGTTAATAATACCAGTGTCACTTCTAAATAATGGTTCATTGGCTTTACGACAACCGGAATGACAGTGGGCGTGGTACGGCTGTCATCAGTGAAAACAGACTGCAAATAATTGAACATATTGGCCTGGCTCGTTCTTTCGCTATCGGTTAGAAAGGAAGTTGTTCCTCTGCCGGGCCGAACGTGTTTCCAGAATCAATAAGGGTTTTTCTTAATGTAGCCGGGTAACGCTGTCGTGAAATAATGTTCTTTAGCAAGTTTTGACTTTCGCTTGAAGTCAGCCATAACACTTGCCAGGTTAGACAGGCGCACTGAATTTTTGCATAAATAACAACAGCGCAAAGGACGGGACACGAGTGAAATCGCCCCTCCGGACAAAGCAGTAATCCGGAAAGATTGGCCCACGCGCGGTGTTGGCGTAGCACTGCTGATAAGCAAGTCTATTCCTTTTGTCGCTCTTCCCGATGTCCTGGGCGCTGAGGCGGTATTCTGTAAAATAATTGCGATGACATTAACATTGTTACCGGGTGTGTCTACAGAAGCCCCCCTTCCGGGAATGATTCTATTATAGCGGTTCATGAATAACTTCAAACTCATGCTCACAATTCTCGTCTAGTTATCATGGGCGACTTCAACCTTCCTGATATAGACTGGAACAACATGCAGTACACGTCACAGTCATCAGACACTTATTGACTTACTTTTAAATTTTAGTCTACACCAGATCGTTTTAGAATTAACAAGAATACCAGAAGAAACAAAAACGATTCTTGACCTTATTTGGATTAGTGGCCAGTTTCCGTCAAACAAAGCAGTCGTTAAAGTCATCCCAGGGATTTCTCATCACCAAATACCAATCTGTAAATTGAAGCTGGGATTTAGCATAACATCGCATTAACAGTAACAACTCTCCGAAACTTCCATAATGCTGATTATGCTAGCTTTCTCACGCACTTGGCTCACAAATTTGATGAGTTTTCAAGCTTTCAAAATTTTTCAAAGTTTCAAAGTTTTCAAAAGACGGGACTCGTGTCGCGTCCTTTGCGTTGTTTGTATTATTTGATTCCTACCGACTCGCCCAGATTAGCAGTCTCGTTCAGTATGAATTTTTGCCTATCATTTTGATTACATGACGTAGCCTTTTCACTTTGCGCTTGGCCTGCAATAGTTCGCGTGTCACCCACGGATTATGTTTGCATTGCCTTTTAGCCTTTAGGAGAATAAAATTGTTAATACAAAATGTGACAATAGCTTTGAAGCTCGACCATATGCGATTCACATCAGTCAATGGATCGACAGCCAAGCTTGAAAACTTATCAAGTTTGTGAGCCAAGCAGGCGAGAATGCTAGCATCATCAGCATTATGGAAATACAAGGCAGCCGCTTTACTTCCTTCGGTGCGATGAGCGTGCAGCAGCCCGCTGCTTGGTATGCGTGGCATTAGACGGTTGAGTCATCATAAGAGATCTCCAAAATGCTGTAGGGAAACCTACGCATTGTGAATATTTATCGAGGATCTCTGAGCGCTGAACATCGCGAATAAGCTAGAAAGCATGAATTACACACGATCTTCTGACCGATGCTCTGAAGAAATTTGTTCTCTCGCCTCATGTGTTGCAAACTTGTGGGGGATACAGCTTGAAATTATTTAGATGTGTCAGAAGCTAAAACAAATGGCTGAATTATTAAAAATACGCTTTTTAATTCACTACAGAATTAAAGCGGGCGATTTCTGGCGCTGGCTCTGCTGCCCCTCACAAGCGGAGTGTAGCAGACGACAGCGGCGCGAGTGCCTAAGCCGACGTCAGGGTCAGGAGGCGGCACTCAAACATCTCATCGCCAATAGAGAAGCTTAAGTCTGTCTATAACAGAAATCCCGGATTATCCTACGGTGGAGGAACTGTCGGTGGATGTGGGGGCGGACATACCCCTATTCCAGATAGAATCAAGCCATCCAGCATGCCGAAGGCCAAGTACGCTCCACTAACTTCAGTGGATGTGGAGCGTTCTTATTGTGCGTACAAGCAAATATGGAGTGACAGAAGGCACACCTTTGAGGCAGAGAGCCTTGAGATGGTGCTTGTTTGCCACTGCTTCCACAGCCTTGCTCACAGTGTTGTGACACTCTTTGAAATGGCGGCCGCTGACGGTGTTTCGTGAATAAAATAACGTTAAAAAACCACGACATTTGTATAGCGCGTTTGCCTAAAGCCAAAAATTGTCACTGAAATATGCTGCCTGAGTGAATATTTATCGATTTTATATATGCCTAAATAATAACTTTTTCGCCTAGAATAGGCGCATAAAAGCCGCTTTTTTCGTGCCTAAACTTCTGCTCCTTATGAGTCATCAAAAGGAGCCATCGTTCTAAGCGAAGATTTTATGGGGAGGAGCCCAGGTATTTTCCTGTCTCACAAGAAGAAAGTTTCAGTCTCGCCGTGTCTACAAAGTGTGAAGCGCTCTATACAGCCAGGCGTTCCAAAGAAGAGCACCCCGTTGTGTGTGCTACTAGCACCGCCCACCACCAGTCTCACTATTTCCGAAACAAGATCTCGACGTCACTTTACGCATGCCAGCATTTGGATGTTAGCTTGAGTGGATTGTTTTTTAATAGGCAAAATGCTTCAAGATGAACACATCGGTTAGACCCTAATGTCTCAGCTCTTGGACAAGCAGTTTTAGTAGATTTGCTTTCAAGAGCCCCATTTTCGTGATGAGCAGAGCAAAAACTGAGTGCGTGTTTGTATGTTTTTTTTATTTGAGATGGCCCTCGTCACTTTTTAAAAGGAAATAAAACTGGCTAGAAGCCTTCACCTACATCATGTCACCTCCGTGCAGTCTGTGAAAATGATTCGCTTATCGTCCACTTCCTAAAAGTGCAATGGCTAATGATATGTAATAATATATAGCAATACTGATACAATAATTTTACAGGATACTTCAGTCTTTTTTGGCAATATAGACTGTAAGGGGAAATGAAAAACAAAAGTGGTTAGAGAATTCAGCATCATGAGCAACTACGTTGGATGTGGGAACGTTCTCGTAAACATGAAAAAAACGACCGCTGGGAATTACAGTGCGTAAAAAACGTCGACTATGCATGAATGTACCACAACGGGTGCAAGCATAAAACAGTTAACAGCTGAAGTCGAAGGCACACTTTTCCGGCATGGCTAGCAATTCTCACCGATATGTCAAAACTTGCAAGTACCACAAAAAAAACAGCGCCGGCCACCAAAGGAATGAGTGAAGCTGGACCGCAATGGGGAAGACGCACAAAGGATTCAATGACTACATTTATTTCATAGGGTGGGGTTACGGCCGAAGATGGAAAGAGTGGTGAAAGGAAGGAAAGACGGTCCACATAAAGCGTACAATTTCCAGTATGTACGCAATCCGTAATGGTAAGGAAGCAGCAGTGGAGGCCTACCAGTCGTCAGGGTGTGCCTCTGTGCCCCACCACTGGTTAGAAGCGACGGCGTCACGGAACATTAGGCTCCTACTTCCAGAGGACGTCCTTTCGAGATACGTCTTCTGTCTCTGTGCCGTCCCGCCGCCTGCACTCCCCAAGACTGGCCAAGCATGGAATGCTCTGATGCGGAATATTTCTCAGTGCGCCAAATGGCCTGGGGCTTCCTTTTTATGAGATAGTTTTGCGCTATTTCACTTTATTTCGTACATTTTCCCGAGGCTTACAAGCATGTTGGGAAGGCTTAGTGTTTAGCTTTTATTTGCGAACGCTCCCCCTCCTTTCCCTACAGGCCAGAGGGTCACCTTTGTGAAATGACTTTATTCGAAACATCACTTGTATTTTATATATTGGTAGACTGATATGATTAATTGCTGTGCCACAGTGAAAGTGACAATGTATGAGGGCAACCAGTTTCATTATATAAAGGTTTGTGCTTGCAATCAGGGTTTCAAGCTCTTGCAGCACGTACGCGTTATGGTCTGCGCTTTAATTGGCAAGATAGTTTTCACAGTCTTTGCATGAGACTTTTCAAGTTACCCAAAAGATGTAAAAGGGATATGCGGGAACACTACTGCCCTAATTCTATGTAAATTTCTTCTTTTATGATCCTTTTTCGCGTTCAAACTAAGATGTATAAATTTTCCGCGTTTGGAGAGATATAGCATTTTATGTGTGTACTTCACGTCTGGTCGAGGCATAACTGATTTTGAGCAAACAACCAAAATGATAGTTGCCTAGAACTATTTGCAACAACGATTTGCGTTATACTTTACAAGGATAAAAATCTAATATGTACGTTTAACGTTTTCAACACTAAGTAGCATCATAGTTTTGATGACAGCCTGTTTGTCTTTGTGCAACAGTATTATTCTGTAGAACGAATGAGAAATGATGTATAGGGAATTACACGTCGTGCACTCTCTCTATCCTTATCATAGGCGGCAAACCTTCAACGACTTAACTATAAGGTTTTGAAATATAAAGTCTAGTCACAATGAGCAATCTTGAGCAATACTAGCCTCCCGCTGTCTACGTGCTACGTGAGAATTACCGCTATTCGAAAAAATGTTCTGCAGCGCAAAACACCAAAATGAGAGGAAGAAAGAAAACGACCTTGTTGTTCGGAACTGTAAATATTTGCCTTGTGTAACCAGCATTCACAACTGGATCTTTATGACTTTATTCGAAGCTTCAAATGTATAAAAAGTTGCGTTTCCTGCCGAGATCGAAATATAAATTGTAGTGAAGTATTGTTCGAATGGAAGGAACCTGCACTGCCATTAAAGCTGGTACGGACTAGTTTGCTATCCATATCGCAAAGGTAAGGTAGTTAACGTAAGGATAGTTAAATTAAGGTAGTTTACAATACGCTAAGGTAGTTTCTTTTTCTAGAATAACAAGGGTCTCTTCATGCAAATATATTTACCCGCATTTTGAAGGTATTATCTATATAATATCTGCGGCTAAGTAATGAAATCAATATCGTTCATAAGCATCCTTTATTAGGACCAATATTTAGACACCCTGGGCATAAACATATACTTATAAAAATATCCTTAACTATACCGACGCTCCCTTGAAGATCGAAGAATGGGATCACCTCATGTTTGCAACTTGTTACAACCTAAGTCACATACCTAGTACACTCGTGGGCCTATCACATCCGCCGAAAGATGTACAAGTACAGCTGTTACACGTAAGCTCACATCCACTACAGTCGATTAGAAGGCCACCGCAGCCCTGCATGGTGCTCTAAGTGTTCTGACTTTCGAAATACGCAGCATGTTCTGTGAGATTGTTCTGCTGCGCAACCATCACTTTCGACTCATCTTAAATCTCTTTCACGCCCTTCCACTTTCTCAAATACTGTCTCACAGCGTCGGAGTGAGTGGACTAGGTGGCCTTGGTAACGAGCTTTGGTGGCTCACGTTTCGTCAGGTCCTCCTGCCTCTACACCTATTCTTTCCTCTACTGGAACCCGGGACCTCGGATTTTTGTGTCGATAGAAGTATCATCTCCCTATCTAAAGAAATCTTATGCATTAGTAAGAGGTTTTATGTTTTCATCATATGAAGAACAAGTTAGTTTTTATAAAACTTCATTTTGTTACATTACTGTTTCGCTCGGCTGTTTCACGGTAATCCTTTTTCCCTTTTTTTAATAATCCATCCCCCAGTACCTGGTGTGCGTGCGATGCACGATTGTTACAAGGTTCCAAATGCTGAGCGAAGTTCCTGACCTGTAAAAACAATGTACAGTTCTTGCTACACGGTAAGAGACAGATGCAATCATTTCCAATATTGCTGCTGATATCTTCAGTACAAGTCATTTTTTTCCCATACGCAACATAAAATCGACCAGCACTGCAGGCAGCTCGAATCCGAGACTTCTTTGCCAGCAGCACGACGAATTGGCCACCGAAATAACACAATGTATATTAGTTTCCTAGTTCCACAAGTTACGGCACCTAAGAGCGTGCCTGAAAGTTTATTGCGTTTTAATTAGTGGCTTCGTAAATTCACACAAGCGTCGCAGCATATATGCCAAAAATGCTAAGGCAGTGCCAATTTGAAACAAATAGTTTTTTTGTTTGAGCCGAGTGGTTCAGTGTATAAAAACCAATTTGCAGACGTATGCGGGCCAAAATGCGCAGGCGATGGCAGTTCTAAAACAATTTCCTTCTATAGAGAAACTCTCTACAGGCTTTTAACCCATCTTTATGACACACGAAAATGTGAGGAGAAGTAGCTTAACACAAAATAACCTCATCTAAAAATAATGAACACCGCGCCCCGCCTGCCCATCATTCACCTTTTATGGCTCCAGGGCTGCAGCAATGGGGGCGGGTCGGGTTTCATAAAACGCAGGCGAGGATTTATTAGATTTAGTTTGTGTTTATGGGCATGTGCGCAGTAGTTGCGATGCTGGAAGTGGTAACATGATTAAGGAGAATTTTTATTGCCTGAGTAGGCCGTAACCGGATATTCCGGGGTAAAGTGGATCTACATGATGACGGATGGATTTGTTCAAGTTGCAAATGTTCACGATCCCCCGATCTGGAGCCGTGGCCTTTCGCGAAGGTTTTTCTGTTGCTGTAATACTAGGGAATTTAATATGAATTTGCTAATAATTCGAGCCGGCCATCGTAGAGAGATTTCACGGTCCCGCTTCACAAATCCGATGAACGTAATTGCGAGAAACGTCCGTGTGCACAACGTTTCCTTCGAAAATGTAGGACGGTAGAAAAAATCCTTACTTATAGTGTAAGGGTTCCTGACCATTCAGTTATTGTGAGTGAGAGCGCTTCACGCCAAGCACGTCAAGTCTAAATATTTTTAAATATTTCTAAATATTTCTTCTAATCTAAATAATTAAAGCGTAAATATTTCTTCTTTCGTTCTCTAGTCGCAGTGCTGCCGGTTATGGTGTAGCAAGAATCGCGGGGCTTCTTTATGCCCTACGGCGAGGCATGCCCCCTATGTTGCATAACGGAAACTTCTGAGCACGTATTCCTTGCATGCAACTGCCGACTACTTTTGGGACAAAATAGATACTTCATTTGGCACACGATGGCAACCAACCTGGTAGAGCCTCAGGTAGCTAAGTGCGGATCAGAATGTCCCCTCCTTCGCGACCGTGTTTCCTCCTGGGCCTCCACTCCCACTGGAGGCCACGGGTGGACGCGGTTGAGTGCGCTGTGAGCAGCACACACGCCTGGCGCCACTTTGTTCGAAAACTCAACTGGATGAGAAGTACGCTAGACGGACCAGATAATAATAAAGCAGTGCACAAGGCATTGTCGCAAGGTTGTCAGCGCCACTTTTTTTTAAGCCAAAGGCGCCATCCACCGAGAAAATCATACTTTACGAAAAGAGTAGGCGTTCAACGCGTAAACACCAAATATGGTACTTGGAAGTATATACCATCGCCATTTCTTGTTTGTTCGTTTTTTCTTTGCTATTGATACTTTTCACAGCCCATTTATATGTTTTGCATACCGCAGGTTCCCAAACTCGTTATTAGCGTTTCTTTGCCTTGTGCACTGTGATACATATCCTTATGCTACAGGTTTTCTTGCCTGAAACCGATATCTTCTTTACGGTATATTTATCTGTGAGCATATTCATATGGGAATATGTAATGTAGTCACCCTTGGCTGTGGTGTCGTGCTTTCATATCATATCTCATCCTTTCATGTCAAATGCACCCATATTTATTAATGAAAATAGAGTTGTGTGAAAAAAAAAACCATTTGGAGTAGCTCAATAGTTTGGTTGCCAGTTTCACAGCGTAGATGTCCTAAATTTGTTTACAGGGACCTCTTAACCACATTTTTTTTTCTTGATGCGCGCACTCCCAACACCTGCTCGTGGGCTCCCTGCCTCCTCGACACTCTCTCGAACGCTACATGGCCTAAACGTTTCACCCTCTCCACTTCGCCGATGATTATTGCTTTTTGGTAACGCTGCACGTGGAAACAGCAATCTTAAACAGCAACGCAGGTAAATAAAATACTTTATGCATAGACGCCATGAAGCAGAAACTTATTCCTGCTGCCTTCTTTGCCCAACCACTTGCGGCCGATGATATGCAATGCTGCGTAATTATCTGGAGCTTAGGACTTCAAAGTGATTCTGCGCATTTTAGCGACCACTCCTTTGTGCGCGGCCGTCAATGCTGCTGGCTTGAATAAGCTCTATATGACACAAATAAAGATCTTGGTGTTCGGAAGGGAACAACAGACTGCTCACAAATCCACGTGGGCGTGGCTTATTCTGCAAACTTTCTCCACCGACAACAATTTCCATATTTACCGGAGGTAGAAACCAAAGAAATTGCTGCAATATCTTTTAGCTTCTAGCGTTGAGAAACTCACGTGTGCATCTCGAGATGATCGTCCGCCCCCTTACACAAATTCTAGCTTGCATTCACTCCTCATGCGGAAGAGTTAGTGACAAACACAGTAGAGAATAGTAGTATTATTTGTATTGAACAAGAATAAAACAGAAGAAACAACACGTATTGTGATTTATTATGATACGGACAAGTTTTCGTTAACGATGACAACCTCGGTTAGTCATATAGGTAAAAAACTGTCATGCCAAATTTCCCGAGGCGTCCAAATAAGCCTGGTAATCATCACGCATTTATAAAAAGTTGCGATCTACAAGGTATGACAGTACGTCGAGTCAGACGAGTGCTATTTCAATACACCGGAACACCGTAACATCAGTATTTTCATAAATACGTAAAAAAATAAAAGCGGTTACTCAGCCAGCATTGCCTGGATCCCTTCTTATTGTCCCTGTAAAATGGCATTTTGGAGGTTTAGCACAAGTGTACTAATGATTGCGAACCGATCGAAGTAAACAACTAGGGCCTGTTAAGATTAGTTTGCGTATCCTAGGAGCATTTATGAGTGAAAGAAAAATAAAGGAAAGTGATTCAATTAGTCATTGATTCTCTCCAGAAAGCCACGGGGGAAATGAAAGGCTAAGGCAGCTCTTGCGTTACGGCCTCATAACGACACCTAAGCGGGAGTGGCTGCAGCCCTTGGGTGCCTGATTAAATTACCGGCGTTGCGGCCCCCGAATACACGGAATGCAGTAGACGAGAAAGATCAAACAATCGAGAAATGCACTCGAGAACGCCCACTTAATCGGCAAAAACTATTACTCTGTTTTTCTCTTTTCTGCAAATAGGAGGAAGCTTGAAAGCAACTAAGCAAAATCTAGCCATCGACAAAGACAAGATGTACGCACTCAAAGGCGGAGCAGGGTAACATAACGCGCAACTTGGACGACATAATAAAGGTAGCAGAACGATTCTACACCAGACTGTACGCCAGCGACTTTATACCAGGGAATACTGCTGAGAGTACAAGCTTCACTTCTTGTGTGCCACTAGTAAATAAAGAGGAGGTAAGAAAGGCTCTCAAGGTCATGAAAACAGGAAAAGCTTCAGGTGACAACGGCATGACCGTAGGTCTTTTGAAGGAAGGAGGAGATATTGTTCTGGAAAAGCTCGGTGTACTATTTTCGGAATGCTTGAAGAATCAAAAAGTGCCCTCAGCCTAGAAAGACGCCAACATTATTTTGATTCATAAGAAGGGAGATCCCAAGCACCTCAAGAATGGCAAACCTATCAGCCTACTCTCCATTGTTTAGAAGCCCGTTTACCAAAGTTATAATTAGCCGCATAAGTAACAGCCTGTATGCCTATCAACCCAGATGGCAGACTGTGTTTAGGAAAGGGTACTGAGCTATGGATCACATCCACGTCGTCAACCAAGGTTTAGAAAAATCCAACCAGTACACGAAACCATTTACGGGGAATTTATAGATTGCGCGAAAGCGTTTGATTCCGTACTCACCGCAGCCGTTTTAGAAGCACTACAAGACCAGGGAATAGAGAAAACATACATAATATTTCTAGGAGACATATATAAGGGATGCACGGCAGGATAACCCTCCATAAGCAAAGCGATAAATTTCTGATCTGTTAACTTTCCGACAGGGAGATTGTCTTGCTGAGGGAGACTGCAGAACACATGCATAGAATGTTTGAGGAACTACAATCGGAAATCACGCCCATGGGGCTCAAAATAAATATGAATAAATCTAAAGTAACAAGGAATAGGCAGGCCAAGAACGCCTTTTTCAGCATAGGAAACGAAACGCTAGAGGAAGCAAGAGATATAACTACCTGGGACAGATGGTTAGTGGTGACCCAAACCACCAGAGAGAAATCCAGCGAGAATAGGTATCAGTTGGGGAGTACTCGGTAAGCACGCGGAAATAATGAAAAGTAAGCTACCTCTGTCACTCGAAAGAAAAATCTAGTCAGTTCATACCGCCGATAATGGCATACGGAGCTGAACCTTGGCGTCTTACTGAACGATTAGAGGGCAAACTTAGGTCGGATCAACAGGCCATGGAACCAATAATGTTAGGAATAACATTCAGGGAGAAGACACGAAATAGCCGGATCGGAGAACAATCTAGAGTTCACGAAATCATAGTTCAAATAAAGAAAAAAATTACGCCCATCTTCCCGCGAGGCAACCTTGATGTGATGCGACGCATCGGGGGTGTTCAATTCGGTTGATTCTCTAAATCGCGTGGAACGTGTTGTGAACGCGTGGGATGCATTTCCATCACGTGCGGGTGTTCTCATACAAACACCCGCATGTGTTCGTATGAGCGTTTGGACTGACGCTGGTACTGGATTGCGTCAGTCCACTCGCTGAAGGGACTGTCGCTTCCATCACGTCTTTATCGGAAGATCTTCTTCAAGTCAAGCACGGAGGTATCGTCAAGCAAAGCCAAGTCAAGGGCGAGAGTGAGCGATTGACTGATCCGGCGCCGTGCGCTCCCCCGCTTATATTCCCGCTTTTGAAAGGAGAGGAGCCGGGGGGGAGAGTCGCGCGCATGCGCACGCTTGCCCACCGGAGCAAACGCGAACGTAGGCGAAGCGCCCGCACACCAGCTGTTGTTATGATAATGAGATGGAGCGAGAGCGCTGCGCACAGCTGTCGGAGAGAAGAACGGAGGAGAGTTGCACATGTGCAATGAGCGTGCGGACGCCGCGACAATGGAGGGACAAACCCGAGAGGAAGAGATGCGTCGCATCTAAAAAAAATGGACTTGGGCTGGCCATGTAGTGAGACGAACTGACAACCGGTGGAAAATAAGTGTAAACGACGAGATACCAAGAGATGGGTCCAGAAGAACGGGAAGGCCGATGACTCGATGGAGGGATGAAGTACGGAACTTGCGGGGTAAACAGTGGACTCGGTTAGCGCAGGACAGGAGCGGTTGGAGGTCAATGGGAGAGGCTTTCGTCCTGCAGTGGACATAAGCAGGCTGAATATTGTGGTGATGATGATGATCTAAACAAACTTTGAAATATGTGTCCCCTAACGTACTCAGGAAGCAGCATTCTAGAACAACAGGTATACTTCTATCTTCACACGCCCAGGAGTGAAAAGCCGAGGTTTGTATCCATCTGAATAACATAGTTTCCCAACGCGAGGCAGTCATGGGTGCATGGTTATAGAGTCTGGGTACTCTAGAATACCGATGGGGCTAGCTGATTTATAGTCAGAAAGATTATCCTGATACACACGAGGTATTGTTCGTGCGGTTTTGTGTGTATGTTTTAACAGTTTTATTCATCACGGAAAGTTTTGCTTCCAGGTTGAAAATGTTTGGGGACGCTGTCACACACCTCACCTTGAAGGCGTGTTGGATAGAGACTAAAAGCGTAACGACTCTTTCGACTATGCAAATCATTCCACGCCCAACGTTGGGGTAGTGGCCCTGGGCTATTTCTGCTACCTTTCTCGATACCAGCAGTCGCAGTCTCACCGCAACAATGAGTCAGTCGGCGCGAGTGAACTGTCGCCGATATCCCGCACAACATACTACCGAGTCGCGGAACGCCAGACGCATGCAAGGGCACGTTAATATGGCGTAGGGGACTTAGTCATCGTGACGACCGCAGCCGCAACACGTGTCGTCACGGGCAATAAGCACCGGGGTTGTGAAAATGATGAATTATACGCGGGATAGAAGGCACAGGAGTCGGGGGACCACGCTTGCTCATTTGGCCCCTAACGACTTTTTCACTGCGTCGAAGTGAGGTTAGAGCATTTCAGTGTTGAAACCGCCATCTCATAATCCTATTAGGAATTGCGACGACAGTGAAACCACGCACGGCCTTTGTTTGATGGCCGGTTCACCGCTCAGGCCCTCTAACTCAGGCGCTCTAAAACACTCAGCGGAGGAATGAGGCACCAATAGCAAATACGGAGTTTGTGAACGTTACCCCTTTTTTTAGAAACGAGGAAGCAATACAAAAAACAATAATGGTCTCGTGTTTTCATACGTAAGTTAGGAAATTATGTATATCTTCAAAGAGACCCCTATATTTGTGATACATAACGTGATATGTTTTATTTTGGCTATTTAAAAGCAGACAACTGGTTTCCCTACAAGATGGCTCGGTGTTTGAGTTGTTTCTGGACCGACCGGAGCCTGTGGTGACGTCACTCTGTTCTGACACACCAACGCTATCCCGAAACAGCGCAGTGTGAAGGATTGCGTGTTCTTTCTTTTTCCCTAATATAAACAGTCCCCCGCCTGAATTCTCCTCCTGAACCGTAATCCTACCCTGCTGTGCAGTTCTGGCTGCCATTTTCTCTTTTCCTTTTACTATTGCCGTGGCGAACAGGCAGCCTTATGTCGCGGAACACCACTCTGTCTCGTGTCATTTTAAAGGGTCGTTTGCGAGGGGAAATGACGATTTATAACACTTGTCAGTGTCTGGGGGGCGGCGTGTTTTTTGGTTGTAGGAGCTACCCACCCCTGCATAATTCAGGCCTGGTCGGAGTGCCATGCGCGACCGTAGCGTGCCTGTTCCGTAGCGTAATGCGCTGACGCGTGCCTACCTGCCCAGCGAGGCGTGTCTCGTAGGTGTTATCGGCTGGCGCAATTTAATCCTGATGACAAGCGTGTTCATATGATGGGCATCTTTTCTGTCGCGTTCTAGAGTGTTTTGATGCTATTCCACTGCCACACATCTTGGCGTCCTCAAAATTATTGAATATGCACGTGAAATTATTGAACATGGAGAGAAAGGTTACTTTTGGCGGCCACAATGCAGCGTTCAGTCATTTTTCTAGACATTATGGGAATAGTTATGTACTTTATGGACGACATTATACAAATCGTAACGTGCGTTTTTATATAAAAATATCAAGAAACGGAAGGTGCAAAGCATTCTTTGGGAAAAAACACCCTGTGGGGGTTTGTATGTATGAAGTCCATTTCGGAGGGGAGGGGGGTTTAGCATGAAATCATTTTAGAGGTAGCCTGTTGATTTACCGTAACAACGTCACACAAACTTCGGAAATAAATTGTCCTGATTATTCCTCGATCTCGCAACCACAACATGGAGTTTCAATGCCAATATCGCAAAAACTTGAACAGAACAATTGGCTTATCAAAATGAAGTTCCAAATTTCCGTAAACAAGTTCTATGCCACTTTCGCAGCCCAGGAAGCATTCATCCAGGTTTGCATAAAAGTTTGAATAGAACTGCAAGCGGCGAGCTGTACTATGCAAATATGCATATTTGTTTTGTGTATCAAGACCAAAACCCCTCTGGACATATCTGTTTATGGAATTTATACGCACAGAATTGTTCTCGCCCTCTGGTGAGAGTATAAAAACAGCTGCACCGGCGCATGACACATATCCATTTTCAGGATTTATCAGCGACGCTCCGTTTTCCTAAATCTACAAAACCGGCGTTTCAATCACATTGTTATGAAGAGTGACCAGCGTCACTAAGCCGCAATGAATTTGCGGCTTCTTTGGTCGCCCACATTCACCAGGTGGCACGGCCTGGAATTTTGACGCGCTTATTTACAGCTGCATGGAGCTGCTAGCAGGCCAAAATGTTCGACTCGCCACGTGTAGCTTACGATATGCTCAAAGAAGAGACTAAATTCCCAGAGACGAATGAACTCTCTCAAGTAAAGTTGCGGTACCAACGCCAACTGCAGAAAAAATGGCTGCGGCATTGCTCAACTAGCACTGTATAGGCAAAGCGAAAGCTTGGCTTAGCCAGGTTACGTCGTAGTTTCACTTGGTTAACCTTTGGTTTAGGCTGAATTATAATATTTTTCTTCCAAAGTCTGCATTTGTCCATAGTTGTTGTGCCGCTTTCGGCTTCTTCCGCGCCGAAATGCTCCCCGGCGATATCTGCGGGGCCGCTCAGACGCCGCTTGCCGACGACGCCTCAAAGCCTCTAGCTGCCACGCAATTTTTAGAGAACACGCCCCGGAAACTCTATCACCTATGGCCAAGCTCGCACGCACGCGGCAAGTCACGTGATCAGGTGCGAACAAGTCGCGGAGAGCCCCTGCACTAAGTCAGCAGCGGCAATGCGGAACGCGACCGACGGCGGAGCACGGCGCTTCGAGTCCAATGATGCGTTGCCAAATTAAGGAACAGCTGCGCTCCAACGAAGGACAAATTTACCGCGATGGCAAAACCTCTTTACGAGATTAGTAAAGCTCTGCTTTGAAAGCAGAGGGGGCCGTGGGGCCGCCAGACATCCTGTGGCCAGAGTGTTTGCTATCCCTACGTCTACGCCATGGAGAACCGAGGGCAGCGAGAGTCCTTTCTACAATCCTTTCCTGCACACGCGTGTGGGAGCTCCAGGTCGTTAGCTGACAAAGGGACAGCGGAAGCTCACGTGTAGGCGGCCACGCGCACGACGGCTTCAACAAGCTCCTCTCTTTTTAGGAAAGTCCCCGTATTTCTCTCCCACCTCCCACTGGTTCGGCTTTCACCAGAGCCATTTGTCGCGCCCAGTTTGCTTTGAGATGCCGGTGTTACTAAACACCGCTTTAGGGTTGAATGCCCCAGAATCCGAAAGCGTTCAACATGCAGCGCACTATTTCTTTCATGGCCTAACTGCCCTCGCTTTATGTGTTTTTTTTTCGTTCGTTGTAACTTTCCCAGCGGCTAATTATGAGCAGCTGCCCCGAAGAATCCGATAAAGGGATAGTACAGCTCATGCGCTGACCCACTACTATGTTCTGTTTATTGAAGCAGAAACGTATATTATCAGAAAAGAACGACGGGGTGAAAAAAAGCATGAAGAGAGAACCGTCTAAACGCAAAAGATAAGTTACCATAATTTTCTACATCTCAGTAAAATAAACTAACTGTCACATTGGTTTTAATGGTGGACTTAATGCGGGCGGCAGCAATTCATGCATTATTAACCCCATTTTTTCGCAAGCAACATTGAAGCGAACACCACCATGAAAAAAAATATTCAAAATGTTTGAGAATAGTCAACTAATGCGGTGAATGCTTACGCCGCTTCTCTTCATCGTGGTTTTTGTGGATACGTTTTGGAGGTAAGTTGGCAAAGATGTGTGTCTATTTGTTGGTTTAGAGTTTTCCTTTACCCTTTCCGCCAACGATTTACAGTTAATGATTACATGGCTGAACTGCTTTTACTTCGCCAGTTATGTATAGGTCTGCATGTGCAAGGTGTAGTGCGTAGCTGGTGCTCTTTCACAATTTTTATTCGTATTCTATCGTTCTTCTAGGATAAATATTTGTAAATTTGTCTCTTCGCTTTATGAAAGTGGTGTACAAGACCCATCGTCCTTATTCCGTAGACTTTTTATAAATCTTTTATTGGTCGTTTTTTGTATGCGTTATTTTGTTTCGAAATGCGTTTCGAGAATTTTTCCGTTTAGCCAAATATAGCGATTAATAGTCCTACATTCGCCAGCTATGCCTATTTTGCAAAAATCTGGGCATTACATGGTTGGTCTGGTATCACGTTTTCTTTGTTTCCGTCGTTTTTTATATCCGTTTTTTTATGGGTGATGATCAGATGCAGATTTTGGATTCCATTCAGTTCTGTAATTTCTATAATTTTTAGGTCACATTATTGATTTTGCTATAATTTTGTGCAACCAATTATCTCCAATTGCGCAACTATACCGATTAAATCTGTGAATTGTCCAAAATATGGCTGTTTGTGCAAATGCAGGGCGTCACACGTTCAATCAGTTTTTACGATGTTTTTATGCATGCTTCCGTTTTTCTTGTGAAGAATTTGCCTATTTTTGTGTACGTTTTGTAAGGGAGATGCGTAAGATGCGCAGTACGTCAAAGATGTGCATGTCTAATCTCCCCAGTAATTGAGACCCTAGGAGGCGAAAACACGGCGTGTGGAACTAGAATTGGGGGACTCCTGTTCAGAGTGCGCGATAATTCATAAAAATACACCGATGTATAGTGGCCTACATATTTTGTTATAACTTTATTTACCACTGAAATATATCTTCCCAAAAATGTTTCCGTGCTTAGACGAAGCCGACTTGTAGGAGATTGGTGTAAATTTCCTGTTTGTAAGTTAGCTTTCCGCATTGCTGTGCAGTGGAGTATGCATACCTACGTAGGAAGTACGGCGCACTTTATACTCCTTTCATTGCCGCTGGCTGTTTACGGAGTCGTCTATGGGAAGCCTTAGCATAGCGGCGTGATTACGCTACTCTCGGGACGGCGGGTACCGAGACCTGACTGCGCATGCGCCAGCGGGCACGGTAGCTAGGACCGCTATTACCGGAACGAATGCATGGACTCGGTGAGGCGGGCAGCAAGTCAACGCGGGACGAAAGCGTACATATACAATAGGGTACCGGTACCAGCTCCCCATAGCGAGCGTACGCTATCTGCAATGTTAAAACACTCTAATCCTCCTCTCGACGCGCGGCGTCTATCTCCCGCTGCCATTTATTTCCGTGATATGGGGGGGAGTGACGTCTCCTTTGTGGTTCAGAGGGGTATATTGGGTTTGTTGCGCTGACCTAAAGATCCCTTAGAATGTGGGAGGGAAACGGCCGGCCCCAAGCTTGCCCAAGTTTTTCGTTAGATGTTTAATTAAGCTATTTAGCTTAAAGAATCATCAATCGCATATTACCAACCGACGTGTTTTGCTTCGTGGATTCCTTGGACAGCGCTCGGTGTTTTTGAGAACGGCGCTATGTTTTATTACATTAGTTGAGTTTTATCATTTCGTTCTTTATTTTCTCCATTCTTGATGTTTTGTAATTTCACTACAGCATTTGCCTCCACATGCGCCATTTTAACGGTTACATTAGTGATTCGGGTGTATAAGAGACCCATAGTTTTATTTGTTACGTTTTTTTATATATGTTTATATTTTTATAGATCTGCATCTTTTGAATTCTTTTCGATGAATGATGTTCATTTACACTTACACGAAAATTTATTGTTGGCTCAGTTGCTAAGGCGTTCCGCGGCTGAGCCCAAGGGAGCTGGTTCAATGCTGGCCAGGGTAGCTGGTTTTCTAATGGGGGCAAAAGGCGAAAACGCCCTCGTGTCGTGATTTAGGCGGAGGGTAAAGATCCACAGGTTGTCAAAATTAATCCGCACGCCTCCTCTCCGGTGGACCTGATCGTTCAGGTGCTAGGTGCGGCGCGTTGATGCGTGCAATCAAACAATTAAACTCTCCAATTATGAATTTTTGTGCAAACGGTGAGCGTTACATGGTTGATCCGTATTCGCACTTTTTATTCCGATTTACAACGTTATTTTAGGGGTTTTTTTTTGTGTTCCTTTGGCGGGGGACGTGCAGAAAACGCATATTTTTTTTATTTTGTAAGTTCATTGTTCTCATTTTTGTATCTTATTGATTATAATGTTTAACGCGCCGACGCTACACAGGCGGTTTAATTACACCCCCCTGGGTAAAGTGCGCCGAAATCTTGAACGCACGGGCGTTTTCGCTTTCGTTTTTGTATTTACGGTTTTCAAAAATCATTCGACCAAATACGTCTACTTTGTTGTTTTTAAGAATAGTGCGCACTCCGAATATTAATCATTTTTGGGAATAATCAGGCAAATACAAGATTGGGCCTTTTCCTTAGATGTTTTGTTCGTGTTTCTCTCGTTGGTTTGAGTTTTCGAGGGCTTTTTGGTATCGCCCTCCACGTATTAAGTATTTTTGTGAATATTCGGGAAAAGACAAGATTGGCCCGTTTCCTTAGATGTTTTTTTTTGTGTTTCTCTCGTTCTTTTGAGGGCTTTTTGCTATCGGCTCCTATTTTTGGCGCCGATCTAAAAAATGCTGATGTTAGATTTCGTAAGGTAACGGTTATAGTTTAGTTCCTAATTTTGTAGTTTTTTTTTAATTCAGGTTTGGCCCATTCTTTTCATTTTCGGTAAAATAGCAATTGAATATGCTATGTAACGCCGACATATATGCAATTTTCTGCATACTCAGGAAGGGCACCTACTGAAGTAGAAGTGCAGGCTGCCGCTGTGAATTATCAGGGCTGCCATACGAACGGGTGGAGCGACTGGGAGAAAGCACCCACTGCCACCGTGGACGCCTGGGCTCCATCAGGAGGGGCTTGCGTGCCAGCACTTCTCCCCACTATAAGAGGTTCTGCACACACGTTAAGATGCAGTACCTACGTTAAGCAATTAACACAAACGTTTGAGTTCTTAATAATTCCTTGTGTGGAACTGGAAAACGTTTTGGGTTAGGAATAAATGAAAGTAATATGAATGAGTTCATCTCTAACTCCTTACAATAGAATTAAAGTTCAATGAGGGTTCTCATTTCTCCCCAATCCTGCTCATACAATGGTCGTTATGGGTGACTGGGCCCGGACATTTTTTATAGTTACGTAAAAAATGAGGCAAAAATGCAGGAGGGAGCCTGTCAGCGTTTGTGAGCAGCAAGCAATATCCTTGACACTGGAGACGTCTTGTGGCGACTTTTCTGTTTAAATGATGATGCTGCGTCAAGTTTTGTAATCCCTGCAGAAGAGCTGCTGCTTTACAATTCTCGCAACCTCAGCTCACATTCAACTGCCCTATTCACCGGATTTCATGGATGAGGGTCTTTCGCATTTTTTCTGTAACTAATTTTTCTGAGCGTATGGAACTCGTTCCACAGTCGACATTGAGGCAAAACTAATTACCATCGCCCTTTCTGAGCTCGCTGATTGATTACATGAAAAGATACAGAATCTATTCCCAGGGCTGGAACCCAAAAGAGTGAGTGTGTGCGCGGGAAAGAACATGCGTGAAGAGCAGCAGCGATACCTATTACCATGGTTTCAGCGGGGTTCCTGTGTTCATTGTAAGGACATGTTGTTCCTTATTTGTGGACACCCTAGAGTTACCAGTTGTACATTGCGCCTAGAAAGGGCGCTCACGATTGGTCTTTTCCGAAGACGTAAAAGCCGACCAATTATTCTGAAATTTTGCAGCTTGAACGAGCTGGGTTAATCTTAGATTTTTGCGCCAAATACAGAGCACAAATGTTCCATTTTTTAAAGACAAAATTTTTTTTCCTTAACTCGTAACGGAAGTTTGTAAGTAACTCGTAACGGGCCCTCTCCCTAAGCGCCCCGCGCGCAGGAAAGATCACAGCGAAGCAAAAGTCATGCGTCAGCACTTCTCAGGTCTTCTCATGAGTGTCTCCAGTGGTGTGCTGCCTCCATTGAGATCGCACAGCGTATTTCTTATAACTTCATTTATGTAGTTTTTGAAACAGATAGTGAGAGTTTATTAGAAGTCGCTGAGGACTCAGCTCCTACAACCAAGGCAATGTAGGGCTTACCTTTCACGTCGTGATGACACGTGAGAATATTTTGGACTGAGTGCTTTTTTAAGTTTCTTTAGATCCCCCTTTATACGCAGTACCCCCTGGCCCCATAACAGGACGTGCCTCATGTCGTCTCCGAAGTGCTCTCCGATTTCGATGTGCTTACGCATCGGTATGCGAGCCGCGCATTCCAGTAATCTCCCCTCGCTTGGTAATTCGCGGAGGAGGTAAAGCGCGATGCTGGATGGTGCTCGTACTTGCACTGAGCGAAAAAAAAAAAACAGTCCTGCAGGCACAACTTTCGCCCACATTCCTCATTTGAATGACCAAGGCCCGTAAAAATGACGCTTGAAACTTCCCTATTAAAACTCATTTTCTTTACGGGTTATTTATGCGTGATGAGAAATACAAAACGGTGTTTCTAGAGAGCATGGCGATAAAATAGTCTTGCTTCTCTATTTTGATATACTTTCATTATGTAAGATCCACTCTAGACTTCGGCGTCAGTGGCTAAGTGGCGAAGGCATTCTGCTTCTGAGTCAAAAGGAGGCGGGTTCGATTTCCGGGCGCAGCGGCCGCTTTTTGGACGGAGGTGAAGAACCAGAACGCCGGTGTCTTCAAGATTTCGGCGCACGTTACACAGATTCCCAAGTGGTCAAAATTGATCTGGAGTTCATCACTACGCGACGCCTCATAAACTGTGTCGTTTCGGAGGGTTAACATCATAATTAAATGAAGTTGCACTCTGGTTGTTTAGTTTGTAGTGTTTGCCCAGCAAGAGTTTTTACTAAACCATTCATACACTTGTGTGCGTGTGTCTTCACGCGTTCAAAGCCATTACATACATTTACACGTAGCACCATAATTCCTGTACTCGCGGTGCTTTTAGGACATGAGCATGATTAAGCCGAGACATCCTACAATTTTTGATAGGAAGTACTATGCACGCCCTTATTTGTTTGCGATCAAAACTCGCAAAACGTATGTATAGCAATCGGGTTCGCATCTATGCTACTGTGCGAAAGAATGTGAGGCTAGGAAAATGGCCAATTTTGACCACCGCGTCACACTCCGAAAACGCTGGCTTCTTGGTGACTGTTGCGCCGCAGGATGAGGCAGCGAAGCAGTCGTGAATATCGGCGCAGCAACAGCAGACGTTGCTGAGTGTCCTCATCGAAGATCATGTATATTCGTGTCTAAATGACAAGCAGACAGGGAGGTATCGTGGCGGCGCATACATTTTGGTAATAGCACAATTTATCCCCGATATATACACCATCGATGCAAAACGAAACTCTTCACAACCAAGTTGCTAGCGAATATCCTGTGGACTAAGTGA